>CM053027.1:370581703-371184203 GCA_028564925.1 Lithobates sylvaticus
GCTGTTTGTTAACTAAGATTCTCTAACAAACCTCTGAGGGCTTCACAGAACATCTGTATTTAACTGAGATTATATTACATGCAGGTGGGCTCCATTTACTAATTAGGTGACTTCTGAAGGCAATTTGTTCCACTAGATTTTAGTTAGGGGTATCAGAGTAAAGGGGGCTGAATACAAATGCACACCACATTTTTCAGATATTTTATTTGTAAAAAAAAAATTGGAAAACCATTTATCATTTTCCTTCCACTTCACAATTATGTGCCACTTTGTGTTTGTTCGATCACATAAAATCCCAATAAAATACATTTATGTTTTTGGTTGTAACATGACAAAATGTGGAAAATTTTGAGGGGTACGATTACTTTTTCAAGGCACTGTACACACTTTTGTAGCTACACTTGCTAGGGGATGAAGTTGCACACCAGTTGTATAGGTTGTCAAAATCAAATGCAAATGCAGAATATGTTTTATTTTCCCCTTTCTGGTTTCAACACATATGGCAAACTTAAATCCATTTTACCAAACATGTTTCATTGTAAATGCATATTAAGAGCATAACACAAAACATGGTCAGAGCCCGCAGCCACCCAAGGCTCAAATGACTGTTCTCTGTTTCACCCCCATCACTACAGCTCTGCGTAGATGTCTGCATGTCCCATGCATTCAGTAAACAATGAATATGGTTATTGTCTATGTAATAAAAATATTGTTCAATCGCTGGAGATTGAACAATTAAAAAACATACCATTACAATAAAACAAGATGCAAAAACACTCCCTCCTCTTATACAACATTTATGCCGTATACTCGGGCAAGTGTGGAATCCAGAGCATCAGAAGTAGAACACAAGTGGGTGGTCTTAACCCCTTCCTATCTGACCTTTTGTAAAATGACAGCTGGGTGGGTGCACTGTTGTTCTTGGAAGATGTCATATGATGTTCTCACATGATCGCCCCTGTGCCACGCTCCGGCACAATCTGTCACCTGCCGTGTCCAACAGCGGCCTGCTGCCGGTACCATGTGATCGATGTAGCCAATCACAGATCACATGACAGTTGTACACAATGAAAGTCTTGGATTCATGCCATTCCTTGTGTACTATTGTGATGAGTTCTGTGATTGGTCACAGTCATCACATGGTACAGGCAATCACAGCTAATCACAATAGTAAACACTGAATAAGTATTTTTTTCATGGGAAGGGGGTAAAAGTGTCCAGTATCAAAGTGGTTAAAGCAAAAGTATAGTGAATTCACACCACCTTTTTTTGTTATCATCATAGTGTTTATCAGTACCTATTAATGTGATGGGCACATTTTAAATGCTTGCTCTATCACACTTTTGGTATTTTATTAAATAGAGATTTGTAGACTAGTTCTAAAGAATTGGCAGATCTGGCACTACAATTACTACAATTACTGCAATCAAATTGCTTGACTCTTTCAAAGGTGAAAAAATGCCAGCAGTTCTAGTATTGCATACTTGTATATATTTTTTTGTATAATTTGAAAAGTGCTTGTGCGGCCTTATCCCTAAGGCTGGGTTCACACCTATGCAAATTGGATGCAGGTTTCTCTGTATACAATTTGCATGACAGGAGATTGTGACTGGCTCTCTATGTGTGAACCCAGCCTTAAAGTGCATTTCCACTTTTGTAGCCAAATTGGTATAACTCATACTTATTACATATTCTTATTCACACAGCATCAATTCAAAAATATTTAAACATTGCTGCTTACCATTTTGGATGATCTTTACTGAAAAATTCTACATAATCATCTTGGTTTCTGAGGGGGCTGGGGAGTTCATGTTGGCAAGAACATAATTGCATTGCGCTGTGTGATAGTTAAGTGAATTATGTATGCTTTTGTACACTTCATATAAAGTTCAGTGAGAAAAAAGGGGGGGCTGTGTGATGCTCTGAATCGCGTACCACCCCACCCCTATCACAGCCAGAAGGGACAGCTTCCGGAGAGGAAAATGTGCTGGCATATATCATTATCAGTTCTAAAATAGATTTAAACAGTTTATTTAAGGGTAAAAAACTGGCTGCATGTATGTATGTATGTATGTATGTTATTGAGAGGAAACTCAGCCTGTCCTATGCCTTTCTTTTGTCACAGACTCACTCAACTTGTTCAGAAATGCTTGCGATCAATAGGCATGCTGTACAAATGGAAATAAAAACATAGTGGGTTTTCTGAAATTTGACTGCAAAAGTGGAAATACACATTAAATATTGACTTTAGGACACCATAATGTAGGTGTCCCGCTCCACTTATGCCCCCCTAAAGTGGTTGTAAAGGATGAAGGTTATTTATTTATTTATTTTTACCCTAATGCATTTTATGTATTAAAGTAAAAAAACCTTCTGCATGCAGTAGTGTGAATTTTGATTTCGTTTTAGTCGTATTTTAGTCCTATGAATTGTTTTACTTTTAGTCGACTAAAATCTCCAGTACATTTTAGTTGATTAATGCATTTGAATGCATTATTTAGGCATTTCTCCAGAAGCACTGACGAGGGACATGAGAAGAGGAGGATCAAGGCTGCTCTATGCAAAACCATTGCATAGAGCAGGTAAGTATAAGTTTTTTTTTTATTTTTTTATTTTTAAATAACAATGTGAGCCTTTACAATCACTTTAAATGGTCTATCAAATCTGGTTGTGAAAATTTCTGTCCTTAAGGAAACTTGATTACTATATGTTATGATGCTGCCATGATCAACTGAACTATATTAATAAAAAAAAAGAAACAAAATAAATATCATGTCGTGAGCAGGAAGGAGGCTAAGGACAGAATGACACAAAGCATGACAAATGCATGTCCTGGCTAGCACATTCCACTTCCTCCCCACTTTTGTCAAGTCATTTGCTCTCCAGTGAAAGGCATGCTCTGGCCTCATTCTCCAAGTTATTTATACAGGTTGCACAGCTCGCACACAATATTTGGCTTTGCAGAGAGAAAATCAACTTTAGCTGCTGGTAAACTGTCAGGTGCTATTATTTGAAATGCGCCAGTGAAATCTCAAATCCACCAGCATGCTCTTTCAGATTTACCACTGCTATCCATGTAAATTAACAAAGACAAATGCTTCCAGCATTGCAGACTGTCTGAGAAATCAGTCTTCCCGTTTCCTGCCTGGGGTTGAGATTACAAGCAAAAAGACAGAAATGCTTTAATCTTATTTTCGATGTAAGGTTTGTTTGGATAATACCTTTAAAGTACTGTTCATTCACTGGGAAAACACCCAGGAGCACATAGGAATCCTCCACTTCAAATGCCTTGATGTCAGCAGCAAGAATCCCCCCAGGCGAAGATGGAAGGTTCCCACCTACTTCATATACTAATTATTCAAGCAGAAAGCAGCTTGTTAGAGGCATCAAGGTTGTAATAAATGCTGTCATTTCATGTATTAAGCGACTGAGAGCGATGACTTCTGCAAACAGCAGTAAAATTAGACCAGTGACGGTCACGGGGCACATTATTAAAGGCTGGCAAAAACATTTTAAAGGAAGACTCTAGCCAACTGAATAGCTATAGATGTAAGGGTGTGAACATATCCTTTTCTGGGGGGCGCATGTGCGGAGCAAAGCTAGATGGACACTAGTTACCAGAGCTCTGAAGGAAGCAGAGACTAAAACCTGTTCCCCAGGGTCATTTTGCACTGATTTTTTCTGGTACTACATCCTAGCACCCCTGCGGGACCCATCAGTGCATGCCAACCTCCAGGAATCACAAGAGAAAGCCAATCCAGGGGTCCTTAACAAAATACCTGCTCCGCGTGCGGGGAAAAAGCAACGATGTCCCAAGACGGCGCCCGGCAGTTGCAGGTACATGCAGATCCTCCATATCCAAAAGCTTCACCCTCAGCAGCCTCTGAAAACAGTGAGTACACCCCTCACCTCACTAAAGCAGACTTGGAGGATAGCCTGTCCACCATGTATGATAAACGAAATCATAAATTTCATGCTGAGCTGCATAAATCCACAAGCACACTGACACAGGAGATAGCTGCACTGGGAGGTCGCACTGACATGCTGGAAACAAAGCATGACAAGCTCCACTTGGCCTATGTATATCTACGCAAAGAACATGAGTTACTTTCAGATACGGTCCTACAACTACAATCCCATCTGGAAGACCTAGATAACAGTAACAGGAGAAATAACATCAGAGTGAGAGGGGTACCTGAAACAGTGGTAGATTTACAATCAGCAGTGAAAAAATATTTGACGCCTTGCTCCCATATCATGCTGATACCTCCTTCACTTGCGACAGGATCCATAGGGTCCTACGGCCAAAACCACCTCCAGAAAAGCCCCCGAGGGACATGGGTTTGTTTACTAAAGGCAAATCCACTTTGCACTGCAAGTGCACTTGGAAGTGCCCTTGGAAGTGTAGTCACTGTAAATCTGAGGGGGAAATGCAAGCAAAATAAAAAACAGCATTTTTGCCTGTAAATGATTGGATGGTAAAATCAGCACAGCTTCCCCACATTTCATATCTTTCCCTCTGATCTAAAGTGACTGCACTTGCAGTGCACTTGTAGTGCAAAGTGGATTTGCCTTTAGTAAATCAGCCCCATAGGGATGTGTCTGAAAGACTTTCTGGTAAAAGAGGATATCCTCCGTGCCTCTCGCAAAACCCCCTTAATTAAACTTGAAGGGGTCACAATTCAACTCTACCCGGATATTTCTCGGGTGATGCTGGACAAGAGGAGGCAGATGAAAGAGGTTACATCTAACCTGCAATCTGCTATAGATGGGGCTTCCCTTTCAAGCTCTCGGTCCCCCACAATAGCACAACCTACACAGTGACCAACCTCTCGAACGGTAAGGACCTGCTGTTCAAGTTGGGCCTATTGGATCCGCACACACCGCTCCACGGCTCCCTTCTACTCCCCGTCCTACCCCAATTTGGGCCAATCCATGGCCCAGAGATCGGAGAAACTGGAGAAGATCCAGGGACCAAGAAGCTTGATCCATGCTGGTCGGAGGCGTTCCTTACCCAGCCTACCTATTAGCGTTAAAGTTGGAAGGTTGAACATGCACTTAGTCTGATCTTGAAGCTTCAGACACCTCGGTTAAGTCTCTTCTCGTCCGTCTGTATTGTCCCCCTACTCACAGTTGCTTTTCTGACTACCAATACTACCCCTCTCTGATTCCCTATGCTTTTTACATTTGACAGACTGAAAAACAAATTCCAGTTGCCAAACTTTTTTTTTTTTTTAGGTTCCTGCAGCTCTGTCATGCCTAATTGGGAAAGAATCACTTCCTTATTAAGTAACTATGAGGCATGCGTTGACTGCTTTCACAATATTACATATTTTCAAATATGAAAACCCGTCATCAAAAATGTTCTTCAAAATCAGATCAAATTGGAAAAGAGCAGACACTTTCTAGCAATACTCTTTTGTAGGCACAGCAGTAAGGTACAGCGCAAAGCTGAAATTTCTGAACTCTTGATCGTTTTAAGCTCTTCAGCTTAGAACACCTATGATACACCAGTCATACCAAGAGCACTGAGAGGATTGCAAAAGTACACTGAGTATTCACTGATGACATCTCAAAAAGCCCTTTAACATAAGAGTTCCAAATGACTGAATCCACTCAAATATATTATACTGTTTAAAAAATACCATTTAAAATGATCTTGTTTTAAAATAACGGGAGCCAAAAATGTAAAACACATATGGGCATCCAAAAAAAATGTAAAAAAGAGAGAGAGGGTAAAGAGAAAGAGGGTCAAGACCCAGCAGGGCTATCTGGTATGGGGTAACTAGATCACAGGACTGAGTTGACGAAAAATATAAATCCTTTGGAAGTTCAAACAGATAATATCTATATATGTTGGCTTTAACAATTGGCTATTGCAGTAAATATAATTGCATTGCTCTTTCTACTGACTTGCTCAGTATTGTCAATAATACGGTATACAATATAATAACAAGGCATAGGCACTGGCTTTAATGTTTTTATTTTTATGGACATTGATTTTTATTTTTTTTTACCTTGTGTGTAATCTAGCAATTGATAATCTTTGTATGCACACGTTAAGGCTGGGTACACACAGGCCGAATATCAGCTGAAATCAGCCGGTACAGTAGAAACCACCCAACTTTCGGCTTATGTGTACAGCTGCCTGTCTGACAAAAGCCGATCTCACGATCAGTTTCTGTCAAACGAGCATGCTGGAAAACCAGTGCTGATCAGTGTGTTCTTCCAGCGGTGGTCCCCCTGTCAAAATACAATAGCTAAGTGGGGAGATTGCTGTACTAACATCACTTGCGTTGGTACAAGGATCTGTCAGGTTTTTGTTCATTCAGCTCCCTGGGTTAAATGAAAAAAAAAAAAAAAAAAACATATAGTGTGTACCAGGCTTAAAGCGGTTGTATACCCGTTTTTACAATTTTTTTTTTTTAACTACCTGCAAGACAAAGTCATAATGAGATAGTATGACTAGCATACTAGCTCATTATGCATCACTTACCTTAGATCAGGGGCCCCCGACGCCGTCCTCTTCTCCCCCTCCAGCCGCAGCCATCTCTCTTCCGGGTATCGCCGCTCCGGCCAATCACAGCGCCGCAGCGGCGCTGTGATTGGCCAGAGCAGTGAAGACGTTGCTCCGCGCATGCGCGCAGGACACTTCAACTGCGGCGAGCCGTAGTTCTGAATGGGGATTAACCCTGTAAATGCACCATTGTCTACGGTGCGCATGCACCGTAGACAACGTTGTAAAACGTTCTGTGCAAATATCTCCTAAACCGTGCAGGTTTAGTAGATATTTCTTGTACCTACAGGTAAGCCTTAATCTAGGCTTACCTGTAGGTGCAAGTTGTAATTGAGGGTATACAACCCCTTTACAGCTGACATCTAGAAAGATATGAAAACACAGCTCTGAGATCATTAATACATTATATTTGTGTACATGTATTTTTAAATGCAAGCAGTATAAGTATCTGAACTAAACCAAGTGTTCTACCTCTTTCAGCCCCTGTGCAACAGAGTTAGAGTGTAAGAGGGGAAAACAGTACAGAGAGCCAAGTACTGACAATAGGCTGGCTGATAGGTGCATAAAGCAGAGTGTGAGAGAGTTGTGCTCATCGCTTTGCTGCTTCCCCTTTTAGCCCCGGTTCACACTGATGCGGTTTCAGATGTAAA
Source organism: Lithobates sylvaticus (assembly GCA_028564925.1). Classification (NCBI taxonomy): domain Eukaryota; kingdom Metazoa; phylum Chordata; class Amphibia; order Anura; family Ranidae; genus Lithobates; species Lithobates sylvaticus. Next base: position 370,588,871 of record CM053027.1, read on the forward strand.
TCGGATCGCACTGAATTGCATGACAAGGGAATAATATTGGTTCCTATGGAGCCTGTTCACATCAATGCTCTATGCTTCTTTGGAGCGATGCAATGAGATTCTATGCTCCATAGACTTCAATGGAAGCACTTTCAAATCGCTTATCTGTCCTATTGTCATATGATTCCATCAGGTTTTCTTCCCCAGCATAGAAATTGCAGCTGTATCTGAATCAAGTCAAATTGTGTCAAAATTGAATCAAGTCGCACTCCAAATGCACTAGAAAATTGGATCAAAATCGCACTGCATCAGTGTGAACCTGGCCCGACTGTCTAGTCCAAGACTGAGGAGGGTCCAGGATGGCTTGGCTCAGAGGAAGTGGGTTAAATTATGCTGGCCATGACACTGAGGACATCTAGTGGCAGACAAAAAATACCATGTGGGAAATCTCTGGATTGAAAGTAAATATTAGCACATATGCAAGTTTTGTTATCTTGTCTTTTAAATGGGCTATCAGTCTTTATCTGGTCACTTTTGGCTGGACTTCTGCTTAGTCAGGATAGACATGTCTGTAAATCTACACCTCATATAGCAATTATACCATTGTGTGTATCTGGTCTTTTTCTACAGTCAAGTCCGAATGTCAGAAGACAGTGGCTGGCTAAAATGAAAAAAAAAAATAAAAACATTCGGCCCGTGTATATTTTGGTCTGGCCAGCTTCTGTCGGATGTGCATGCTGGAAAACCAGCAGCTGACCACCTCCCGATCAGCATTGTAAGGCAATGGCAGAAAGAGCTGATCGGAGTGTTCTGGTGGTGGTGGTGGTGGGGGGGGGGGTGTCCCCCGGTCAGAACACAACAGCTCAGCAAGGGAGATCGCTGAACTAACCTTGCATGATTAGTAAAGCGGCTCTGACCGGAGCCGACAGGTTTACCCGGCTTAATTGTGTTCTGGAGCAAAGGTTACAATGCCTCATGAAATTGAAATCACTTAAAAAATCTGATTTACAAAATATCTTTGCATACAAAACATTTAAATATGTACACAGTATCTCACAAAAGTGAGTACACCCCTCACATTTTTGTAAATATCTTATTATACCTTTTCATGTGACAACACTGAAGAAATGACACTTTGCTACAATGTAAAGTGAGTGTACAGCTTGTATAACAGTGTAAATTTGCTGTCCCCTCAAAATAACGCAACACACAGCGAATAATGTCTAAACCACTGGCAACAAAAGTGAGTACACCCCTAAGTAAAAAATGTCCAAATTGGGCCCAATTAGCCATTTCCCTCCCCGGTGTCATGTGACTCATTAGTGGTACAAGGTCTCAGGTGTGAATGGGGAGCAGGTGTGTTATACTGGTTACTGGAAGTTCAACATGGCACCTCATGACAAAGAGCTCTGAGGATCTGAAAAAAAAAAAAAATGATTGCTCTATATAAAGATGGTATAGGCTATAAGAAGATTGGCAAGACCCTGAAACTGAGCTGCAGCACGGTAGGGTAGCCAAAACCATACAGCGGTTTATCAGGGCAGGTTCCACTCAGAACAGGCCTCGCCATGGTCAATCAAAAAAGTTGAGTGCACATGCTCAGCGTCATATGCAGAGGCTGTCTTTGGGAAATAGACGTATGAGTGCTGCCAGCATTGCCGCAGAGGTTGAAGGGGTGGGGGGTTAAGCCTGTCAGTGCTCAGATCACACACTGAACACTGCATCAAATTGGTCTTCATGGCTGTCATCCCAGAAGGTAGCCTCTTTTAAAGATGATGCACAAGAAAGCCTGCATACAGTTTGCTGAAGACAAGCAGACTAAGGACCTGGATTACTGGAACCATGTCGTGTGGTCTGATAAACTTATTTGGTTCAGATGGCGTCAAGTGTGTGTTTCGGCAACCAGGTGAGGAGTACAAAGACAAGTGTATCTTGCCTACAGTCAAGCATGGTGGTGGGAGTGTCATGGTCTGGGGCTGCATGAGTGCTGCCAACACTGGGGAGCTACAGTTCATTGAGGGAACCATGAATTCTAACATGTACTGTGACATACTGAAGCAGAGCATGATCCCCTCCCTTTGGAGGCTGGGCCGCAGGGCAGTATTCCAACATAGATGTTTGCAGACCTAAACCCCATTGAGCATCTGTGGGGCAGATGGAAATCAAACGGAAGGTGGAGAAGTGCAAGGTCTCTAACATCCACCAGCTCTTTGATGTCCTCATAGAGGAGTGGAAGAGGACTCCAGTGGCAACCTGTGAAGCTCTGGTGAACTCTATGCCCAAGAGGGTTAAGTCAGTGCTGGAAAATAATGGTGGCCACACAAAATATTGACACTTTGGACCCAATTTTGAAATTTTCACTTAGGGGTTAACTCACTTTTGTTGCCAGCGGTTTAGACATTAATGGCTGTGTGTTGAATTATTTTGAGGGGACAGCAAATTTACACTGTTATACAAGCTGTACACTCACTAACTTTACATTGTAGCAAAGTGTAATTTCTTCAGTGTTGTCACGTCAAAAAATATAATAAAATATTTACAAAAATGTGAGGGGTGTACTCACTTTTGTGAGATACTGTGTGTATATATATATATATATATATATATATATATATATATATAATGTATATATATTTATATATATATAGTGATATGTATATATATATATATATATATATATATATATATAATGGTTTACCAGTGAATGTGTGTCTTTCACTTCGATCACATGCCATTCATTTATCCATAACTAAGGCCTACGTATCTGCTATAAATCATTGTGCTTATTTATCATATCTATTTTTGTAACCTTCTGTTCTTTCCCATGGATATACTAAAAGCAGGTTACTTCTCTCACCAGATGTAGGATGGCGTGTTGAGGCGTCACGAGCTCCGTTAAGTCATAAGCCAACAGAGAGGCAAGCAGTCAGCACACTAGCTGCCAGCACAGCAAATACGTCCGGACTTCAAGCAAGCAGCAAAATCAGCAAAATGTATTCCTATTTCATGCACTAGAATAGAGGAAGGTGAGCGGCAGCTTCTAGCTACTTTGCTGGTTCTCCAGGGAAGGCTGCCTAGGCACTAATGGCCTAAGGATGTGGATAAGAATAAGAAGCCCTTGTCAGGGTCTGGGCAGTCAGCTCTCTTCCAGTCAAGTCAGAAGTAAATTTGTGATGGTCAGAACAAGGAGTGGATATTAACGATATATACAGAAATTATTTGTATATTAGTAAATACCAGGTAGTGTTTAAAACTTTTCTGCATTTCCCTACAGTTTTATATTAGAACTGTATTTCAGGCTGGGCACTTATTTTTATTTTAAAAGAATGATGACCATGAGAACTGAGTCCACCAAGGTGCCATAAGTCTATACTTATGTGCATGTACCTACATGGGTGAGCACAGTGAACAAGGGTATTTCTAATTGGTAGATTCATGTGAAAACAGTAATCAATGTAGGAAACAAATTTAATTCCTGCTTAAAACAGGAAAATTGCTTTAAATGCAAGCCTTATTTATACTGTGAATGTTCACTAAAACATAAGAGTATGTTGGTGAAATGAACACATTTCAGCAACATAAACACAAAAACATGTTGCCTTTTATCACTCCAGTTTAGCATTTCAGTCAAGCATCTGATCTGGTTAACAATGTTTTTCCTATATTTCTCACAAGCCATATGCAGAGTCTATGGATCCAAACACATCATCATGATGCCTGTATTAACAAGACAAGGAAAACATGTCACAGGAAAGAGTGTGCCAGGAACGGGAATATTTTCTGTAATTACCATAGTTTTTAGTTGCTAGAATCCGAATTCTAGCTTGCAGATTTGTTTTGCACATTATTCATAATTCTTGGGCAGGGTGGCACACTCGAAATAGGTCTGAAGGAGGTTTCATGAGTGAAGATGCTGCCCACAACAACCCATCAGCCTACACGGTTCATTTCCAGCTCAGTTTAAGGAGTAAAATAGGAATTCTGACCGATCTCCAGTTTGCGCCACTATACCTTGCAATACACAGATGCAAAGCATACTCAGCAAATGCAGAATGTCCCACTCAATTCCTTCATATTACATTGGATCTTCAATAACTTTGTGTCTTTGGGGATGATAGGCCAGGATTTTTTGGTTTACAAAGCAGTCATTACATGAGGCAAGACAGTGCAGAGCAGCTGCTGCGGACAATCCTTGCCTGTTTCCCACAGATATCGTCACAGTGAAAAGTTTGTCAAGTTCAAATAATGATTGTGCCAACACCGGCAGTCTTTCCTCAATGTATGCTGGTGTGGTCAGATCAAATTTCTTGCTGAAAGGCAGAGATGAAAATTGTGAATGCAAATTTCCCAGTGCTGCTGCTTTCCTGTCATTTCAGCATTACCACTGTTATTTTATTGGGCCATACTAAATGTCTTGGAAAGCAAAGTCTACCATTAAGAGCTTAAGAGTGGTCTAATTCTATCGCAAGGAGAGGTAGTAATGGGGCTGTATTTAGAGCCTTTTACAATTCTATTTCTTGTTAAAACATGTAGCATATATCTGTAACTGGTACTGTGCAAGCTCATGCAATGTCAAAAGTATTGCTCGAGACATACATCTGTATTTAAAGTGGTTTTAAAGCCTGAACATTTTTTTTTTTTTTTTTTTTTTTAGCTTAATGCATTCCCTACATAAAAATTATAATAAAGGCTTTCGTAAAAAAAAACAATAAACATGTCATACTCACCTACTCTGTGTAGTGGTTTTGCACAGAGCAGCCCATATTCTCCATTCTCCGGTGCTCTTGGCCCCTCCCTTTTGCTAAGTGCTCCCAGATCAAGCAGCTTGCAGTGGGGGCTCCCAAGCAGGCTCATTCCCAAGCCGTGGCTCTGCATGCCCATTCACACACTGAGCCGCAACTCGGCCCCACCCCCTTTCTCTCCTCATAAGCTTATTGGTTGTGATTGACAGCAGTGGGAGCCATTGGTTCCCACTGCTGGTTTAGCCAATGAGGAGGCAGAGTCCCCAGAGAGCCGATACTCTCGTGCACATCGCTGGATTGAGATGTGGCTCTCAGATAAGTATTAGTTTTTTTTAACTTCAAAAAAACCTTCAGCCTCTAGAACCACTTTAAGGTAAAAAAAATGTCCCAGTGTTTGTGTTGCCGCCCCCCACCCCAGCATGTGTCCTGTCAAATCAGAGTGCTGTGTCGCAATTCTGACTCCCATGCACACGTGCATGAGAGATGCCATCACAGTTTGGCCATTCAAACGGAAAGGAGCGGGCAAACCCAGAAGGGAGACCAGATGAAGTTGGAAGACCAGCTGAAGATGAAAGCCATAGAAGTGGTGGCAGTGCACCAATAGAGGGGCTTCAATTAAAAGGCAAGTCTGCTATGATGTGTTAGCATGCAGTGCATACTAGCACATTATGCCATTAAACTGCCGTAGTTTTCTCATACTTAACGGAGTAATGCCTGCCATACAAGGGTCGAATTCCAAACTAATTTTCTTTTCAAAATTGTAATTAAGAATTTTCATTCAAATTTCGCACCATTGGCCGGGCGCAGCAACATCCGATTCTTTGTATGCCCATCAAATTTGAGCGATTGGACATGTTGATCTTAAAAACAAACTAATTTCTAATCTATGATGGAAAATTTGTGTGAGAAATATAATCGAAAAAGAAATAAGCAGGTCAGCACGATCCCGCAAGCCGTCGTAGCATTACGTCGGCTCACAGGATCGCAGGTGCGCGCACACGCGCCCGCTGCACAGCGGGGGTGCCGATGCTCATGGGCGACGGTCACGATGACTGCCGGCCACAAGCAATCGTGGGCACGAGAGGCAGAACAGGGACGAGTGTGTGTAAAAAACACAAATCCCTGTTCTGTGAGGTGTGAAAAATCGTGAGTTCCTATTAGCTAGGAACCATGATCTGTCATTTCCTCTAGGTCAGTCCCCTCCCCCTACAGTTAGAAACACACATAGGGAACACAGTTAAACCCTTGATCTCCCCCTAGTGTTAACACCTTCCCTGCCTCCCAGCACTGATTGCTGTATAAATGCCAAAGGTCCCAAAAATGTGTCAAAAGTGTCCGATGTGTCCGCCATAATGTCGCAGTCCCGAAAAAAAAAAAAAAAAAAATCGCAGATTGCCAAAAAAATAATAATAATAAAAATGCTATAAATCTATTCCCTACTTTGTAGACGCTATAACTTTTGCACAAACCAATCAATATACGCTTGTTGCGATTTTTTACCAAATTTAAAAAAAAATTTGGATTGTGTTTTTTTTTTTCAAAATTGGCGCTCTTTTTTTCGTTTATAGTGAAGAGGCAATCTAATACCACCAAAATAAAGCTCTATATGTGGGGAAAAAAAGGACGTCAATCTTGTTTGGGTGCAGCGACGCACGACCGTGCAATTGTCAATTAAAGCAATGCAGTGCCGAATCGCAAAAAATGGCCCGGTCATTCAGCAGCCAAATCTTCTGGGGCTTTAGTGGTTAATATAGATAGAGGATCATCTGAATGATATAGCATAGCATCTATAAAAGTGGCTATGGATTCCATTTTGTATATATTGTTTTCTAGGAAGATGCTTCTGTGCAATCCTCATGAACACTTTGCTTCATGTAAAAATAATGCAAGGCCCATGATCAAATCACAGGAAATCCAGACTGTAAATACAATGATTAGATACACTTGTACAGCTAGCATTTTATGTATTACATGGATAGTCTGTTTCATATTTAGAATAGGCTATTATATATATTGTGCAGAGTGCAGTTGACTATCAAAGAGAAGACATCCAAAGTATCCCAGCCTTTATACACAAAACAAAGAGAGAAGCATTTCATTTGGCTTTAACAGCTTGACCATGTGAAGCATCTGTAAGCATTTCAGTAGCAAGAAATCTGCCACTTTGGATGTGAAAAGACCGATCCAAGACAAGGTCATTTCTATTATACACAGCTGTACCCTCAACAGAAAGGCGCATTCCCTTCATTACTTTTATACACTACTTACATAAAGCTATTGAACATGTCAAATATAAAAGCACCATCAAGAATGTGTGTGATCTTTTCAACAATTATTATAACCCAAAATACTAATACATTTTTCAGCAGTCAATGTGTCTTTTCCATTTGTATCAAATTGCATTTGGCCGTTAAAAATAAAAATAAAAAAAACACACCCAGGAACTCTTCAGGCACATTGTTTAAAGGGTTCATTGTATGATAAAAAGAGTGATAGCATGGTTGGTTCAATGTACTTAATGTAAAAATAAGATGGGGCTTGTTCTCCCCATGCCCAGTCGCCACCATTTTTCTGCACTGGATAAATGTGGGTTGATAACTTTCTATGTGCCTTGTTCACACCACAACACACAATAATGTATAAAAATGCAAAGCAACTGACCTAAAAATGCATGTAAATGAGTGCTACTGCAGGCACATTTCCTGTGCATTTTTATGTCCAGTATGAAGGGAAGGATCTAAAGGTAGTTCTGTAAATGCAACACTCTAATCTGTAAACTGCTTCATATTGGCAGTGCTGCACACCAGTGGTGCTCTACTGCTCTTTCTCACAAAGCAAAGCGGAGTCAGCTGACTCACTAAATATAATGCACTTCCTGTGTAGTGGATTTCTTATTTCAATTATGGTAAGCAGAAAGGTATTGATTGCACTGATCCAGAATCTAATTTACAAATCTATATATTTAATTCAATAAAATTGAATATATGCTATATTCAATAGCAAAATGATCAAGACCAACCTTAAGAAATTGTGAAAGCCACAGAAACACATACCTAAAGGGAAAGTATGGTGTATCTTCAAAGAGCACATATGCTGAATTGTTATTGTATAGTGTTTTATTAAGAATGCACTGTCACCTTACTTATTTTGGGTTTGTAAAGCACCCCTCCAATTACACTAGTAAGACCCCTTTCACACTGAGCTGCCACCAGCGTCAGCGGTAAAGCTGCACTATTTTTAGCGCCTCTTTGCCATCCTTATAGCGGCGCTATACCGTTGTTTTAGCAGTGATATTTAGCTACGCTATTACCGTTGTTTTAGCGGCGCTTTACCGTCGTTTTAGCGGCGGTATCACAGCGCTGCCCCATTGATTTCAATGGGGAGCAGCGGTGGAGGAGCGGTGACTTCACCGCTCCTTCACCGCTCCAAAGAAGCTGCTGGCAGGACTTTTTCTAAAACCCTGCCAAGCACTGCTCCAGTGTGAAAGCCCTCGGGCTTTCACACTGGAGTGAATGGAGTCGGCGGGAAAGCGCTGCTATTTTTAGCAGCGTTTTACCGTCATTTTTTGCAGCACCTTTCGGCCATTCAGATTTTTTAGTCCAATCAGTTATAGATTGTTGCTACATGATTCTCAGCACTGCATTGGGTTTCACCATTTATGATCAACATAGTTCCTATTAATAAGTGATCTTTACAAAAATAAAAATAATAAGAAAGTGTTTTTAAAGAACTGGAAAGACGACCATTTCTTGAGGGGTGTCTTTATTTTTGCAAACGCTTCAAGGCTTTGCAATCTCACAACTCATTGTTTTTGTGGTCTTTCCTCATGTCAGCAGTTACTTGTGCAGAATATTGATATTTTTATTACTGATCAGGCCTGAACACTTTAGCAACTGCCTGCAGAATTGGTACATTAGCTTTGTATTATTGCAGTGTACTAACACCATATGCTTAGTCAAAAATATTTTATGGCATCTCCATTGGTGCAGAAGCATATACCCTATTACAGAACATATTTTGTATTTTAGATTAGATACATATCTGATATAATTGCCTGAAGTAAAAGTAAAGCTTATTTTTATATAGATTCACTACAATAAAGACAAAAAAAACCTTCAAATCTAAAGACCTTACACAGTATCTAATAAATGTACATATTCCTTCCTCTCTTGAAAACCATTCACTAACCAAAATCACCAGCGTCTCCAGTATTATTGATTTTTATCTAAGCACATCTTCAATTTTCATCTTCAATGATTCATTTTTTTTTTTTTTTACCCATGGTGGTGGGCTTTACAGCACTACATATCAGTTGAAAGAAATGTATAGAATGTTGTTTATGTGTGGATTTTGAAGTTGGACTGGTATTGTGATCCACACAACAGCAGTTATTGTGCTGCTCCCAGCTAAAACCCCAATGACCAGTTGCTTCTATTTTTCTGGAAGCTCCGTCACAACTCAATTACCAGCAGGAAAAAGCAACAATAGAAACGACTGAATCTGGCAGGAAATAAACACAAAAGTCTTTCATTACAGTGAAGATGGGAAAAAAAAAAAAAAAGTGAGCAAGGTTTATTTTTTATTTCTTCTCTCTCGCTAATAAATGGCTCTCTCATATGTTGCAGCTGAGACTGTTGCCTCAGTTTGACTGTGTCAATTGTTTCCTTTTTATCATAGGCAATAAATAATGCCCTTCATGTAGCTGGACCCAGGTAATGCAATCCTCATCTTATCTTCAAGTGTATTCAGCAGGCATTTACAGGGGACAGTTGGAGTCTGAAGCGTCCCTCTATTCACACAGGAAGCTTCAGAGATATCTAGGACTCCGCTTTCACCTTTGTGTTGTCTCCTAGCTGTCAGTGAACTGCAGTCATGGATCTGGGAACCATGCAAGACAGTAAAGGGTTCTGGACACAGGAAAAGCTACTAAACAAAGGCTCTAGTGTTTGAAGTGCACAGTGCTCCTGGTAACAATGAGTAAGTGAGTCTTTCATAGCATGAGAGTGAACTGCTGAGACTTAGTTAATATGTCTATTTGTGAAGTTATTCGCTTACATTCTGTATATGTGAAACTGTGTCCAGTGATAATTTATTGTTTACCAGTATGGAGGATTCCATTTCTTAGTGGCATTGGGGAAGGGAGGACTCCGAGTCATACAAGGACTTATGGTTCGTACACTACCAGCTAGGGGAATCCATTTCTAAAATATCAATAAATTGTCACCTGTAGTTTATATACTAACTTGCCTCTGCTACTTCATTTACACCAGGAAAGTGATCAGGGCTAAGGTAATATCAGAAAAATAAGTAATCCTTGTGTACAGGGGTACCATTTAAAAGCTGTCATTATTCATGATTTGATAAGATGTTGATGCAAGGGCCTAGATATTAATTGTAAACTTTTCAATATAGGTATTTTTAATTTGTATTGAGCTATGCAAAATTAATTATGCTCTGCAGTTTAGTCCTTTGATTAGTATACAACTTCAAATGATCATTGTTTTGCATATTTGGAGTTGTCCCAAACTCTACTAGCCACTGTCACGAATAGAGTTTGAGCTATTTGTGTAATTCATCTCTTTTGATTGCAGAACAACTAGATCAGGGGTCCTCAAACTTTTTAAACAGGGGGCCAGTTTACCGTCCCTCAGACTGTTGGGGGGCCGAATCAATGCAGCCGGATCAGTGCCCATTAGTGCAGCCTCTCCAGTGCAAGGGGATTAGAGAGCGGAGCGCCACTGGATCACACAGAGCTGCTGGTAATGGTAGCCTGTGAGGGTCAGTTGTAACAACTCCCGAGGACTTACCGATGACAGCAGGCACAGCCGCGAGGAGGACTAAGAGCCAAGACCTTTGTGTAGCTTTCCCACGCTGAACTGGTAGATGCCAGAGTGGCTCTGTGTGTCTCCGCCCCCACCCTGGATTATGCAATGTCAGAGATTGGTCCAGTTTTCTCCTTTGGGGGGAGGTCCGTGGGTATCTCTCTGGGTGGCTCAGTGCAGACCGCTCATTGTGGGGGCTCCAGTGCATCAAATGGCCAGTCTTGCGAGCGGGCCGAGTAAATGACCTTGGCGGCCTTTAGTTTGAGGACCCCTGAACTAGATGGTGCTATTATGTGATAGATCAGGATGTTGTGGTTGCCACACAACTGTCCATTTGAATGCTGTAATGCAGGATGGTGCTTAGAAGCCTATGGGTACACTAACTTGAATGCCTTCAATCTCATTTGATTTTACATGCTAAGCAGTGTAGGGCCAGGTCAACACTACCACTGACAGCATTGCATCTGTTGCTGAAACCCTCCCACTGTGAGCTTAAGTGTGCCCCAGTCAGGGCTTGTGGATCATATAGTAAGTGAATTTGGGATTTGTTTAGACTGGCATGCAGGAGCCTTAATTGTACTTTAAAAATACTCCAGGAGTGTGCAAGGTATAGGATCTGGCAGTACTGACTGGCAGGTGTGTTAGATTCCACGCCCAGCTAAAAATAATAAGAATCCTTTGCAAGGATTTATCTGTATTTCAATTTTGTATTTTGATTTGATTTTTGCCTTGAAGTTTTGCTTATATTTTGCATTAGGGGCCAGTCTTGTGAAGTTTTGTCCTGACTATTTATAAAAAGTTCTTGTTATCTAAATTTCTGTTTTTTTTCCTGGACAAACCATGCACAGGGATCCTCAAACTATGGCCATCCAGCTGTTTCGGAATATCCCATGAGGCATTGTACAACTCTGACATTCACAGACATGACTAGGCAACAACTGGAGGGGCATAGTTTTAGGACCCCTGGCATAATCTAGACCTTCACAAATCCATTAGCTTCCAATTTATTGAGTCAATGTATACACTTTAGAAATCTCAATGTTCTCAAGTGGAGCAAGTAGAAATAATATTTTAGTAAGGTTTTCCTAGAAGGCAATTTTGAGCTCTTATGAGTGACTGAATCACACACACAGATTTTCCAGTTTTTCTGAAATTCTATGTGTGATGGGTATGATCCTTCCTCAAACATCGCTTCTTGTTAAACAGTGAAGGTAGTATTTAATCATGCAAGTCCTGACAAATGTCTTCAACTTATCTGTCTATAGCAGAGTTTTTCAACCAGGGTGCCACGCCCACAGTCCGGTCTGAGCGCTACTCTGTATATACTCCGGTGCACTGCGACTCTGCGAGGAGAGAGAGCACAGCCAGTACAGCTCTCTCCTCATCCCTGCTATGTGTACTATTACCGTCAAAGCAGAAAGCTGTGCTAGCCGCTCGCCCGCTTCCTATCAACCAATGATATCAATTGTTAGGGACATGTTTTAGCAGCAATAATACAGATAGCCGCAGGGAGGAGAGAGCTGTGCAGGCTGTGCTCTCTCTCTCTCTCTCGTTGAGATAATGAGATAACACAAAGTAGCACCCTCATTCCAATGTGTAGGATTTGATTACTGCCCCATCTCCTCCCCACACTGCTCTTGTACCTTGTACAGGTAGCAGAGATTGTGGATGGGGGCAGGTAATGGATCTGAAAGCAATCCATGTTATTTTTAGGAGGGAATGGGGGGGGAGGGAGAGCACAGCCCACATTTGTGCTATAAGTGGGGATTTGGGAGCAGGGGGGTTTGTGCAAGGAGGAGGAAATTGTTAGGGTTGTGCTAGAAGGAAGGATTTGTGCAAGATGGGGGAATTTGAAGGGGGGATTTGTGCTAGATGGGGGGATTTGGAGGGGGGATTTGTGCTAGATGGGGGGATTTGTGCTAGAAGTAGGGATTTGGAGGGAGAAGAGTTACAACCTAAGATCACTGAACTCTGCCTCACACACTACATTTTAGGGCTTGTTCACACCAGGTGCAGTGAGGTAAGATGTGCAAAATGACATGTTTTCCTGCACCACACAAAAATGTGCTGCCTTTTGCAGTCGCACGTGGGTGGCATTAATTCGTAATGCCACCTCAACGCATTCAGCAAATGCGTGTACATTCACGCCCATTAAAAAATGCGTTGTGTGCGAACGTGCAAAAAAGCGCGCACAGTTCTAAAGGGTGCCTTGACTGAACAAATGTTGAAAAACACTGGTCTATAGCCCCCTAAACAATACACATTACCTTTTATTTTTATTACTAGCATCTATTGTTACTGTACAAAGTCAAAGCTTTTCCTGGGAAAAAAATTAAAAATAGATGAGATACCAGGAGACTTTATATTGTTGTCAGATATTTCCAACAACAGGAAACACCACGGCAGCAATAGGCTTCACCCACATTGAGTTTTGTCAATGATCTGTTACCCAGCTAGTAATGACACAGGATTACACTTCAGCAAAGATGATGCTGCGATAGTACTCGTGTTAACTACTTATATCCTGTATGTTTCTACTGTTTCTGCAATGAGCATTAAAATATTTGCCAGAAGGCTCAGCTTAACTGTATGTTACTAAACATAACCATAAAAATAAAACTAAGGCTTGTTGTGTTTCATTGCATTTCATTGCTTCAAGCGCAGTCAGAGGTTGCAGCAATGTACCTGTGGGGTTCTATTAGACAGACAATGTACTGCAGATTTATATATATGCAAGGGATATAAAGCCCATCTTCACATTTTTTTCTGCAGTATGCAAGGCGTCTAAGTCCCCATTGGAAGGTCTTCTCTTTGCTCCTGTTTTAGTGATGATTGTAAAATTTTGGATTTCCAGTCAATCACCTTCTTTTGCAGTGTCAATGGTCACAAATAAAGTTTTAGCTATGCTCTACTCTTAAAAAAATAAAAAATAAATACACTACCAGTAGCCAAACCCCAGCTCACACTTTTTAAGCAGTTACAGCAGACATTTGTTTTTCCTTTTGGGATAAAAGGTTTTACATGAATAGCACAGAGGCTAAGTGGTCAGCACTTACGCCTAGCAGCACTAGGGTTGTCCGTTTAAATCCCAACCACAGCACTACCTGCCTGCAGTTTGCATGTTCTCCCTGTGCTTGCGTGGGTTTTCTATGGGTACACTGGTTTCCTCCCACACTCCAAAGACCTGCTGGTAGGTTAATTGACTCATGGATAAATTGGCCCTAGTATGTTTATGTATGAATGTGTGTTAGGGACCTAAGATTGCAACATTTTAAATAAACAAAAATGTACAAACATACAGCTTATTAAAAATGTGATTTACATAAACAAAAAATAAATAAAAATGAATATATAAGCTCTAACGATTCGTCACGTATTGAATTGTATTGTAACTGTACTGTCTGCACTCATGTTGTAAAGCGCTGTGCAAACTGTTGGCGCTATATAAATCCTGTATAATAATATATACAATATAAACAAACAAGCTTACATCAGCAAATGACAGAAATGAAAACCGCTTCTGTTCGAAAATAACATAAACATAATTTTATGCGTAAACTAATAAATTATGCCAACACACACCCCTACTTCAACCTAAACACGCCATCAGGGTAAGAAACAATTAAACATTGATCTCATGCATGCAGCCTTTTTTCAAAAATATGATCTTATAAAAAGCTAAGGTACGTGACCCAGCAGCTACGTGGGCCAGACATTCCTCCATGCCTTTGTCCAGGCCCCAGGCAGCAAACTGTCCTTCTCAGGACCACAAATGTTCCCACTCTTACCCAGAATGTTGTGCACCACCACCTTCATAGGAAGGACTTTTTTATGAGTGGAAACCTGACACAGTACATTCCATGTGAAGTAACGGACTACTAAGCTAACTAGAAAAGGTGTCTCAAAATCAAAATCCCAGTGAGTTTAAAAGGCTTCAAGTGGGAAAGGCAAGGGATACCCAGAGCCCCACCCACTTGCTTATAGACTTCTACATTGAAGGGACACTGAAGCAAGAAATGGTCCATCGTTACCTCCACACCACCACGCTCCACTCTTGGACAACCACGGTTCTCTACAGAACGATGCTTCAGGTTGCTCTTCACATAGAGTCTGTCATGGAAGGAATGCCAAACACATACCATCCCTCATAATAGAGCCTGGGCAATCCCTCAATGACAGTGGCTTGCAAAAGGCTCCAGGGCCCTACTAGGAAGAGACTTAATTTCCTCCGCTGTCACTTGCCACTGCCAAAGCCTTTTCAGGCACGGGCAACATAAGCCAGGAGCTCACCACGTCGGACCCTCAGACTTTTCACTGGCCTACGATTCTCCCATCTCTGCAGAAAAAGCCTAAACCAGGACTGAAAAATATCCACCCACCCACCCAGGCGGCTCCTCTGCCAGCATATTACCAAAATTATGTTTTAAAAACATCATACCACCGGGTTGATCATACCTAGGCCACCCTAGATTGCAAGCTCCTTGAGGGCAGGGACTGATGTAAATGTGCAATACACTATGTGTAAAGCACTGTGTAAAATTGATGGTGCTATATAAAAAACTGATAAATAAAATAATAAACGCTGATTATTTTAAGCATCCCATCAGTGTTAAATGGTTTGTTTCATCCCTGTAAATACTGTATATATCTGGAAGAGAGCTTTTTTTTTTTTCTTGAAAAAAAACAGACAGTGGTCAGATCATCAGATGATAATAAAGGAAAGAAAGCATAAAAAAGAAAGGTAATGCAGCCACCACATCTAAGACTTGGCAAGCTACAATATACTAAATGTTTGCTTATAGGTTTGATACTGCTTTAACATCTACTTCCAGGACTAAAACTATTCCCTAAATCTCACATCATGAAGAACCTCATGACCGTGCAGTAGCCTTCTATTTCTGCCATTTTTTTTTCAACTATGAAGCTGCAAGAACTAAGAGACCGGGGAAAAATTGGTTCAGGTGAGGATGGCGCTGGCCCTTTAGACTGGTGAGTATACTTTTAGTAAAAGTCAACAGCTACAGCATTTTTAGCAGAACAGGGTGAAGAACCGCTTTAATACTCTGGACTGTGTATACATGTATAACACAGATCAGCCCCCTGCTGCTGCCATTCACTTTGCAATCTGCAACAAAATCATGTTACAGTCTTTATGATCACTTACTACTCTGTCTCCACCGTTCATTTCTAGGCACAGAGCGCCTCTTCTGCTAGCTTCTGGGCATAGGAAGAATGCATACTGATAACACAATGAAGATAGAGGAGCATGCTCGCTGGAGGACACAGGAGAGGGAGGAGGTGTAGCTTGTCATTCTAGGCAATGTCAGGGAATGGACGCACTCCGGCAGCATACACACAATCGTGTCTCTAGGGGACACTCTAGGAAGGAGGAAACACTAAAGCAGCGGACATCGGCACCCGTGAGGGAATGACATGGATTCAGTGTAACGATGATCATGTACACATCAAGATGCATTACTTTAGGTACGTTTTTACACCAGCATTAAAGTAAAAAAAAATAGTCTGTAGTGTCACTTTAATTTCAACTCTAAGCATAGTAAGATACATTCTTTCACATTCTTGGAACAACAGAACTGATTTCTTAATGAAATAAGATACAGCCTTTTTTTTTTTTTTTTTAAGTTATTCGTTTTGTACCTTGTGGCAGGGCTTGACAAATTTGCTTGGAATCTAGGAGCCAGCTAAAAAAGTTAGGAGCCAGTTTTTTTTTTTAACGACGACAACGACTGACAGGTGGCACTGGGCACCGTAGGACGTCCTCCCAGAACCTTGCTCCTGCGCCCCCTGGGGCGCGCACTCGGGAACATCCGTGACCGCCAGGTCCCGATGACCAGGCGCATCGCGGTAAACGGCCGCCGGTAGCAGCCGTTTACCACGTGAACGCTCTGTCAAATGACGGTGCGGTCACATGTACACAAACCGGCGTCACGTCATGACGCCGGTTCCTCCCTCCCCTCTCTGTATCGATCGGTACAGTGAGAGGGGAGAAGCTGAGAGGGGGAGAGTGGGACCAGCGCTGTGGGCTTGATGTGTAGTGCCCACAGCGCTGGTCAGTGACAGCTACACTGCCAGCACTGTGCAATACTCTGCCAGCACTGTGCAATACTCTGCCAGCTCTGTGCAATACTCTGCCAGCACTGTGCAATACACCGCAATACTCTGCCAATACTCGCCAATAAATTTTAATAGAAACAATATTTTTTTTTTACCGAATTTTCAGTATTTTTTGATTTAAAGGCGCAAAAAATAAAAAACCCAGCGGTGATTAAATACCACCAAAAGAAAGCTCTATTTGTGTGAAAAAAAGGACAAAAAATTCATTTGGGTACAGTGTTGCATGACTGAGAAATTGTCATTCAAAGTGTGAGAGCACCGAAAGCTGAAAAGTGCCCAGTGGTTAACATTGCGGCGGACACTTCGGACACTTTTGACTCATTTTTGGGACCATTCACATTTATACAGCGATCCGTGCTATAAAAATGCATTGATTACTGTATAAATGTGACTGGCAGGGAAGGGGTTAACGCTAGGGGGCGCTGCAGGGGTTAATGTGTACCCTATCTTGGTGATTCTTACTGTGGGGGGAGGGGACTGACTGGGGGAGGAGACCGATCGGTGTCCCTATGTACAAGGGACACACCATCGGTCTCCTCTCCTCTGACAGGACGTGGGTGGGTGTGTTTAAACACACCGATCCACGTCCTGCTCGATTACCGGGCAATCGCGGGTGCCTGGCGGTCATCGCGACCGCCGGGCACGCGCACCGGGGCCCCAGCTACGCGGCGGGCGCGCGCGCGCCCCCCAGTGGCCAAATTGTCAGTGGTTAACATTGCATTAGCATTGTTAGAGGTGTTGCAATACCAACGGCCACCACAAGATGGCGCGGCCCGATGCGATCGCACGGCGGGGGGCGGGGTCCACAGGTTGACGGGGTACCGCAGCTGTGTCGCCCCAGGCGCCAGGACCCCAATTCTAGTCGCAATTGCGACCGGGTGACCGGGGTTTGTCCAGCCCTGCCTTGTGGCATGTCAGAAATGTATCCATGCAGACCTGTAAAGTTTCTCATAGGTCCACTTTAAGGAATGCAAACAACTATCACACTCTAACATATAATAGCAAAGAATACACAATAACTATATATTTAAAAAAAAAAAAAACAACAAGTAAGCAGAAAAGAGATACACAATCTCAGTTTCACTAATAGTAATTAGGTAGTAATTATATCATTTGTGGAAGGTAACATTGTGCTGGGTTGCAACCATTGCTGACTGCTCTTATTTACCAGCTCCAACGTGTATTATATGCATATACAATATATATTAAGAAAAAAACTAAAAAATGCCCACATTATAGACAGCTTTCTTCTTGCAAAAAAAACATTCCACAAAACTAAAAAAAAAAAAAAAAAAAAAAATGTCTCTAGATTGACCAGAACCAGATTACCATTTTAAATTACAGGATGTACTCTTTGACAAAGGAAATCGTCATTTACCACCATCCTACTAAAGAGCTCCCTACAGTTCAGGTAATGAAAATAAAACCCATGGTATCATTTCTTTGACATGAACGGATAACTGTATCCTACCCTGACTACGAGGAAGCCAAGCATGACGGGCATTGAAGAATACTGTGATAGCCACTTATCTTTCACATCCAGTCTAGAACTGGACTGCATTACGGCTGCACTGTCATCAGCTGTGTCAACGTCCACCTAATATAATGTATCATGGATACAGAGAGGATTAAAGGTCCCTCTCTCTCTCTCTGACTTTACAGTGAGACAATATTAACACTTTCAGCAAAATCTTCAACATGATCAGGAAAAGGTGAAGATGCCCAGACACAGCTATGCATGCATACAAATCTGATTGGTGCTTAAAGTGTTACTAAACCCAGTAGTATGAAAATAGTTCATCTGCCCCCCACAGTGCCCACAGCTTATAAATCTTCTTTTTACATTAACACATTGCCACTATATACCTCTTTGGCTGATCTGTATACCCCAGTCAGTGATAAACTGCACAGTTTCTCCAGTGCTGAGAGTTTAGGTAGGAGGAGATTTCCACTTCAACCTGTATACACACCCACATGTGTGATGCCAATATCATGTGACCTCGCTATCTCTGAGAACAAGTAAGTCCTCTACAGTATAAAATACACAACTGAGCATGTGCAGGTCGCCTACCCTGCCCGTGTTAGCTGGCCTTCCCAAGATAGACAGTGCAGGAGGGGGAGGATCTGTGCATGCAGAATAAAACAGCCTTTTTACACAATGCAGAGGATTAACCCCTTAAGTTCCACAGCGAGTATAACAAGCATGCTATGCTGCATATACATACTGATTTTACTGTTGTTGGTTTAGTAACACTTTAAAAAAATTTAAATTGTGAATCACATGGTAAAAAAAGAGCCCACCACAAGGGCTACATATATTGGCATATACAGTATAGTCACTGTACAATCACAACCAAACTGTTCAAAATCTAACCAGATATCAGCCACCCATGAAGTGTGAAAATGGTCAAATTCAACGGACTGACTGAAGCAACAGGAAAAAAAAAGTTGAAATTTAACAAAACAAATAATAAAACCACCACCCAGAGAAATGTTCCTTCTTAACTTTAGCTGAAAATAAAAGATTATTGAAAAAATGGTTTTGTGAAAACATGGGATGGAAATTCTTGAGAATTTTTAGTTATTTGTGTTAGATTTTGAAGAAAGTGGGAAAAAATATTGGTAATTTTTTAAGAAATTTATACAGTGGAACCTTGATTAACGAGTAACGTGGTTAACGAGAGTTTTGAAAGACGAGCAACTTTTTAAAAAAAATTCTGACTCTTTGCGAGTGTTTGGGGGTGCCGGTGACACTCGGAACGGTTCGGAGCTGTTCAGAAATCCTCGTAACCAATCGGAAACACTCTGAAATACTCCGTTCCCGAGTGTTTCCGAGCCTTTCAGAGGGTTCAGAGCCGAGGTGTCCCGGAGTATTTCCGAGGCTCTCCGGTGGCCCCCACATCTGGTCACATGCGGTAATGCAATAGAAGTCAATGCAGAACGAATTATCTTTGTTTCCATTGACTTCTATGGGGAAACTCGCTTTGATAGGCAAGGGCTTTGGATTACAAGCATTCTCCTAGAACGGATTATGCTCATAATCCAAGGTTCCACTGTTTTTTTTTTTTACATGCACCGCCCTAATCTTTTACACTCACTTCCCTTCAGGAAAATTAATGAGATTTCTTTGCACATGTGCAGAAGGGACCAGCCTGCCAGTTTGCAGCAGGAGATGCGTGAATTTGTGTGGGTCATGCAGCATAGATGTAGACAGGTAGGTATAAAACTTAGCGGAGGGACCTTAAGCAGGAAAACAAAAATTTGCTAGCAGGTAAGATTTTCTTGTCAAAGAAACTGTACATCTCTTATATAATAAAATGTCATACCTGCCTGATAGCAAATTTCAAAAAAGATTGTACCCTAAAGCTACAATCTTTGCATGCCTTGTTTCCAGGATTATTCAACCACTGCGCACATGCTCAGAAATTACACTATCACTGGGCGAAAATGTCTGTACTAGAGAGCTCACAGGTGTTTTATCACTGGAAGCCTTAAGTGAAGATTTGCCATGCTACAGAAAAAGTTTAGAAACATTAAGGCCTCATGCACATTGGACGTTATAAAAATAACAGTAGCTTTAGCTGTAGAATGCCGTGTTAAAATCGCAAGTTTTGCTGCATTTTGCATAAGCGTTTCTTAGCAAAACTATATACTCTCACAAAAGCTTGAGGCTCAAAAAATGCTAAAAAAAAGCTGATAAAAGCCTGTGTGTGCATTGACACATAGGATAACATGCTGGGGAGTTAATGGCTGTAGAAACAAACGCCTGATGCCCAAAACAGCAGCTGAAAAAACACCCAGTGTGCATGAAGCATAATTGTGACCAAGTACTCAAAAAATTTACTTTTTTGCCTGGAATTCAGCTTTCAGCTGCAGAAAAGCTACAAGCAATTCCAGCGACTTATCCTTTGCATTCTTCCTGCCTTTTTTGGAGTTCTTTTGTTTTTTTTTTTTTTCTAGTCTCAAAAAAAACCAGTTTTCTATTTCTTCAAGCATAAAAGATGTGCACAAAAAAAAGCCTATTGTGCATTTACAGGCATTCCCACTGAAGTCTATGGAACCAAAAACACCTGAATACACTCAAAAAAAAATAGTGGAGTGCGGGGCATACAGCGTAGGGTGACTAAAGCCCTGTACAAATGGGCAGAATGTCTGGAGACTAGGGATGCCCCCCGCCTCTGGTGCCGCCCATCATAGGGGTGTCCTATAGCGCTAAAGAGAGAAGAGAGCCGCCGCCTTGTTGATTTAAGCACCGGGAACATCACAGCTTTCATTTCAATAGCTGTGTGTTCCCCGCTGCGCGCCATAACATACAGCCCATCCCCCTTGTCCGGGGAACTTTGATAGACAGATCACCCGTCCCAGGATTGGACGGGTGATCTGTCTATAAAAGTGGCCGGACAAAGAGGAGGGGCCGTATGTGACGGTGCGCGGCGGGAACACACAGCTATTGAAATGAAAGCTGTGATGTCCCCGGCGCTCAAATCAACAAGGCAGCGGCGGCTCTCCTCTCTCTTCCCCTGCACAGGCAGGCTGCAATGGGGACACTGGCTGCGGACACTGGTTGGGGACACTGGCTGGCTGCACTGGGGACACAGGCTGGCGGGCACTGGTGAGGCTGCATTGATCTCCTGTACCATGTCCCCAGTCTCTGACCATCTCCTGTACCATGTCCCCAGTCTCTGACCATCTCCTGTACCATATCCTCAGTCTCTGACCTTCTCCTGTACCATGTCCCCAGTCTCTGGCCTTCTCCTGTACCATGTCTCCAGTCTCTGACCATCTCCTGTACCATGTCCCCAGTCTCTGACCATCTCCTGTACCATGTCCCCAGTCTCTGACCATCTCCTGTAGAAATTTTTTTTTTTTAAATATGTTTCGGTATCGGTTTTTGGCCTAGTGTATTTTTTATTTTCGGTGTCGGTTTCGGCACCAAAAAACCCATTCGGTGCACCCCTACTGGAGACATTTGCCGATGCAAAAAATTTGGCTTGTGTGTATGTCGGTTTAGCCAGCTTCTGTCGGATGTGCATGCTGGAAAACCAGAAGCCAATCGACTCCCAATCAGTGTGCTCAGCCAATGGCAGAGAGCACTGATCGGAGTGTTCTGGCGAGGGGGGCCATCCCACTGTCAGAACACAACAGTTCAGCAGGGGAGATACACTGGACTAACCTTGCATGGTTAAGTACAGCGTCTCCGACCAGAGCTGGAAATTTTTTTTTCGTGCAACCCGCGAGGTTGCACAAAAATAAAATGTAGTGTGTACCAGGCTTAAGCATAAAAGTATGAACATGGAAAATTAGAAACAATGAGATTCTGCATGTTGAGCGTAGTCAGGAACAGGGAAACAATCACAAAAATGCCCAAGCATGAATGAAAGATTAAAATTTTGTAGTCAGATGTTCTGTTAAACTAGAACACAATAACAATCTAAAACTATTAGAAATAACATTAATCATGTGTTTATCATTTAGTCCTTTGGGCAATAAAAGCATAACATTTTTAAGAAATGAAGATATGCCACAGGCTTTAGATTTGTATTTTTGTGATACAGGTAATAATGTCATTACCAAAATACTGGCGGCCCTAACAGCTTGAGGGTTGTAAAACACACTACAGACTCTTTGACCCCTAAAATGCTCAAGGCATCCCTACAGTCTCCTAGAAAAGCCTCATTTGGACAGGATGCAGGTACTCTGGTCTCTGGTTTTCCCAGAACAAACTCTGCATGTGGCCAGCTGTTTCACTTCCACAACGCATTAAATTTACTGCTCTTGGGGTCAGTCTGGGTAGGCTGAAAAAGGTCTGGTGTTAAACACAGAAGCCACCAACAAGAAAACCATCCTGTTGCTTAATATTGGAAGCACTGATCATTAGGAGGCTCTGAAATTATCCAAAGCCATATATGCATTTAACCCCCTTTCTCAACAATTTCTTATGAATAGGAAATATAAATAAAAATGATATGCCGTATGCCCACATTGTGGAATGAAAATATTAGCACACCTGACATTGTCCAGGGAATACTGCGGGTCTGCAGCACTTTACAAAATGTAAAGTGATGCCAGTCATCTTACAGTAGAAATCCAGCCGAACACTCACTAGTCCTCAAAATGTTTCCTCCCCAGTCACGTTACCTATACTGCCTAAGCTGTCTAAGAAATAAAAAATAAATAAAAAAAAAGGGTAAAGGGTTCTACCGGTTTACAGTCACCACACATTTTCTACGAATTTTGCAAAGTCGGGTTAATGTTTACATCTGGGAACCGATTAGACCGCAGTTGCCCAGGGCGATTCTTATGCACTCAAAGTTAAATAGTGGCCTCAGCCTACCCAATTTAATGAAATATTTATTATCAGGCAGCACAATTGGACCACTTGGCTCAGTACCATACTGTTCAGAACCCCCCCCCCCCCTCTGGCTTGGCCTGGAGGCAGCAGACTGGGACCCTCTGATCATTGACCACCTTCCCTGGCTCCATTCCAAGGATTGTAAAACAATTAATAACCCCATTACGCAACACTATCTGATGTTGTGAGATTGTTTAAAATCCTCCTGTTGCTAACAGTATTCACATGTCCCTCATCTGTCCTTTTTGAACAACCTTTCTTTCTATCCAGGTAGTGTAACCTCAGCCTCATTTAATGTCTGGAGGTCTCTTGAATTTCACTGGGTGGGTCGCTTGGTTACGAACACCCCCTTCTGTTCTTTTGCATCATTACAGGAGCAATATAACATTTCCAACTCTGAAATATTCAGATATTTCCAAATAAAGCATTTTGTTCTATGTATACTAGAGCCTTCCTGTGAGCATAATTGTTTTTTGGACCTGCGGGCGCCTGGTTTAATCTCTAGGATATATGCCAATTTGACCTCGCTACCGACTTCAGCGCTTCCAGCCTATGCCTCTCCCTGGGCTGCTGACATTGATGTCCCCCTGGAGCCTGAGGATTGGACAGAGATCTGGCCATGCACCAAATCATCTACAGTCAATATTTTAGCATTGAAAACAAATTACAAAGTCTTAACTAGATGTTATCTAGTTCCAGTCAGAATGGCTACAATTTTGCCCTTTTACTCTTTGAACTGCTTCATGGGCTTCTCTCAGGAGGGCACGCACTTTTGCTGGACCTGTCCCGAAGCCTTTTTGTTCTGGACTGAAGTATTTTATATGCATTCTGTATTGCTAGATACTCCAATTCAACCTGACCCGGCCATAGCATGACTTAATGTCTGTGCAATTCAAACTACTCCTACATGTGTTTGTACGGCTTTCAAGCAAATGTTTGCCAGAGCCTGGGAAAAACCTACTTTATGCATCCTTGAAATAAAAAATAGGATAACTCAATTCAGGATAGATAGCAACATTGAGGCCACTTTGCTGGACCGTGTATCAAAGCAACAAAAAATTTGGCGGCCATGAGTCGATAATTACTTGCCGTCCAATTTTGATCAGTCGTTGCTACAACCCTAATTGTTTTTTCTGGATTTGGTGTATCTTCACTGGCTGTTGTCGGCCTGGGAGTGACTCCAAACATCCTCTCACTCTCCTTCCTTTTTTCCCTTCATCTATTTCTTCTCTGAACTTTCACTTTTTGCTGCAATTAATCTCTTGTTACAAGTTACATGATGAGGGGATATGGTTGTAAGGACATGGGCCATCATCCCTAATAGAAATAGGCAAGGAAAATTACCCTGATATAATGGGATTAAAGCGGCCCAATAGACAGAAATATAGATAAAAAATATAACAAGTTTATTATTACATTTTAAAAAAAACTGACATACAACAGGAAAATACTGGTGTGCAATTAAAAAGAACCACAGGTACATAACAAAAGATGTGTATATTAGCATGATGTTATAAGCATATTACAGCTGGACAAAAGCTGCTGCAAATCGTGAAACCCCAACAAAATAAAAATTCCTTCTTCAGGGGATTGATAGAAAGAAGCAGGATATTTCTTATGTCCTAAGATGGTACATAGCGTAAGTACACCAGTCAACATAAATTTAAAACCAAATGTGTCATCCACCACCCCACCAGGAGAGCTTGTATGCTGCCAAAGAGATCCAGATCCAAATAGGCCAAATATAGGATAGAAATGAGCAGCTATTTGGTGAATATTTGGTATGGCAGAAAGACACACAGAACAGCCACCTGAGCTGCTGTGTGGTCAGGATGGAAAGCGATGCAAGATGTCTGGCCATCTATATAACGAGTAAGGATTTTACATTTATTTCTTGGCCATTACTAGCTATTGAAAGTTTGTGTGACAAGATGAATGCTTTCTTGCAATTTTCTCGTTCAATTTGTATTGTTATTTCCTTTCCCAAATGATTGTATAGGCCGGAAGGTTCAGAATACAAATCTTTTTTTTTACACAGGTTAGGCAGCATAGGTAACAGAAGGGAATACTTTTAAAACTAGTTAGTGGAACTCCACTTTAAAAGTAAAAGCTGGCATCACAAGTTACCTGAAAATATATTTATTTCTGAGCTGAGCTCCACCCACCTGTCTGCAATGACAGCTTTTGTAACTGTATACTGACAAATTCCCTTTTGAAATACTTTTCACATAAGGACGTGCTGTCATTGCTCATTCAGAAATGTTGCCTTCAGAACTACCTACCACAGTATAAAAGTAAAACACAGATTGTGTCTTCAGTTAGGTGGAACCAAAACTAACATTTATCTACTGCCTAAAATATTGGCAGAATGAAAAGTCTTCCGCGGACCTATAAAATACTAAATTTTACTATGAAAAAAAAAGAGTTTAGTTTTATGAAGATGTTTTGTCAAGATAAAATTGTTATAGTATGGTATAGAGAATTTTAAGGCCTTGCTGATACTTTTTTTTTTTTTTTTTCCCAGCAAATTCTTGGAATGGTGAAAGTTAGGGCTCCTGCACATGGGCACCTGAGCCCTTGCAATGCAAAATTCTAATGGATTTCCCCGACCTAGGAAGCCCAGGTGCTGTGTACAGCCGACCACAGACATGAAAGTCTGTGAGTGGCTGTATTTGAGTATATGTAAACACTTGTATAGTATAGTGTACAGGTGTATTCCAAGAAAAATTGCCCGTGTGCAAGAGCCTTAAAGTGATTGTAAACCTTTGTTATATATATATATATATATATATATATATATATATATATATTTTTTTTTTTTTTTTAAATAAACAAACATGTCATACTTACCTCCACTCTGCAGCACGTTTTGCACAGAGTGGCCCCCCAACACCATCTTCTGGGGTCCCTTGGCGGCTCTAGCAGCTCCTCCCCACATCAGATAACCCCCTAGGAGAAGCGCTCTCCCGGGGGGTTACCTTGCGGGCACATTCATGAGTCCATCATTCGGCGCCCATAGCCGTCGAATGTATGACTTGGCCCCGGAGCCAACATCATTGGATTTGATTGACAGCAGAGGGAGTCTATGGCTGCACTGCTATCAATCTACCCCATCAAGAGCCAAGAACCCTGGGCAGAGAAAGAGCACGTCCCCGCCGGATGAAGTTCCAGGGCTCAGGTAACTAAAGCTGGGGGCCGGTCACTGCCAGGTGTTTTTTTCACCTTAATGCATAGGATGCATTAAGGAGAAAAAACACAAGGGTTTATGACCCCTTTAATAAAGATATTTTCTACTGCACTACATGGAAAAGATGCTGAAGCTACAGATGAGTTTATTCACTTACATACTTTTTAACCACTAGCCGACCAGCTCACACAGATATACTGTGGCAGGTCGGCTTTCCTGCACGAACCGACGTACCTGTACGTTGGTCCGTGCAAGGATGATAAGCGGGCGGGAGCATGCCCATGGGTCCCGTGGACTCGATGTCTGCCGGTGACCCATAATTGTGGTGAGGAGAGATAGAACTGTCTATGTAAACAAGGTGATGCCCATGTGTTAAAAAAAAAAAAGGCGATGCCCAATTCTGCCAGATGACATGACAGAGATCTCTGTTATTTATGTTCCAGTAAGCCCAACCCCCTACAGTTAGAACACGCTGAGGGAACACACGTAACCCCTTGATCGCCCCCTAGTGTTAACCCCTTCCCTGCCAGTGAAATTTTTACATTGATCAGTGCATTTTTATAGCACTGATCAATGTAATAATGTCACTGGTCCCATAAAAGTGTAATTTGGGGGCAGATTTGTCTGCCGCAATGTCGCAGTCCCACTAAAAATCGCAGATCGTGACCATTACCACTAAAAACAATAAAAAATAAATAAAAGTCCCTAAATCTATCCCGTAGTTTGTAGACGCAATAACTTTTGCACAAACCAATCAATATATGCCTATTGTATTTTTTTTAACCAAACATACGTAGAAATATATATATATCGGCCAAAACTGATGAATACTTTTTTTTTGGAGTTTTTTTTGGATATGTGATATAGCAGAAAGTAAATTTTTACATTTACATTTTTTTTACATTTTTGAACCTGCACTGGAGAAACAGCAGCAGATATAGCCAATAAAAATGACTTCCTTTAAAACACTGGGCATCCCCGTATGTTCAGAAGCTGCCTTTGTTGCCTCACAGACACCAACCAAATTAGAAAGTTTCATTCTCCAACTGTATTTTTCCAGAAGATGTTTGAATCAGGTAAGCCCAGCTTAACTGAAGTCTACTATTAATACCTGTGATTTCCACAGGGCAAAACTAGGAGGGCATTTTCACTGGTGTGAGTGGACAGCTACAGGTCAATAAAAATGTATTCAGTATTGAGCACTATTTATATGCTACACATATTAAATATACACTTATATGCTGTACATTCACCTAAGATGTATGATTGGAATTTTGGGAGCCCAGCAATGTTTTAAGTCCCTCAATGGCTAATTGTGCTTCAGTATATTAATATCTTTCACTTGTGCTTGAAGTCTTTGCATCAATTGGCTCTGATTGACAGGTCGCCCCTACCATTTCTAACTCTGCTCCACTGACTGGCTTTATTATGCTGGAATAACACAGCCTCCCATAATTAAGCTCAGATCTCAGCGGATTGTTCACAGTGATAATTCCACCTTTTGTCATTCAGCTTCAAATAAACCGCTTTTGTTCTGCATTATAACACAGATTCTGGTATCATTCAAGTATATTAACTTTAGCCTATTACTGTCACATAGAAATGTTCCCTGAGCCATGGCAAAAAGACTCCCCAGACAAAACTTTATGTCATGTTAATCCAAGCTTTAATAAATATGGGGATATGTAACTGTATTCTAATTGTGCTTTGTGATCCTCCACACAAAGTGTATTGAGGATGGCAAGAAAAAAAAAAGAAACGAGGAAAAAATATATCTTTTCTGCCTTGGTGAATACATCCAGTACTATAACTTTCAGAAAAAAGAAAAAAAATATATGTAATATAGCAATGCCGGTCTATTGTAAGCTGAAAATATAGAAATGCAAATAAGCATACTATTAAGAACTGTACCTTATACACACATATGCTTTGTGTATTTCGTAAAATAATGTGCATCTTTCTCTTTTTTTAATTCCTGAAGCCTCCTCCTTTTGTGCTCCTTTTTTCTAAAGGACTCATCCTTATTTACCCTTCTGCTCTGCTACATTTGGTTTCTATCCTCCCTCAATTATACCACTAGCCTGCTCTTTTTCTTGTATCCATTTTTTTTGTCCTGATAACTCCTCCCTATGTCCCCCTTCTTTTTTTTTTTTACTTTTCTCTCCATTTTCAGACTCTCCCTAATAAATTTTCTTCTACTCTCTATTTTCTTTTAAAGTCTGCCTTACCTCATTTCTTCTCATACGACCCTCCTTAATGATCGCAAACACCCTGCTATTGCAAAGCTTCTCTGCCAATCATTTTAAACCCAGAAAGTTTTATTATTTTGTTAGAACCCAGAATAGACCACAATAAAAAAAATGCAAAATGTAATTCCTTATACTCCCTGGCCCCCCCCCCCCCCCCCAAAAAAAAACAAGTGCCTATCTGAAGTGCTAATAAACAGATTTAGCAAGGCGATGCTCAGGCACTCCAGCAAGCTGACCTCCTTTTTAGAGCAGCTAGAATTACTATAGCCAGATCAGCGAAGACACCAACCATTTATTTTGAATTAGTAAAAGTTAAACTCTCTTGGATAATGATTAATGAAAATCTGCAGTACTAAATGACAGCATGGAGGCTTTCAGGGATGTCTGGGACCCATGGATATAATACCTTTCAGGAGCAGGCTTATGACCCTGTAGAACAAAAACCCTCCCACCTAGTCACCCCTTGATCCCATACCCATGCCCTTTTTTATTTAACTAGTGAGTTATAGCCGCAGCAGTGATCATGGTGTTCTGCTGCACAATGTATTGTAGCAATGTACTCTGCAAAACACAATAGTGCAGCAGGAGGGATTCCCCCATCATACTGACTGTGTTGATGAGGGAATTGAGCAATTTTCTTTCCTTCAACCCGTTGTTGAAGGAATGAAAACTGCATAATGTATGACCTACCTAAAAGAGAAATATGATTTTTATTTTTTTTTGTAGAATCATACTTACCTAGTTGGATGCAACATCGCTCTGATGCTGCATCTGTCCCCCGCTGTCTCGAACACTGAGAAGCGAGCGATCAATCATCATAGATGGCTCAGTTCTCTAGCTTCGTGAGCAGAGAGCTGGTGGTTGTCAGTTACTGGCTCTCTGCTCTGCCCCCCCCACGCTCACTGGTGCGCTGGGCTGTAGAAAGGGCATTAGCGGCTGGCTCAGGCTATCAGCGGGTTGCTGAGAGGCTGAGCCAGGTGCCGGTTCAAGCATGTGGGCAGATCCCAACCATAGGATTGTGATCTTTCCCAAGCCTGGACCGGTTCTGTGATGGAACGAACTGCACTCCTGTGATCCAAAGGAGAAGTACAGCTAAAAGAGTTTTGGCTGTATTTCTCCTTTTAGTCCTCCATGGCATGGCTTCTTTTAGTATTTAATAAAAATTCTAAATAGGTGTTTGGAACTTTGGAGGTAGAGGGCGCACAAAACAGACACTTAACTAATTCTCCAGATTGCTGAGCCTGGATGGTTGAAATAGCAGTCTGCCTTTTCTTAGTAATCCTCCCCCCTCTTTTGTCCTAAATTCCAATACTCTATAATCAAACTAACTGATAATTTAAAAGTTTCTCAGTATAAACAAACCATTTGTGGTGCTGCAAACTAGTCTATTTTTTAAAGCAATAAAAACTCAGAATCATGGTGCTTAAAACAGCACAGTTTTACTCCCTGGTTTGATGCGTTTTGTGAGGTACACAACTCCTGGCATGAGAAAAGCTGCTCAGAAAATATGCCAAAAGCATTGTATCGTATGCACATTTAGGCACGTCAAGCGTTTAAGCGTTAATGAATTCCACTGGCCAATATTAATTTATTCTGGCCATTAGAATGCATTAACGTTCAAATGCCTAAATGCATCTAGCATTTAGACACATTTACACTTGTTTAGGAGTGTTCGGAGTTGTTCTGCTCTTTAGCTCCCCTACTAAACGCACTTTTGTTTTTGTTTGTTGAGCATGTAAACGCCGCTCTTCTTATATGCCTCAACACATCTGTATCTGCATGGACACATGGGCTAATAGAGATGCATTTACAGGCTAAATGCATTTAAACCCCAAAAAACACCTGTAAAGGCTGCATATTTCAAGCTCAGTGTGCATGAGGCCTTGGTGGTTAGGGGCTGGGCAAGTAAGAATCTCTGTCGCTTTGTCCATTCCACATTTTCTTTAAGATTTGACCATATACACATGTAAAGGAGCAACCTTAAATACTTCAGATGTTGACATTTTCTAGGTTGCTACAATTCATTCAAAATTGGAAATAAGAGTTTTGCCCTTGTCCATCCATAAGATTAATTATTTAAATGGACATTAACCCAGACATATTAGTCAGGGAGCTTCAGTGTACATTGACAGTGAAAAGTTACTGTACTAACAAAATAAAAAAAATAAAAATAAAAAAACACATTTGGAAGAGAGGGGAATACATAATTCAAAATATGAACAAAACCAGAAGAGACCTCCACTCTCACAGTTAGCAGCCCATTAAGAATAATAGAACTAAATATTTTACAAGGTCATTATAATAAAAAATAATTGTTTCTAGACTTGTCAGCTTTTGATATGTGTACTTAGCCAAGACAACCTACAGGAGTGTACCTTTAACTTTTAATAAACGGTTTCAACTGTGTCTTCTAAGAAATGCAAAATTAAAGAGACTATCAAAATGAAAAAAAAAAAAATCTTAGGCATGAATGGTCCCTCATGCCATCTTAAAAGGAGTAGTTTCTTCAGTGTATCCTGTGTAATAAAGACACACAGCAAAACACGAGCAAGCATGTAACCTTTCCACACTGGTCACTTGTTTAATAATCTTTGTTTTGTCTACAGGCCAAGTTGCAGTTTATGGGACTTGTCATGATGCCAACTATTGCCCAAGAGGATACTTGTACCTCACAGCAATGGTACATGCATCTCAGACAAGCAGATGAGGGATCTGAGAATGTCCAATCTTTACAGAGTACTTTATTTCCCAGTCTAGCCATTTACACATTGTAGAAATACGGCACATTCGATGAATGGACCAGGACATCTTGTTTTTTTTTTTTTTTTGAGATTCACAGGTAAAAAAGACTGTTAGCGACTGAATCAAAACGCTACCACAAAAAAAATGTTAGCGATCGCAGGGATCAGGCCTGACTCTGCGAACACTGCAGTTATGTGTGCTTAGTGTTTTGTAAGTGACAGTGATCGATCGATACTGCACTTGGGTGGGCTGGGCTGGGCGGAGGGGGAAAACGCAGGTGCTAGCAGGTATCTGGGCTGATCCGCTAACAATGCGTTTTTTTGGAACCCTAAACTGATCAGATCAGATATTGATCTGTTCAGATACTGTACCACTAAGGGAGGTGTATGCTTTGCGCGTGGGTGTTTGCGGTACTGGCACTAACCTGGGGCGACGCAGACCTTATTTGACCCTAAAACCTAATTGATATCACCCGCCGGGCGATCAGGGGGTTAAACCGTTATTGGGTAATAAATGGCGGGTGCCCTGACAGTATAAAAAACAAGCTAACTAACCAGCGTCACCCGTAACAGTAATACAAAAAAAAACTGGTTACCTAGCGACACTAATGCAGGGATCAGAAAAACGATCGCTTAGTGACACTGGCAAAAAGGGGTGAAAGGGTTAACTAGGGCAATCAGGGGGTTAAACCTTTATTAGGTAATATATGGGGGTACCTGATGCTATATAAAAACATCTTTGGAGAAAAACCTTTAAAACAAAATCCAATCTGAAGAAGGTGATCCAAGAACAGTGCACACTTTGGAGAAAAACCTTTAAAACAAAATCCAATCTGAAGAAGGTGATCCAAGAACAGTGCACACTTTGCAGACCAGCAACGTTTTACAACTGATGTTTGTTATTCCCACAAGAGTAATTTGTGCTGTAATACAGAACCATCCACTACCGTAGAGTATAGCATTATTAGAGCAATATATTTTCAAAACACATTGCTTTGAGACAAATGTACGTAAACAGACCTCTACATCATCAAGCAGAAAAAAAATGGCACCAGTGAGCGTGGATGCCAAGACCTATTACATTGTTTAATTTATCCGTTTCTTCTCTTGTATGCACAATTGCTTATGGTAAAGCCTCACAAATCTCCATTGTTTTAAAATGTTAATGTTTCAAAACGTTCTAATATATTTCCTTTTATACGATGTTCTGAACAATTTCCAGATATATAGTGTATATTTCACATGTGGTTCTACATTTAATCCTAGAATCACACTAATAGCACAGCAAGCTCACTGTGTCCAATCAGCATTAATTCATGTGTATCGTGTATTTTATATGCACTTTATGAGCTTCTGTATATCCTTCACTGGAAGGCATGCAAGAGTGAAACAATATTTAAAGTGGGAATGTAATGTAAAAAAAAAAAAAAAAATCCCCCATACCCCACCGCAAAATAGTCTGTTATGCCAACTCTTCTGCAACCAATGGGAAAGCACTGAGGCTGGGTTTTCACCATCGTCGCATGTGGCTCCCAGCAGGGGTCCGGTGCCGTCCTGGTTCACCGTTTAAGGTCCGATTTCAGTCTGAATTTTTGGCTGAATTCAGACCTGAAGAGGTTCAGAAGACGCACAGGGCTCCTGTGGAAATTTGCACCGGAGTCGTAGCGGAAATATGTGAACCGGCTCCATAGAGAGCGGGTCAAAATTTCCTGCTATTGCGAATTGGATGCAGGAAACCCACATCCAATTTGCAATGGTGTGAACCCAGAAACTGTCTGTTTAGGCCACCTGCTGATATAGGTTTGAGGTTATCACCCTTCTCCTAAAATACTTGGGGCTGGCCATCGACCACTGAATCCTGCCCATTAGCCAGAAGCAATGGGTATAAAGCAGCAGGGGGCACAGGGAAAAAGAGTAAAAGTAGATGGGGGGTGAGGGGCAAGAGAGAGA
This sequence comes from Lithobates sylvaticus, assembly GCA_028564925.1. NCBI lineage: Eukaryota > Metazoa > Chordata > Amphibia > Anura > Ranidae > Lithobates > Lithobates sylvaticus. The sequence goes on from CM053027.1 coordinate 370,622,028, forward strand.
CTCTGTCTTTGAATAGGCAAAGGTACAGATTTTTGGTTAGCGGGCATCACCTAGTTTGCTGAAAATCATTAAAAACTAGAAATCCAATAAACAGGCACCGTTGAAGCACTGATAGAACAAAGTGTGGAAAACCTCTATGGGATGATCTCAGAGGGGTTAAAACAATAAACTTGTAAACACTACTTGGTACAGTGTTTTAGCAGCAGAGAAAGGCAGCATAAAAAAGAAGACATGCTCTACATAATTTGCCAGCTTTCTTGATTTATGCAGGGTAATCAGCATAAATGTTATTTCCTCCTCCTCCCCTGCTGATGATGTGAGGTAAACGGCTGCTATATTTTACGCAAGGATTGCTGACAGGAGCTTGAAGGATTTACTTGCCCATTCATAGTGAGCGGTCGTCGGGAACCCATTTCTTATTAGACAGAGGGAGTCATTTAGCAAAATCAGAACAGCTTTGAGATGCATGGAAGAGAAAAAATAAACAGTCATGTGTAAACATAATTGAATTATTTATAAATGAACAAAACCAAGATTTACAGCTGGCATAAGCAAGGAAAATAATGATAGAAATTTTAATTGATAGCTAACACTGTGCTGACCGCACAAGCTAGCGCCAAAGGCATCTAAATGTTCTCTTTGAAGCTATCTCTTGGCTCATTCACACTTCGCTTTCTGCAAATAGAGAACTCGGAGGATTTGTACCTGGGGAATTATCGGTCAAATGTAATGTTAGGTACCCAGTGATGTGAGCCCCATATTCAGAAAACTGTATAGGCTATAATCATTTACTGAATCATAGCGGACAAATTATCCTTTGATTAAAGTCCCTGGGTTCCAGGTCTGTATAGAACTCTGCCAGTGATCTGCTTTGTCAGCCAGTTTTAGATAGCGTAGGGGAGGGTTACAACCTCGGTTGTGTTTTTACTGCTGCTTTAAAATAGATTTAAAAAAAACTTTGCGCCTTCTCAAATGAAGCAAGTAAAAAATGCAAATTCAAAATCCAAAAAATCTCTGTTTAGATATTTGGCATAAGACCGCCTACAAAATTAAAAACCTTAAAAAACAGATAGCCATGCTTCCACTAACCTCTTATGTCAAATGAGACAAGTGAATGTATAGACGTCACTGTACTGAAACAGTAATAGTACTACCTAAGGATATACAAAAATGCTTAAAGCGGACTTCCATCCTCCCGAGGACAATCCCGCTTCTCCACCCCTCCTCTGTAGGAATAGGGCATCTTTTTTTTTTTACTAAAGTTCGCCCTGCCTTCCCATGCACTTCACTTGCCTTAGGCGAATGACACGCACACTGTCTGCTGTGCCTCCTGGGATATGTACGTCACATATCTCGGGAGGAACAGCTTTTCATTCAAGAACAGGAGGAGGGGGCAGGCCTATTGGCCCATTATCAAGAGGCCCACCTGCTGAACCCAAAAGAGCCATCAAACCTCTCAATGACATCAGAGAAAACATGGCGGTGTGGGAGGGAACTGTGGCAAGGCATGAGATGATCTCAGCAGGTCAAAGCTGGATAAACTGGATGGGTGAATATCTAAAATATCCAAATACCATCATCAGGTAAGCAGGGCAAACAAATAAATAATAATTGCCCTGAAAAAGCTTTCACAGGTTAGAAGGTGAATCATCAATACTGTATGACTTCAGACAGAGAAAAAGACCACCTTCTAGCACACCACACCAGCTTAAAGTGGTTCTAAAGTCTAAGCATTAGGCTAAAGAAAATGCCCACCTGTTTCCTTGTCCCTAAATAATTACCTGACTCCTCCACTGATCCAGTGCTGTCCCATCTACAGCCCCTCTCTCTTCTTCTTCTAACAGGAGACACAAACAGTAGCACAGGTAGCAGTAAAGCTTAATGAAGGTGTTTGTGATTTGCAATCAAGCACATGTTCAAGTTACTGAATGCAAGTGTTAGTGCGATGGTCCTGACACATTGCTGGCTCTTCACTACTCCTTTTATTATCATGGCATCACTAGGTAGTTCGGCAGCAGAAAAAAATAAAAAATTAGGGAAGCAACAGATAATTTGATGTAATTAAAGCAGTTGTAACCCTGAAAAAAAATCCTGTTCCTTTAAAGCATGCACAACAGCACAGTGCTTGTGCTGTGTAATTTGGCCCTTTGTATCATCTAAAATACCTGGTTGATCCTGCCCTCCCCTCTGTAAACTGACCATGTTTATCATGGCTGCTGAGCCCTGACCCCGTGGTCAGTTTACGTGCCTCCGCCATCCCGCTGTCTCTCCTTTCTTCCTCTCTCCCACTCCCTCTCTGCCTCTCTGCCTGTCAGCTAGTGCCAGTGTCGCTCTGCTCCATGCCCCTCCCGCTGTTATCATAACTGTGTAATATTCCCCTGTGTTACATTAAATGATGTGCCCAGTGTATGTGATTTTTTTTTAAATGCCGCTTTATACCTTATTTCATAGCGCTGCTCAGTGCTCATGTGACTGCCCACTGCTCTGCTCCTCCTCCTCTCCTCCTGGCTGATGTCAGTGGGGGATTCTCAGCCCCTCCTGCTGTAGTTATCAGATTGGGAAAGGAGAGCGGCGAGCAGTCACTCACGCTATGAAATAAGGTATACAGCGGCATATTTTTTTAAAAAGCACATACACTGGGCACATCATTTATTGTAAGACAGTGAATTGTAGCAATATCACACAGTGGCTTTACAACCACTTTCAATCTAACCAGTCAAGGTTTGAGGATGCACAGCACAAGACCAAAACACTGTAGCCCTGAGAACACTAAACTGGTAAGAATTTTACCTATACAATGAAGGCCCTTGATCCTATAGGAAAAGGGAACCTTGACTGCAGAAAGCATGGCCTAGTGACAGGGGGCGTGGTTAAGAAGTATGACTTCGGGCGGGTTGAGATGATTGTCTAGTTGGGCACAGGATGATGGGCTGGGCCCCTAAAAACGTTCCTCTCTGAGGTAAAATCTTCACTCACTGTTGGAAAATCAGAAAGAAGAGTTGCCCGCCCGCCCCAACTTTTATTTATTTTTTTAGGTTGGTTGTCACGGCTTCCCCAGTGGTTTTTACCTTGCCTGCGATAAAAGTTTAATTTAAAGGGCTATGCCATTCAGGGGAAGTTTGACCAGTCTATGTCTGCCTGGAACTTATGGTAAGGACAGGCCTTTTAGACTAGATCCAGTTAAGGCTTCAAGAGGTGCTTGCAGTACAACTGTGACTGGCACGGGGGTAAATTTCTATGTTGGAAAATTGCTTATGTGAAAATTTTAATAAAGTTGTGGCCTTGCCCTTTCCAATGTAACCTGTCTAAGTGCAGTTTATTGGGCAAGGTTATCTGTGGATATGGTTATTTTGGCTTTAGGCCTATGCTCCTCAACAGTCATGGCAACATAGTCTTTATGGAACATTCTAACATGGACATAGTTAACTGCCCATCTGGGTATATGTTACATCACCAAGGCCACAACATTGCATGGTAATTATGTGGATAGCATCAATATTTTGCACACAATAGGAGCTTGCGTTTGTAGAAAATGTCAACAACGTACAGAGGCTTATTGATCCCATTGCTGGGCAGGTGCTAAAGGTAAGCAGCTGAAACCCTGTGTGACTTTAAAGTGGACATCTACCACTGTGAGCACAAAGCAGGTATCTCTCGTTGAGTCAGGACTGCTTTAAATATAAGTACCCCCAGCTGACTGGAATGACAGGGTACTCTGATATGTTCATATTTCATTAAATGAGGGCTGTCCTTTGCCATTCCTCCCTCCTAGATCTTGCTTTTGGCCATTTTAGTGATGGGTAGTATAATTTGCCAACAGTGAGGCTTAGGGGACAGATGGGCTATTGCCAAAATCTAAATTGACCCAAGTAGTATGTACATGTCATAGCACATGTATTGCAGGCAGCCAGGTATTTACACTGAAAGCACACATTATATGCAAGTACCTGGAAGTGGCTGCTATATGCTGACAACATTGGATTACACAAGCATTTTACACAGGTTTGCATCCATCTGCAAAATCTACCCTTGCGGTTTCAAGGTTTTATCCAAAGAAAGGACAAAACAATATTCTAAGTTGTTACAGCACTGTTCTACATCAATTCCAGAGGCTAAAAGCCAGTCACCCGTCCCAGGAAGGAACCAGTGCACTAATTTAAGATAAGGGTAATGTGTTATGTAAACCTACTCTTTACTATAAATCAAAACTTTAATAACAAATCTGCTCTGGCACAAGATGTGTGCGTGTTTCCTCCTTTTTAAAAAGAAAATTTACAGCCTTTACTGAGTTTCCTGTTAAGCCTCAAGCGGACCATAAGGATCAAAAACACATCTGCCTTAAGTGTCAATAATTCAAACTTAGCTTCTCACAATCTCCAGGCTCTAATTAGAGGGATTCGTTGAAAGCATCCTGGGCCTCGTCCAGGACCGTATTTCTGAACATTTCTGGAGCAGATTTTGTTGTTTTTTTGGGGGGTTCTTTCACTGGCCCAAGAAGGTTTCTGAACTTTTACATGGATTGTAAAAGTAGATGTAAATGGGCAACGTCTGGGGAAATCACCTCCCAAAACGTGTTCATCTGTCGAGTGCTTCTTCTGTGTAAGAAGTGCAAAGATCCTGTACCTTTATTTTTGTTTACAATATGCAGATGTGCACATATAAAATGAATGAAACCAAAAGCCACAATTCTTCAGTCTGAGACAACCAGTGCAGGAATTAACAAGCATAAAGGAAGAAAAACATTTTTAAACAGTATGCATGCACATGACGTCCATCTATGCCACAAAGAGTATATCCCCAGTACTGCTTCATACGCATACTATATTTACTTGGAAAGGCAAAGCAAGAAAAAAATTAAAATAACTTACAACACTACCACAAGAACAGCATTCATGAGTTGGACTCAAATCAAGATGGGATTTGAATATGAGATTTCAGTTTAAATTCACTTCTGCAATGTGCTATACAAGAATGGATGTTTCCAACCTTTAAAACCTTAGACTGACAGGACCTTTTTGTATGCTGAATATGAAAAACATTACAAAGCCAAGCGAGCAAGAAAAGATCAATGGACCAGTGCACAGATCTCGCACAGAAGTATTCATTCTAAGAATTGGCCAGCTGTTTGTGGACAATTACCAAAATGGCTGCACATATCAGAAATCACACTGAATTTACAGCAGCACATTAAAAATGATCCAAGGAAATAACATCGTAGTGAGCCTAAACAAAGAACACACCTTTCAATGCATTATTAGAAAACACAAACTATTAAAAACACATTCAAAAATTACAGATTCACGTATAGTAATAACTGTTTAAAACGGGCTGCATAATGCCCCCATAGTTATTGTTTTTTTTATTTTTTTACATGGTGCTTCTTACACACATGCTCCATAACTGATCATTAATGGATAACAAAAAAAAAATCACATGAAATATTCAATAGGCAAATGAAAATTTAAAAGCAAATGTATTAGTTAATTTTTGACCTTATATGGTTGTATAAATTTCACTTTGCTAATCATAAAAAAATGTTACAAAGGTATACTGCCAGTTAAAATGTCTCATTTCTACTACTAAAGCTTCCATATTTATCATATAGCACAGCACTGAGTAAACTGGCAACTCATGCCTCACTGGTGGGTGCGTTAAACTTGGCAGTGGGTAGCATAAGGCTGCACTTAATGACTGAATGTCAATCAGCTACCATATTTCCCATGGTATTTATTATCTCATTTAGTCATTATTAGCTTTTAATTGATTAATGTGCTTGATAAATAAGCAATCTGAGCCAGCTGGCAAGTCATGCTGTGTTTTATGAGGTATCTTTTGGCTAAAAATGTTAGTGGTGGTCTATCCATCAGGATGGCAATCCACACTTGTCTGTTTTAACTGGGCCACAAGGACAAATACCACTTCATCTACTATTCACATCAGCAAGCCAATTAAGATAAACAGTATATTCTCTATGCAGAGAAATTCAGCACCATCTGGGGGCATCTTTATATTTCAGCAAACAGAAAAGCACTACAGCCAATATGATCTTCACATGATACATTTAAAGAATAACTGCAATTTCACTCAAATTACGAGTTAATCGCCACTTTACACTCTTTTTCTACAAAAGATTATTCTATGCCAAAGTTAACATCAGAGGTATTTCCAGCTCATATTTCACAAAGCAAGCAGCAGGATCTCACAAAAGAATGCACACATTTTTCTTTTATTTATTATTTTGCAAAAGGTTTTGGTGTCCTTCTTTTGGTTTTCAGCACAATATGGACATATTTTGATTTCGTAGAGAGGAGTAATGTGGGGGGCTTTTACAGCTGATCAGGTGAGTAGATAGTTGAGGAGACTTAAGGCAGGAAAATCAGCAGGCACTGATGGCGTTAGCCCCAGGGCGCTGTGCCCAAGAGCATTGAGCCTTTGGCCCCACTGCTGTCAATCAAATTATGTGACGAAGAAGCAGGGGACAGGGCTGATTTGCGATGTCTGTGTCTATAGAAGGGGAGGATTGGGGCTGCTCTGTGCAAAACCATTGCACAGAGCAGGCAAGCATGGCACGTTTACAGCAAGTACGTATGGCATTTACAGTTGCTTTAATACTGACCTCTACAAAAGGAAGCTTCATACCCCTAAATGCTAATATTTTACAAGCAGTGGGAACAATGAAAAACTACCTTGGGCAGACAGTTATTAAACTAATGTGCTGCAATTCAGTGGTCATAGACTTTTTCAGCAAAGCGAAGACTACTGTGACTACAGTGTTGGTTGTAGCCAACAGTGGCCAGCATTCCCCAAAAAACTTCTGTAAATTATCATTTTGATGTGCTTTGTAAGTTGACAGGTTCTCTACAAAACAAATAGTGTAAAAATTGAAAGATACTGTATATACCACTGTGTCAGGGCTGCATTAACCACTAGGACCCTCATGGACCAGTGTCTAGAGCAACAAGATAAGGGAGGCAGCATCACACCTCAAAGCTAAAGTGATATTAAAGTCTTGTTTTTGTTTGTTTCAAAATAACAAACATGTCATACTTATCTGCTCTGTGTAATGGTTTTGCACAGAGCAGCTCAGAGTCTCTTCTTGGGTCCCTCGCTGACGCTCCTGGTTCCCCACAGCAAGCAGCTTGCTATGGGGGCAACCAAGCTGAGCCGCTGCTCTGTGTGTCCATTCAGACACAGAGCCATGGCTCGGCCCCACCCCCTCGCTCTCCTCATTGGCTCACTCACTTTTATGGACAGCAGTGGGAGCCAATGGTTGCCCACTGTGTCTTAGCAGGGAGTGAGAGTCCCGGACAGCTGAGTCCATCGTAAAACATTGCTAGATTGAGATGGGCTTCAGGCAAGTATTAGGGGGGCTGCTGCAAACAGAAGGTTTTTTTTTTTTTTATCCTAATGCAAAGAATGCAATAAGATAAAAAACCTTCTGCCTTTATATAATTTCCTATTTTGTCAGAAGACCTAGTATAGCTACAGAAACATGAAATGTGGGACATGCTGGAAAAACCGACCCACCTCGCAACTTACAGCTTACAGGACTTTAATGATGTGTTACTGACAGCTTGGTGCCAAATACCACAGCAGAGGTCTAGTGGCATCCATGCGATGGGATGGGGCTGTTTTGGCTTTAAAAGGGGTAAGTTTGGTGGCAAAAGGGGGACCTATTTAATATTAGGTAAGTGGTCATAAAGTTATGACTGATCTGTGAATTTTTCAATATATTTTGCTTATTGCACTCCGTGTAGAGTGGTCAAGTAGTAGAGAGGTAATTATCGTGATGGTTATTAGTTAAATTTAACACAGCTCAAGCTATATAATAGGGTCCAACAATGCCCTTATATGTGTTATAGTCCTTCAAAGTAAAACCCAAGTGCAGGGAGACATCTCCCAACTATACTGCTTTAGGCAAAACATTTGGAAACTGTAAATTACCTAAAACTGAGTTTCTATTAAATGGTTTTGGTTGGAAATGTGTGTTGGGACTGAGGAGATATGCAAGAGGCAGTTATGTGATCTAAATACTTACGTTTGTAATGGCACATTTAGTGCAGTTACAACTATTTTGTAAGTCCCTGGCCCATGCCCATTTATCTCCTATTTGCTGAGATCACCAAACAACTTTAGGACAGAGTTTTTTTCAGACGGTCCTGTGCTTGAGCTCTGCAAGCAATCAAGCGGTCATAAGGAGAATTTGTAATAATAACATATACAAAAGCCTCCATTTTATATCCAGTGCAATTTCCCTGTTATGTAGTGTAGTGTAGTGTTTACCAAATCGGTTATACAGTATATTTAAGGTATGACAGATTTCACGTTCAAAAAAAAAGTCACAAAATGACAGGACAATAAAAATATGCAATTGTCATTTGTGAGGAAAATATACAGTACTTATTTTAGAAAGGGCCCTTTTAACCCCAAAATATAGAGCCAGAAGTAAGCAAGTTTTAAGCTAAAGGAGGAAGAATTCCAAGTAGAATGTTACAAACCCAGGAGCTGTATTACATTAAAACAGATTTGTGACTTGAATGACAGACAGCAACAGACATATGAGAGCAATCAGAAATTTCAGTTGTGTTTCAAGTAAAAATGGAGATTGTCCTTCTGTATAAAATACCAGAAGCATTTTTTTCCAGCGTGAATTACATGATTTTAATTTAGTTTGTGACTGGTAGTCTGCCTGTTTTTTTACGCTTCATATATAGGAGTAAGAGTATCCCTTTTACCAAGAAATTCCACTTGTCGTTAGTCAATAACAATCACTACCAAGGTGGGAAAAAATCAATGATTTAAAAAATAAATAAATAAAAATCAGATTTTTTTGTTAAAGCAAATTTGTTTTTATTTTTTATCAAATTTATTTTAGAAAAATGCTTTTAGATTAAAAAGCTACCTAAAAGATAGTTTTCCATTTAAGATACATTAATAATTTTGTTTATTCAGCATGAAATGGAGTTATGTAGTATGAGGCTGTATATTCTGCAATATTTACATTTTTGGTAAACTCATTCAATTAATCCAAGCTCTGTAAGCTGAGATAACATGCACTGCGTTGATGTATTCACACAATTTCTCAGTAACCATGAGAAAAAACTAAGTTTAGGAATATTCCTTTATCCCATTGTTTTGCAAATCTATGTACACTACAAACTGTATGATTAAATCTGTTCTGATATTGCTGTTTTACTAACCTGATAGCTTAATATTCTAAACAGTAAACCTTAATTTTGTTTGCAAATATTTACAGATTCTAACTACCAGCAAGAATGAGCCTTTACATTTAAAGAGCACCTGTCATTTCAGATCCATTATGGCAGCACCTGTTAGCGGGCATCCACTCACCTGCTGCCGCCACGTACCTCACCTTGTTGTGTCACTTCCGCATCACCAGCTGTCCCATTAAAGTAAATGGGACTGTCAGTGAGTCAACAGCGGGTCAGAGGAGGAGCCACTGTGGGACAGAGATGACAGTTGCTCTTTAAAAAAATATACATAGTACCATAGTTGGTAAGGTTTAATAAAGAAACAGTCCATCCAGTTCAACCTGTGTAGGCGTGCGTGTGTGTAGAAAAATAATTTCCCATATCCCCTTAAATTGTTTACGTCAAGATGCACTTCCAAGAGTCTTTTAAAACTATCCATACTTCCTGCCGACACCACTGATTGTGGAAGAGTGTACCACATCCTTACCGCTCAGACAGTGAAAAACCCCCACTAACCACTCTAGACCAGACCCTTTGGACATGGCCTGTAGCCAGTTTTCTATCCAGGTCCCTGGGGACCCTTATCATCCCCTCAAATAGTTTCCATGCCTACAGACCTCAGCTTGTAGATTAAGCGTTTGTGGGGAACTGTATCAAATGCTTTTGCAAAATCCAGATACCCCACATCCACCGGCCTACCTTTGTCCAGATGGCACCTTTCGTAAACCCGTGCTGATTACTGCTAATTATACTGTTTTCATCAGCAAATTATTGGATATGGTCCCTTATCATCCCCTCGAATAGTTTGCAAACTACTGACGTTAAACTGACAGGCCTATAGTTCCCAGGAATAGATCTCTGCCCTTTTTTAAATATTGGTACCAGGTGGGCTTTCCGCGAATCAGCTGGTACCAATCCTGTCCGTAAGCTGTCCATGGAGATTAGGAATAGCAGTATGGCTATAACCTGACTGAGTTCTTTAAGGACTCTCGGGTGTAAGCCATATCTGGTCCTGCTGATTTATTTATGTTAAACTCCACCTCTTTCCTCAGGTTAGGGGGCCTGTAACATACCCCCACTAGTAATTTCCCTGCTTACTTCCACCTTTGGAGTTCCACCCATACGGACTCCACCTCCCCTCTTGCCCCATCACTGATGTCATGCCACTCTTCTACCCCATTCCTGATATATAGACAAAACCCTCCCCCTCTCCTACCTTCCCTGTCTCTCCAATAAAAGGAATACCCCTGGATGTTTGCCAGCCAGTCATGCGAGCTGTCAAACCAAGTTTCTGATATTCCCATGAAGCCCACATCCTCTTCGAGTAGTAGCAGCTCCAGTTCCTTCATTTTATTCACTAGGCTCCTGGCATTTGTGAACATTCCCCTGAGTTTTGTATTGGTGCATATTTAAATTTCCATATGATTTCTCAGGCTTTCTTTTTAAATTGGTAACTTCCTGGTTAACACCAGGATTAGATGTTACAGATATAATACCACTAGTGTCTCCACTAATCCCCTCTGTCCTATGCTCACTGCCAGTTATCGCTACCTCCAACACCTAGTTTTTGTTTTCTGAAAGGTGTTTACTCATAAGTTTTTGCAATTTAACAAAACAATCACAGGGTAGTAAAGTGAACACATGAAAAGAAAAAGAAAAAGGGGGAGGGGAGTTAACAGGGGACCAATTACACGTGCCTATAAAAAATATATTTGGGGGCCTTAACGACCCAATAAGATTGGCGACTTTGCTTAATAGGCTCACATATTATCCCAGAGCCCTGGGAAAACTTCCCCCTTTCCCCCTCCCCATCCGGGGTGGGCCCAACACCTAGTTTAAAAGCACATCCAACTTTGTGGCCATCTTTCTTTCCAATAGAGCTGTACTATCCCCATTAAGGTGCAGCCCATCCTTACTAAAGAGCCAGTAACCGACTGTGAAATCAGCCCAGTTCTCCAGGAACCTGAACCCCTCTTTCCCACACCTGTTCATTTATATCTCTAAATGCATTCAGCCTACATGAATTTCAATTCATCAGTGTGCATTTGGGGAGCCCATACAATGAACATAACCCAGTAAATGCAAACATGGTGAATTTTACTGAGTTTTAACCATATCACCATAAGACATTATTTATATTGTTACCAGGTAAGATTATGCAAAATGCACAACAAATGACAAAAACATGCCATAATGTGCATCACCAATCCTGTTGAACATTTTTACCCTCTATTGTAATGGGGATATAGTTAAGGACTTGCTATTGGTACTCTACTCTTCTCTCCCCTGGCACTACAGCTACTCCAATTACCTCACAGCTCCTCTCAGCACCCTGCGTCACTCACAGCACCTCACATCCCTTTCAACACCCCGTGCCGCTCTCAGCACCCCACAACGCTCTCAGCACCTTGCATCGCACTCAGCACCTCGTCTCGCTCTCAGCACCCCACGTCTCCACACAGCACTCTGTGACACCCCACGCACCCTGCAACACCTCACAGCTCCTTGCGACATCTCACAGCTCCCTGCGACACCACACAGCACCCGCTCATACTCAGCACTGCTTCACAGCATCCTGCAACACTTTACAGCTCCTTGCGACACCTTACCACACTCAGCAACCCCTTACAGCACCCTGCAACACATCACAGCACCCAGCACTGTCACGGTACTCCCTCCTTAGACAGCGTCCTCTACCCACAGTCAGTCTGTTAGTCCTGCAGTGAGCCTATCAACTGCTTTTGCTGTTTGTTATGCAGCCTCTCTGCTCCTCCTGCTTGGCTCTCCCAGAGCAGTCGCTTCTCTGCTCCCGCCTCCTCCCTGGTCTGCATGTCACACTTGTCTCCCAGCCCGGGGAACACACTCACGTATGATTTAAATCAAGCCTTTTTAATAGTGATTTAAATCATGATTTAAATAGACTTGATTTAAATCAAATCCACCCTGATCACTACTAAAATATCCTTTTTCAAATGGCATATTTATACTTTAAACATCATTGTACATCTGTGAACCTTGTTGCATGCATTATTCCTTGAAAACCTTATGCCATAATTATGACTTAAAAAGGGAAGTATGGCTTTAAAATAAATAAATGTTATACTGTTAACATTAAGTGGACGCATTGATCCAATGATGCATTTGTCCCCTGCCGGCTCTGTAGTGAGAACTGAGCTAACAAACACCACTCAGTTCTCCTCCTTTGCTCTGAGCAGAGATCTGTGACTGTCAGTGGCTCTCTGCTCTCCCCTCCAGCGCTCACTGGAGCACTGAGCTGGGGAGGGGGGCAGGAGGGACTGGCGCAGGCTGTTGGCGGATTGCTGAGAGGCGGAGCCAGGTGCTGGTCCAGGCTTCTGAGTGGATCCCGACCATATGGTTAAGACCCTTCCACAGCCCCGGACTGGCTCTGTGAATTCAGCCTGCTGTCGGCTGAAAGCAGATCACAGGAGTGTAGAACGAACTGCACTGCTCTGAAAAAAAAAAGTTTTGACTATACTTCTACTTTAAAGTAGAAAACAGCAGAAAGGAGAAAAACCATGAAATGAGGAAAAAAAAACTTGCAGCTGCCACTGACCATAAAAAAAAAATAAAAAATCTAGCATAATGTTAGGATCAATATGTTGAACTAACGAGCCAGAGCAGCTTTGGTTTGTTCATGATGTGATCATTATCTCTTAACCTGAAGTGCTGCAGCATCTGCCGCACATACAGGCAGAAAGATTACTTGAGATTACTCATAAAACTCAGCACTTTTCAATTCATTTGACAATCTGCTGTTGGCAAAGTGAAAACTTAAGCAGGCTTTCCCCTGCTAGACATCCTCCTCATGTTCAGCCAAAATAGAGATCCCCAGTGCAGCTCTACTTGACCGTAATTACACTGCCAAGGAAGCAATAAAACAGAAAAAGGAGTTATTTTCACTGTGTGAACCTGAAATAAATCAGGAATTATAATGCAGAGTCCCGCCTATCATAATGTGGCCTAACAGCCACGGATGCATAGGCATACATGAATAATTTAATCTCAATGAGTATCCTGTAGAGGGCAGCAGTGAGTTACTTTTTTGCCCTTGCTGCCTCTCATCCTCTCCTCTGATGCAGGAAAAGGTGACAGGAGATTTGCACTAAATGCCTAAATCTCCTCTCATTGTCTCCTGGCATCACTGTGCTGAGCGCATTAGGGAAGTCATCCGACAATCATCAATGACCAGCCAATGAGTGTGTACGATAGCCTAGGATGGCTTGGAGAAATTCCAGATATAGAGGAAAATGTTTCTATTGCCATGTGTGCCTACATTTATATTATTCTGACATGACAGCAAACTCAAATAACCATAAAGATAGTAAGTTCACAATAAAAACATGAATGAGTGCAAGAGAAATGAAATGCTGCTTTGCTCTGACCTGGCTTAACTTCCCATTGCCTTTTAGTTAAAACAAGTATTGGGGGCAAAGGGGAGAAGGTATTTGTTTATTACTGCTTTTGAAGACATTGATTGAAAGAATAACTAAGGGTGCATAAAGATTAGATAAGATTATAAAAGTTGGATTCAACATTCCTTCTGTCCAATTCCTTTCATACGAAGGAGAGCCTCTTGTGAAAGTTTTTGCTGGATTTGCAAGCTTTGCTGCTAAACACCATCAAGAAAAGGATCAAATGCACACAGTCTGATGGAAGAAACACAGAAAAAAGACAAAGTGCTCCATCAAATCTGCCCCAACTTTTATTTTTACCTTTTTTGCCTTAGAAAAGATCCCTGTTTGTCCCAATCATATTTGAACCCACTTATTGTTGATAGAACCACTACCAGTGCTGGAAATGTATTCCAAGCATCAACTACTCTTTCACTAAAATAAAATTTTCTAGAATTGGTTTCGATCTTTCCCCCCTGCTAATTGGAGGTCATGTTCCTTGTTCTTTATCTTAGTTTCATATTAAAAATACTTCCCTCCTGAACCTTTTCAATACCTTTATTAATTAGTAATAAATAGTACGTTTACTGATACGTCTATCCTGTCATTCAGAACACCATCCAAAGGTAATTAGAATAGCCTAGTTAAAGATTTAAGCCAAAAGCAAACATTCACTACACTGCAGTTTACCATTTCTTAGATGTGGTGGCTGCGTTAGTGTTCTTTTTTAGGCTTTCTTTCCTTTATTTTCACCTGGTGTTCCTGCCAGTAATCCATGCAAAAAAGGGAGAAAGGCTGGTGCCATGGAAGTCAGCTAAAACATTGTTTTATTATAGCATGTGAACAGTCAAAAAAGCCAACGTGTTTCAGCCATCAGGCCATGAGTAGCCATGATTCAGGGCTGATGGCCGAAATGCATTGGCTTTTTTGACTGTTTGCATGCTATAATAAAACAATGCCAACTTCCATGGCATCAGCCTTCTTCCCTTTTTTGCCTGGATTACAGGGGGGTTTACAGAGACTTCATAGGCTGAGTGCTGTGTTCTTGAGGCTCACCAGGCATTGCACAGGAGGTAGTAGCTCAGATGTACCTGTTCCTGATCCTGCCAGTAAGTTTGTTGTATTTCAACAGAACAAGCTCTCTTGCAAATGTAGCAGTTAGAAGGATAAAACCAACCGTGTACCACTGACAGGGGTGCTTAAAATGATTGTCTTTTATTTATTCAAGTTAAAACTTTATCCAAAAAGAATTGCTTGATATAACTGCTTATGTAACTACAGTGCAAGCTGGTTTGGTTTCAATAGTGTATCTAAATCTGCTAGTACATTTAATCCTCCCCCTAGACCAGTGAAGGCGAACCTTGGCACCCCAGATGTTTTGGAAGTACATTTCCCATGATGCTCATGCACTCTGCAGTGTAGTTGGGCATCATGGGAACTGTAGTTCCAAAACATCTGGGGTGCCAAGGTTCGCCTTCACTGCCCTAGACTGACAATGCTGCTGTCCAAGGCTGCCCTTGTGCTCCTTTATCCAAAGTAGGGGCACTCTAATACAAGAGTAGCCATCTCATCTAAGGACTAATAAGCTGCAATATGTTATACTTTTGGTTTTGGGATTAATATTGCTTTAAATAACAAAACAAGCTTTTTCTGCAATATGCACTTTCAATGCAGAGATGTTCCCTAAATGACCTAGCTGACCTCAGTCTGACAGCCATCGTCATTAAACCTACTTAGAGACAATTAAAGGAGAAGCAACACAGCAATTAGCTCATCTCTGTGTCACTTTGCTTTCTCCTTCTATCAGCATGTTTCTCTTCAGCACATGAACTGATTAGCTCCTTGAGCTGCTTCTTACTCGCTCACTTTTTATGGTTGTCTATGTTTCTGCTTGGTAGAGTTACCTTCTCTGCGTCTTCTGGTGACCACTGTCAGATCGACAATGATGAGAAATCCAACATTTTACATTTGTCACCAGAATAGGAAGTGAGGGTCAATTTGCTAATGGAGACACCTGTTCTGCTGACAACTCTCTAAAAGGCGAATTCTCGTCACTTTGTTACTCTCACTCTTTGTTGCATCTACAGGACAGCACTTGAGGAAAATCTTCCCAACGGGAAATGGAAAGAGAAGAATAAACTAACAGTCTACAAATTAATACAAAGCAGATCAATCCCAAAATCTCAAAATGTGACTGGAAAGGAATGTGACATTTTGTTAGAATATATTTTACATACATAGACAGACAGACAGACAGAATGAAAACGTGCCTCTAGCAGCTGTGACAGAAAGTACTAGCTTTATCCTTGTCTCAGAAAATGTTTTATCAGACGCGGAAAGTAATTTGCATCTTAGGATAAAACTAATCTCAGAGGCAGCGCAAGTATTAGACCACACAAAGTGTACCATTTTACAACTGTACAATCAGAGCTGGTGTGTTGGCTCAGCTCCGGAACAAACATCACAAGCTATAGGCTGCCAGAAAAGACAAATGTACCACAGTACTGTTCAGTTGTTTCCTTTCATATGATAGCACATAATTTCATACTGTGAGCAGGAAGAATTTTGTCTGAAGATATATAGAAAAGAGAATTATGGGAACCATTCTGAGGAACCAACATCAGCAGTACCAAAAAACACTGGAGATGGGACTCAGATTAGGGGAAATTTGTAGATGACAATTGTGATAAATAGCCAATTGGTTATGTGACCTTCATGAAAAAATAAATAAATAAATGAAACCTCAAGGACACCATTCTAATGGACTCTTAAGTTGACCAATAATGGATTGAAATTTGGCTGGTTGAGCAAGGACTGGCCAAATTTCAATCCGTGTGTGGCCACTGCAGTTGAACAGATCTACTGAATCTCTTATGCTGCGTACACAAGATCAGACATTCAAAAAAAAAAAAAAAAAATCTATGGATTGGCTCAAACTTGTCTTGCATACACACAGTCACGCAAATCTTGTTGGAAATTCCGATTGCCAAGAATGCGGTGACGTACAACACGTACGACGAGCCGAGAAAAATGAAGTTCAATAGCCAGTGCGGCTCTTCTGCTTGATTCCGAGCATGTGTGGAACTTTGTGCATCGGAATTGTGTACACCCGATCGGAATTTATGACATTGGATTTTGTTGTTGGAAAATTTGAGCTCCAGATCTCAAATTTTGTGTGTCGGAAATTCCGACGGAAAATGTTCGATGGAGCCTACACACGGTCGGAATTTCCGATAACAAGCTCCCATCGAACATTTTCCATCGGAAAATCCGACCGTGTGTACGGGGCATTAGTACTGAGAAGAGGTCTGAAGTCAGACCAAAGAGCGTGAAGGGAACTGAATGGAGAGGGCACACGGTGCTGGACTAGAGGCCTCCACAGGTTGAAGCGGCACTAGCAACTGATCTGAATGGTGGGAATAAGTAACTAAATTTACAAAGTAAGGACATACTGTCAGGATGGGTTAGAAAAAGTTACAGAGAGGCATGGTATGGAAATTGGGTTTTAAGTAAAAAAAGAATAAGGCTATTTGGAGCCTCTGCACCTTTAAAGACAAGTCGGAAATGACAGGTAGGGGATTTTCCCTTGCTTGGGAGAGATCTCCTTTTATATCCTGCTGTGTCTCTAGGACTGAATGTGAAGGGAATTCTCCCAGAGGAAACACAGGCCAATCTCTTAGAATTGAGAAGAGATCTAATGTCAGACGCAGAGGATTGAAGGAGACTGGATGGAGAGGGTTAACGCATGCCATTTTACTAGCATGGTCCATAGGTAGGAGCAGTTTCAGCAAGGGATCTGGATTGGGGGGGGGGGGGATTTGGGGTGAGTAAAGACATCTAAAAAAAACAAGATAGGTTGGAGAGGGTTAGAGTGAAGTATGATATAGAAAAATTTTTTGCCCAGAATTGGGTTTTAAAGTGATTGTAAGCGATCACATTGTAAAACAAGCCATTCCTTTTAAAATAGAAATGAAAGGCAAAACATTTTTGTATAGATATAAAAAAAACATTATAAATCCCTTTTTTATAATTGATCACATTCCGCTCTCAGCTGCATAAGAGCTGGGGGGAGGAGAAACAGCAGTACACTGAGAATTCCAGTGACAGGCCGTACGTGGATTTCCCAGCATAGCTAGTGGACTGACCACCATGTGTTCTCCTGACTGGTGTGGTCAGTTTTTAAGAGGAAAGCAGATGGACTGGCAGGCACACCATGGAATTCACATAAAAGGAAGCAATACAAAGAGAACAGAACAGGATACTTTGTAATACAAATCCACGGTACAGCAGACACATCAGGAACATGAAATGTTGCAGTAACAAACGCTTTAGGTGAATTGTAAAATCAAGCGCACAGAACAAATACGCCAGCTTTAATCAAATATATGAAGGTGGGTTTATTAAATGAAAACGATTCAAGATATGAGCAAACTGTCTTATTTAAAAAGACCAGGGATGCACAATTGGCGTTTTTCTTTACGTCTACCACACTCGCAGGCTGGCTCCATTTATGAATACTCAATCATGGACAGCTCCTTTTTCTAGTTTCATAAGGTCTGCATGTCCTGCTGGCTTCCTGAACGCATCGGCTTTAGCAGACATTCAGCCTCAAATGAACTTTACAGCATACTAATTGTAAAACATACTGATGGGGAGACAATAGAAACACCTAATGCCAGTTCCAAAGAATCCTGGTACAAAAAAAGAAGTAAAAAAAAATAAAAAATTTGCAAAAAAGATTCCAGTTCCCAAATACGTGTGAGTTTTGGTCTCGTTCCAAAAGACATTAGCTAGTGTGAAATGTCTCTTTCAGTTCTATGTGCAGTGGATCTCCCTGGACAACGCCAGATAAAGAGGTAATTTATCATTCGGCTGAAGGTTGTGCGTAATGCATTATCTTCTTTCCACAAGAATCCACACATTTTATGTGAGGCCTCTGTCCAAGCAGTGACCTACAGTCCTCCATTTTAGGATGCCATAGAAACGCCACATTAACCCATTTGCTAGCCTAAGGGTTTGTATTCACTTAGCACTTAATGTGCTTCAAGCCTGTTTGACAGAAATTGATTAATGCTTACAGTCTAATAAAGCAGGACCGCTTTAGAGTGCACACAAGCCTGGTTTGATGACATTTCAATACAAAATTAAGAACCTAGCAGCATTTAGTTTCAATTAATTAGCTTAACATAATCATAATAAAATGAAATGCCTTGCATGAGAAACAAACCAGCACACCATTCGAAGAGTCAATGCTTCACAACCACAGTGGTATAGTTGGCTTTTTTACACATGCACTCAGTAAAAGTGCAACTGCCACTTAAAAAGAAACAAACCATCATCCACTAATGTGCACAAATTGGAACACACAAAGTGCACAAAATGTAATTACATGACAGCCTTGCCATTCCTCCCAGAAAATCATTTCTAGCACTCTATACTACTGCAATGGGAATGGTGTAGGGGTTGTATTCATACCCACCTATTTAGGAGTCATCCCTACATGGAGACACTGGGAACCCCTTTACTGAATGTTCTGTATAATAATTAACATGCATGCTTAAGAAAACTGTATTTGCTGTATCAAGAGAAAAAGTAGAACAAAAATGTGTAGATAACTGTTGCCGGAGAACATTTTAGGACAGGAAGGCTACTTTCACACTGGAGCGGGGCGTTAGCGGTAAAGCGCTGCTAATGTTAACTCCCGCTAGCGGCCAAATAAAGGGTTAAAAGCACTGCTGCCAAAGCGCTTTGGCAGCACAAGCTGCTTTGGAAGGGAAAAGATCCATAAGCTGCACATCAAGAAGCAGACCCATGTGCATGAAGTAAGATGAATGGCAGCCTCAGTCTGAACCACCAGCCAGGCCAGGCCACGCCTCTAACGCTTTTCGCTCAGTTCCTTAGAGCTTAATCATGGGGATTTACTAAAGCGTACACCCATGAAGGGCCATGTTTACCTGCACGGGGATGCACAAGTGTTCTATGAGTCCCTGTGAAGGCAGTCCCATTAATGTCAATTCAGTCCCTGCATCCCAATTGACATAAACAGGACTGTCTGCATGGGAACGCATAGAACATTTGTGCATTCCTGTGCAGCTAAACATGGCCTTGCTGTAAAATGCCCCATGTAATCAACGTTATTGAATGGTGCAACAGTTGGAAATTAGCACTTGTGGTGAAAAGTGTGAAACACAAGCAATGAACAACCGAATGCAAATCTACTTAGTAGAATGCAAAAATATAATTGTTTTAAAGGTATGCAATAGTAATGAAATCAATGTTTTTATTTTTTCAAAAGTTTAGTAAAAAAAAATATAATAATAATAATAATAATAGGCACAAGGGATTTTCTTTTACAGCCAGTGTGATTAGTCCCTTGTGCTGCTGACCCCCCCCACACACACACACACACTCCTGCATAATTTCCAGGGGTTTCTGTCTAGGTTTGTATACATTGTACAGAATAGCCACGTCACAGGCAGATTCAGGGCATCCCCCAAATGTGTTGTTTAAAGAAGTTTTGCAATGTTAATGTTTGTTCTTTAAGCATTATTAAAAGTGCTGTTGCCTGCCAAATGGAATTAAAAAAAAATTGCTTTAGTACAGTTTCCCCAGGGCACTGCCCAGCCCCCTCCCCCCATACTATTTTTTTAAAAACCATTTGCCTATTATCCTAGAAAAAGGTAATCACTAAGATTTGTCTTCCATTGACTTCAACATGGTTTTGATTCAGCAGCCAGACTTTTGTAATTTTCAGCAAACCCACACCAAACTGAAACCAGGAACATGCGCATAAGTAGTAATATGATTGTATTCGAACTATTCAATTGTGACTTTACAATCTCCAGAGATGAACACTTGATGGCAGACAAAATAAAACCTAAGGCCCCTTTCACACTGGGGAGTTGCGGGCGTCGGCGTAAAGCAGCGCTGTATTTAGCGCTGCTTTACTGTCGTTTTAGCCGCCGTATCCAGCCGCTAGCCGGGCGGTTTCAACCCCCACTAGCGGCCGAAAAAGGGTTAAAACCCCCCGCAAATCAGCGGTATTGCCGCGGTATTACCGTGGTGTCCCATTGATTTCAATGGGTAGGAGCGGTATAGGAGCGGTGAATACACCGCTCCTACATCGCTCCAAAGATGCTGCTAGCAGGACTTTTTTTTACCGTCCTGCTAGCGCAGCGCTCCGGTGTGAAAGCCCTCCGGCTTTCACACTGGAGTTAAAGGACCCGCTTTTTTCAGGCGCTATACAGGCGCTATTTTTAGCGCTGTAGCGCCTGAAAAACGCTGCAGTGTAAAGGGGCCTTAGTGTAGATTCACTGAAAACCGTGGAATGAGATTTGTTTTATTTTATTTACCAAGAAAAAATGTGTATGTTTATGTGTGTAGGATGATTTGTCAGTCAAGTACAGGGATATCTATCACAGTATGAATGTTGCTACGACAGGGGAAGGGAAATGCACTGCTTTGTGAAAAAAGGGCAACTGTTTATGTGATTATGGGAGCATGCTCAATGGCCAATGAGGGATCTAGAATGATTTTTTTTTTCTCATCCTGGTGTGCATGGTGACCAATATGTGCTGTGCAATCCATGTTTACATACACATTCATGCCCTACAAGTGAGTTTACATTCATATCTTTGTGGGCACGGAGATAGGGGTGCTTTTAATTTAATTTTTTTTTAAACTTTTTTTTCCCAGAAGGAATCTAGCAAGCCTCCAGCACCGATGTCTTCTCTATCTCTGCGCCTGTGGGCCGTGTTCGAGCAGGACACGCTGTCACTATTCAAACACAGCATCCTAACTGCTCCCTTGAGCTAGCAACTAATGTTGCTTCTGCATCCCTACCTACACCCACAGCATAGCAAAGCCGCACCCCGCAGTCTTTAAAGATTAACTCCACTTTTGTTGACAAAAAAACATTCCCCTAGGCCTGTTCTATGTACATTGCAAGGATTTTCCCAACTTTGTTTCAGATTCCTAGCTTTTGTCATTTTGAAGAAATTCTTGTGTGTTTGCCTGTGTCCATGTGGTAAGTAAAACTAATGGGAGTGGTTTCATAATTATCAATCAGCTGCTGCGCTTGCAGGGCTCTAATGAGAAAAATTGCAGGGTCTGCATCCCTTTAGACGTGACTTTTTAGTATCTCACCAAAAATGACATTTTTGTTGCATGGAATGCCTGATATCTGACTTGTATCTTAGTGTAGACTTCTGGGAAACTCAGTGAGCCAATCACACAGGCAGGAAATTGTGTTTCTGGGGGGGGTGGGGGGGCGTTCTGTACACATTCTGTGTACAGAACACCTCCAGGGAGCCATATTGCATTTTACAGTTGCAAATAAAAGGTAATTTTAATAGCACTCAATTACAATATGACTTGAGTCGCAATTGTATATGCTCTATTATTTTTTTATTTGCCCCCCCACACAAAATTGGAGTTACCCTTTAAGACAGTTCCACTACTTTCACTGTCTCTACTGCAACCCCACTGCACCACTGCGGAATCCACTGACTCTGCCGTAGTTGTGAGCTTGCTTTAACCTGTTAGGAACCTTAGGCATATGGAATATGCACAAAGTGCTTAACTGGTTAATGGTGCGTGCTCTTCAATTAAAGTGGACCCACACATCTGACTCACCCTTGCTACTGAAGACTCAGCTAATTCCTCAGAACAATAAAATACGCATACTGATCCATTCTTGGTTTTGTATCCTCTTGTATCATAATTTCAATAATGAGTCTCCTTATAGGGTGTTAGGTTCAGTCTTATGTGAGGTCCAGCTATTTTTTCATTGTGTTATGTATGATGACTTTATGCACACGCAACTGTTTTTCTATTGCGTTTTAAAAATAAAAACATTTTTGTTACCTTTTAGGCTTTCTACTCATGTGCCTTTAAAGTCCAATTTGTTTCTAGTTAACCCTCTTTACAACTGCTTTTGGGACGTTGGCACATTGTTATCGGTGTTGCCGTAGTATCACCCTGCGACAACACTTCTTTCAATGCACATTGTCAATTTGATAGGGCTAGAACATAAACGAATTTACCTTTTTTTGATGCTGCTTTCCTTCTGCTCCCTTTATAGGCTGTCATTGTCAAACCTGTGTTTAAAAGCGTTTAAGGGACATTTCTAAATGCAGATAAATGCATGTAAGGATTTTTTAATGGTTCTATTCACACTGTACATTTACCTTTGTTTAGGTGTGGTCATAGTATTTCCGTTTAGAGAAAACAGATATTTTATGTGTCCAGGATGATTAGACGCTCTAAACATGGCTAAATGCATCCAAGCCTGCTTAAGAGCAGGAACATCTAAAAACGCAAGAAAAAGTGATCTGGCATAAAAGTTGTTTATACATCCCAGATGACTTCTCCTGGGTTTACAAAATCCTCTTAGTCGCAACAATAATTTTCCTTAGCCTCCCTATCAACTGTGTCAGCCTTTTCCTTGCAGACATCTTCCAACTTTCATGGCTGCTATGACATTTCTCATCATGGTCCCTTATTTTGGCATCAGCAACTACCCTGGGGTGTCACATTATAACAATTATTTTCATGGGGGTCTTGTTCACCCAGAGGTCTCTAAGGTCCGTCTCTTTATGCAGGCTCTCAATTAGACATGATCTCTCATGTTAGGGTCTCTCACAATAATATATTCATGTAAATTATGTGCTTCCTAGCAGGTCTTTCTTACTCTGAAGCCTACCTTTGATGTAGCCCTGGCATTCTTTCACAATTCTCTTACAACGGCATCTTTCCTTTGCTCATATGACTGGAAAAGCTAAGGTCAGTCATGGTTACTTATAAATCACATTATTTGGTTCCTGAAGTAGCTCTAGGGTAGAAGTAGTATTTCCAATAGAGGATAGATAGCAATAACAATAGAAATGCCTCACAAAGTTGTCAGGTCCAACTTAGTTTAACCACTTGCTTACTGGGCACTTTAACCCCCCCTCCTGCCCAGAACAATTTTCAGCTTTCAGCACTGACGCACTTTGAATGACAATTGCGCGGTCATACAACACTGTACCCAAGAGAAATTTTTATAATTTTTTTTCACACAAATTTCTTTTGGTCATATTTAATCACAGCTGGGTTTTTATTTTTTGCTAAACAAAACAAAAAAGATGGGAAATTTTGAGAAAAAAAAAAATTCATAGTTTTGCAAACAGGTAATTTCTCGCCTTTATTGATATGCGCTGATGAGGCGACACTGGTGGGCACCGATAGGCTGGACTGGTGGGCATTAATAGGCTGCACTGATGGGCACAGATAAGGCGGCACTGATGGGGACAGATAAGGTGGTACTGGTGGGCACAGATAGGGCGGCACTGATGGGCACAAATAAGACGGCACTGATGGGGACAGATAAGGTGGTACTGATGGCCACTGATAAGATGGCACTGCTGGGTGTTACTGATAGATGGCACTGATGGGGAGCACAGATGAGCTGGCGGGAGCTCTCCTTGATCGGGACTGATGTCCCTCTGAGAGCCGCCAGTGATCGGCTTTTTTCTTCTCCCCACACTATTAGCGCGAGGAGAAAAAATAGCCGATTACCGGCTCTGTTTACATCACATGATCAGCTGTCATTGGCTGACAGCTGATCATGTGGTAAGGGGTCAGGATCGACCCCTTACTCCGATCTGTGATCAGCCGAGTCTCAGACTCGCTGATCACAGAGCACGCCGCACGTGCCCTGCAGGGGGCGCGCAGGCCGCTCGGGCATGGAAGGACGTCTATTGACGTACTCCAAGCAAAGTATGTCCGCGCTGTAGCCGTCATTCGGCTATAGCGCGGATCTGAAGCAGTTAAAGATGTATGTTGTTTACTCATCTCACATTACTATACATAAAGTTAAAAGGTATTAGACTAGAGTCTTATAGGGAATTCATTAACCTAACCAACATAAACCAAAGCCTATTGCAAGCAAAGTCTAAAAAACAACAAAACAAGCAAGCCATCCATGAGACCAGCTTGTGCCAGCTTTTGATATGATGCCGGATAGAAGACAGATTATAGATAAACTCTCTGAGAATTCCTCAGATGCCTGCAATATGAAAGAATTCCCAGCCAGACAGCGGAAAGAACTCAGACATGCTAATAAAATCAGGGCCTTAACATGCATCTGTAGTATAATGGAACGTTCGGTACTTGGGCACACAAGTTACACTGCTATCTGACTACAGCTTACAGTCTTTTTCCAGTGTTGCTTGTCAGCTGACAGTGTAAAATATGCCATTCAAAAGAGCACAGTGACAGCTATAATAAATTGGACTGGATACATTTGTGAATGAAATAGCTTAAAAATGTGGTTACAAATTTCAACGTTATTCTTGGCACAAGCGCTTGCCAAAACAGCTGAATTGTTCAAAGAATGCACTGTTCAGTATGTTAGGGGAATCAAGCTTCTTCGCTTTTTCCAGTCATTTCAGTATTTATCTGCGCAAACAAAATGTAGAATAAGGCTATGGAACAAGTCATCCAGAGACATCCTATAACTCTTTAGTCAATATGTAACAACTTTCCACAATAATTCTTCTCTGCACCATGACATACTATACATTTAGGGACAACTGCTCCCCTATACAGCTAGCCTATCTTTTGACTCTGCCTGGCTTATCTGCAGATACTCCTAATGAATGTATTAATTCAAAGAACAGTAAACCCAAGCTAGCTTTAATTATTTGTATCTAGTTACAACAGCATCTCAAAAGAAGCCATGAAATCTGGAAGAATGCCCCATATATATCACTTTCGCTGACAAATTATTAAGACATCAAGAGGACCACTCTTACAGCATTCATGTAATGGGTACCTTAAGGCAAGAAGATACAAGACCATTATCTCTATGTATACATAATGGATATAAAATCCAACATGTAGGACTGTGGCCCAAAGCTTAAAAACAAGGAGAGAAGCATTTTTCCTGCTAACTAGAAAGCATTTTGCTTGTACACAAGAAAGGTTATTTTCTGAGCTTAAACATGATGCAACAAGCACATTAAAAGGAGAGCCAGTGCTGATCAGAGTTGTCAGGCACTTGAGAGTCTAATGTCTCCTAAGCAGTCTGATTTCCACTTGCTGGCTAGACGTTAAATCCATTAACAATCAGTGTGCAGTGAAACAGGATGTAGAGGGAGGGAAAAATGACTACATGTCAACATTCACAACTTTTATTAAAGGACCAGTGCACCTTAAAGCGATATTAATTGTGTCTTTTTTTTTTTAAATAACAAAACTTGCTCTGTGTAATGGTTTTTCACATAGCAACCCGAATTCTCCTCTTCTCGGGTTCCCTGACAGCCCTCCTGCCCTTACCCTTCTGCCGGGTACCCCCACAGCAAGCAGCTTGCTATGGGGACACCTACATGTGCGCTCCCCCAAGCTGTGTGTGTCCATTCACACACGGAGCCATGGCTCAGCCCCATCCCCTCCATCTCTCGATTAGCTCACTGGCTGTGATTGACGGCAGTGGGAGACAATGGCTTCCCCTGCTGCCAAAAGCCAATCAGGAGTGTGAGTCCCCGGAGAGCCAAGGCTCTTGTGGACATTGCTGGAATGAGAGGGGCTCAGGTAACTATTTGGGGGGCTGCTGCACACAAAAGGTTTTTTACCATCAGGCATAGAATGCCTGATGGTAAAAAACCTTGTGCCTTTATACCCACTTTAATGCCTCACTTAAACCTCTGTGTTTTGGTGAAAGGGGGAGATTAACCTGCACCTAAATGGGATTTAGACATCTATATCATTTGCTTTCAACAGTACACTTTTCTTGTATTCCTTTTTTAAATGAAATTACAATCAGTGTTGTTAGTCGGCCTGCTGAACTGCAGACCTTTGCCTCACCCTCCACCCTCCTTTTTCAATCTACATGTTCACGTGTTGATTTTTTTCCTTGCAAAACAACACTGCTACCTTAACTCCTAAGAGCCTTCCCACACACTGTGTGTGCAGGAATAGGGCTCTTGGGAGATGTAGTCATGGGGAGTGTTTACGTCAACAGAAACTGAACTCCCATTAGCTGCCCTGGATGAATTTTGTCTGATGAAGATGTAACAAAGACTAATAAAAGCTGATTCATACTGCATGAACAAGGTAACAGAGAAAAAATATGCAGGGACATGCTCTAGAGCAGTCTTTCTCAACAGGGGTGCCACTTGGACATTGCTTCAGGCCAGTCTGGACACTATTCTTACCGAAGACCCATGATAAAAAAAAAAAATTGTCCCTAAGCCCGTTACACTCCGGAAGTGCACAGTCTATTTTCTTCAAAATGTGAACTTGGCCTTTAACTTTATTTGTGACAACATAGTGCAGGTGACAAGTTATGCACAAAATAGTATCAAGTCCAGAGAGTACATGCAAAGTACTAAATAATACTAAAGCAGTGCTCCTGTCAGTATATATTATGACCGGCATTCATATGGTTTTGAACATACGAGTAGGTGAATGACAGATGGTGATAAAGTCCAGAAAGCACAGATGGTGGTCCTAATGTTGAATGGTAAATGTGCACCGTACACCAAGATCCTCATACCGTGTGTCACACTCCCCAAGGGGTTCTCACTCACCAGATATCTGTATATTTCAAGCCTTGGGATATATTAGATAGCTGTCATCTGGATCACAAACAGGATCAAAGCTGCGTATCGCTTCCACAGGTACATCTGGAAAGTAGTACTTTGCATGTACTTTCTGGACTTGATTCTATTTTGTGCATAGTGTTCTTTTTAGGCAGCTGCTTGCCATAGTATGGTATATTTATAAATTGATTGTTTTTAACTAAAAGATCCATAGCGCTGAGATAGTGGAAGTAGGCCGAATTACACTTGTATTATTCATAGGTGACAAGTTCTATTTAAGGAGATATTATCTGACAGCACTGAAATTGGAAGTGACAAAACGCTCACCATTTCCATGGATGTCCTGGGTGCCCCGGAGCACAGCATATATGGCAGGTAGTGGGGATCAGGCAGGGGGAGGCCTGTTACCGCACGGATGTGTTTCTTCGAATTTACAGTGCCCCAAATTCCCTTTCATTACGTGCCCAACAGCCTGCTGGACATATTTAAACATATTTGTAGCTGCTAAAACATAATCCTTGCATTGCTGCAGCAAATCTGGTCTGCAGATGAATGAAACAAAGTAGATACAAAAGTAACATTGTTCTTTTTATCTTTCCATCTGGCATCTAAATCGTTTATTTACCTATCTGAGGGTCTGTTTTAGGCCTCATACACATGGACGTTTTAACAGCGTTTTTTTTTTTTAGCTTTTTTTGCTGCTTAAGAAGGCAACTCCATGTTATTCAATGGGCTCATACACACCATGGCGTTTTTGAGCTGTAACAGGCATGGTCGTTTTTAAGCTCCAAAAAAAAAAAAACAAGGACCAGCGCCTTCAGAGGCTCCAGCGTTAGAGCTGTTTTGACGCCGACGCTGAAAAAAGCTCAAAAACGCGCATTAACACTATACCGGCGTTTTTCTTTAAGCTGTAAAAATGTTTATATGTGGGTAATTTGAGAGTGGAAAATAGCAGAGCTATTTTGGAATCCTTTGGAAAGATTTTAGAAGTGTTTTTGTGTGAGTGGTTCCAAAACGTCACTACAAATGCATTTGACTTCATTTCAGGTGTTGCGTTCCATTAAGGACCCAGTAAGCCCTAAAGTAAACTTCAGTAACAAAGGATCTGGCATTTGACACTTAAATAACGGAGGAGGATAATGGCAGAGGGGGCTGGGCCTAAAAATTGGACATAGGATCCAAAGTGGGTCCATTGAGAAAACTGAAAAATTCGTAAATATTTCCCTTTTTAAAGTGATAGGAACAGATGTTACACATCCCCGCAAGAAGACATACACAATTTACTCTATAACAGTAAACTTTTCTTTAATTTCAGTTAACTCCTTCCCACCAACAGTACACAGATATGCGGCCTCACAGAAGTAGGTCTTTATCTGTGAGGCCACATATATGGGTATCTGTCTTTGTGCTGGGAGGCTCGCACTAAAAGTCCTGGGTCTCGTACCAACAATTGAGACCCAGGCCTCCCGGTTCTTGGTCACTTTATCTCTGTGATAGCCTCTGATTGGCTATTACAGAGATCAGTTACCACATGGCCCAGCCATCCAGCCATGTATTTTCTTTCTCTTTTGAATGGCGTGAAAGGTACATTGTATCTTTCTTTCCTTACAGGGGAGAAAGATATAAACAAAAGTGTGTAAAAAAAAAAAGAAGAAATAACTAGATCAAGGTTTAATCTAGATCATGGATCTCCAAACTATGGCTCTCCAGCTGTTGCAGAACTACACGTCCCATGAGGCATTGTAAAACTTTGACAATCACAGACATGACTAGGCATGATGGAAATTGTAGTTCCTGAACAACTGAAGGGCCATAGTTTGGAGACCCTTGATCTAGATCAGTGTGAGGGTCAAGGTAAGGATCAAAGGTCAGATTCAGTATATTTGGTAGGATTAAAAAATATATACTTTTTTCATTTGTATCAGCGTCAGTTGGCGTCCGTGTGTTTTAGGTAGAAAAAAAAGCAAAATGTGCACTATTGTTTCTGGGCCCAACTACGGGTACAAATAGCTTAAAGATGTGGTATCTCTGCAATCGTCAAGTTAGGTAATAGCAAGAAATATACAGCTATATTTAAAAAAAAAATAATGTTTTAGTTTTTTACTATTTTGGGCCAGTTTTATGTAAATAGAAAAAAAAGTGCTATCCATTACCATTTACCACCAAAAGGAAGCCCTAAAAAAACAAGGTATAATCTGCCTGGGTGTACAAAGTAGTTTTACCCTCAGTCACGAAGGGGTTAAACACGATTACAAGAGCCAAGTGTTACTCAGTAAAACAGTGGTAAAGCAGTCAGCAGATATTTACAATCTGTTTAACCCATACAGCATACCTTGTAAAGAATTCACTATGGAGTCTAATCCACCTTTATTAAAGGGTATACAAGCAAATTAAAGACCTACTTCACTGCGTTAATTGACAACTCAACAAGAAAGCAAGGAACGTGAAAACCAAGGCGCGCTTCAAAAAAATTGATTTAAAACCAATTTAGGAATTGCAGCTTTCCCAGAAACAATAGAAACATGCAATTAAAATGTTGCCACTATATGGAATAAGATAAACCTCTCTATTTCTCAGTCCACCCACCAACTGGACCGGAAGGCTTGTTATATTTGTAAAGAGATAGAGGTTATAGAACTTGAGCCACATCCAAGTAGTTCTTTACAACTTATTTTTGGACCTTATTGCAGTTAGGGCTAGTTTACACTTGCTTCAAAACAAGGCTTCGGACACGCTTTGTTAAAACTCTCTGAACGCCAGCCAAAGCTCCTGTCATTCAATAAAATGGTTAGCTTACAGTCTTGTTTACACCTGGCTTTTGCTTGGTGCTTCAGTGGGCTTAAATGAGGCATCGGTGGGGCTTCGATGAGGCTTCGGTGGAGCTTCGATGAGCCTTTGGTGGGGCTTCGGCAAGCTTTGCCATAGACTTCTATGGAGGCTTTGAAGATGCTTGGAAGCACAACTAAAGTGACATGGGGTATAATTTTTGATTTGAAGCCAAAGCAAAGCAAAAGCAAGGTGCAGACAGGACTGTGAGCTAACCATTTTATTTAGTGACAGAAGCTTTGACTAACGTTCAGAGAGCTGTAACAAAGTGTGTTCGAAGCCTTGTTTTGAAGCAAGTGTAAACTAGCTCTTAATGTGTGTTGAAGCCGAAGCAAGTGTAAATGAGCCTTTAAAGTTATATATGATTGCAATTAAACCGAAAGACAGGAATTTACTAGCTTCTTCAAATCATAACTGAAATAAAATACCCACATTAAGATAGTGTCCATAACACAAGTGTTTCCTTAAAGTGGTTCTAAAGGCTCAAACCTTCTGTGGGCATACTCAGCAGTGGGAGCCATTGGCTCCTGTTACTGTCAATCACAGATAGGGAGCCAATGGGGGGGGGGGGGGACTCTGTGTGTCTCATGGAGGCATATAGCAGAGCTCAGGAGTGAGCATGCACCAGTGTCCCCAGAGCAAGCAGCTTGCTATTGGGAGCACTGGCTGAACAGAAGGAGCACCAGTGGGGGAACCAAAGGAGGAGGATTGGGGCTGCTCTTTGCAAAATCACTGCACAGAGCAGGTATAACATGTTTGTTATTTTAAAAAAAATAATGGTAACTTAAGACAGCACATCATGCACTTTAAATGAACCCCTTAATAATACTCAAAGTCTGACGCCCCCTCAAAAACAAAAAAAGAATGTCTGCACAACTTGCAAAATTACATTTATGGTCAAATACATTTTTATATAACAATTTTAGAGATTAGGTTACAAATGTTTAGTATGTAATAGCAAGTTACACAGTATAATAGGAAACTAGCACAGACGTTGATCTCCTAGAGCAGTGATGGCGAACCTTTTTGAGCCTGAGTGCCCAAACTGAAATAAATACATTGGTTTTGTGTTGCAAAGTGCCAACACGACAATTCGCGAGAGAGAGAGGGCAGAGATATGCTGAAAGAGAGGAGAGAGAGAGAGAGAGAGAGGGGGGGGGCAGAGAGAGAGCGAGGGGGCAGAGAGAGGGGGGGCAGAGAGATATGCTGAAAGAGAGGGGGGAGAGAGAGAGAGGGGGGGGGCAGAGAGAGAGGGAGGGGGGCAGAGAGAGGGGGCAGAGAGAGAGGGAGGGGGGCAGAGAGATATGCTGAAAGAGAGAGGGAACAGAGAGTGGGAGGGGGGCTGAGAGAGAGGGAGGGGGTGTGAGAGGGAGGGAGGGGGTGTGAGAGAGAGGGGCAAAAGAGAGGGGCTGAGATAAATGCTGAGAGAGAGGGGAGCTCAGAGAGAAGAGGGACAGAGAGAGAGAGAAGAGGGACAGAGAGAGCGAGAAGAGGGACAGAGAGAGCGAGAAGAGGGACAGAGAGAGAGGGGTGCGGGAGAGATGCTGAGAGAGGGGTGAGATGAGAGAGAGGGGGAACAGAGAGCGGGAGACACAAAGAGGGGGGCATAAGGGAGAGAGACCTCTAGCTCTGTCCTGGACCCTCTCGTGTGCCCACAGAGATGGCTCTGCGTGCCAGCTGTGGCACGCATGCCATAGGTTCGCCATCACTGTCCTAGAGGATTCCCCAGAAGAAAAATGGCAAGCCAAATAAAAATACAATCTGTACAGCTAGACAGGTTAATGGTAATCAGTAAAAAAGTAATTCTTAATATCACACAGGCACAAAATAGCTTAATAATATCACTGATAAAACGGGGAGGGGGGCGGCTGTAAGGGTATTGCCTATGTACCCAAGGAAAACCCCAGACAACAAAATTATATATATATATATATATATATATATATATTTATTTATTTTTTATTTGGCACCTAGGAATTTGCCATCTGGCTAAATATATGGAATCTGGTCAATATTCTCCTTTGTGCATACTGCAAAACTACAGCTTTGCCTATATGAAGATGCACATTTTAAATAAGAGAGGTTCACAAATTAATACCCAAGCATTGGAATGTGTATTAGAATTATATAGAAGTATAAATCAGAGATCCCACTGATGTGTTCTGCACAGGAGTGCTTAGTCATAGGGACTTTGAAGCTTGGATGTGAACGTGGGGACCTTCCAATGTACAATCATATTCACTGGTTTTAGATCTACCCAATCTAGTTAACTCCTGCCTGCACGTGTGTTCTGCACAGGAAGAAAGCTATAATAAGTATTTACTTCTACACAAAGTCTACCAGAAAACAGTGACATATACTTATTGACATGTACTTTTCATATTATACACATTAGGAATGTGAATGTTTGCTCTGTGTGTAACACTCCTCCTTCACCAAGGTGACCCTATTATCCTCTATGTAAGCTGTGCTGTCAATCGGCCTGATGCTGTGGGGCAGTCTGCACAGACTAAGGATGTCAGCTCAGTTGCTCTCTTACTGAAGTGTAAACTGTTGTACGTAGGGATTTCAATAAATAATTTTAAACAATTTAAAGTTATAATAAACCTTTACATAAGCCTACCAAAATGACTAGCCTCAGGTGATACACAGTAATGAAGCAAATCCTCCTAAATAGGTGTACCTGTTTATCTGTAGTCCTTTATCCTCTACAGCCTTCCACAATGATCTGATGTCACACACTGCACAGTACAGAGCAAAGAGCTTAATTTAATTTTAATTTGAGACCTGGGAGAAAGAAAGGACACACCCCCTCTCTACACAGCCTCATAGGGAAACATGCACAACTCTGAGGCTGTCAATGACTTGTTGTGTCCTAGAGGGTGGGGGAATCTCCCAGGATTGCCTTGTATTGGTAAAAGCTGTCACAGAAGTGACATGCTGATAGCAGTGGAAGACAGGGGAGACAGGAACAACACTAAATGCTTTAGATTGAGCAAAGTACACTATATCAGGATGTGTTGTGTTCACATTTTCATTACAGGGGTTTACAGCCAATTTTAGGATTTTTATTCCTTTACTGGCAAAGGTGATTCTTACAATTGTATTACACCCTTAGTTTTTTAACTATTTCAACAGCTGATTTAACCACTCACTGAGCATTTCAGCATCTTTTATTCCTTGGTGCCATGATCATTGCCCCTATTTCAAGGTGGCTCTTTTCTCTTGCAGCAGCCTATGGAGCCACCCTTGCATGCAGGGACTAGAGTTGTGACTCCCTACACTGTGTAAAAACACACAGCCCCATAGTCTAGAAGGGCAGGACACTCCCCTGCTCACTCCCCTGCTCACTCCCTCCTCCTCCTCCCTTTGCCAGTCGTGCTCGAGAGTGTACTATCTACCGTTAGGTCTTTCCTGTAAAAACCAGAAGGTCAGGGCAGAGGCACCAGAAAAGCAGGAGCCAGCAGCAATAAATGTTGTAAACTGCAAGTGTCAAGGTAAGAATTCTACCAAATGTGGTAAAGTGGTTGTAAACCCTTAGATTTACCTAGTGAAGTGACTGGTCTCGGGTGATACACAGAGATGAAACAAATCTTCCTGCACAAGTTATACATGTTTATCGACAGCCATCGCTTCTCTACAGCCAAAGTCCTGAATTTTTACAGCTTGTCTGAGCTTATAGAACGCAGGGGATGGGAAGGTGAAGTTACACTCAGTGCTGAGAGCGGATTGGAGGGAAATTACCCCCCCCCCCACCTTCACACAGTAACAGAGCTAGGGCTGTGAATCACAGGTTGTGTGATGGAGCTCAACACCCCCCCCCCCGTCACCTTTTTACCTCTTGGTGTAAGGAAAATGTGTTAGTAGAAGAGAAATGAGGCCGCAGACATGAATTGCATTAAGTGCTCTGGATTATATCACCCACACCACCATAAATACTACCTTTATCCAGCACTGTACCCATATGCAGTGGAGCTGGTCTCTGTTCCTCTCCTCACAAGACACAGGCAAGAGCTGGAACAACTGGCTCCTGCTGTCAGTCAAATCCTGTGACAAGGAGCGTAGGGCAGGACTGAGCAGCGCTGTGTGAGTTTATGAATGCACATAGCGGGGTTTGGGAGTGCACCTTCATGTATGCCCCCATAGCATACAACTTGCTATGGGGGCCCACACAGAAAAGAGAATGCCCACAGGGGACCCCGGAGTAGATGATTTGCAGCTGCTCTGTGCAATACCATTTCAGGTTATTTTAGAAAAAAAAAAATGTGCCTTTACAAATGCTTTAATACTTTAAAGCTGAACTTCTAACAGATAAATTCACCCTTTCATTCAGTTACAGTAAATTTTCCCTAAAAAGTAGTCATGCATTTTGAAAAATAGGTAGTAAAATTACCTGATTCTGTCAAAATATATTGGCTTCCTGTAATCCTCTGCATTTAGACATTGCACAATGCTGTCAGTCTAACATAGGAGCTTTCTGACAGGAGGAGAGCGCTATTATAAGCACTAGGGGGGATTTAGGTCTTCTTTTTTGACTCACCTTTAGCAGGCAGACTTTGTGAGCTTCTCAAATATCCATGTAATGAATTTCAGTTCTAAAAATCACTGGCATCAGTGAGAACCAGCGTGGATGATAGGTGCTTTTACTTAGTAAGTAATCCTTGAATTTGAACTATAACGTTTCTTAAGTGTATTACTTGTGGCACGGTTTTTAGCAAAAGGCTGTGCAAACTGCAGGATACTATAACCTCTCAGTATGTCCTCTTACCACTTCTGAGGCTTCTTTTCATAGACATACACAGGTGACATTTGACTCTAGAAAATAGCACTTTCTTAAAATTATGGACTGCACCCTAACATCTACTGTATTCTGTCCTGCAGTGAGTTAAAGAGCAACTTCATCTCTCTTCCAATTAAGGCCGGTTAGGCAGGTCAGGGAAGTCATCTCTAAGACGTCTGATACCAATACTTTGTAACAAAATAGAAATATGTGTACTTTGATTCTTCCCATTAGTAATCACATCTGTCTACGAATATATGTGACCATAATCCCAGCAACAGGCACAATCTGAAGATTTTCCACAGTTCATTTAGAGTTCATTCACACTGCAGCTGAAAGGAAGCACATGGCAGATGGTTTTAATTCCTACCAAGTACCCCAAAATATTCTGTCGCTGATCCGAATGGCTCAATTTACACAATGGCGGATAGGGTCATTTCGGCCTGAGTACTACAAGCAGCATTTAGTCAGCAGCTGCCTTTTCATTTCTATTTCCTGTCCAGTAACACATTGGGGGAATTAATAAAAATGGTTTGAGACAAATTCTATCTCAACTGGTGTCCACTACCCATAGCAACCAATCAGCTTCTAGCTTTCATGTTTTTCACTCAACTTAGAAACAATCAATTTAACAAATGATTGGTTGCACTTCAGTTGAGATAAAGTTAGTCTGACACTTTCTATTAAAACCCCCCACACAGTGTTGGATGCGGTCTTGCATCCAACACAGCATGAACAAAGGCAACAAATAATTCAAGAGCCTATAAAACACAAACACACAGAGAAAGCCTTGATTCTGATGCGGGGGGGGGGGGGGTGTTAGTGTGGTAAATAGCATTATCACACAACACACACATATATATATATATATATATATATATATATATATATATATATATATATTTTTTTTTTTTTTTTTTTTTTTTTTACTAGCCTTTTTATTACCTTCCCAGGGTTTTTTCAGTTTCATGCTTGGTTTCACTTAAGCCTGTGGACAGTGTAAACTTGCAGCCTATACATATGTCTAGTGCAGGGGATCAATATAGGTAACAGATACTATTTACAAGCTTGATTAATTCACTCCCCTGCCCAACCATATCAAATCTGACAGAAAGGCAGTGTCAAGCCATAATGATTTGAATACCAACTAACAGGGAACTGAAGAAAAAAAAAAAAAAAAGCGCACATCAGCCACTAACAGTGCACGGTTGTCACCTAAACCTCCCACATTCAAACATAGAAAAATCTGAAATATATTCCAATTAATATCCCAGAGACTCTCTCTGGGAGAGGGGCTGCCAGGGGTCTCAAACTGGCAGCCCTCCAGCTGTTGCGAAACTACAAGTCCCATGAGGCATTGCAAGACTGACAGTTACAAACATGACTCCCACAGGCATGATGGGACTTGTAGTTTCGTAACAGCTGGAGGGCCGTAAGTTTGAGACCCCTGCTCTAAGCAGTAATGCAAGGATAAATATTACAGTCCAGAAGCTTGCACATTTGAAGCAGGCTCCCTTTAAATGTTACACATATAAGTAGGAGCACTTTATTTTGTTAAAGCCGTTCAGTAAGCTGAATGCGTATTGGATTGCATGGTTGCATGTGAGACATAAAGGTGCACATGCATACTAACCCAGTGAGGAAAGAAAGACAAACATTGTTATCTGTTACCAAATCTGCACTGCCAAAATGTGGTTTCAAGGGCACAGGGTTAATAGCTTAATTTGCCACAGTCTTCAGGGATGCAACTTGAATATGCACACAAAGATTCTTTAGATTGAAGTGCTGCAGGGTTCACAGCAGAAGAAAAAAAGCACTACACTTGTCCAACATCTTAGAACAAGGCAGGAAAAAAGTCAATTTTGCTTTCATGGTTTTGAATTCGCAAAAAACTCTCCTCGGTATTGTCTGAAGGACAATTAAATCATTCCTGAGCACAGCATCCAGGGACTGCCAGCTCGTGCCGAGTTTAATTTTCTAGTTATTTGAAAGGAAAATAACTCCCACCAGGCCAATGGACGGAAGTGCCCTGTGTCAGGAAATGATTCTCTTTTCATTTCCTTCTCTGTCAATGAATTCCACTCATGGTTATGGTCTAGATCTGGCTCAAGTCCACACAGAAGCAAACCAGAAGTCGTTGTGCGCACAAGTAAAGTGCCTGATAAATTTCCACTTTATCAGAAGACTTTAAAGTAAAAATCCTGCCAAACAACGTAATACTGTACTTACCTAAAAAGCATATATGTTATTTGTTTTACCTGTCAAAATGTCTTCTCAATCTGTTCATTCACTTTTGTGATTATAAAATCCCTGACATTTTTAAAGAGACCCTGTCATCAACTTAAAAAAAATCAGGTAAAAAGCACA
Source organism: Lithobates sylvaticus (assembly GCA_028564925.1). NCBI lineage: Eukaryota > Metazoa > Chordata > Amphibia > Anura > Ranidae > Lithobates > Lithobates sylvaticus. Next base: position 370,659,208 of record CM053027.1, read on the forward strand.
GTTCTGTGCATAACCTCCGATATTTAATCTGGTTCCGCTGTGGAGGGCTTTCTCAGAAGAGAGAACCTAGACATTAAACAGTTATAGTAGCAGTACATCAACTACTTTACACCAGTTTTACTGCTACAGGGCAGCCGCTGTGAGCCGGATCACGTATAGATATATATATATATTGTAACATGGGGGATCGTTTAGCTCAGTGATCGATGCATTTTTGTGCAGTTCACATCAGACAGGCATTTATAGTTAAGGGCCTGTAGCCCAAATTTATTAAACAGAAAAACAGAATAAAAGTCCACTCAGAAATCCCACGCAGGAGGTTTAAACATCATTCAGACGTAACTGAAAATGCTAGCCCACCTGGCTACTCTTCAGCAGCACTGCTGCATTAGATACTGGTCCCTCAAACCACCAGCTCTTCCAGGCTCATAGTCTTGGATGCACACTGCTTTGGGCTCCTTGGACGCACACAGCTTTGGGCTCCTTGGATGCACACAGCTTCAAGCCCTTCAATGCACACAGCGTCTATCTTCACACAAAGCCTCTCTCACTAGCAGCCACTGCTCCAACTCCACCTTCCTTCATCTTCTGCTCGCCCCAGCCCCACGTTATATGGGTTGTGTGCACCTGGGCCCACACCCTGCTGGCTATCCTCAAGACCCAAACACAGGGTTGGAGATCCCGTCCCACCCAAGACTCTTAGGGATCTCCAAACTACAGAGTCCCATCCAGGAATAGCAAAATCTGGAGAAAACTGCCAGGGCAGTTCTCTCCATTTAGAATCTGCATATCTGTGAATTGCAAGACAACAGAGAGTAAACTCTGTGTCCCTTTTACATCCAATTTCATAGGGACAGAGCCTCGCTCTGCCACAATATATGCAATCTCGCAATTCTAGGTAGTGGGCACGGATGCGCGCCAGCTCGCTGCCGCTGTGATGCCGATCAGCAGGTACCGTGAACCCTTTGTCCACCAGCACCCACTGATCGTTTGCTGTGTGCATTGAAGGGCTTGAAGCTGTGTGCATCCAAGGAGCCCAAAGCTGTGTGCCTCCAAGGAGCCCAAAGCAGTGTGCATCCAAGAACATGAGCCGTTACAGAGGCAGAACATCAGTCTGCCTATGTAAACAAGGCAGATTGCCGTTCTGTCAGTAGGGAAGGCATGGATCCTGTGTTGCAAAGTGTCACTGGTTCCCAAAAAAAGTGTCAGTTAGTGTCCGATTTGTCCGCCGCAATATCAGTTCCGCTAAAAATTGCTGATTGATGCCAATACTAGTAAAAAAAAAAAAATGAAATAATTACAAATACCATAAATATATCCCATTGATTATAGACGCTATAAGTTTTGTGCAAACCAATCAATATACGCTTACTGTGATTTTTACCAAAAATATGTAGCAGAATAAATATTGGCCTAAATTGATGAAGAAATTAGATTTATTACATTTTTTTAATGGATATGTTTTATAGCAGAAAGTAAAAAAAAAATAGTTTTTTGGGGGGTTTTTCTTTTTTTTCAAAATTGTCAAGTCTTTTTTTGTTTATAGTGCAAAAAACAAAAAAACACAGGATGTGATCAAATACCACCAAAAAAAATAACTATTTGTGGTATACAAAAAAAAAAAAAAATGTAATTTATGAACAGTGTTGTGCAACTGCGCAATTGCTTGTTAATGTAACGCAGTGGCCTGGCCATGAAGGGGGGAAATCTTCTGGAGCTGAAGTGCTTAAACATTTTATTAACTACATAAAAAGCCTATACAGACTACATTTTATTTATAAATATATTAGACTAGCATTCCACTTTAATAACTGAACATATGCAGTTAAACTCCAGACATATATTAAAAAAAGTTTCCTTCAATTAGGGAAATGATTTTATGGATTTTAATTACAGATAGCACAAATAGCCAAATCTATTTTCATAGAAGCCTTTGACATTTCACCCTACAGCAGCACTAAGAAAGAGAGAAAGTGGCAACACTGATCGAATCTGACCTCTACTGCTTTGCACAGACAAACTAACATTAAATATGCAGAATCCTTTGTCCTTTTATTTTTTCCCACTGTTTAGGTTCTCTTTAAACAGGAACTGCAAAAGGTTGATACCAGGCCAAAATAAGCTATTTACGCCGTTTCCATTTTAAAAATACATTTCATTCTGTATTAATGATTACAGAGCTGAATGTCTTTTATATAAGCCTAGAGTTCTATAGTTTAGCTTTACTGAATGTAAATATCCATGCGAGGAGAAAATAAAATGAACTGCAAGGCAAACCCTATTCTTCCAGCTATTTGTACCTTGCCTTTGTTTCTGCAATGTTTGCAAACACTGTACGGCATATCCTGTCCTTTCCAAATGCAGAATCTCAACATGCTCCCAGAGGAACCCAACTACTGTCCAAACTATGAGCAGTCAAGCATGAAGTGTCTGAATCCTCTCCTTCCATATCGTTACGGTGGTAGAAAAGAACACACTCCAACTGAAGACTCCTGCTGTCTTTAGTGTTCACACTTTTTTTTTTCTTTTTTTTTTTTATCTAAACTACTTTTAGGATGATAGCAAGACTGGGCTAATTTAAAAATTTGGGATTGCAGTGTCAGCTTCAATCAGGTGAGTGCAGACCTGAAGCTGTTTGTTTTTCTCCTAAATTTGTACACAGAATTGCCAAGGATCTTAGCGACAGGCCTAAGTATCCCGCTGGAATAGAGGCTCCACATGGGGTGGCCTGACAGGTAAATGATCGAGAGTGAATAGTTGTCACTATGGCAACTTCCTTAAGGACCCAGCTATAATTCTCAAATATGGGCTAAGTTGGTAATCTGATGTACTATTTACACATTTAAGTCCAGACACATACAAATATGCATCCCAACACACTTTTAGCTTTTTGCAAGGGTGCCTACAGCTTTTAATGGTATAGATATTACATTTCTGGCTATAATAAAATCCCTACAGAAAATCTAAGCCAGGAAAAACATGTGATGTGACATTTCTTACATTCTTCTGAAAATGCTAGCTGCAGGAAAACACTGACCCTGCACCAGCATACAGCAAATGACGCAGAATTCCTAATCTGCAAACTTCTTCTTCTAGAACAGTAACTCAAGTCCTGAAATCAGAGTATAAACATATCTGCTAAGCTACTAGCATTTTTCAAGGGAGAATATTATATATTTCACTCTTTATAGATTTCCCATAACACTTTTTATTAACCATCTCCCTCCCTCCATCTATGGTGCAAAAGGGAGACCTTAAAGAAGAACTCCGGGAAAAAAAACACTAGATGGGTCAACTGCTAAATTTTGTCTAGGGGATTGTGGAGTGGTAATATACTTACCTAATAAGCCAACTGCAAGACCGGTCCCCGCTGCTCAAGCCCCCCCTGAACACTAGTGGCATTGTGACTGAACTGTTCCTGATGTCATCATGCCCATAGACTGGCTCTGGCCATAAGGACAGCAGAAACCGTCCACCACTGGACATGGGGGAGCAGGGTTTCCCGGAAGATTGGAGGACTGCTTAAGTAAAGCTTTCCCTTGCACTCCTAGACCATCCATGCAGTGTCTGAAGAGCCCCGCTGCTTCGGAAAATAAAATCTTTTCATGGAGTTCTTGTTTAAGTAGAATGATGTAACTTCCTAATAAACTTACCAACAGAGATCTTGGTGCATGGGCTTATTGCTTAGTTAACAGGTGCACTGGATTGCTTTCTGGCACTTGCTACGAGCATAGCTCACCCCAAAGTACACTAGTGTGCATCTTCACTGGCCTCACGATTCGATTACAATTATCCTGTCCATGATTCGATTTGATTCGATTCCACGATGCATCATGATTCAAGGAGTCAGAAGAACTCCTTTTTTATTTATTATCTATTCTTAAAAAAAAAAAAAGACTCTGCATATAGCAGAGTGTAAACACAGCAGACAGAACTTAAAGAGGAGCTCCAGAATGACCCCAAAATACTACTACAAGAGAGGGTCAGAGACTGCAGACATGATACAAGAGATGCACAGAGAATGCGGACAATGTCCCCATAACGTCCCCCCAAACGACAATGTATGCCATTTCATAAATTATGGTTAATGTATGTCTTATTGTCTTAGTGATTGATTCACATCACAACTTCATTGATACTTTTTTTTGTTGTTGTATGATTTATGGTTTTGCTCATTACTGCCCCACACATGCATTGCATGGCTGCATGTGTGGGGCAGTGATGAGCAAAACCAAAAATCATACAAAAAAAGGGTATCAATTTCAAATCAATGAAGCTGTTATGTGAATAAATCACATAGACAATAAGACATACATAAACCATAATTAATGTTGAAATGGTATGGTCATGCTCACTGTTCAATTTAGACCCCTTTCACACCGAGCCGCCTAGGGCGTCAGCGATAAAGCAGTGATATTTTTAGCTCCGCTTTACCGTTGTTTTAGCGGCGCTATTCGGCTGCTAGCGGGGCGGTTTCAACTCCCTGCTAGCGGCCGAATAGAGGTTACACTGTGCCCATCAATTGCTGACACTGTTCACATCAATTGCCGCTACTGTGGTGTCCATCTATTGCTGGCAGTGTGCCCATCAATTGCCACTACTGTGCCCCATCAAATGCTGCTAGTGTGCATCCCCCAAGTAAGTACCTGATGATGATGACGACTCTCGAGCAGCCTGTGAGGGGGACTGGAGGATGGAGGCGGAGGACAACCGCGGCCATCTGGCGTCTCGGGTCTCCCACCGCAGCCTGTTGTAAGGAGGATGGAGGCAGCCTGTGTGTGCACACTGCACACAGTGTGAGGTGAGCCAATGAGGAAGGCTCTGGGGAGTCGGGACTGGGTCATGACTTTTCAGGAGTTGGGGGACACTTGCTCCACGTGTCTCACACAATGACGCTGGGCAGTTGGGGATGCTGTCAGCGGGGGGGCGGGAAAAGAGGCGCGGCTAATGCCCACGGCTCCTTTGGTTCATCGGCAGGGCATATAGCAGCGCGCGGGTGAAGTCTTCATATAATCGATTTATGCAAGTCGTAGCATCGATGCCGCATTGTGAGTGGTCAAATAGCGATGCATCGATGCTACAATTAATTTCAACACCCCTAAAGTACACCCCTTTGCCATCCCCCACAGCACTATTAGTGGTAAATACTGAAATACTGTAGTTTGTTTCAAACCTCTTACTTGTACTTTTGCTAGACAGCATGGTCTGTGTAAAAATAAGAGACTTAATGGCAGGATTAACAGGGGAAAGTAAAGGATACAGAGCCTAAAAAAGGAAAACTAATACAGCCACCCATCTAGGAATTGATAAGAATTTTTATTTTTTAAGCAGGAGTTACAAAGTAATTATTAACATAGCAGAGTCAATAGGCATATATTGCCAGCTACTTGCTGCAGCTGTTAGCGTTGTCTTTTTTTTTTTATATATATATAAACAGGTTCTCTTTCAGAGAAGATTGTCACAACCTGCTACGTCTAACAATGTTGCTAAAATGCATACAACAGGGCTTGTTTAAAGTGCTTGATTTAGGTAGCAATACCTGTTCTATTCTCTGCACATAAGCAATCCACCGAAATAACGTGATGCTAATAGACTGTAAATGGCATGCCAATCAAATGTAGAAGCATGTTTAACCAGCTAGCAAGCTCATAGTAGTATACATAGTATAAACAAATATTTAACTCATACATTACTGAGAAAACCAACTAGAATGGGACCGTTTTCCCCTTGGCTCTGATTTTCAGCAATCTTGTTATTTACAGCTAAGCGTAAGGGAAAAAATTGACTCTGTTTGCCTGGTGCAATAGGGCATGACACTGTTTACACAGAAATAATAGCCAAACTGTGATGGATTTCTAAATCTCCATTACAGTAAAAGATTTTACAGAGAAAAGCAGTTGAAAGAAAGCAGAGGGAGAAAAAGGTAGTAATTGTTTCTCTTGTTTAGCTTAAAAAGTCTGTGTAGTTAAAGATCAATGGGGTGCTTTGCTGCAGCTCTCGTGTTTGGAAGGCCCTGCTCTTCAGCATCATTTACTCCAGGAGGTGAAAAGCCAAGGCCCTGAGCTGCGTTTCATAATCATTAACCTCAGGCACTATATTAGCTCTTCTCATTCATATGTACACAAAAATGGCACTGATCTAAACCCATTAGGTCAACTACTCTGTTTTAAAAAGTCAGTTTAATTCATAATTATTTTTCTGTAAATGCTGGTTAAATACCCTAATGATTTCCTATGTCTCTTGGGGAGTTCCTGAGGTATCTACCTTTGCATAAAGGGGGAACATGAAAGCACAGCCCTAGTATAGAGTGGGGAATGGGAATTCCGTTTGAATCCTAACCACAGCACTACCTGCATGGAGTTTGCACGTTCTCCCTGTGTCTGTGTGGGTTTCCTCCGGGTACTGCAGTTTCCTCCACACTCCAAAGACATGCTGGTAGGTTAATTGGCCCCTGTCCAAATTGGCCCTAGTATGTGTATATATGAATGTGAGTTAGGGACATTAGATTGTAAGCTCCTTGAGGGCAGGGACTGATGTGAATGTATAATAAATATGTAAATCCTTGTGTAAATTAACAGCGCTATACAAGTACCTCTAATAAAAAAAATTAAAAGTAGACGAGAAGAAAGCGGAGAACAATGACAAAGAGAACTCCCAATTGAAGTCCTAGAACACACAAAGCTCAGCAAGCTCTATTTACCACTAAACCATCACCAATGAATCCTAAACCTTTAAAAAAAAAAAAAAAATCTGATCTAATTTTAGGTTGAATATATTTTTATTCATGTATTTTCACATTTTGAAAAGTCATGGAATAAAGGGGTAAATAAACTAGAAAAGCGAAGGGGGGAAATGGATAACAATTATCAAAGTAGCACAAAGTGGTACCACAGATGCCATTTTTAACAACATATCATATCGAATCAAAATCTGAAATCAAAATAAAAAAAAAAGAAGAATAAAAGCGTGAAGGAAAGGAAAGAAAGTAGAATGAAAGGAAAGGAGAAAGAAGGAAATCGATAGTAGAATGGAGTTTGTAAAGGTTGCATTATCACAAAAAAAGTTTGTTCATGCTGGTGCCCCTATAGTAAATCTGAGTCCAAAATGGGATGGAAAGGACCGAGGAGGCATCGGAGTAGGGCATATTCTGGTTATGAAAGGAGTCTCCTCTGAAATTTATCAGAAGTGGAATAATGGAGCCAAACATACCACAACGTATTATGCTGTTCCCACCTGTCCATTTCTGTTACCCCTTCTCTTCCATTAGCATGGTGTCATTAATGATATCCACCCATAAATTTAGAGAAGTAGTAGTATCGGTTTTCCAGAATTAAGTGATAAGCTGATGTGCAGACAAAAGGAAGATTTTAGCTGATTTGTGCTGAATCAGCTGAAATTCAAGCTGCCCGTGGCCCTGCAAGATCTACCCAGCTCAACAAAAGTTGTTTTAAAAATTAGCTGATCCAATTGGAAAATTATTGGCTGAAAACTGACTGTACCCTATCGGATGCAATTACGGTTTGGAAGCAATCAGTGTATTCAAGGCAGCCACGAGAGTCATGTCTGCCAAACACAAAAGCTAGCAGTGGAGACTCCTCCATCTATGTAATTTAGATTGGATGGAGGAACCAATTGATTTCAATATATGGTTAGCTTACATTAGCCAAACTGAAATACTTGCTTGATATATAATGGAAACGCCCCACCTACCAGATCACCAACAACACTGAATATCAACTGGCTGCTTTGACCAGATTCTCATTGATTGCATATGCAAGAGGCATTCATTTTGGGCTCTGGTTGACAACTTCTAAACATATTGCCTATTAAAAGCTCAGAAAACAGTAGCTGCACATAGGATGTGGATTTTGCAAATAGGGAATTAATGAGGAGCGGAACCAGCCAAAATTCCAATCTCGTGGAGCAACAGCTATGTATTCTAGTTTCGGAGTGTTGGAGAATCCCTGTGAAATGTAGAAGGAAAGTAAGACTCGACCCATGAGTAACAGATTTTTCAGATTTTTTTTTTCAGTGCCAGTCTGTATAGCCATAATCTTTTTACAAAACATGACGTGAGAAACCAATAACCACCGATTTTTTGCTTTTAAATAAACCCTTTGGATTTTATTTTCCCTGTGTGCGGCTGTCTGGAGTTCTTCTTTTTGATTTCTAATGACGTGAGAAACCCAAGGAAACCAAGGTGCCAGATGCCACCAAAGGAGGAGTTTATAAATGCCCTCCACTGCTAGCACATGATCCAAGCTTTTGGCTACAGTGGTCCAAATCTTGTTCCATGTTTCTGGTGAGACAGTTGCACCAAGGTAAGATTCCCATTTTGACACACAAAGGGTGGATGGGGGGGGGGGGGGTCTGTGTTGATGCAAGGAGAATACACAAGAGAAATTAGACTCGGACCCTGGGGGTTATCCAATTCTGGTCGTGACTGATAAGAGGTCCAGTTGGTTTACTATTACAGACTGGAGAAAATGTTGAATTTGGAAGCATTGGAATACATCTCCCAGTTTGAGTTCATAGGTGTAACAAGGGGCCTAGAAGGATCTGATTCTGCAAGGAAGTTCTGGACTTGATACAGGTGGTTATTAAATCATGTTTGTGGAAACAAGGAGATTGTGTAGCTGGAGGGAAGAAGGATTGCCCAAGAAGGACATCAGTTGAAGATGAAGGATCAAAAATCAAGTTGTCAATAGACTTCACATGATCCCACAATGTCAGTGTATGCTTGATATTTGGGCAAGTGAACTTACCTCAATTCATGGGAGGCAGCCAGAGAAGATTAGCTACTAATGTCAGGCAGTGCAGATAGGCCTCTAACAATACCAACAGACGGGTGTTGGTTGTGGTTTGCCACTGTGCTATTTGGGCAGTAGAGCCTCTTGCTAATATTTTTGAAAACACAGCAAGCCCAATCCGCCTTTTATATTGGTTCTGTATAAAACTGATTTTGCTACCTGATGGAGAGGGCCTTTTCATATAAATTGAAGAATGCAGTGATGTAGTGCCCTTAATCTAAAAGAAGAAATAGTGGTTGGTAGGACCCTGGCATAGTACAAAAATGTAGGTAGCAAGGACATTTTCACAACCGTGATCCATTGCCACAAAATATTGTGTTTGTCCCAGGAGGTCAATAAGGAGCATAAAAAGGTAAATTTAGGGCAATTGGCCTGGTAGAGGGTTTTGCACAAAGGTGAGAGGTAAATACCTAGATAATGAAAGGCTGAGAGAACCCACATAAAGGTTTAGGAGTTCTACAAAGATTCATAAAGATGAACTGACAACAAGACACTCAACGCCGTAGACTTCTTGTATTAACACACAACCCTGAAATGTTGCCAAATTCCGTGAGCCCAGGTTTAAAGATTTGGTATTATTACTGTGGAAGCTCAATAAGGCCTGTACCAGGAAAACTGTTGCAGGTTGAAAACTGTGCAAGCATTCAGGAAGTTCCAGTAGGATAGTGTCTGTAGTAGTTGAACCTGACATACAGTATGCACTTACTGAGAGGTGTAGGTGCAGAAAGATCTAAATGACCCTTAAATATTTCAGTTATGCATTCACTGCAAGTCAATCATTAAACCCTGTGAATCAGTGGTGTTTACAAATGCTCAACAAATGGAACTTGTTGACTATAGAAAAAACACAGGAAAAAAAAATAAAAACATATGACCTTGTCAGTAAGCTACTGCTCACTAAGGCCCCTTTCACACTGGGGCGGGGAGCCGCGGTGACGGTAAAGCAGCGCTATATTTAGCGCTGCTTTACCGTCGTTTTAACCACGGTATTCGGCCGCTCGCGGTGCGGTTTTAACCCCCGCGAGCGGCCGAAAAGGGGTTAAACACCCCCCGCAGAGCGCCACCGTAGCGGCGCTTTGCGGCGGTATTGCCGCGGTTTCACCGCGGTGTCCCATTCTATTCAATGGGAAGGAGCGGTATAGGAGCGGTGAACACACCGCTCCTATCCCGCTCCAAAGATGCTGCTAGCAGGACTTTTTTTGTCATCCTGCTAGCGCACCGCTCCAGTGTGAAAGCCCGCCGGCTTTCACACTGGAGTTAAAGGGGCAGGATTTTTTCATGCGGTGAACAGGCGCTATTTTTAGCGCTGCACCGCATGAAAAACGCTTAGGTGTGAAAGGGGCCTAACTACCTAATATCAGTCCAGACCAATTAGTATTTTCCTTGAGCAGAGAAAAGTAAATGGTCATGCTTAAAATAGTGGCTGAACAGGATGACATGTTTTGGCCTGCTAAGACAGAACACAAAGATATATATTTAACTGTACATTTATCTATTGGCTAAAAAAACTACACATGAAATTTCTCCTTGTGAAGACACACAGCTGTTACCAGTGATTTGTAAAATCAATAGAAAAAAATGTAGGCAAACTTATTTACACAAAACATGTAAAGTGAGGCATAACTTCTTAAATCTATTAGGTAATCATGGAATGAAAGATTCGAAAAGATTCTTCCAAACAAAAAAAACTATTTCAGAAGAACACAGAACGTAATAAATAGGCAAAGTAGAGAAAATGGAGGTCATGGGCATATGTGGGAAAACCCATTAAAAAAAAAAAAGAAATGAAAATATGAACATGACAGACAGAGAATTGTTTCCACAATAGATATATTATGAAAACAGCACTTTAAATTCATAAAAAATCCCAATTGACAATATAGGAGAAATCTTAGCAAACAAAAGCATGTGAGGTAGGCATTTAAATTATTTACAGCTGCTCTCATTATTTCCTGTGACGAGGCACAGCAAGGAGTATATTGGTGGAAGTGGCTGCTGGCATTTGCAATATCCGTTGCAGATTTCAAAAGACAAGCTGCCTGTTTGAAATCCTGGCCTCTGCTTACAACGGGGCCGCATCGCTTTAGGTCATATATGCATACAAAAGAAATGATGCTGTGCAGCCATTATGCTGAGCATATTAATCTGTTGTTAGGCAGCAGGTTCTGTGAAGAAAAGGTTAGCATCAGACGAGAAGAACCTGTGGAGAAGACATTAATTTTTCACAAATTTCTAAGATTCTGGCCTTTCAAAATATGCCAGGGGAATATTTCTATAATAGCCATTATCAACACAATTTGAAAACACTAAAATACAGTATCAGCCCCGTTGCAGGAAATGTACATTGCCACTGACTAAAATCCACGAGAGGTCTTCTGGATGTTACAAAATGTGTCACCTAAACTAAGATGAGAAATTGCTGCCAAATAAACTTCACATGTAATAATGTTTTAGGAAGCCTTGTTTGAAAGACAGTGTTAGCCCCCACTGACTTCATATAGAAGGATTGGAGGGGTGTGCTGGACTTTGATAAAAATCACCCTTCCACATTCAGCCAGCACCGAGGAATATGTTCAAAATACAATAGATTTGCCTCTCTAAAAAAATGTGCACCTTCCTGACAAATTAACACAACCATAAAATTCTGTAAAAATGTCCATAAAATCATACTTACAGTATGACCATACACAGACGCAGAAGGATAGCACATGCTTATTAGTGTCCACGTCTACTATGCATGAAATATGCTAGCAGGGCTGGATAGGCAATCTGGCTTGTCTGGTATTAGTCAGTAGGAGATCTGTGTCTATGAGAGTTTGTAGGCGGATGAGAGCTGCTGTGGACCGCTTATCTCAACTAGTATAAATGCAGTAGCTTTCTACCCAGCCTATAAAGTTTCTGCACCAGGCTCTCGGTATTATGAGTGGACAGTGTTGTAAAAATATAAAGATTCTAACACAAAGAAACATAACAAGGACAGGTCAAGTAGGAACCATGTCGACCTACATATGAAAAGCTCATAACTAAAAACACTAGTAAGTCTCAAGTTCCGGCCCCTGCACTTCCAGAAGGGCCACACAACAGCAGCGTGTTTCCATTTGTTCAAGTGCACTGCATATAGTTAGTCATCCAATTCAAAATGAATAGGATGCAACACATTTTAACAGCTGAAAATGTCAGTTCTGCTGTTTTTTTTGTAACATACAGCAATGCACACTGAAGAGAAAGTTGATGTGATTATTTGTGTCAGTAGACACAATAACAACCCCCAGCATTGGTGTCAGTGACTGCAATAATAACCCCCAGCAATAGTGACAGTGATCACAATAATAACCCCGAACACTGGTGTCGTTGAAGGCAATAATAACCCCCAGCATTAGTGACAGTGATCACAATATTAACCCGCAACACTGGTGGCATTGAAGGCAATATGAACCCACATCATTGATGACAGTGACTGCAATAACCCCCCTTCCCCAGCATAGGTGTCTGTGCTGTTAACTCCCCCTTCCTGCACTGGTGCACCGTAGTAGTGCTACCCCCCCAACACTTGTGCATTGGTGGTGTTTTCTGGTGATCAGTGCAGTGGTAGTCAAATGTTAAACCCACCCCCTAACCCTTCCATTGGTGACCAGTGTAGTGGCAATGGAACTTAACCTCCACATTGATGGTCAATGCAATGGCAGTGGAATTAACACCCTTAGATGCCTTCTCTCCCCCCCAGCAAGACCAGAACCATATTTGTACTACTGATTGAGATTACCCTATTTCAGTTTCAGGTGGAAATGCAGAGAATGCATCAGTGGCTGGCACACCGCTGCTGCTCTACAAAGTTCACAGGTGCTCAGCAGGTGGCAGACCCAGCCCAGGACATAGCAGGCCATGTGTTGGACACCACTGAACTAAACGCCTATAAACTGTCTAAGCCTTAAACAATAATACAAAATTAAATGATCATATCATAAATGAAGGGCATTATTTCTAGTTTTGAATAGAGTAAGGAAGAGTTGCAGCCTCTATCATATGTTACTGCAGTCTGTGTCCTAGGTGTTAAGATTATCCATTATTGCCTGTGTGATCACCATGACAGGAATTGAGCTAAAGTTCTCGAGACATGGAAAGCAAAAAGCAGTAGGGAAGGGAAACCTCAAAAGGGTTAATATTGCTGTGTGTTTCCCTCTTTGAGAGGTTCCCTCAATTCTAGGTGGTCAACAAAAATCTCCAGATACACAAAGTGCATTAGCAATTTAACAGAGGTTCTAAACCCTCCCCACTCTCACTTTGAGAACAAATAAATGCGCAAATTCCACAGCAGCAACAGCATGCCCAATTAGTTTATAATATTTTATGTGTAAATAAGGTCACGTCATATCATAGAGCAATATGATAATTTTACCCACATACTAAAAGTCTGACAATCTCCAATCTTGTCTGTTAATGAACCATTCCATTACCGATTATTTTCTTTACAGGACTATGCTCAGAAAAAAAAAACGAGGGGTGTTCTATCAGATTAGAGAACCCATCATATTAGCAAACGGAAGTTGCACTGACAGAACAGCGGCATCGGCCATCTTACTACACCCAGCTATGGCTTGAATTTCTGAGTAATTTTAGCAATAAAGTGAGTTTATATAAATATAGTATATTCACATCTGCGATGCAGTTTCGATGTTTTACTTTAAAAGCCTAAAAGGTTTAGTGCTGAGCAGTGCAGGGTATATTAATCATGGCCTCTGCACCTTTCTACTGCTGGCGTCCAGCTTCTTTCAAAATGTAACATCAAATCAGCTTTGCGGATGTCAATATACTATATTTATTTATATACGCTCACTTTATTGATAAAATGACTCTGAAATTCAAGAAGTGGCTGGGTGTAGTAAGATGTCCGCTGCCACCTTCTGACTGCGGGTGTTCTGTCAGATTAGCAAACCTGGTAGCGGTGGAACACATGCGCAGCTGACGGAATGTCACTTCCGTACGCTGATGGGGTCGCTAATCTGATAGAACAAGGGGTTCAAATATGTGACTGTTTGAAAAAGGAAAACATTATTTTTTTTAGTTGAATATAACACTTGTTAAAACCTTCATTTATTTCTGAAAATATTCTATACAATCTGAAATTATGATAGGAAATAAGGCAGAGGATATGTTCCCCATGTGTATGTCTATTTTACATCTATATACACATACAATAAATGTAAAGGTTAACCATTCAAGAGAGTAACTTCCTTTCAGGAAGGGATGCAAGATTTTAAACAAGCTACAGATAAGTACTACCTAGAGAGACACTAGCAGTGAAGTCTGTCATGCAAGATCCTGAAGGCTGACAGGCAGCTTATAAGTAAATTCCATTATATTCATATTCACAGTCAATTAAATATGTACTAAAAATATTTTCCACCAGAGGACATCTCCAGCAGCTCTAAGCTGGCCAATGGGGATTTTGGTCAGTTATTTATAAGCAAACTATTAAAAGATTCTTCATTTAACAAATATGCATCCCAAAGAGTGAACTTTTGTGCACATTAAGGTCAATACACTAAGCTGTCAATATATTTTTTTTTAACAAGAAAAAGCTGTCAATATATTTAAACCACTTTCATTATTTTATTACATGGCAATTTCCTTGTCATAATGTTTAATCCCCAAGTGTAATATTGCACGGGTGCAGGATTGTGTTGTTGCATGAACTAGAAACCCTTTAGTTGTGTATTTTTTTTTTTTTTTTTTTTTTTTAGGAAGTCCCCTTAAATTGTTACTAAACTCACAACAATAAAGTCAGTCTGTATATGCTGTAAAGCATGCTTGTTATACTCACTGTGGAAAAGGGATAATTCTCTGCATTGTGTGAAAAGGCTGTTTGACCTGTTTCTCTGATCCACCCCCTTCTTCCACTGTTCCCAAATCATCTCCTGATAAGACAGAGCCTTTGGAGTCAGGCTGCACATGCTCAGTTTGGTGTGTATTGCTAGAAAGGTTTTTTTCTTGGGAGGGTGCATGTGATCAGCACAGGGAAAATCAGCACTGTCCAGACAGAGGGTCAGGGGTTCTGCAGCTTTATAGGACAGTCACAGTAGAATTAAAACTCCTACAAGCTTTAACCAGACACTGATAGAAGTCATAAGACTGCTATATACTGCTGATTAGAAAAGGTTTTGAGCAGTTTATATTACTAAAATCATTGCATTTCCATGTTCTGTGTACTGTGGGAGATCAGATGTAGTGAATGCAGGATCCTGGGTTTAGTAACACTTTAAGTTGCTTATTCAAAGGCCAATCGATGAATAAATAAGCTGCTTCAGACCTCATGTGCCAATGACAAATCAAAAGCCTTATCTGAAAGTAATCACAAGGTTACTTTATGCAGCTGTACAACCAATGCACCTGAATGCTTATGCAGTCATCATCCATCTCTACAGTGTTTTCTAGATCTGTCAGATTTGACTGTCTGTGTACATGGCTAAACTTTCTAGAGACGGAGCCATCTCCTACCATACCAGTTATTGGGAAGTCCAATCTGAACATGATTTGCCAATGTAAGATGTCTCTATGTGCCCGTAGCAATGGCTGATGCATGCCTTTAAATGTGCCAAACATACAATGTCACTTTTGCCTTGCTCTGCTAGCATGTTTGAGCCAAAGTTTAGCCATTCCTCATTTTTAGACTCCAAGAATTAAGACTCTTCTACCATAATCACAACAAATGTCAAGTATGGTGGGCAGTCTACTATAAATTAAGTTTCAGCATAAAAGAGTCAATGATAAAGCAACAGAGCTGTGTTTCATTAGAAGAAAACCTAGTTTAGCCCCAAAAAGAAAATTATACAAGCACAGTTCATGTCATATGTGAGCAAAGACAAGGAAAATAGGCTACAACTGTGAACATGCTTGATCTCCTCTGTAAACAAAAGCTGGCCTTAATTAAATTAAAATTAATAGATAAGTTATATTTCCCTTCTGCTGCACAGCAAATATTTCCCCTCCATCTACAACAAAATGTGTGTTTTTCAGTGCTATTTTTTTGTAAAGACCTACACAGTCTTGCAGACATATTAATTTTTAATAAGTTAGCACTTTGTATTTTATGTACCTATTAAAATTTAAGTTGGTGAGCCATTGACCCCTGTAATTTTTCAACAGCTCTAGCCATAGTGTCAGGGTTGACTAATTATGACTGAACAGCTGTTTGGGTTGACCTTGCCATCAAGTGTGAAACCTGATGAAATGCTGTCAGTCTAAAAAGATTTAGGAGTTTTGTGATTTTAAATTGATTCACAAGTTAATTACATGGCATAATTCAAAAGGTTATTGGAGAACTAACACCACTTGGCAGTTCTGGAGAATGAAATCATACAGCACAACACTATAATGTTCACTTATGTACTTGTAGATAATGGACGTTCAAAACAGGGATACATGGATGTATTTTATTTCTAACTTAATTTTTATCATGCTTTTACTGTCATAACTCCTGTTTACAATGGAATTTGAAGGAAGGAGTAATAGCCAAAACCTAGAAATGCTCAAGTCACAGCTCTAACCTAATAATTTGTGTGTGAAAATTTGGTTTGAGCAAATGAGCTCTGCAAACAACAGGTTTTTTTTACAATAGAGAAGCTAAGGAGAAGAAAACATGAAAGAAGGCCTAACGTACAACCTGCTGGCCTCAAAAGAGAAAATACTAAATATTATATACAGTATTTCATAAGAAAGACTTTTTATCGGTATGTATTTGTCCAGATCCTAATAAAGAGAGAAAAAAAAAAGCATAAAACTATACATTTCCTATAAATGTCAGCTCACCCCTGCAGACCAGAGCATTCTTGTGCAGCCACTGTGCACTTCACTAGTTTGCCCTCCCCTAACTTTTCAGTGGCCAATTCCTGTGCCTCTGATTTACAGACATCTGCAATGGCTAATCATAATAATTGGACAGGGGCATTGTACAGTTTTATTAGTAAATGGCATATATCATTCCTTCTCCTATCCCATATTCTCCTATTCCCCATAGCACCTATGCTGGGTGTTGCAAGCTCTTTATTGCACCCCCTCATATTTCTAATTCTTTGATAGCAGATGTGAATATTATATATAAAAATTTACTTTGCTTTCCCAATTGGTTGGAATTATAAATAATAATAATTTAAAAAAAAAAAAAACATTCCTACCAAATGAGAATAAAGCAATAAGGGAAGGGAAAATTAAAGTGGGTAAAGTTGATTATAATGTATACACAAAAGTACAGTTAAATGGTATAGTAAGAGAAATGACATACGTCCTATCAATTTCATGCCTATAGTATTTTCCCTTAATTTCCCAGTATTTTTAAAATCATATCTTCATCATAGGCAAGGCATGTGCAAGTGTGTAATGGGACATTTGTGTCCAAGAATGATTGTTCCATCGCTGATTTGAACCCAATGACCTATATTTATATGGAAAATATCTGCACAGTTTTGCCCACAAGAAAAAAAGGTCCGCACTCGGCTGGTAGGCAGAGGAAGACGGACCCCATAAAAGTATATAGGGCTGCACTGCACAGGCATGGCTAGGGAAGAAAGGGCTTACAGCGTGCGATGTAAACAATCCCTGGAGGGGATCTGAAGAGGAGAAATTGGGTTAGTTTAGCTCAGCGCAATGAGGCACAAAGAATATGTGCACTTTGTCTGAATTTAAGCCAACACTCTTCTTTGGTTCTGAATATACAGTGAGGAATGGTTAGAACCGCTAAGGTTTTTATTGCTGACTTTGTCCTTGCAGGGAATGTCTACCAAGTTCTACCCTCTCCGTTGGTCCTGGTGTTCCCTACATAAAGTAATGCAAAGTAAAGAAAAAGGCAAAAAGTCGAATATCCAAATTTGTTGTCACAGGAAAAAGTATGTAAAGATTGGACACAGACAAGACATCTAGATGTGTACAGCTAAGGCACAGAGATAGCCATATCATGCATGAGCTCATCATTTACATTTTTTTAGCTATCTAAAAATAAAATCTCCACTATAAATGTAATAGGGTTCTTTATAAATATTCAAAATGACAGTTAGTTTGGCATAAAATAGATTAAAATGGGGAAGACACCATGCAGTCATTATTTTGCAGAGACTACAAATGTTATAACACACAAGTATAATTACACATCTTGAGGCACAACATGATAAAGATTTAATAAGGCGCTTTACTACAACCGGTGACACAGCGGATGTGCCAGGGAGTTAAGGTATCACCACATAAGATGGCAATAAATCAGGTTGGTTAAGCAGTGAAACTGTGGGGCCCTTCTATATTTAATTTTCATTTATATTAACCAAGATAGAATAGAAAGAGGAAAAGGAAGCTAGTTTAAGCTCTGTACTTCCAGCCATCACTGGTATAGTAAATTAACGAAAAATGTATGATATTTACATTCACACAAACATATCACCCAATGCAAAATGTAATTTTAAAGGCCAACAGTTAAGCAGAAAATAAAAACACATAGCAAAACAGGACTGTGACCTCGTTAAAAAAGCAGGTCATTCAGTAAAAGTTTATGAAGTGCAGTGTCCAGCACATAACATCACACCTAGGAACAGAACCGCTTTATTCGCTGACCTCTGACCTTTGAGAATGGCAAAGGAACCTAAAGGAAACACAGGCACAAATCATTACCTGGAGAAAAGAACACCATTATTTCCACTCTTAAGCAATATGCAATTTTACTTAAAAGTAGAAACAAATGCTTGTTCTTGTTTGTAGCCATAAAAGCGGTCGGCTGCTGCAGGCAGGCCGAAGATGTACACCGCTGTTCAAAGTAGCACTTGGCTAAATCCTTTTATTTATATACCCATATGATTTTCTGCTCAAAATCAGAAGCATGAAAATAGCAGGGAAATTTCAAGTACGCGTCCCCTCACTATGCTCACATGAAAGAAAAGAACTGGAACATGATGATACTAGAGTGACAGCAGGGCAAGCACATTTCTTTTTGTAAAATCCACAGAACCACAAAATCTTGTTACTGCAGTGCGTCTGTGAGAAGTTATTTCACATACTTTAATTAAAACATTATACCATTCTTTCACTAAAATATTTCTAACACCACGTTTCCACACATGCAAACAGCTGCTTTTTTTTTTTTGTTTCAAGTTTCCAACAAAAGCCAATAACTCTCAGGCCAGGCCCACTATAGGAACAAAAAGCCAGCTTTCAATTTGTCCTCTAATGGTTTATTAACCCCACTCCAAAAGTAGCCTGGCAAAAACCCATGAGCATGTGTATGTTGCTGTTGGCCAGAGGAAAGATCTTCTAGCAATTTGACTATTTCCCAATACCTGACTGCCCTAAATGTCTTCTATACAACAAAGTGCGTGGCAAACACACCACTTACAAAAAGGTACACGTATGCTTCAATGTATTTGTAAATATGCTGAGCTCTTAGCAGTCTTTGTTTTCTGCTAATTGTTAATTTGCATAATACACTTCAATATCAGGACTTTACAGGGACTTAATGAGATTCTAAAATGTGCTGTAAAACAAATTATACAGAGCGAAAAATAATAGTGAGGTATGATGATGAAAATTAGGAGGCTGTTGAAGTGACCTGGCAAATGAGAGAAGAGATTTAAGGCCTCTCTCACAGGCAAGGTACGCATCTGCTAGAAATCCTTAGTTACAATAATTCTGAAGAGAGCTTACAAGTGTGCTGCTTTACACTATGAACCTAGCAGCACCCGTGACAATGAACAATGAGAGTAAGCCAATGGGCAACAACCAAGAGCAGCCTAAAATGAATTCACCACCAAGGCAGGAGCCTTTGTCAAGTGGCACTAGAAATCAAACTCAAAGGGTAAGACCACTTTCACACTGAGGCGTTTTTCAGGCGCTTTCAGGCTAAAAACAGCGCCTAAAAAGCTCACAAAAACGTATTTCCATTAAAATCAATGAATGCTTTCACACTGGGGCAGTGTGCTGGCAGGGCTGTGAAAAACTCCCTCCCCATTGAAATGAATGGAAAGCTCTTCAAAAGCGCCTGAAAAGCTCTTCAAAAGCGCTCAGTGTTTTTACTGGCAGTTTAGAAGCGCTGCAGTGTGAAAGTGGCCTAAGTTCACTTCCACTTTCAGAATATGATAAATGTTCCACCTGTTTTTAGGGTGGAACATATAACATGTCCCATCTCCTGCAGCTCAACCCCACTCTCCCGGTGACAGCAGGCATGGGGCTCTTCTTCATGTGTCAGCTGACACAATTTTTATGTACTACAGCCCCATAACCAAAGGTCCGTACCTTAAGCCCTTATGCACTGATTGAACTTGATTACTTTACAGGCCTCAATGAAAAAAAATTATAAATGCACTTTTTTTTCCATTAATGGGGTACATTTGTTTAATTTTCTTTTTTTTAAGGTGAACTATACCTTGAAAGTGAAACTGAACTCTAAAGGCTGTGACCAAGACAATTTAGGCAGAAAAAAAGAACTAAACACTAGTATTTTTTGTGGTCTCCCTACAACTGACCTTCCTCCTATTGTTGACTTACCATGCCTTGTTCTGTACTGTGACTTTGTGTGGAGGAAACCAGCTTGGTAGAGGCAGGGCTTTGCTTCCTCATTTCAGAGCCTCCAGCAAATGGAACAGTGAGCAGCACCATAGTGACATCTTTTTATCTTATATATATAATTTTTTTGTTTTTTTCCCTCCTTCCCACCCATCTTTCCCACCCATCTTTCCCCTTCTCCACCCCTTTCCCCTCCCCTCCCCAGGGATGCCCTGAATTGACACCATATGGTGTTCTAATATGCACACCTGATTCTAATCGGGTACACACCCATAAATACCACATGGGGAGGTCAAGCAAACCTATCTCCATGTGATGATCCAAGAACCATGCCATACAAACACAGTGAGTAGAACCTCTCCTCCTAGTTCCATGCCTCTCCCCTCTGGGACCAACGTTAGACACAGTGTATGACCCTGTTTCCATCCCCAGACTGGGCATTCCATCTTTGGAACTCGCAATCAATACAGCACACTCTGGTTTGCAATATATGGGCCTTTACATGCACCTCGCAACCTGAGCAAGATACACCAACTCTATTAGGTAACTTTATATTGCTTGTTGGTATCTGACATACTGGTATACCTCCTTTCTGCTTATGCTTTCCCCTGTTCCACACTCACATACTCACAATCCCCCTATGGTCCCAATCCCTAGCTCCCCACACCACACTCAATGGCACTACTCCACACTTTCACCCACACACACCCCCACTCTAGGACCCCCTCATTTCAGTGACTCACAGCATTACCAGCATAGTGCCCAACTAAGCATCAGCGGCTTGACTGACATCCTAATCAATCCCCTCCATTCCTTTGGCACTTTATCTCACTTACCCCTTCACTTTTTCTTCTCCCCCCCTTTCCCCCCCCCCCTCACAGTCATCCCCTTCCTTCCCCCATCCCCTCCCCCCCTCCCCTTCTCCACCACCCCCCCCTTCCTTTCCTCGTCCTTTTCCCCTGCTTTCTCCCCCCCTCCCCTTTTCACTTTTTCCTTTTTCCCCTCTTCTTCCCCCCCCCCTTTTCCCCCTCCCACTCTCACACAACACCTCTTTTTGTCCCACCCCACTTTTCCTTGTCCCACCTATGTGGATGCTGCAGCATCTATGTCTATGTCTACCTATACATGTGCATGCCATGTATTGGTTTTTCCCTTCCCCCCCCTTTTTCCCCCCCTTCCTTTTCCCCCCCCCCTCCCCTTCCCATTCCCCCCCCTTTCCCCCCCCCTCCCCTTCCCTTTCCCCCCCCCCCCTTTCCCCTTCCCCCCCCCCCTCCTTCACTCCCCTTCCAGTTTCCACTCTTCCCTTCTCTTTCCCTCCCTTCACCCCCCCACTCCCTCCCCTTCCTTACCCCATCTGTTTCCCCTTTTTTCCCCTTCTCCTTTTCTCCTTCCCACTTCCAATCACGAGCTTAGAGACAAACAACACACAAACCTGCACCACCCATAAACACACCAATGGCACAATCACTCTTACTTCAAAAATCCTATTCCTCCCTACTACCGTTTCAAGTGTACCAGACATTGTTTAACTGTTATGGCAATCTCTTATGATATACATCTAAGTATATGATCTTGGATCCCATGACAGGTGTGCAGAACAGGGGACCTCAAGGAACCCCATTTTCATCCCTTCCTTCCCCCCCTTCCCCCCCCCGTCCCTCCCCTCCCCTTCCACCTTCCTTCCTCTGCCCGTTTGGCCCACGTACTGATCCGTGGGCAGCCTATCCATTGGATGTGACCCCTCGTAGGTCCCGTTGCTGGATCGCCTTATCTGCCGCGCGCCCGCTGGGGGGCGCTATAGCGGGACACTGTCTAGGATTTGGAGCACACCGACCTAGAGGGAACCCCATCACATAGAAGGAGTAATCTATAGAAATTTACACACTAGGTAAATATTTCACAGTACAATGTGATATTATGCTATGTGATGTGAAAGGTCAATTGGAGACAAATATATGCAAATGAAATATTGCTACAATATATTGTTCTTATCCTTTCTCTTTCCAAACAGACAAAACCACCTTTGAGGAAGACCCTCACTAAAACGGGTCGAAACGCGTCAGGTTCACTTTTACCCCCAAAATTTGGTTATGTAAACTATATTGTTGTAAAAGCTTTTTGTCTGTCAGTGTAAATCTGTTTTAAATTTCTGTATTGTTTTATCCATTTGGGACCCATGTCTCCTATTTTTATCTTCATTTATATGTCACATGCGATATCTTTAATCTAATAAAGATTCATATTTTGAATATAACAATATCTTTCAGAGAACTTATTTTCTAAACGCTGCCTAAAAACCCCACCAATTCCTCTTGGGGGGACCTTTTCTTTTTTGTTTTCACATCCCAGGGGTGAGCAGCAAAACATCATCTCCAGTTAGTGTCTTTTTCCCTTCTTAGTTTATATTCGGGTGGCTAAACACCCTTCCCCCCGTGACACTTTGGGGCTGAGACATGGGCCTCCAAATGTAAATCTCTTCTTTCAGTGTTTATCCACAGTTCATTGAATGCTCTTTCCTTTTTCGATTACTGTATGCATATTTACACACTGTAACCAATATGAGCAATTTTTAGGGTGATGAATGGGCTAGCCTTATGTCCACATACGAAAAAACACTGCTACATGGCCATATACATACTGTGTACTACTAAGACACAGGGCTGTAGCGTGTTCATATGACAAATTTCGAGCCAAATATGAACAACATTAACAATGTACCATTTGAAACTACCTACAATGCAATCATATATAAATTGTGGATAATGTCATCTGAAGAGATCTCATGTCTTTTGTTCTCTCAACATGTTCAATATGTTCTTTCTGTATGCTAATATGTCTACAATTTCAAGCTATGACCCACACAACCAATGGGAATGTGACAATAATGGAGATAACCATGGAGACATGTTCTCCCATCTGCCATACTATATAGGCAGTGAACTTATGTTAAAACTTCGCATTCTCTTTTTATTTCAGGGTTCCCCCTGTGGTTTGAGTGGGCTTCAGACTTCATGGATGGCGCCCTTGCTTTTTGCCCCATTCCGGTGGGCGCGTGCGGCGGCGGGGCGTTCCACATACGTGACCTCACAGCAAGGGTAAGGAGGAGCGTCTACCACCCAAGCTCCTCCAATCACGTTCCCTCAAGGGGGCCTGGGCGTCCCTGAGCTCCCTGACAGGGAACCACTCCCCTTGCTGGCGGCGTCCCGGAACGCAATCGGACCTCTCCCGATCACTGCGCATGCACGTGGCCGCGTGCGTGCGCGTGATGCGGGACGTCACGCCGGTGCGACGATTGCGTAGCAGACGCGACCCCGGAAGGACCTCCCGGACGCCGGGGAGGCCACTCCAGATGGCATATGTTGCCGTCATGGCTCCCACGGACTGGTGGGCCTTGCGGGTACAGGAACGGTAGATGGAAGGTGACACCCTTTTATGTTCCCTGCCCTCACCCCTTTTTATTTTTTTTAATCTTATTTTTTTTTTTTTATTTTTTATATAATAATTTATTTTATTTTTTTGTTTTTTTCCCTCCTTCCCACCCATCTTTCCCCTTCTCCACCCCTTTCCCCTCCCCTCCCCAGGGATGCCCTGAATTGACACCATATGGTGTTCTAATATGCACACCTGATTCTAATTGGGTACACACCCATAAATACCACATGGGGAGGTCAAGCAAACCTATCTCCATGTGATGATCCAAGAACCATGCCATACAAACACAGTGAGTAGAACCTCTCCTCCTAGTTCCATGCCTCTCCCCTCTGGGACCAACGTTAGACACAGTGTATGACCCTGTTTCCATCCCCAGACTGGGCATTCCATCTTTGGAACTCGCAACCAATACAGCACACTCTGGTTTGCAATATATGGGCCTTTACATGCACCTCGCAACCTGAGCAAGATACACCAACTCTATTAGGTAACTTTATATTGCTTGTTGGTATCTGACATACTGGTATACCTCCTTTCTGCTTATGCTTTCCCCTGTTCCACACTCACATACTCACAATCCCCCTATGGTCCCAATCCCTAGCTCCCCACACCACACTCAATGGCACTACTCCACACTTTCACCCACACACACCCCCACTCTAGGACCCCCTCATTTCAGTGACTCACAGCATTACCAGCATAGTGCCCAACTAAGCATCAGCGGCTTGACTGACATCCTAATCAATCCCCTCCATTCCTTTGGCACTTTATC
Organism: Lithobates sylvaticus; assembly: GCA_028564925.1. NCBI lineage: Eukaryota > Metazoa > Chordata > Amphibia > Anura > Ranidae > Lithobates > Lithobates sylvaticus. The sequence goes on from CM053027.1 coordinate 370,683,757, forward strand.
TCACTTACCCCTTCACTTTTTCTTCTACGCCGTTTCCCCCCCCCCCCCCTCATGGGTCGGTCGTGGCCGAATCCAGGCGCACGGGGAGGACGAGGGTGGTGGGTGGCGGGGGGGGGGGTGATACTTTCTTTTTTTCTCTTTTATTATTTTTTGGAAAAAAAAATCTAAACTGTGGATCGGGCGCGATTACTGTGGGCCGGTAGGAAGGTTTGCATCCCTTGTCCGAGAGCAGTCACCGCGCCCCGGTAAGCCATAGTTTCCGGGGGCTAGGACAATTGTTGAAACGGGGCTGGGGTCGGAGAGCGCATCGGTAAAGATGGTATCCGGAGGCTCGGTTCTCTGTCGGCGTGGATGGGATTCTCTCGTTAGAGACAATGCTTACGGGGTTACCAATCTGTGGTGACTCATAAATCCCCCCTTAGGTGCGTGGTCGGTTTGTGGATGGGGTATGGAAGATACGAGGGGGGATGAGGCGAGGTAGGAGTGGGGGTAGCGGGGGGGAGGGTCGCCTGCGGGGGGGTGAGTCTATGACTGGCTAGAGGTGGCGCTAGGGGCGCAGGGGGACAACGGTGCATGGCGTGGGTCCGGATGGGGTACCATAAATATTCTGAATTCAATTCAAGGGTGATGGTTAGGCGGACGCCGGGGGACGAGAGTAAGGCGGCAGCGGGGTGGTACGGGTGGGTCCAGTCGTCTTAATCGGCGTGCAAACAATAATATATTGCTTGTTGGTATCTGACATACTGGTATACCTCCTTTCTGCTTATGCTTCCCCTGTTTCCACACTCACATACTCACAATCCCCCTATGGTCCCCAATCCCTAGCTCCTGCCCAACTAAGCATCAGCGGCTTGACTGACATCCTAATCAATCCCCTCCATTCCTTTGGCACTTTATCGGACTCACTTACCCCTTCATTTTTCTTCTCCCCCCCTCCGACTTCCCCCCCCTCACAGTCATCCCCTTCCTTCCCCTTCTTCCCCCACGCCCCCCCCCCTCCCAGGGGGGGGAGGGGGGGGGGGGGGGGGGCTCCCCCCCCCCCCCGTGTTTTTGGTGTGGGTTATTATGCTATTTTTTTGTTTGTTGTGGGTTTTTGTTTGTGTGTTTTGGGGGGGGGGATGGGGGGGAGGGGGTGGTTTTTTTTTTTGGTGTTTTTTTGGGGGGATTCCCCCCCCCCCTTCCTTTTTCCCTCCACTTCTTCCCTTTTAATTTTTTTTTTATTTCAAAATTAATATTTTCTATAAAAAAACCTAAATAATATTCCCGCACGGTCTTACCCATACTCCGGCGTGATACGCGGGGACGTGTGCGTCGTCATGGTATCAGTATGGGGAGAAGCCAAACGGACGCGTCTTCGAGATGGAAAGGGCTCCGATCTGCAGTCGTGGAAGGGTGGGTGGGACAGCGATTAGACTCATTGCCGGAATGCGTCGTCGTCACGCGTTTGGGGTAGCAGTGACCGGGCCCCCGCGACGCGAGAGTGTGGTGATTATCAGTGACTTCTGCTTATGCTTTCCCCTGTTCCACACATCACATACTAGACACAATCCCCCTCTTTGGAACTCGCAATCAATACAGCACACTCTGGTTTGCAATATATGGGCCTTTACATGCACCTCGCAACCTGAGCAAGATACACCAACTCTATTAGGTAACTTTATATTGCTTGTTGGTATCTGACATACTGGTACACCTCCTTTCTACTTATGCTTTCCCCTGTTCCACACTCACATACTCACAATCCCCCTATGGTCCCAATCCCTAGCTCCCCACACCACACTCAATGGCACTACTCCACACTTTCACCCACACACACCCCCCACTCTAGGACCCCCTCATTTCAGTGACTCATAGCATTACCAGCATAGTGCCCAACTAAGCATCAGCGGCTTGACTGACATCCTAATCAATCCCCTCCATTCCTCTGGCACTTTATCTCACTTACCCCTTCACTTTTTCTTCTCCCCCCCTTTCCCCCCCCTCACAGTCATCCCCTTCCTTCCCCTTCTCCACCACCCCCCCCTTCCTTTCCTCGTCCTTTTCCCCTGCTTTCTCCCCCCCCCCTTCCCTTTTCACTTTTTCCTTTTTCCCCTCTTCTTCCCCCCCCCCCTTTTTCCCCCTCCCACTCTCACACAACACCTCTTTTTGTCCCACCCCACTTTTCCTTGTCCCACCTATGTGGATGCTGCAGCATCTATGTCTATGTCTACCTATACATGTGCATGCCATGTATTGGTTTTTCCCTTCCCTCCCCCCCCCTTTTCCCCCCCTCCTCCCCCCCTTTTTTCCCCCCCTCCCCTTCCCATTCCCCCCCTTTTTCCCCCCCCTCCCCTTCCCCCCCCCCCCTTCTTCTCTTCCCTTCCTCCCCCCCCTCCTTCACTCCCCTTCCAGTTTCCACTCTTCCCTTCTCTTTCCCTCCCTTCACCCCCCCACTCCCTCCCCTTCCTTACCCCATCTGTTTCCCCTTTTTTCCCCTTCTCCTTTTCTCCTTCCCACTTCCAATCACGAGCTTAGAGACAAACAACACACAAACCTGCACCACCCATAAACACACCAATGGCACAATCACTCTTACTTCAAAAATCCTATTCCTCCCTACTACCGTTTCAAGTGTACCAGACATTGTTTAACTGTTATGGCAATCTCTTATGATATACATCTAAGTATATGATCTTGGATCCCATGACAGGTGTGCAGAACAGGGGACCTCAAGGAACCCCATTTTCATCCCTTCCTTCCCCCCTTTCCCCCCCCTCCCTCCCCTCCCCTTCCACCTTCCTTCCTCTGCCCGTTTGGCCCACGTACTGATCCGTGGGCAGCCTATCCATTGGATGTGACCCCTCGTAGGTCCCGTTGCTGGATCGCCTTATCTGCCGCGCGCCCGCTGGGGGGCGCTATAGCGGGACGCTGTCTAGGATTTGGAGCACAACGACCTAGAGGGAACCCCATCACATAGAAGGAGTAATCTATAGAAATTTACACACTAGGTAAATATTTCACAGTACAATGTGATATTATGCTATGTGATGTGAAAGGTCAATTGGAGACAAATATATGCAAATGAAATATTGCTACAATATATTGTTCTTATCCTTTCTCTTTCCAAACAGACAAAACCACCTTTGAGGAAGACCCTCACTAAAACGGGTCGAAACGCGTCAGGTTCACTTTTACCCCCAAAATTTGGTTATGTAAACTATATTGTTGTAAAAGCTTTTTGTCTGTCAGTGTAAATCTGTTTTAAATTTCTGTATTGTTTTATCCATTTGGGACCCATGTCTCCTATTTTTATCTTCATTTATATGTCACATGCGATATCTTTAATCTAATAAAGATTCATATTTTGAATATAACAATATCTTTCAGAGAACTTATTTTCTAAACGCTGCCTAAAAACCCCACCAATTCCTCTTGGGGGGACCTTTTCTTTTTTGTTTTCACCATAGTGACATTACCAACCCTCGCTCCAAATCTTGTAAGACTAGCAGTCAGAGAAAGCAGTTCTTTTGATCTCACAAAACACATAAAGCTATAAGACTTTAGTCACAGGAATGTCTAGGGACACTCATATCAAAAACGATGCTACTAATTTTCAGAAGTACTGTAATTTAAGTGAAAAAGGTAATAGTTTCAGCGTACTACTTGCACACAATTAAAATGTGTAAGTAGCCTTTCTCAACCTTTTCAACACAGTGGAACCCATACAATACACTTTCCCCTGCTAATAATGACTATATCTACAACTCAAGATACATTAGTGCGATGGTCAGAGGGAAGAATTCTCCTTTCATTTGTGGTCATTAGGAAAATTACCCCCTTACAGATAGCTAAAAAGACCAATGGTGTCAGTGGGAACTTATCTAAGAGGCAGAAATTGCTCATAGCTCAAGAAACCCCTATAAACCTCTGAAGGAACCCTAAAGTTCTATGGAACCCTTGCTAAGAAACCCTGCTCTAAAACATCAAATCATTAAATTTTTATGTTCAGGTACACTTTAAAGTGGCATTAAACCCCAAACCAAAAATGTAATATATTGCAGCTTACCAGTCAGATGTGGTGGTTGTATTCAGGTTTTTTTTAAGCTTTTAGGCCGCGAGTTTTGCCACGATTTTGCCGTGATTTCAAGCAATACCTGTGTAAGTGGCATCAAAATCGGACCAAAGTAGTGCAAGGACTACTTTGATGTCGGAACAACTTGAAGTCATACGAATATGAATGGCTGTCATTGGAAATCATGGGGAACGACTTATCATGCTACTTTGCAGTCCCCAATCGTGGGACAAGTCGTATAAGTGTGAAAGGGGACTTAGAGTTTTGTCCATGAGCGCCATCCAAGTGTAGTATTAAATCGTCAGCTTTTATGGTACATGATATAAAAACACTTAAAAGAGGCAGGAATTTTTCAAGCTCATCAGTATATTGTTAGCCTCGTGATATCCGCCACCCTGCAGGTTCTGGAGCGGTCCAGAAAGCTGGAAAGAGATGTACGCAGACTGACACACCTTTTTGTTCAGAGATGTCCACGCTAGCCAGTGTGGACTGCATAAGCTGGTCAGTAGAAGGAGCTGTAAGCTCCGTGTATGTAGCTTGATGAGCTTGAACAATCCCTGGGTCTTATAGGCGATTTTATACCTTGTGCAATAAACACTGACATTTTAATACTACACTTAGATGGCGCCTCCCTCTTTCTCCTTTTTACATGTTGTTCTCTGTATAATCCATAAAAATAAACAGTTCATTTGTCCACTCATTCTGTTACCTTTGCATATAATGATACTTATTTTGGTAAACCTGTCATGACATAAATACAGGGGCTGTCATTGTTGCTCTTCTTCCAACAGCACTAGTTACTTGGCTGTTATGTTAACTCTCAGTACTTTCTAAATCACTGCCCCAAATCAAGAGTGCAGTTCTGAAAAGTCGTAATAAAGTAAGAAATGTTTCTCTGCATTCTCCTGGCAGGTTGGCATGAGAGCCGCGCATTTTCAACAGCCTACATGTTTCCTCATGACAGATTGCCTCTAATCCTTAAATTAGAATACGTGAATCTTTCCAATTGCTGATCCAAAGTCCACTATCCAATAGATGTGTACTGTATTTTATATACACACACACATACATAAATAGATATATCACTGTTACAAGCATTTGTGTTTTCTTTCCTAAGTGCAAGGTGTAGCAAGGAACTAGTTTGGCTCTCCTGCAGTACCAACCTGTTTATAATACTGTAGGGTTTATGATGAGCAAATACAAGTATTATATTTTCACACATCAGTTACCCAACAGTTCTACTTAAGAGAATGCTTTATCCTAGAGGGTATACCTTCCCTAGCACTTGGTTGTCTTCTGAGGTTGCGGCGTATATATTAGACACTACGAGTCTATTACTATTGCTTACAGGTGCCATTATTAAATATTCCATCTGGACCTATCATTTGGCATCTTCAGCTGGCATATTCATTACCTACGTTTCTAACCCTGCTTTGCAAAAAATAATGATAATAGTGTTATGTAAGCCTTTAGATGAGATGACATATTGGCCCCATCATTGGTTTATAGTTCTTTATTTCTCAGTACAGTATTGTGCCATTTAACTAAATTAACCATGACACCCCCTCCTGGTGGCCCTTTAAATAGGTCCTTATAATAGGTCCTTATGCTGGAAGTTGGGTGGACTTCCCACTCACTTGATCACTGTGATTGGCTGTCACAGTGGTCACATAATCAGGAGCTTGCAACGTCATCTCCTGATCACAAGCAGGGAAAGTGAGAGGTCTGTGAAATCTTGGTCACTGTGCTCAGACCGTGCAATGAGAGCTCCCTCAGCACAGAGATCTAAGCCACCATAGACGCATATGTGCAGAGTGTGGGAGTTAGGGCCTCCCTGCCGGCACACATGTGTTATGTGATCAGCAAGAGGGTATGAAAACTAAAATAAGCTTTAAAAGGTATATTCCCAAAAAAGGGTAAAGTGGCCCTATTAAAGCTGAAAAGTCAAATATTAAAAACACTAGTGATTGAAGCTATTTGTTTTAGAATCAGTAAATGTGTCTGAAATGCAACTAGTATAAATTTCTGAATTTGACTAGATTTCAGCCTCTATAGGGAGGGATAGTAAGTGGGGCCAGTCAGATTTTCTGCATTCATATATGCTGCTAAGAACTGGGACAGGCAGGTGACTAGGCTTTGTTACTTAAAGCTGAACTTTAGCAAGAAAAAAACAGCTTTAGTTACACCACTTCACTTATCTGTAATGCCGACACCAGAATTTGGCTGCAATCCTGACTGTAGGGATGACTTGTCCTCTTCCTGTCTCTTAACTTCAAGCCTTTTAATTATATATCAACATTATTATGTTTGGAATATTTTTTCTATTTAAATCCAGTCCACTAGTACTAAGGATGTGTGGTTTGCCTGGTTGCATAGATGTGAGCGCAGCTGCGATTTGGTCCCCCCATGACAACGTTGTCTTTTTTAATACTATTTTTGAAGGCTTTTTCACCAGATCTCTTGTTTATTATTTAATGGTGCTTTTTCTACAATAAAATATTTTAATACAACCGTAGTGTTCCACAGATGTGACCTTATTGGTTGGATTTCCTCCCCCTTTTTTGCATATGGTCCCTGGTCACGTGGACTGCACCATATGTAATTATTCATATGGTAAAAGGTTGTAATACCAATATAGGTGGACTATTACTGGTTTCAGTATAAGCGGTGGATCCAGGATACGCATTTGCATTTTTTCACAAGAAGAGAACCATGTGACTGATCAGCCTCTCCCCCATTCACAGGTAATGTTACGTTGAAGAATGAATTGAGGAGAAGGGGGGGGGGGGTAGTCCCTGCAGGACCATCTGTACTGCTGCTGTTCTGTCTCAAAGCCTGCCTGCAGCTATTAACCATTGCAATGCTGCAAGTTCAGAGCCAAAAAGAGGAAGGAGCATCTCATGATTTCTCCAGGATCACACAGGTATGTTACTGAAGCTGAAGCGGTTTCTCTTTAGCTTTAAATGCAGCAGAAAAAAGTCAGGTCTTCTGCCTTCCTGTACTGAGTGGCAAGGCTGTGGAAATCACAGAACTGGATGGACAGAAATATGAATCCTTTTAGCAGATAGGACAGCCCCCATACATGCATTTCATCTGTGCATTTAGCCATAGCTCCCTACTAACCCTCATTTAGAGAGCATGTCCCCTCTTTTGGAGCCAATTTCCTTTCTCAGATGTTCCTCTTTTACTTTAAGTGTAGTGATCTGTAAAAATAAACCGCACTATTCAGTTGCCAAGGTTGTTCAAATCGCACATGACTTTTCAGCCATCCTTCAGGTAATTTTGTATCGGTTACCTTTAAATAATTATATAAACAGCACTGTAAAAACCTCCAGTGGTTTTAAGTATTTATTATTGTGCTTCAGTTTGTCATAGTTGGGGGTGTAATAGATAAGGGTCCTTTCACACGTCCATGTACGAACTCCGTTTTGCTCAGCAGGGATCGTTCCGCTGATCCCCACTGAGCAGGCAGATGACAGGGTTGTCTCTGCTCACTGTGCAGAGATGGAAAGCCGCGCAGTCCTCTATGGAGATCGGATGAAAATGGGCCGCCTGTCTGTTTTCATCCGATTCTCCAAACGGAGAATCGGATCTCAGTTAATAGGTATTAAATTAGGTTTTTTCCTGGAGTTCAGTTGGTAAACTCTTTAACCTATAAATATAATAGTCATATAACTTTTACTGTGGTATGACCTAGACCCTGGGCGTCTTTAAAGAGTCCAACAATGTGCAGTAGCAACCAAACTAATATTACTATAGGCAGGCTATATACACACAGTATATATACAGTAAATGTATTTTTTTACAGCCAGACTTTATTTACTTAACTCTTTTATAAGTATTATTTTATAAGTATTATCTCAAAGTCTCAACAGCTGCACAGGAAACAGGTTTGAAGAGCAAGGCTGTAATTTCTTTTGAATGACTTGAGAACGCCTTCTCCGTGTCGGGACCTGCTGGTGGTGACAGGTGGTTTGTACTTCCCATGTCTGCAAGCACTGGGATCTTTTGAGAGCTCTAAAAAACAGGCAGCTAAACCTTAGCGAAATGTAGCATGACAAAACATTACAGTAAAACTGAACTGCCAACCACAGACTGTTTTTATGGACAGTAATACTAAACAATCAGGCCCGGTAAGCAGGCATTTCTGAAGCTTGCTCAATGCCTACTGAAGCCTGCTAAATGCTTTTTTAAAGCTACAGTCAGACTAGAATTGAAAAGTGCTTTCTACCAACAAAGCAAATACACCTTTGCACACTGGTAGTGACTAGTATTCCAGCGCTCCTCTTCTCCCTTGGCTTACATGAGCCCAGTGCTGACGAAGAGGGACGGGGAACACAAGGAGCACCCAACGTGCTTCTTTTTAATTGATGTCATTACTTGTTAGGATACCGATGGCTGTTTGTAATGAAGCACAATGCGGCTTTGTGTAACAAAAAGACAAGTTTGATCCACTTGCTTGGCTTGTGGACAATTTTTGGGCTATTTGGGGCAATTTTTTGACATTTTGTCAAGGCACCGCTGAAAAACCCAGAAGGCAACCTGGTTGAAAAAGACTGAGCTAGAGCATAATGGCTAAGATCCCTTTCACACTGGGGCGTTTTGCAGGCGCTATAGCATTAAAAATAGTGCCTGCAAACCGCCTTAAAACAGCTGCTCCATTCACTCCAGTGTGAAAGCCTGAGGGCTTTCAAACTGAAATCAACGGGGCAGCGCTGCTATACCGGCGGCAACTGCTGCGGCGGTGTTTTGCGGGCAGATTTAACCCCTTTTCGGCCGCTAGCGGGGGGTTAAAACCACACCGCTAGCGGCCGAATAGCGCCGCTAAAACTACGGTAAAGCGGTGGTTTACCCCTGATGCCCTAGGTGGCACAGTGTGAAAGGGGTCTTAGATTTTAAAAATGCTAATGCGTATAGGGCCTTTAACAGAGTTAAATGCATATATGTGGGTGTCTGGTTTGTCTCCGATTACATTATGAGAACCTTTCACAGTGTCATTGTTTAGAGTAATACCATAACTTTATATATATATATATATATATATATATATATATATATATATATATATATATATATATTAGGGCTGTTACTGATTACCATTTTTGTGTTCGATTAATCGTTTTTTTTTAATCGATTAATCGACTAATTTAGATTATAACGCACATACAGATCCAACTACTTATAGCTGATCTCCTTGCATTGCAACTGTATATTAGTCAGTGGTAAATGTGGTATACACTATATACAATCACCGACACTAGTTAGTTTCCACAATCCATGACTTAACTTCACAGTTCACACAAATACGTTTTAAATTCAAACTGTAGCACTGACGTAAGTATATATCTTTTTTTTTTCCACAGTAGCGTGACAATCCCTCCACCTCCGTTCTAACTAATCACTCTCACCTTATGGCACTGACCCCTGTGCAAACAAGTGGTCATGCAAGCGGGTATCCAAAGGGTTAACACGGACCATAAACTTCTCTCACGTCTCCTTAGATCTCAGCAAGGATGCCAGGTCATGGGTAGAAGGAAAAGATCTAAGTGCTCACGCTTAAGTATAAGATTTAATATTTGTGTTCAAACAAACTACTCACATAAAGATGATAAAAACACAGCATGTAAAGCCGACAATCGTGTTAGTTCCGTAGGGCAGCAGTGTGTGACGTCATGTTTAGCTCCTCCCCCTACATTCAATCAGAACTTCAACGTCACCGGACTCCTCCCCCCTTCCCTTCGTTAGCAGACGGAGACACTTGGGGAAGGGGGGAGGAATCCGGTGACGTCGATGTCCGTAACGTTACCGGTTTGCCGACGAACTTACTGTAGGCCCGGAAGCCGGCGGAGAGGTACCGATCAAAAGAATTTTAATCGATCAAAAAAAATGTGATCGATCAAAAACATGAACGGTTAATCGAGGAATTAATCTTTAATTTTCGCAGCCCTAATATATTTATTATACGTTATAGCGTCTGCAAACTATGGGAAAGATTTATGGCATTTTTATCATTTTTTTTTTTTTTTTTACTTACTAGTAATGGCGGTGATCTGTGATTTTTAGTGGTACTGCAACATTGTGATGGACAGATCGGAGACTTTTATATAAAACTATAAAAATGCACTGATTACTGTGTAAATGTCACTGGCGGGGAAGGGGTTAACACTAGGGGGCGACCAAGAGGTTAATTGTGTGTTCCCTCAGTGTGCTCTAACTGTATGGGGATAAGATCCTAAAAGAATTGAGCTCTGTAATTTCAAAGCCATTGTATCTATTTTTTAGGGACTCATTAATGACAGGAATAGTACCACTGGATTGGCGCAGGGCCAATGTGGTGCCTATATTTAAAAAGGAAACAAAGTCTAACTATAGACCTGTTAGTTTAACTTCTATAGTTGGGAAGATATTGGAGAGATTAATAAAAGACCACATAGACGAGTTCTTGCAGGAAAAAAATATTTTAAGCAACAGACAGCATGGATTTATGAAGGACAGAAGTTGTCAGACAAACCTGATTTATTTTTATGAGGTGGTAAGTAAAACCTTGGACAGAGGGGTGGCGGTGGACGTGGTATACTTGGATTTTGCAAAAGTGTTCGATACAGTTTCCCACACACGGCTCATGTGTAAGGTAAGGTCTACAGGTTTGGAAATATCGGTTTGTAAATGGATAGAAAACTGGCTAAAAGACAGAATTCAGAGAGTAGTGGTTAATGATTCTTACTCTGAATGGTCTAAGGTTATCAGTGGTGTACCCCAAGGTTCAGTGCTGGGACCCTTACTTTTTAATATCTTTATAAATGATATTGGGTCTGGGATCAAAAGTAACATTTATGTCTTTGCAGATGACACAAGCTATGCAGTGGAATAACGTCCTTACAGGAGGTCTCCAATTTACAAGCTGACCTCAATGCTCTGTCTAATTGGGCGACTATGTGGCAGATGAGGTTTAATGTTGATGAATGTAAAGTTATGCACTTGGGGGCTAAGAATATGCATGCATCATACATGCTAGGGGGAGTACAACTGGGGGAATCTGTAGTGGAGAAGGATCTGGGGGTTTTGGTAGATCATAAGCTCAATAATAGCATGCAATGTCAAGCTGCGGTTTCCAAAGCGAGCAAAGTCCTTACTTGTATTAAGAGAGGTATGGACTCCAGAGAGAGAGATATCATTTTGCCCCTGTTCAAATCATTAGTAAGACCTCAGGAGCTCAGCTATGAGGAAAGATTAGAGGAACTGAATTTATTCACCCTTGATAAGAGGAGATTAAAGGGGGATATGATCAACATGTATAAATATATAAGGGGTCCATATAGTTAACTTGGTGTTGAGTTATTCACTTTACAGTCAATAAAAAGGACAAGGGGGCACTCTTTACGTCTAGAGGAAAAGATATTTAATCTCCAAATACGGAAAGGTTTCTTCACAGTAAGAGCTGTGAAAATGTGAAATAGACTCCCTGCAGAGGTGGTTCTGGCCAGCTCAGTAGATTGCTTTAAGAAAGGCCTGGATACTTTCCTAAATGTACATAATATAACTGGGTGCTAACATTTATAGGTAAAGTTGATCCGGGGAAAATCCGATTGCCTCTCGGGGGATCAGGAAGGAATTTGTTCCCCTGCTTTAGCAAATTGAAGCATGCGCTGCTGTTTTTTTTTTTGCCTTCCTCTGGATCAACTGTGGGTATAGAATGGGGTATATGGGATTGTATGATATATATATATATATATATATATATATATATATATATATATATTTTTTTTTTTTTTTTGTGGTTGAACTGGATGGACTTGTGTCTTTTTTCAACCTAACTAACTACCGGTATATGTAACTATGTAAGATTGACTAGGAGAAGAGACATATTGTTTTTCCTACTTAGTAGGAAAAAACAATATGGCTCCTCTCCTCTGACAGCACAGGGATTTGTGTGTTTACACACGCAAATCCCCATGCTGGCACCCATGCACGCGACCGCACGTGGCCATCAGTGATCGTGCCTGCTGGCCATGCGCAGTGCGCCCGCTGGTGGCCAAAATAGGGTAGGACATACCCATATGGGATTTCGCCCAGGAGAGCCATTGTGCCTCAGTATATCTTCATGAATTCATCTGAAGTGTTAGATGTGTTTTTGATCTGACGAAGGGCGTAAGCTTGTGAGCCCAAAACTGAAATCTTTAAACATCTGATCATGTAATTTCTTGAATTATTGATCAATATTTTAAGTGCAGCAATCCTTTGAACTTTTTCTATATTTGGTCGGTGGGAAGACTAGATTGCATTATTAGGTCTAAAAAAGAAGAAGAGGTCAGTGGTGCCCAAAACAATCAGCTTATCTATTCCATTTTAAAGGCTGCCCTAGAACCAAAAAGGGATTACCTAAATGAATGCTAGATATAACAAAATTAGTTCTTAGGAAGACCACACATTAAACTTTTTTTGTTCAACCAGCAGGCTGAAAAAAAAGTGCAGAGTTCACCATCCACACATTTGAGGCGAATGGGGAAATCACTCCTGCTGTGCTATTGTATTCTCACGGCAGAAGCCTTCCCCACTATTAGAACACAGTAGTGTTATCTGCTATAGCCGACGGCACTGATTGTTCAGAAAAAAACAACAGGGTGGTTGTACAGAAGCCGATCCATAGGGTGCCCATACATGGAACTAAATTTGTCTGGTCCCTGTTGAACCAACCAAATTTTGATCCATGTATGGCCAGCTGTAATTTTTACACTTTTATGCTTATACAGAGCCTGCTATATATTTCAAAAGTACGTGGATTTACAAAACTGTGGGGAGAGAGCCAAGAAACTAAATAAATTAGAAATATAAACGTACCAAAAAATCTTAACTGTTATTTAAGAATTTTCTGACTTCAGCGCTAAAAGACCATTCAACAATTTCATAATCACTCCATAATCAATTCAAAGAGGGGAAAAAAAGAGCCTGAACCGCAATCCCCTAAGTTCCCTCATAAAAACAAGCCCTGACTAATTGTGTACTGTAATAGGTTTCTTATCTTTACCAGTCAAATTAGAACGATTGTAATAAGCTTTGGAAAACATTTCAACTCGGAAGCTGTCTGCCCGTCACACATCTTAATGCTCTTCTCTCTGCAGCTCGCTGTGCACAGAATGGAAGACCACGCAGATATTGGTCAGGACGCACAGTGCCTGCAAAGTAGGTATGTTTAAGCAAGATCTTTATAAAATGCTCTATTTCCTGCATCTCTGCTTAGCTGCAAGAGTGAAAGGGCTGCTAAAAAATTATAACATTTTCACGAGGATGGCTTATTCGAAATAACTACATCACCCAGGGACAGACACTTTTTGGCTCTCCAGCTGTTGCTGATTTAGAGCCATCATCCCTAAAGTACTATGACAGATGAGGTTCAGAAACAGCTAAAATGCGAAAAGATGCCCTTAACAGCTGTAAAGTAAATTGCAACTCTCGAGGTGTTTTTTTTTTTAGTAACTCTATTAGGAATTGGACAACATTATACAGTCATAAACACCACTAATAATAGCCTTGCAAAGTACAGTGATAGAATGGCTCAGTGGTACAAACAGAAATTTACAGTACACTAATAAGTTAAACAACCTGCTTTACATTTGGGTATGTGGAATAATAAAATAATTTGCCTGGTTAAATTAAAATATCCTGCTGGTTCTGAGTTCTGACCCATCTGCAGCATCACTACTCTCCTACAATCCCTCTAGTATAATAGTGGAATCAATCTCACATTATTGTTTATAATTATTCAGTAGTCTGAAGGCAGAAAAGTCCACACAAATGTGATAATTGAGTTACAGGTGGAGTCTTTTGGGTTAGGTCACCCGTTGGCCTCTTAGTTTTACCTCCCCCAGTCACAGTCTGCATACATAAAATAAAGGAATACTCCAATACAGAAAGTGCATTCTACTTTTATTGGTCACAGTAGATATGTAGAACTAGGAAATTAAGGGCAAAGTTCCCAGGCACTCACTCAAAAAAGTGCCCTAGAGAAAGAAGAAATAACGTCAACCTTCCTTAAAATTACCCATTAGGTTACCAGTAGACACTGGAAAGATATGCATCTAAAGTGGTTCTGAAGGCAAGACATTTTTTTTTTACTTTAATGCATTCCCTGCATTAAGGTAAACAATGTCCCAGTAGTTGCATCTCCCACCTCTCTATATACTTACCTGAGTCCTATCTTGAGCCAGCACTGTGCCCGTCTGCAGTGTCACTGCTCTGCCTTCCTGTCCACACAGGACACAGAGGCAGCAGCAAGAGCCATTGGCTCCAGCTGTTGTCAATCAAATCCTGTGAGAAGAGAGCTGGGAGAGGAGCACACACAGCAGGGCTCAGGAGCGTGCTCATACATGTGACTTCATAGCATAAAGGGGGCACACACAGAGGAGCAGAGCGCACCGGAGGGGGGACCCCAGAAGAGGAGGGTCAGTGCTGCTCTGTGCAGTATCGTTGCAAAGAGCAGGTAAGCACACTGTTTATTATTTGAGAAAAAAAACAAAATTAAGCCTTTAAAACCGCTTTAAGAGATCATGCCAGCCATTAAGATAGGAATATCAAGTTAAAGAACCCACAAAACCATATGCTTGACTATTCGTTTGAAAATACTAAAAAAACACTATGCTGAAAACAGTGTTTTCTTTTTTTTTTTTTTTTAACATTCCCTTTTTATTCAACATTTTCTTATTTACATCTTTTTAATTACCTCCAACATTATGGGGTCTCTACCTTCTAGACACATGCAGATATTCCCCATTCACAGCCAAGGTCCTATTGGGGATGGGGAAGCCTCACACAATCTGCAAACCATTAATGCAGAGCTTCCCTGGCCCACTGCCAGAACCTTGGCTGACAGCAGGACTGGGAGCAACTGCAAGTATCTGGAATGTGTCAGGGCTGTCACATAAGTATTACAGGTAATAAAGATTAGGTCTGTTTTTTTGGGGGGGAACAAAAAAAGTTAAAATAAAAAAAATAAATTAAAAAAAAAACAGCCTAGGCTATGCTTACTTTAACGAAAGAGGTTTATCTTAATAGGCATGGGTGGGTCTCTTTAAGGTAGTCATAAATATTAGACCCCATTGAAAAAAGCAAGGTAGCACTGTCAATTACATGTTTCCAGGTGAGAAGATATGTGGAACTCCAGTGTAGTGTGGATAGGGTAGAGAAGGTTTAGAACCGGTCAGGTATTTTTTGCTATTCGTGGTAAAATGTCCTTTATGTTTAAAGTGGTGTTCCGCACGCCCCTTTAAAAATTAAAGTCAGCAGCTGCACATACTGTAGCTGCTGACTTTTAACATTAGGACACTTACCCATCCTGGAGTCCAGCGATGTTGGCACCGCAGCTGATGTTTCCATCGGCTGGGAGGGTACTGTCGCTGCCATTGTGGGTTAGGGAACCTGGCAGCGTAGCCTTTCAGGTTTACGACTGGGTCCCTACTGCACATGTGCAAAGCACGCTGCGCTCTCTCACTGGCCCGGCTGAAGGAGAGGGAAGAGGGGGACCGAGCTACCGATGTAATTTGCCGCGGCCTGGTCTCCGGTCTCTTATCAGCGCAGCCCACCGAGGATGCCCACTTCAGACCACCAGGGATTGCCACCACTGATGACCACCAGGTATGCCACCCATGGACAACAGGGATACCAATCAATGCCCATGAATAGTGCCAGTCAGTGTCCATCACTAATGCCTGCCAGTGCCTCCTTATCAGTGATGCCCATCAGTGCCATCTATCAGTGTCCATCAGGGCCACCTATCGGTGTCCATCAGTGCCACCTATCGGTGTCCATCAGTGCCACCTATCGGTGTCCATCAGTGCCACCCATAAGTTTCCATCGGTGCAGCCGATCAGTGCCCATTAGTGCTGCCTCATCGGTTTTATTTGTTGAGCAAAAAATTTAAAACCAAGCAGTGATTAAATGCCACCAAAAGAAAGCTCTATTTCTGGGAACAAACTGATAAAAAATTTGTTTGGGTACACTGTGGCATGACCACGCAATTGTCATTCAAAGTGTGACATCGCTGAAAGCTGAAAATTGGCCTGGGCATGGACGGGGGAAAGTGTCTGTTATTGAAGTGGTTAAGGAGTAGAGCCTCTTCCTTTAGAAAAAGAGGAATCTGTATTTACTTCAACTAAAAAATCATGTACAAGAAAAAGTCCTTTTTCATAAATTTTGACTGGCTATTCAAAGTAAATTTATATTTATAATTATAAAATAAAAAATAAATCATAATAAATAAAAATAAATTGATATTATATATGTATTTACTAAGTTAACATGTGAATGGACACACGGGTCCGAGCTGCAGCTGTGTGTGTGAACAAACACACAGAGCAGCGACTTGGGAGAGAGCCTGCTTGTTGCCCCCACAGCAAGCGGTTTGCTATGGGGGTACCCTGCAGGAGGGAGGGGCCAGGAGCGCCTGTGGGGCACCCGCAAAGAGGAGGATCCAGGCTGCTTTGTGCAAAACCACTGCACAGAGCAGGTGAGCATAACATTTTTGTTATTATTTTTTTAAGAAAACAAGTAATGGTAGCAACAATCACAGTTGTTAAACGTATGCATGTTTGTGCAACAAATTACCTGTGTTGTACCAGGAAGCAAGATGTGAATTTTTCTCGGTTTGTTGGTAACACATTTAATGATAAGAAAAAACTATCAGCATGCTTGTACATAAGAAAAACTCTTCATGCACAAAGACTATAGCGCACTAAAATGAATATCTGCTTGATTCTGTCCTCAAAAGTTCTACTGATGTGTGAAAACAAACAACGATTTGGAAGCAAATTATAAATGTATAATTTTTAATTCAGGTAGGTTTGGTCATCACCATAGATAATCTATGCGAGACTCAAACCACCGTCTTTGGATCTGGCTTGTATATATTGGTGTCTACAAGTGTGAATAAGCTTAGTTCTAGTGTGATATTTTTATTAAAAACATGCTTTGTATGATACACATTTAGTGAGATGGAATAGCTTGGCAGTGTTTGAAGAATTGTATGTTTTATTTCTTGCTTCATTTATATTTGTGTCTGTGTGTGTATCAACCGCATTAAAACACTGAAAAACCTAAGCCATGAGCTGCTCAATGAAGTGGCTGATTGCCCATTTTAATCACAAAAGATGGATCAAGCAATAGACCATCGTGTTTCTTTAGAGAGCATTTCATTCTGTACAGTAGAAAGTTAATCCACAAACCTATCCATTTCGGATTAGCCGACATGCATTCTCCCCATATCCCTGTGGAAGGATTTGTCATCCTCTTTTTCTGTGCAAGCCACTGTAAATCTCTGCTCTATGCACACCTAGAGGAGCGACTGAGTTATCTAATTCTTAATGGAGATCTATGTCATTTAGGTGGTATTGCTAGAACTGAGGACATGCTGCTTCAAGTATGGCTTTATGACCTTTACAAGTCGAAGTAGGACAGTAGTATATGTCATTCTTTGGCTGGTGCATGACAGTCCTCTACTTTTCATCTCTGCTGTTTGCGTTCTGTCTCTTCCACCATCTCTCCGTAACGTGCTGTGCCTCATTGTCTCCTCAAAACTGTAAGATGCCCTTCTCTCCCTATGGGCTCCTCCTCTGATTTCCCATTTCCCAGTAGCTCCTGCCGCCACAACATTCTTTTTTCTATTTTATGTGAATACATGTATCAATTATACTTTGTGATTATATTGTATGTATGTTCGCTTCATAGCAATAAATAGTGACATTTACCTAAACATTGAATGTTATCAAACTATAACTTACCAAGGTTTCACAATACATTCATTCTTTTATCATTTCGTCTAATAAACTGCAGTAAAATATCAGAAATCATACAATTATACCCCCTGCTAAATACAAGGGATGTAACATCATATTAAAGCCATGGATGAATAAAGCAGTGGTGCTCTTCATATCAGTCTTCTTTCTTAAATATTCTGCATACATGTTTGGCTTTGTGCTGTGCTGATACATAGTTGTGCTCAAAGGTTTACATACCCTGGCAGAATTTATGATTTCTTGGCCATTTTTCAGAGAATATGAATAACACAAAAACTTTTCTTTCACTCATGGTTAGTGTTTAGCTGAAGCCATTTATTATCAATCAACTGTGTTTACTCTTTTTAAATCATAATGGCAACAGGAACTACCCAAATGACCCTGATCAAAAGTTTAAATACCCCAGTTCTTAATACCGTGTATTGCCCCCTTTAACATCATTGACAGCTTGAAGTCTTTTGTGGTATTTGTGGATGAGGCTCTTTATCTTCTCTGATGGTAAAGCTGCCCATTCCTCTTGGCAAAAAGCCTCCAGTTTCTGTAAATTCTTGGGCTGTCTTGCATGAACTGCACATTTGAGATCTCCCCAGAGTGCCTCAATAAGACTTAGATGGCTACTCCAGAACCTTCACTTTATTCTGCTGTAGCCAATGACATGTCATCTTGGATCATTGTCATGTTGGAATGTCCAAGTACATCCCATGCGCAACTTCCTGGCTGATAAATGCAAATGTTCCTCCAGTATTTTTTGATAAAATACTGCATTCATCTTGCCATCAATTTTGACCAAATTTCCTGTGCCTTTGTAGCTCACACATCCCCAAAACATCAGCGATCCACCTCCGTGTTTCACAGTAGTAATGGTGTACCTTTCATCATAGGCCTTGTTGAATCCTCTCCAAATGTAGTGTTTATGGTTGTGGCCAAAAAGCTAAATTTTGGTCTCATCACTCCAAATGACTTTGTGCCAGAAGGTTTGAGGCTTGTCTCTGTGCTGTTTGGCGTATTGTAAGCGGGATATTTTGTGGCATTTGCTTAGTAATGACTTTCTTCTGGCCACTCGACCATGCAGCCCATCTTTCTTCAAGTGCCTCCTTAGTGTGAATCTTGAAACAGCCACACCACATGTTTTCAAAGAGTCCTGTATTTCACCTTAAGTTATTCGTGGGTTTTTCTTTGCATCCCGGACAATTTTCCTTGCAGTTGTGGCTGAAATTTTAGTTGGTCTACCTGACCATGGTTTGGTTTCAACAGAAACCCTAATTTACCACTTCTTGATTAGAGTTTGAACACTGCTGATTGGCATTCTCAATTCCTTGGATATATTTTTATATCCCTTTCCTGTTTTATACAGTTCAACTACCTTTTCCCACAGATCCAATTTTCAATTCTTTTCCTTTCCTCATGACTCATAATCCAGAAACATCCAGAAAGATGTAAGGGTCTGTCAGGAGTCCAGAAACGCATTGACCTTTTTTACACACACGCTAATTACAAGCAAACAGATCAAAGGTGCGGATGGTTACCTTTAATAGCCATTCAAACCCCTTTGTGTCAAATTGTGCGCATGTTATCAGGCCAAAGTCACCAGGGTATGTAAACTTTTGATCAGGGTCATTTGGGTAGTTTCTGTTGTGATTATGATTTAAAAAGAGTAAACACAAACACAAAAATGGTTTCAGCAAAACACTAACCATAAGTGAAAGAAATAAAATAATCATAAACTCTGCCAGGGTATGTAAACTTATGAGCACAACTGACTGTACTTTGCAAGACAGAGGGTTTAAAGTGGAATGTTTGACAAAATGAAAAAAAAAAGTTCTATGCTTAATGTGGTAGTCTAATGCCCCGTACACACGATTGGAAATTCGGCCAGCAAAAGACAGATGAGAGCTTTTAGTCGGAAAATGCGACCATGTGTATGGCTCCATCGGACTTTTGCTGGCTGAATTCCCGCCAGCAAAAGATTGAGAGCATGTTCTCGATTTTTCAGTCGGGAAAAAGTTCAGATCGTAAATTCCGATCGTCTGTAGCAATTCCGACACGCAAAATTCCTACGCATGCTCGGAAACAATTTGACGCATGCTCGGAAGCATTGAACTTAATTGTCTTGGCTCGTCGTAGTGTTGTACGTCACCGCGTTCTTGACGGTCGAAAGTTCAGCAAACTTTTGTGTGACAGTGTGTATGCAAGCCAAGCTTGAGCGGGATTCCGTCGGAAAAACCATCCAAGATTTTTCTGACGGAAAATCCGCTCGTGTGTACGCGGCATTAGAGTGCACAGTAAAATGAACAGTGGTGTCAATCCAAAAAATTGCAGGAAATAGAGGCCTTGGGGGATCTTTAGGATGATGAGGAAATTATGTAGAAAATAGACTGTTATATTATTAACGGCGTGGCTTCAATACTTATGCTTTCCATAGACAGCAGGAACCAGGCAAGATTCGAACCGTGTATGGACAGGCTGAATGTACCAAGCCAATCAACTTGGGTACAACCAGCCTGCCCGATTTTCCTTTCGATTATCGCTAGAGACTGCTATAGTGACTGGCAATAATCACTGTCTTCTATTGGAGAGGATTGCTTTCCCACCCCTTCCGGAAAGGGGAGAAGACAATGGCTCAGCAGGAGGGATTCCCGCATCATTACTGTCTGTGTTGATGGGGGAATCGACCAAATTTGCACTGTGTATGGCCTGCCCAAACCCCAGTGGGTTGAACGAAAAAAACGAACCGCTCCAATTGGAGCCGCTGTACTAAAAAAAAAGCCAAGCCACACAGACGGTTTCTGTCGGACTGGCTGCCATACACAGGGGCTGAATGTCGGCTGTTTTTTATTGAACCGGCCCATGTCGCCCCTCATTTGCCCCGTGTACAGGGTTTTAGTTACCTAGAAAGCCAGATGCTCTTACCTACATTCTTGTTCTGGGCAGTGACTTGAAATATTGACGAAAAAGGATCTGCATGACAGCCAAGAAACTATTATTTTAGTAGGTGGAAGCTTCACCCTCTTTAATGACAATCAAGGAGCTTTTTATTCTGCCTTAGAAGACAATGAGCTAAAGTCAGCAACTCCACTCCATTCATCTACACATGAGTGCTCTTAACCCACTACAGTCAGAATCCTGAACTCAGATGGCCACTGGCAGGACACTTCCTAAAGTCTGTGCTGTGTCATTTTCCCTCCTCTGCTTTCACTAACATCAATCGCAATCAAATTTGAAAGGGATTGGTGGCTTATTTCTTGGTGCATTCTATAATTAAGCTACATCAAGGAGTCAACAGCTGGTATGTTTGAAAAATTTCTCTTGCATCAAAAGCAGTGGTATACACATCAGTAGATTACAGATAACATAGAACTGGGATGGACTAGTGTATTACAGATATGCCTGGATAAAAAAAAATAAAGCCTTGAGCAAGTATCTGTATTTTGCAAGGCTTAATTTTACAGAACAAAACATAACTTTTATATAAAGCAGAGGGGAGGAATACATGTAGATGCAAAGCAGACTGGAAGTAATGAGCAATCCTGGCATAATAACCTTTCTAGGCCATTTTTTTCTGTTACGTGTTCAAACTTTTCCAAATTGGTCAAGTGTCATTAGAAGTAAGTAGCTTGTAAGCAAACTACTCAGCAGCTGTTAATTAGCTAGTTGTCAATAGTAGCAGTTTATTACAATTTTTCTAATAGGCATTTATTTAGCACTGACAATTTATGTAGTACTTTACATACTGTACATTTACAACAGTTACTTATACTTACGAGTTATAATATAGAATCAAGTTGGCTGGAGTTGAGCCTTCATATACACAGCTCTGCTACAGGCCACTGCCTATATTGCGAACGCCCTTATGTACATAGCCCTCTCAGATAAATCCCTCTGCCTCAGAAAATCGCTGGCAGCTTTCATGCATTCCCATGCTCCTCCCTCTGCTATGTTTCCACAATGCAAGATGAGCATGGAAACAGATAACTCATTTCAGCACTAAGATGGACAGCTGGTTTCTAAAAATTGGCATGGTTGATTTAAAAGTTTTTGGCATAACTAAAACCTTCATTCAACATATATTATGACCTATACCTTAGACCTTGGATCTAAAACTAACCCAAAGATTCAACCTCAGCCCCGTCACCCTAAACCTACCCCTACATATTAAAGAGGTGTTAAACCCAAAAGCAAACATTTATTATATTGCAGCTGACCAATTCCTAGATGTTCTTTTTTTTAATCTTTATTTTAATATGATGATCCAGCCAGTAAGTCTGTTTCTCAACAGAACAAGCTCTTCTGCAAATGTAGCAGGTAGAGAGATGAGACAAACCACATACCACCGTGAGGGGTTCTTACAATCATCAGCTTTGTTTTTATTCATGTGAAGCCTCTATCTCAAAAGGAAAAAAAATGTTACTGTAACTGCTTGTGTAACTGCAATGTTAGCTGGAGTTTGGCTTTAATATGTTAGTGTATCTAAATCTTGTATACAGTACATCTAACACCTCCAGTCCAAAAGTGTCTCTGTTGCTCCTTCCTCCAGAGCTGGAGAACTGTAATACAGGTGGTGTTACTGGCCAGATCACTGGGTGAAACAGAGGGGGGGGGGGGGGAAGTCTGAAAAAAAAAAAAACAAATGCAGCCACCATATATAAGGAATGGTAATTACATTTTGGTTTTGGGTCTAATACTCGCTGTAACCCTTTATGAACCTGTGTATACCAAACTGCATACACATGCCATTTTATGTGCTGGGGTTCAGCAAAATGAGTGTGCTGCAAGGAACCTCAGTGCATGAAAATATAGTGCAGGCTGCATTTCTTTTGCAGAGTAGTGCACAGCAACATGTACTGTGCCTTTGCATTGCAGCACAGGGATGTTGTGGAGGTGCACTGGGGTGCCATTTAAAATGAATGGGCCTGCGGCACACAAACATACTGTATGTACTGTGCAATGGGCATATGTGAAATTACCCTAAATCTAAGCATGGATCAATCCAATGATATCCAATAATTTATCAACAAGGAAAATGTTGGTAAGTAGGAGAGAGAGAGAGAGAGAGAGAGAGAGAGAGAGAGAGAGAGAAAGAGAGAAAGAAAGGAGAGAAATCTGAGACATACAAGTGATAGGGGCACTGCAAGGGCTCACAAGAGTAGAATTAGGATAGTTATGCTGCAACAGTTACCACCAATAATTTACACTAAACTCTGTTTGACATACTAATTCTAATTAAAGTAAGCAACTAGAAAGTAAATTGGAACACCACATATTTTTTTATTTTCAACGCTCATGGAAACACTCCATTTATTGTTTATTTATTCACTGAAGGCTGTTGAAAATTATGTTAATACTAACTGTATCCTAAACGGCCATAGAATATAACCCCCCTATACACTTTCGGGTGTACATACACCCCTCAATAAAAAAAAAAAAAATAAGGACCTGGATGTGGCTTTGTAAAAAATCACAATTAGGAAGTACCTAGACAAGAAAAAAAAGGTTTGCTTCCATGACACAAGAGCTTTTCTAAAAGCTGTGGCATAAACTAAACCTTATCAAAGAACCACTTTACCACTAAAAGTAAGCATCTTGGAAGCTTGGATTTTAACAGCTGCTCTCAAAAGGCAATTATGTGAAAGCCAGCCAGGTAAGTAGCATTTTCAGGAAGTGAGCAATGGCAGCCTCCATACTTCTCTTAGTAAAGCATTCCTTTAATCAGCAGGATGTAC
This sequence comes from Lithobates sylvaticus, assembly GCA_028564925.1. Lineage (NCBI taxonomy): Eukaryota > Metazoa > Chordata > Amphibia > Anura > Ranidae > Lithobates > Lithobates sylvaticus. The sequence continues at coordinate 370,707,312 of CM053027.1, forward strand.
AAGACTATTCCATTTGAGTGGAAAAAGTAGAGATTAGGATTTATATAGTGCCAACGGTTTACGCAGCGCTTTACATTATAAGGGGGACAATTACAATATACAGTTCAATACAGAAGGAATAGGCGGGCCCTGCTCATGGAGCTAACAATTATGAAGGGAGGGGGAAGTAGTACGAAAGGTAATAGCTGCAGGGGATGATCTGATAGAGGTGACTCAAGAAAAGTTCTTAGGTGGTGGTGGGGTAGGCCTCCCTGAAAAAAAGTCAACTTTCAGGGATCGCCTAGAGACTGACAGGGTAGGAGCTAACCGGACATACTGGGTCAGGGAGTTCCACAGGATGGGAGAGGCTCTGGAGAAGTCCTGGATGTGAGTATGGGAAGAGGTAACAAGGGAGCTAGAGATCAGGAGGTCTTGGGAGGAGCAGAGAGGATGATTTTGACAATATCTGCAGATGAGGTTGTGATGTAGCTGGGGTGATATTGTGGATCAGGGCAGCAGTCATGGATCGGTTAGAAAGGTGTATTAGTCTAATAGCAGCATTCATAATAGACTTGCGTATAGAGATTATGTATATTTATGTCAGACGCCAAGGTCTATTGGACACTAATCCTGATTTGTTTTGCAGATGGAGTATATGATACATTACAATGTCATATATTCCTTTAAAATACTACAGGCATACCCCACTTTTAAGTACACAATATGGTTTATTTACTAAAGCTGGAAAGTGCAAAATCAGGCTCACTTCTGCATAGAAACCAATGAGCTTCTAACCCAGCTTGTTCAATTAAGCTTTGGTAATAAAACCTAGAAGCTCATTGGTTTCTATGCAGAAGTGAGCCTGATTTCGCACTTTCCAGCTTTAGTAAATAAACCTCATTGTGTACTTAAAAGTGGGGTATGCCTGTAATTTAAACTATTTTTAAAATAAAGGTAATCTGTGCATTAATGTTTGTTAACACACATACATGAAAGACATAAAATGCCACAATGTATATTTCCAATTTAAAGTCGTGTGAAAGCATACATCATTGGAAATAGTTGTAAGGGCTATGTGTTCTTCAACACACATTCAGCTGTGACTCTCAGAACTTCCCACATCCTCCTTGGAAAACTGTCACAAGCAATGTAAGTAATATCCAACAATCTTGAGAATGCAGAATCACAAAGTGGGACTTCACAAAACATTGTTTTGACATGGCTAAGTGCAGTAAACTAGGATTACACTCATCTCTATACATGTGCTGTCAAAATAAAGCCAGTAAGTGTAGAAATAGAATGTTAACAAAAATAAAAAGAACAAGACACATCGATTTTTGTAAATGTTGATATGTAAACACATGTTGCACATCCTCATTTGTAATATATTGCTGGATTACAAATGAAGACAGGTAATATTGGTTTACACATCAAATCTTCTCTGTGCCTGAAGTTGGGATTTAAATTGGTTCTAAAAAGGTAAAAAGCTTAAAGGCAAAAAATGTTTTGCCACATGCTGTGCCCCCCACCCCCCAATATTTACCCGAGTCCTGTATCAATGCAACGCTGGTCCCATCTACCAGTCTTCTCTTCCCACTAGCTTGGCTTGAGAGCAGTGGTAACCATTGGCTCTCAAGAGGAAAACATTTTCAAATCCTCAAAGGCAATTGGATACTCTAGAATAAAAATAATTATTCACTAGTTGTCACTTGCTATGCCCCCCCCCCCCCCATCAATTATTAACTTGAGTCCTGTATCAATCCGGCAACTGTGCCCATCTGCCAGTCTTCTTTCCCCGCTCTCACAAGCTTGGCTGTGGGCAGTAGTAGCCATTGGCTCCTGCTGCTGTTAGTCAAATCATGGGAGGTGGGAGTGGTGAGCAGGGCTAAGACATGAGGCATGTGTCTTTGGACACACATAGCCCAGCTCGAGAGCAAGCCTGCACACACCATAGCAAGCGCATGCTATGGGGGAAGACACAGAAGAAGAGGAGCCAAGATTGCCAGTGAGGAACCCCAGAAAAAGGAGGTTCAGGGCTGCTCTGTGCAATACCATTGCACAGAGCAGGGGGGTATAACATGTTTATTATTTTAATGAAAAAATGCCTTTAAAACCACTTTAAATCTCTTCAGTCTGGGGTTCACTTTCACCAGGAATCATATTAACAAAAGTTGCCAACCACCTCCTAAAATCATCCCAGAAAGTGAATTTTTCCTGCTTCTCCTCTGTACTTTATCAGTGAACACACTACTCTCCTGCAAACTCTGCAATCTCTTGGGGTTCCGAGCCCGCCTAGATTTAAATATCCGACCAATTCTTTTTAATCTAGAGAGTATACAATTGCCTCTGAGTATTTGAAAGGATGTTATTTCACGTGAGAGCAAATTGATTCATACTTTATAAGGGTTTTTTACATTTTATTTTTGCCTTTTGGTGATGGACATGTTTCTTTTTTTACCATTTACCATTTTCAGGTCTCATTTGATTGTGCCTCCTCCTCTTTCAAACCATGTCAATCAAGTTAATAGGACTTCTGTCTCCTTTTTTTTTTTACCTTCATTTCCAACTGTCTTTCAGTCATCTATTTATGTTTAATAATTACCAATGAAAATAATTACTCAGAAAAAGCTGATTATTTCCTTCAAAGTAAAGATCTGTTAGAAATCTTTTTGACAGTAATCGAAATGAAAAACTGTTATTCAAGCTTCCACAAAAACTTGCCGTTTCAGAATCATCCTTGATCTGGCCTTTTCTTTCATTCTTTAAATATATAACACCCTCAAGTCCTGTTTGCAAAATATACCAATTCATCAATCAAGGTCAAATCTGCCCTCATAACCCTCAAAGGATTTAAAAAAGGATTTAGGAGTGCACTGTTTACCATTGAAGGGGATGCTGCAAGGTGACAAAAAATGCTGTAAATTGCCGTTAGTGACCAACAACGTTTTTATAAAGATAGAGGATGGCATGCTGGTGATGTTAGTTTTCCTCATTGCCTCTTACCTTTACTCCTACAACATCCTTCTCTCTGCATGTAAAATAACAAGACCTTAACAGTCCCTATATATTTTTTTCAAACCTAAAACTGTCACCAATTAAGTTCATCTGTTGTGTCTCTCTGAAAAATCCTTACATAGCTTTATACTATAATGCCTTGCCTCAAAATACAATTATATGATGTATTTACAAATGCTTCATAAAATACTTCAACTAATCTACTAATGCTAACCTCACATAGGACCCCATCTCAAGTATTTTATGTAATGCAGGACCCATTCTCTGGTATTTTCTCCCACATCCACATTAGAAGTGTTCAGTCTTGAAAATACATAAATGGTCCAAAATACCGTTATTTATCGGCGTATAACATGCACTTTTTTCCCCTGAAAATAGGGGGAAAATCACGGGTGCGTGTTATATGCCGACAGCGTACCTTGGAGGGAAAGGAGGGGGACGAGTGCCACAGGAAATCACTGAGCCATCTCCTCTCCACTCGGCTCTCCGTTCAGCTCTAACTTGGCTTGCACGTCACACACACAGTCCCGCCTCCGCCACCGGCATTGGACCAGTGTTCTGTCTATCACAGGCTGCATTGATGCTCAGTGACCATTATTTTGCTTCAAAGTGGTTTATTTAAAAAAAATATACATATATTTTTCCTAAAACGTCCCTCTTAAATTGGGGTGCGTGTTATACGCCGATAAATACGGTAATTACTCAATCCAACCATCTTCTACTATCTCAATCACTCATTACTGTGTAACCAGCCAATGATATTTGAACATTATGCCAGTTTAGTCATGCAAACTAGGAACAAACTCATCATCCCATAAGACCAAAGGTAAATATTTTTAAGTTCACCTAAAAAAATACCAAAAAATAAGCACAAAGGACATTGCTTACCTTCAGGGGGATGTGCCCTTGTGCTGCTGTGTTATCATAATCAGAAATAATCTTCCTCTGGTGTCTCCCTACCGCCATAATCTACTGATGTGGCAGGGGTTAACAGAACTTAGGGAGCTGTTACAGGCACGCATCAAGAAATGATTAATGAATGGAGGACATAATTGAAAGGTGCGCCCTCTGTAATCATATTGTTGAATTCATAGAAGCTGCAGTACTGGTTTATATGAATGGAGGAGCTGGGTGGAAAGGGCGGGCATAGGCAGGCTCTCTTCACGATTACCTGTACCAGCTCCTTAAGTTCTAATAACCCCACTGCACCAGTAGATGAAGGTGGTATAGGAGGGGGGTCATGGAGGAAGGAAGATTTCTGCTAAACAAGGACACAGCAGCACAAAGGACACATCTCACTGAAAGCAAATTGGTGAAAGTAATGTCCCTTGTACATATATTCTTTATTTTATTATTATTTTTTTTTAACTAAACTTAGGTTTTAATTTAGCACCAATGTCAAGTTCATGATTTTAGGAATACTTTTACCCTTTGGTTTGCTATAGATAATCTATTCAACACCAAAGGCTAAGCTGTTTAACAAGCAGATGCACATTTTGAATTTCCTTATCAATAAGTAATTGGAAAACTGTAGTCAACATTCAGTGTACAGTTATTCAGTATTTACTCTTAATATATGAAAAAGGCTTAACAGTCAAGGTGAACATACAAAGTACTTGGAAATAAAAGGCCTTAGCCAGTATATTGGAGAAACATGTAATGACTATGTTTATCCAGAAAACTGCTGCAAACACAGATAAAGTTGTAAATCTCCGTTGGGACTGGTAGAGACACAAGCACAGAAAAATACAGAACTGTGATGTTTTTTTCTATTATTTGTGTGTACATATAATTTGGACATATGCTGTCCTTGCAATCACATGTACATCATTTACCAAATCACTGCTATTATATTTATTATTGTTTGAATATTTTTACTTCTGGTACCTCAGCACAGACGTTATTAACATGGAAGCACTTTTCAGTAAAAGTACACTGGTAAAGTTGAGAATGCATATCTATGTGGTGAACTGTAAAATACATATTCATTGCCCTTCAAGTCTAGCCTTCCCCCTTAAAATATTGTAAGTGCGTAGTAATTGGTTCAAATGAGAGGGGTAATCAGACAGGCATGACAATTTTCTGTTTTACTCAGAGGTTGCAAGTTGCTAGGCAACAAAACAGAAGCTAGACAAAAGATAAAGATAAATAACTGTCTTGGGTCATGTTTATTAAGGCTAAAACAAGGACCATTTCAACCCAGTGAATACGCCACATATATTAATGTAGATCATAAGCCAAATTGATCTAATTAAAACCTATGGGTCATTTATGTCCGCATTTAATATTTAACACTGGCCATGTTTTACAGCTTTTTTTTTTTTCCATGGGGTACATTAACAGACCAAAGCGTAAAAGCTTATTGGTTTTATGCATTCATAATGTGAAACATGAAGTACTTTTACCTTTACTTGTTTTATTACACAACATGCCTATAATGCAACAGATAACTACAAGCATGTACAAAAAATAAATCGCATCAAGTGAGCATAAGGGCCCAAAAAACGTTATTTTATTTTATTGTGTTTATTTTTTTAATCACAATATTCGGCCTGGGAAATTAAGAGTTAAAAGCCCAATGTTGTTCACTAAATTGCACTGACCTTCTTCTCCTCCCTTCATCCTCCCACCCCTCCCAGTCATGAGCCACAGAAATTAAATGGATTCAGTCTATCAGCACTCTGCATCTAAGTGATTAAATTCAGCTGCTGGAAAAATCTGTCGCCCGCTGCATCTGAGAAATGATCCTGCCAGACTTGTACAAAAAGACAGAAATAAAGAAAGTAAAAAAAATATGTCCCTCTGCACTGTATGGTATCTGGAACGGAATCTTTATTGTGGTGAGGAAGGGGTGCTGAAAGTTGTGTGTGGTGTAGTGTGATTATGCATGTACAACAGCATAGAGCATTTACACTCAGCCCAGGACCTCCCAAGAAGCAACATGTGCCAGCTACAGTAAAGCCAATACACAGCGATATCCTAGTACCATCTGATAAAAAAAACAGGTTTGTGATGGTGTAAGACACAGGCTAACATGAAATCTTTTCTCTTTTTTTTGCATAAGCTTTGTCAATACGCAATAATGCTTTGAAATTGCTCACATGCTCCTCATAGGAAAGCGGTACCAAGTATTTTTTTTTTTTCTCTGAGCTGCAAGTGATTGAAGAAAAGGCAAGTTTGTGCAGCTGGAAAAAGGGGGGCGGGGTGTCATAAAGGTAAGCTTGTTGCTTTGAACTACATGGTCAAAGCCAGGTTTGCTTTCAGTTTCTAAATACTTTAAACGATGCACACTTGAACTAAAACATCTTTTATTTTTTTTGTTTAGATTTTTTGGACAATGTTCCAAACTATTACTTCCTGTTCAACCTTTTAATGTGCTCCAGTCATGGCTGCTGGCTCAGCCTTTTAAAGACCCAAGATCATAACGTTAGGCAGCATATTTCATATTTATCGACAATAATAGTATGGTATCAGTAAGGCCCCTTTCACACTGGGGAGGTGGGGGCGTCGGCGGTAACTTAGCGGCACTTTACTGTTGTTTTAGCGGCGCTATTCGGCCGCTAGCGGGCTGGTTTTAACCCCCGCTAGCGGCCGGAAAAAGGATTAAAACTGCCCGCAAAGCACCGCTGCAGCAGTGATATGCCGGCGGTATAGCCGCGCTGCCCCATTGATTTCAATGGGCAGGAGCTGTGTATAACACCGCTCCTTCACCGCTCCAAAGATGCTGTTAGCAAGACTTTTTTGGGCATCCTGCCAGTGCACCGCTCCAGTGTGAAATCCCTCGGGGCTTTCACATTGGAGACAGCAGCGGCTGTTTCAGGGTGCTTTGCAGGCGCTAATTTTAGCGCTGTAGCGCCTGCAAAGCACCCCAGTGTGAAAGGGGTCTTACATTTAAGGAATGGCATTATATATTAAAACTTGACCAGTCTGTATGAGATGATTTATGTTTAGGCCTATTGGCATCACAATTTAGGGCACGGCACAAACACAAAACTACCCAATGTTAGGGGGGTCATTCAAATTTTAATATTCAAGACTGCGCAAACCTACAAGTGATTAGTTGCTTGGATGTTCAGCAAATGTAAGCAAAAGGAATTTGAAACACTATGAACTATGGTTTGGGATCAACCTAAACATATGCAAATACTAATTCAGAAGGTCAACATTTGAATATATTTCTGGAAGCTGCTGAGGGAGCTAACACATTAACAATATGTTGAGGCACCTTATATAATGCCTTAATGTTGGCCTTATCGTTAGTTTCTCTCACCAAGACAAATTTGCTTTAAAGTACACAACTATAGTGTTCAGTTCATGAAAACAATGATGTATAATAGTTCTGGATCATAAGGAAAGTAGTGACCATATAGCACATAGTCTACATGAGTATAAACAATTTCCAAAACCAGCCCTTCCAAATACACAAGCACTTATGGAGTAGGTGCCATACATATAAATCTCTTAATGGGTGAAAGATTGTGGCCAATTAAGGCTGAAGCTGCTACCATTCAACCTGCTAAACAGCAAGTATCAAAAACGCATACATCAAACGAAACAAACAAGGCAGCGCTACATATAAACACAATATACTTATTAAAAGGCGTGCTATATCAAAGTGCATGTGCAAAAAAAGTCTGTTCTAATTTGTAATTTATAGGTTATTCCAAACTATATATATTAGTGAGAGTCCAGCCAGATGTAAAACAGATCCTGTTTAACACATTGCAGTAGTGACCTGTCACCAACACCTCCACACATGAAGAGGGGGGATGGATCAGACCCCTTGTGATTAAACTCTTACCAGACAATGCTGGAAAATAGACATCAACACCAATCTCGGATGTTCACTCTGAATGGATTTGACCTTATACTTAATCGCAGACCAGGGGATGGATCTCATGCTAATTGGTCAAAACATATGTCATACAAAAGTGAGATCAGCATACATCCAGACGGGGGGGAAAAAACATAGGCAGTATCTCCTAGTACACACTCCTCTGCTCTGCTCTCTGCTCTGCGATAGCAAAAGTAGCGTCCAGATCTGCATGCTGATATCACAACTGGCAGTCGTTTGGCCAAATCTTGACGCGTTTCGTCATCAGCGACATCATCTGAGACTGTGGCCTAACGATGCAACGTACCACTCGTATATACTGACCTTATGCAAGCTATTAACCCCGTGTAAACCCTGGGTAGCAGACACCGCCTGGATCAGGTGAGCTCCAGACAAGAATGAGGTTTTACCTCCAATTTTCATGCACAATAAAAAGGAATTGAAAATATTTTTAGACGCCATTGGCACATCTTATGTATGGACAAGGTCCTTAATAACTCGCTACCGGAAAACCCCTCTTTCATTTATAGGAAAGCTCCTAATTTTGAAGACAGGGTCCTTGACTCTCCTGTTAGAACATGTATGTTCTGGCAGTGCACTGGATTTTTTTCATGCAGGAGATGTAAAGTGTGCTCAAAACTGAAAAGCCCAATTAGAGGATTAACAGAATTCACCTCTACTGGCAACCACAAAACTTAAACATTTTTGGAATTTATCACATGTAACACTACACATGTGGTGTATGTTTTACAATGTCCATGTAACTTGATGTATGTGGGGCGGACAAAGATACAGATCTCAGAACACATACATAATATAGAGATCGGGTTCAAGTACCATAGTGTATCTTTACACTTAATCACAAGGGGGCTGAGCCATCCCCCCCTCTTCTCATGTGTGGAGGTGTTGGTGACAGGTCACTACTGCAATGTGTTTTAAATGAGATCTGTTTTACATCTGGCAGGACTCTCACTATATATATATATATATATATATATATATATATATATATATATATATATATAGTTTGGAATAACCGATAATTTGCAAATTAGAACGGACTTTCTTTGCACATGCACTGTGTTTGATATAGCACATCCTTAATAAGTATATTGTGTTTATTTATATGTAGCACTGCCTTGTTTATTTTGTTTGATGTATACATATTCTACATACCGTAGAATTCTTCTGTCATTTCAATTAGATCCTCTGTCTTTAATCCACAGCTGGCACAAAATATTTCTTCAAACGGTCATTTAGTCTCACCATGGGTATGAAATTCTCTTACATGTGTATCCCTAATGTCGGTTTATAATGCTTGCATGAGAAGGAGCATTAGAATACCTCCATTTTAGTACAGAAAAATCTAGAATTGTCTTCAGATCTGAGAAACAAAATGCATGGTGGTCCTGCAAATGAAGCTCCAGGGATACACCCAGAACTTCATAATTTAAAAAAAGCAAACCTGTAACTTGCATTTTGATATGACAAATGTCTGATAATTTTCATATTACAACAGTTACAATTACAAGAATTGTCAGATCTGATTGCAACATGCTTATACACATGCTTCTGTAGCTTCTAAAAAACAGCCATGAAGCCTCTAAATCCAAAGACTTGGAAGAGATGATCCAAAGCCATTGTGTTTTATTACATGTGTAGTTATATATTTATAGTGCATTAAGCTCTTGAAGTGGCAGACAGGCCGTGCACCTTCAATCATCATGCTCTGAATCTATAGGACTTTTTTTTTCCAGTACAAAACCTGAATCATTAAGGAATGCCATAACTGTTTTTCACAGAATACCAGTCGTTGTGTGGCACCACATGCCTAACATTGCTCTAGCCAAAGCTAAAATGGAAAATGAAATTTAGCTAAATACAGTTTATAACAGGGAGGGTTATTCAAGGGAGGGTGTAGTTTACAGCAAGTGCACAACAAAAACGTCTGCTACTCAGTGCCGCTAGCTGGTAATGTGCATCTAATTAAAGCTTATTCTCACATTTTAAAGTCAAAGTTTGAAGCAGGACGTTTATTTTTTAGTGCAGAAAAGACATATTATGTCTCTTTTGCTATAAAAGCCTTTTACCTTCCTGTTCACAAACGTCTTTAGAATGTGCATGCACAGCTGAGTGTACAATCTTAGCATGCCTCAGTGCCAGAATTAACTTCTACATTATGTCATCCTGGACCAGCCAACCAAGATAACCGAAGATGCCAAATCCAGCAGAAGTCGGCAGCAGCAAAGGAACTCACAGACATTGCATTCCTGAAAGGGAGGTTCGTTTTGCAAAGTTTATTGACACTAAATAAATAAATAAGAGTTCAGTCACATACATTTCAAATACAATAGAACATCTTGCATATAGAAATTAATAAGCTAAGACATTGAAATGACCCTATATATTCACAAAAGTTAAAGCATTTGTTAACCCAAAATGTTTTTATAAAATTGATCCAGCTCCTTTAAAGCATGTTATATGACACAGTGCTTGTCCTGTGTCACCTCTGTCTCCTGTGTCCTCCTCCCCCACCTGCATGTCAGCTTGTGACAGTGCCGCCCCCTCCACTCCTGCTGCTCAAATAACTCTAACCTGTATGCACCATCCATGTGGTCTCCTTATGCTCCTCCTTGTGTCCCCCTCTGTGTGTGATTTATTTAAAAAATTATGTAAATACCTCATAAGAGCCACGATCCCCGATCACATTACTGACCAGGTCTCTCCTCCTCCCTTCCTCCTCTCCTCCCAAGTGACGTCAGTGGGGGAAATCTCTGCCCCTGCCGCTACATCTGACAGAGAAGGAAAGAGTGACCCGGCCGGTCATGTGATCGCAAATTTCGGCTTACATGAGGCATTTACAGAATTTTTGATGATGCAACAACTGCTCTGACTTTGAAGCACTTGTCACATCAGAAGTCGGATCTATTTCTGTGCAATAGAACCGTTCTAATCGGTGTGACTTGAGTCACTTGGACCAAAAGTAGTGCAGGAACCTTTTTCTGACTTTGGTATGACTTACTTTGACTTCTGTTAAAGTCGCATGCAAGTCATGCCGAAGTCGAGCGGGGAATTCCCAAAAGTAGTTTGTGCATTACTTTTGGCAACTTTGGGGGCGATTTCAATAGACATCTGTGCATGAACCCGCACAGATTTCTTTTAAGTTCAGCTGAACTTTCTTGCAGTACTTTTTTTACGATTTCACTGCGACTGTTAAAAGAAGTCACAAGCTTCAATAAAATTGGATTTACAAATTGCACTGATGTGCAGCTTTGAAATCGCACTGAAGTAGTAGTGCGATTTCAAAGCCGCTCCGGTGTGAACGGGGGCTAAGCTACAAAGGCAACTACATTTGTGTAGTAGCTACATTCATGGTCACAAAAGATCAAAACTAGTAAGGTTGATTCCAGATTATGTCAGATAGCAGTGTGTTTTGTTCTAGCTAATGAATTCAGTATGACAGAGGGCTTCAAGAACACAATGGGTTAGCTAAGCCTTAATGTACATGGGACCTTTTTACAACCTCTCCTGAACAATTTAACTTGACAGATAGAAACCCACATTTAAAACGACCGTTTTGCCCCATTTTTACATGCCCCGTTTAGTGGCATTTTTTTTCCGTGTTTACGTTTAGAAGCATTTGAAAAAAATATATAGATATATTTTTTTCAAAATAGCCAAAAATGAAAAATGCCTGTAAACGAAGCATTTGGCACTTGAAATGTCTGAGCTCATTTTTTTGCTTTCCGAAAAAGGCCTCTAAACTCAACTGCCTAGAAATGACTATACATGACCCTGTGTACATGTACTGATAAGATAACACAGGAGAGTTCAGGAGCAATTGAAAAAAATGCCCAACTGCTCCTAAATGTCTAAATGTCTATTTAGCAGCAGCAATGTACATGAGGCCTAAAAAGACAGGGCAGCAGAGCAGCTTGCTGTTTGTCCGACAGAAACCTTGGACTCACAATGTATGAATTATTGCTCTAAAGCAGTGGTCTCCAAACTGCGGCCCTTTACTTACTTTTATCTGGTCCCCGGGGCACCATTTCATCCACTGATACAAACAATGGAACATAAATCCTCCCCACTGACCCCAATTAAGGGTCGCAATACCTCCCAATAACACCAATAATGGGGCAAAATTCCTCTCAGTGACAAACGATAGGACACAATTCCTTCCACTGACACCAAAGATGGGACATTGTTTTTTTCCCACTGACATCGGGACCTTTTCTACTCCCAATAGTCATTGTCCGGCCTCCCAAATGTCTCAGGGACAGTAAACTGGCCCTTTATTTAGAATGTTTGGAGACCCCTGCTTAAAGCAAAGTACTAACCTACCATACACTTTTAAGAGTCAAAATATGGTCGTAATGCTGGCCATACACAGAGATTTTCTTGCAATTTCAACAAGCTTAGGAATGCAAAATTTCTAAAACAGATCATTGAAACTTACCATTGTCCCAAGCAAAATATATATAAATATGTAAACTGTTGGTGGTTGGTACTTAGAGAGAAAGTTCAGGCTATAAAATAATAAAGGCGATAATAAACAATGAATGAACTTTTAACCTGTAGTTCTGCGTATATATGGGTTGCCTCTAAAATCCCATAAAAAAAGAGGAATTCCAGTGTGGTCTGTTGGTGCTTGGTTACCGGGATTTATTTATATAGATGAAAAGCTGGTTAAAAGTAGCTAAATTGTGACATGAACGTCTACTGTAAGTAGCTTCAATGGACTGTAAAAGCATTTTTTGATACTAGATATTATATAATGTTCCTGTTTTTAATACCTGCAGCTAGCAAAGGAGAATTCAGTTGAACAGTAACAGACTGAAAAAGGATGTGGGAAATGCAGGCTGAATTATTTTCCCATAATGCTCCACGTCTTGCACAGTTGCCAGCTGGTCTTACGCTAACTCACAATCTAATATTGCTTACTAGCACACTGATCTGCCAAGATACAAACTGTTCCTGAAAAAAAGAAACTTATCCATGCATGCATGCACGGAAGGACTCCTCTTAACATGAGTCAGTGTACAATGGGACAGATGAATATCTCTGCCAATCACACCAGCCTCTGCCTTTTTATTTATAAAACAGAACGGTTAATCTGTTCCTAGATATATGCGAGCTTCAGGAGTGACAGAAGAGATAATTAATAATTGAACAAGGAGAAGCCTTTAAAAGCTGGAAACTCAAGGTGACACTACAAGACCAGCCCAGGAAAAACGAGAGTGAGCACCTTCCTGAAAATTAAGTCACACTTCACCTCCCAAGATCGTTTGAAATTGAGAGGGACCTTGTGCCCACGCTTCCAAAGCTGCCCTTGCAGTACTCAAGACAGGCCACAATGCATTTCCACCATGCTCTATACTGACGGGATTGAAGATAAAGTAAAAGGGGTGAAAGGACAACTAAACGTTTCTCGATTTTACCGCAACCTTTGTCTCATGACTTTTAGACCATGAAATAACTTGCACTGCTGATTTAGCATCAGATAGTTTCAGCTCTGGGAAAAGGGTTAGTGAAATCTCCTGCAAGAAAGATTTTTTTTTTATTTGTTTGTAGGAAATGCCTATAATAAGGAAGGTTTATTTCATATCCTGCTAAAAGTATCACAAGTTTTTTTTTTTTTTTTTCTGAAAATCTGGGAAAAAATCAAAGGTAAAAAAAAAAATATATATATATATATATATATACACACTTTTTCATCAAACATTTAGTACTGTTACAAAAATTCAGAATGAAAGGTAATCAAAATGAGGATGAAGTCAAAGCACTTTCAAGTCTTTTACCTTCTCATTTGGGAGTAATTGCTATAAGCAGAAAAGATAGTCCTGTATTAGGTCTCAAACTAAAAAAAGAGCAGCAACTGTTCTCCGCAATAAACACCAAAAGAAAACGTTAAAGTAGTTCATCTCACTGGCAAAACACAGCCAAGACCATTTAGAGAGATATTTGAAATCAATAAACTTGCTCGTCTCTCACTCAGATATGACATGCAATTACACTACAGTACCTTGCCTGCACGTTGCACCCAACTTGAGAAGATTATGAATGCGATGCAAAGTGTCCTCACAAGGGCTAAAACACAGCAAAAGCAGCGATCCAAATCACCCTATGTTGCTCTTCTAAGGCAGTAAGATTGTCTTCAATGGTGAAGATCTACAATCTCTCAGGCACAAAAACAAGGCCAATATCTACTTTTACTTCTGTTTGTTTATTAAGCCATGAAAAGGTGTAACTAGGCATTATAGGTGAATACAATTCTAAAGTATAGATGGGCAGTGTATTTCATCAATATGCACTTATTATAAAACAAAATTAAATAAAAAATAAAGGCTCCGTCACACCTGAGCCCATATAGTTTACTTTTAAAAACCACACTAACCTGCAGCATTAGAGATGTTAATCAGTCACATAGGAAAGAATGGGATGTCTAATTAAAAGATACTTTCATGCAATAAAATGAATGTGTTTTACTGCAGGGAAGTTGCAAGTTGTGAAACAATGGCATAAGTTAACCCTACCACACGGTGCAAGCCATCAGGAGATTGGAGTACACACATACCAGTCTTTCAACCATATTTTAAATGATCTATGACTTACTTTCCATCAATAGGTACCCTAGGTTATAGAGAAATGGTGTGTGCGTATGGAGAGACAGGGCAAGCAGGCATTTTAAAGCTGTAAAGTCTTCATAAAGCCCGAGATATATTAAAAGAGAAGTGCAGGATACAAAAAAAAAAAAAAAAAAAAAACACACTAACCTAGATGGCTGCAGCACCTATCTGAGCTGCAGCTGCCCCCGCTGGCTCTATATCGAGAACTGAGCGATAAAAGATCGCCGATTGCTCAGTTCTCAGGTCCTCTCTTGGGTACAGAATGATGACCATCAGTCACTGGCTTTCTGCCCTGCCCCTTCAGCACTCACTGGAGTGTTTGGCTGTGGAGAAGAGGTGGGATCATCTGGCTCAGAATGACATCAGTGTGCTGGTCAGGCATCTGGGTGGATCACGACATACTGTCAGGACCCCTGCAGAGCCTGGACAGGTCTGTGATGCCAGCAGAGAGTGGACATTAGCCTGGTGTTGGCTGAATCTGGGTCACAGAGCACAACTAAGTGCATTCCTGTGAACCACAGAAGTATGGCCAAAAGAGCTTTGCCCATGCATTTCCTTTAAGAAAGTCAGGAGTCAACCATAAGAATGAGAGCTACAGGAGTGTATTGTATACTCTACTTCCCTTGATATAATATTTTCCTTTTGCTCTTCTTTTTGCATTAGTTATGGCTGCATGTTCATAACTGCATGGCCTTTTTATTTTTTTTTCTAAATACTGTATGTTGCATGTAGTTGTAAAACGTTATCAATACATTCTGTGTTTATATGTTGAATAGACAGACAAACACAGAAAATATGCAGTTATATAGGTTATATGCCTAAGGATATTCACCTGTGTTTATCAAGTATCTTGAAAGCCTATCTGATTGATGATGCTGAGGAAGAAACGGCAATATGTAATTTACTTAGGATGTTATTGTGTTTGTCAGTCAGTGTCTTTTACGTGTAAAGCATACAAGAAAATAAATCTTTGTCTTTGTCGTTTGCAGCCCAAAGATATGATACATGATCTCGCTTGCCTGTAAGTAAACACTTGCTATGTATTATGATACATGGGTAGAATGCTCAGCAGAACACACCAAGACTCACATTTCACTGGGCAGATGTCCCACTTTCACTAGATGATTATACATACCAGATGCATAACATTCAAATAAGAAAAACATGAGGAAACGTAGCAGCTAGAAAACATATTTTTTTTAAATTGAGACGTATTAAAAAGGTGATGACCACACATTCTTTCAAAGGGCTATGCTAAAGCAAATTACATTATTCCAACTGCTATATTAACCACAATATGATTTGGCCAATGACTATGCAAAGTAAAAATTCATGAATTTTAAAAACTCTGAATGATATACATATTTCGCATTTGGATCTATGTTGGAATATGCAGTTACTTGAAGTGGAACTCCACTCCAAAAAATAAATAAAAAAATTAACACATTTCCCAGCACAGATAAAATGTAAAAATTCAGCTTTTGCTGCAATACTTCTATTCAATCTGCTGCTTCCCCTATAGGAAGTTAACACCTCTACTAGATGCCACTCCTTTTCTGGGTTAAAAGATGGATAGCATTATTCAAACCCTTCCTGTGAGTCTAGGTTTTCATGAAAAGCTACTTGGGGGGCACATCATCAGGGCAGCCTCAATTCACAGTGGTGCTGCACTTGATGATACTAACATGTGAGCGCAGGTTTAGTGCAGCAGCAATAACTGCCCACCAGCGCACAATAAAGGACCCGTGATGTTACTGGATCCGGCAGAATAATGGTGAGCTTGAAGAATTAGTTAACCTTTTCAAAAAAAAATCCCCACTGTACACTACTTACCTCCATAAGTGATGAGCTGTCAGTGCTTACGCACCCCTTTCTTTCTGCAGGGCATCAAGGATGGATCAGAATCACTATGAGCTGCCATAGAAGCCATGTAGAAAGAAGGGGGAGAAAAGAGTGGATTTCAAATCCCCAAACTGCTACATTGGATGCATGGGTAATAGCAGCTAATCCCCCAGGACAATAAGTACAACAGAGACTTGGAAAGTGGGTTAAAGTGTACACGTTTTTTTTTTTTTTCTGAAAAGGCGAACTTACACTTTAATACATGTAAAAATGTTTTCTTTCCTAATTTTCACTAAATCAGTGGAAGCACAGTAGAGCCTTAAGAAAATACAGCAGACACATGTATCAATTCTGTCATACAGTAAAGCAATGCTAAACACAGACAGTGATCCAGATTTAATAAATTCTTACTTTGATTGCACTAAAGCTGCATTGTGACAACAAAAAACCTGCCCTTGACCACCTTTTTAAAGCTGAACTGCAGGAAGAAAAAATGTTTTTTGCCGTGTGCTGCTCCCAGCTTCTTAGTTACGTTTAATTCTTGGTATACTCTCTCCAGAGGGTTGATGTGGATGCTAAAAAATTTCATTACACTTCTCCACATTTCACTGTCTGCTTTGATCTTCTGGCTCAGTTGCTGTTTAGTGATACTAGGGGGTCACTAGCTCTTCAACTCATCGATTTAGATTAGAAGATGTCTTTCTTTTTTCACAAAAATACAAAGCTTGCTCTAGACAAGTAGGGGGGAGGGACGGGTGAACAGCACTATCTCACCTTGTCCATTCAGAGAAAGTCTTATATTCAGTATAAAGAATACAAGAGGTTTTCTGGATGGAGCCGACGAGCGAGGAGGTTGAGCATCCATTTCTTCCAGCAGGAATGTAACATATGCTGCCTTCTTGCATGAAGTGGCCTGAAACAGTAGCCAAAAATGTTTCCTTTATTCTATGGGAAATCAAAATACATGGCACTACATTTGCTGCCAGTGTTGTGTCAAATACTGTCCCCCGTCTGCTAGTGTCTGCCCTGTACTGCGCTTGCGCAGTACGGAGGACAAGGAGAGGCCGAAAGTCTCCGAAGATAAACGGCGCCTGCACACTGAGTCCAGGTTCAAGCCCCACCATCCAAGTGGACATAGAGTTAGAATAAAAAATTGCCGAGCGAAGCGAGCCCGTGCCCGAAGTGTGGCGAGGGGCCCTCTTACTAAGTGCTGCCGTATGTCCACTTGCATGGTGGGGCTTGAATCTGCACTCGGCGTCTCCTTGTCCTCCGTACTGCGCAAGCGCTGCGCCTGCGCATTACGGGGTGGACACTACCCGATGGGGGGACAGTTTTAGGCAGACTCCACCTCCTGAAACTCCTCTCTCAGCACCTCTGTAGTTCAGAAGGCAGGCTCTGTGAAATGGTTGACACAGCAGTACCTACTCATAGAGCATAGTAAATATGTATAACAGAATTCAAGGAAGTAAATGTGTGGAGATCTTTACAAAGTACATTAACAAATTTCAAGATCATTCAGATTAATAGCAATATACTAGATTATGCACAACTTCATTTTTACCATAGATACACAGTAGGAGGCAATGGAATCAAGAGTAAAGCAGCATTTTTCTTTTGTTCACATCCCTAATTCAATTCTCTAATCTGTTGCCTGAACCCCTAGAAAGCTTATATTGTTTAAAAAAAAATGTAGACATGTACCCAATTTTCTAATCAAGAGCTGATCGAAGCATTTAAAAGGTTTTCTATGAGACATTAATGGGGCCCAATTTATCATTTGCACCTGATTCCTGTGGCTTTTACTTAATCCGCTAATAAACTGGTGTCAAACATATTAACAAATCATGGAAGAGAAACAACAACTTTTAAATGGGCTTTTTTTTATACCTCATTATTTTTCCTCTACTTGCATCGAGAAAATATAAGAATTAATTTCAATAGGACAAATTGATTTTTAATCAGTTTAATGGAGACTATTAGATAAGAGCAGAATTGTCATACGAAACTGACTTAATGAAATAGAATGTGCACCCCACTGTTTCAATAATACTCTTACGTTTGCAATTATACGGACAATCAAGAAAGCAAGCAAAACATGACACCTTGACAGCATCAAAGATAATGTTTCAAAACAAAGCTAATAACCTAAAAGGCAAGGAAGTCATCATGGTTAGTAAGACCTCTGTGTCAAAAGGGTTTTATAAATTCGGCTTAGCAGTCATTGTATTGAAGTAGGCTGACCACTGACTTAACCACTGGGACGACCCATCTGAAAAGAAAAAGTTTCTTTCTCATTGTTGTTGGTTTTTATGGGGTGACAGCCAGCCAATTAATACGAAAGTATCTGCCTGTACTTCTTTATTAATCACAGGTACTTACAGTGCCTTGCAAAAGTATTCATCCCCCTTGGCCTTTTTTCGTGTTTTTTTGCCTCACAACCTGGAATTAATATGGAACTAACATGGATTGTTTGAGGATTAGCATCATTTAATTTACAGAACATGCCCACACAACTTTGAAGATGTTTTTGTGAAGCAAACAAATAGGACAAAATAACAGAAAAAGTCAATGTGCATAACTATTTGCCCCCCTAAAGTCAATACTTTGAAGAGGCACCTTTAGCGGCTATCACAGCTTCAAGTCTATTTGGAAAATTCTCTATGAGCTTGCCACATCTTACCACTGGGATTTTTGCCCATTCCTCCTTGCAAAACTGTGCCAGCTCCTTCAAGTTGGATACTTTGCGCTTGTGAACAGCAATCTTTAAGTCTGACCCCAGATTTTCTATTGGATTTGAGGTCTGGGCTTTGACTAGGCCACTTAAACCACTCAAGTGTTGCTTTAGCAGTGTATTTGGGGGTCATTGTCCTGCTGGAAGGTGAACCTCCGTCCTAGCCTCAAATCACACACACAGAGTGGTACAGGTTTTGCTCAAGAATATCCCTGTATTTAGCACCATCCATCTTTCCCTCAACTCTGACCAGTTTCCCAGTCCCGACTGCTGAAAAACATCCCCACAGCATGATGCTGCCACCACCATGTTTCACTGTGGGGATGGTGTTCTTTGGGTGATGGGATGTGTTGGGTTTGCGCCAGAAATAACGTTTTCTTTGATGGCCAAAAAGTTAAATTTTAGTCTCATCAGACCAGAGCACCTTCCTCCATACATTTTGGGAGTCTCCCATGCGCCTTTTCGCAAACTCCAAATGTGCCATTTTGTTTTTTGCTGAAAGTAATGTCTTTCTTCTGGCCACTCTGCCATAAAGCCCAACGCTATGGAGCATACGGCTTATTGTCATCCTATGTACAGATACTCCAGTCTCTGCTGTGGAACTCTGCAGCTCCTCCGGGGTTACCTTAGGTCTCTGTGCTGCCTCTCTGATTAATGCCCTCCTTGCCCGGTCTGTGATTTTTGGTGTGCGGCCGTCTCTTGGCAGGTTTGATGTTGTGCCATGTTCTTTCCATTTGGTTATGATAGATTTGATGGTGCTCCTAGGGATCATCAAAGATTTGGATATTTTTTTTTTTTATAACCTAGCCCTGACTTGTACTTCTCAATAACATTGTCCCTTACTTGTTTGGAGAGTTACTTGGTCTTCATGGCAGTGTTTGGTTATTGGTGCCTCTTGCTTAGGTGTTGCAGCCTCTGGGGCCTTTCAAAAAGGTGTGTATATATAATGACAGATCAAGTGACACTTAGATAGCACACATGTGGACATCATTTCACTAATTATGTGACTTCTGAAGTTAATTGGTTTCACCAGAGCTTTTTATGGGCTTCATAAGAAAGGGGGTGAATACAAACGCACGTGCCAAATATCATTTTTTTATTTCTGAAAAATAGTTTTATGTATATATTTTTCTAATTTTACTTCACCAACTAAGACTATTGTGTTCTGATCCATCACATAAAATTCAGATTAAAAAGACATTGAACTAAAGGCTGTAACGTAACAAAATAGGTAAAAAGCCAAGGGGGTGAAAACTTTTGCAAGGCACTGTATATATCGCTGTTCTCAAGGAGCTGACAATCTAAGGTCCTCAACTCACATTCATGTATACACATACTAGGGCCTATTTAGACAGGAGCCAATTAACCTACCAGCATGTCTTTGGAGTGTGGGAGAAAACCGTAGTACCCGGAGGAAACCCCCGGAGGCACAGGGAGAACATGCGAACTCCAGGCAGGTAGTGTCATGGTTGGGGATTCAAACCAGCAACCCTATGCTGCTAGGCAGAAGTGCTAGTCACTGTGCTTGTTTCAAATGACTGCAAGGAGGTAGAGAAGTTTGCAGTTGAATGGCAATTTCCTTTAAAATTATCCTGTTAGGTACACATTGATGTTTTTAACCTCTTCACAGATGTGCTATACCTGAATGACGGCTACAGTGTGGTCGCACATTTCCAGGAGGGCATTTATTGACTTCCTCACATGATCACGCTTCTCGCACCCCCCTGCAGCGCACATCAGTAGGGATCAGAGATCAGGGGTAAAGGGACAATCACAGTGGCTTTATCTCATGTGATAAGCTGTGTCCAATCACAGCCGATCACAGTATAAATAGGATTTTCTGGTCATTAGCATTCCTATCCTCGCTTTGACAGCATGTGAGGAGAGGAGAGCCAGTAAGCCACAATCCAAACAGGGGACATCTACACTGATAACTAGGGCACTGATCACCAGTGCTGCAAATCAGTGCTGCCAATCAGTGCCCACCAGTGCTGCAAATCAGTGCGTAGTGCTGTCTATCCGTGCCCATCATTGCCGTCTATCAGTGCCACTTCATCATTGCAGCCTCATCAGTGCTTCCTCATCAGTACACATTAGTATCCTCATCAGTGCAGCCCCATTAGCGCATCGGTGAAGGAGAAAACTTACTAATTTACAAAATTTTATAACAGAAACTAAGAAAAACTTTTTTGTTTTCAACATTTTCATATTTTTTCGTTTGTTTAGCAAAAAAAAAAAAAACTAGTGGTGATTAAATACCACCATGAGAAAGCTCTATCTGTCTCAAAAATTATAACAATTTTGTTTGTGTACAGTGTTGCATGACTGTGCAATTGTCATTCACACTGAAAGCTAAAAATGGGCCTGGGCAGGAAGGGGGTGGACGTGCCTGGTAGGCAACTGGTTAAACAGTGACAAAAAATACCGTATTTATCGGCGTATAACACGCACCCCAATTTAAGAGGGAAGTTTCAGGAAAAAAACAGAAGATGACGGCTCGGTGATTCCGGCGGCGCTCGTCAACTACACATGGTGGCTCAGTTTTTCAGGCGGCACTCGTGTCGACTCTGTGATTCCGGGGACAAGCGCTGCCGTAATGACCAAGCCATCACCTTTTGTTTACAGTACTCGGCTCTCTCACACACACGTCCCGCCTCCGCCATCACCATTGGACCAGCTCCTGTGATTGACAGAATACTGGTCCAATGCCAGGGGCGGAGGCGGGACGTGTGTGTGAGAGAGCCGGGTACTGTAAACAGGTGACGGCTCGGTGATTATGGCGGCGCTCGTGAACTAGACATGGCGGGTCAGTGATTGCAGCAGAGCTCATCCCCCTCCTTCTCCGAGGTACGCCATCGGCGTATAACACGCACCCCTGAGTTTCCCCCTATTTTCAGGGGGAAAAAGTGCGTGTTATACGCCAATAAATATAGGTTCCTTTCAATGCCTGTAAGGATATTTCATCACTCTTTAATTAATTTCTGGGTACTTTTGGAGTCCCTGGGATTACACTGTACTCAGTATTAAACCCAAAAAGTGTTTGCTGAAGTTTGGCTTTAACTGCTTGCTGTGTTTGGGGGTTCTATGTAATTTACTAGCAAAAAAATGCAGATATGAACATGTATGTGAACTGAACGCTACTCTGTCCCTAGACTAACAATGCTGCAGTCCAAACCGGTCTCTGCTGCTCCTCTATCCAGAGTGGAGACCCCAAAAGACTGGAAGTATGTTACTGGCCAGTTCACTAGGTGAAATTAATTTAATGCAGCCACCATATTTAAGGATGGTAAGCTCCAATATAATGATTTTATATATTTGGGTTTAATGCTACATGAATTGTGCCCAATTAAGGCAGGGTTCACACTATTACAAATTGGATGTGGGTATCTCCAGAGTGGCTGCGGAGCAAATTGTCCTGTGCATCTTCTGGTCCGTTTCAGGTCCAAATTCAGCCCAAAATTTGGACCTGAAATGGTGAACAGGGACACACCGGACCTCTGTTGTGAGCCACTCTGTAAGGCAGTGTGAACCCAGCCTTATAGCCAAGCCCTACCACTCAATAAGTTAAGCTTCATTAATAGTTTATTGTAAGGATCACCTGGCCACTGAGACTCTGGCTTTGGACTTTTACATGGCAAGTGAGCTTGGCTCTCAGACGTATCTCTAAGTCAGACACGATTCATACCTGTTGTGCAAGATGCAGGACTCCATGACCAGACAGTCAGAAATCAGGGATACTATACTATGGCAGTACTGTTGGTTTAGACAGATTGATGTAGCTAAGTTTCACTTATAATGCCCAACTCTAGTTTTATATAGAGCGCAAAGAGCTTAGACGTGCCATCAAATATTTATTTCCAGCAATGACCTCATTGGGATGATTTGTCCTCACTTACTGTTCTATAGGAAAGACTCTCCAGAGTTCATATAGAAGACTATTACAGTAATTGACATAAGTCTGAGGATATACTGTCTTAAAAAAATAATACAATACCACAATTATCATATAATAAGGTATGTATTTCTTAATTATTCTGACAAAAGTAAAGCAGATCATACACTACAGTGGCCATTTCCTGACATTATCTTTTTTAGACTGAAACAAATTCAACTACTGTATAGTTCACACACAATATTTATGAACAAAACTAATTCTACCATGTCTACGTCCATGGCAGTCTGATCTGACAGCTCTGGGGTCTTCTGTTTAATTCCTATCACAGACACACTCTGTATGGAGTTTGTATGTTCTTGTTTGTTTGGGTTTAAGGACAAACTAACTGGCCTTCTACCACAGCGGAAAAAAAAAACAAAAAAAAAAAAACAACAGGTAGGCTATTGTGTTTCTGCCAGATTGTTGATTTGAGGTATGCGCCATAAAACATTCAAAAAATGTATCAGCACCCATATAATGAGTAAAATAAATAAATATATCTGTGTATGCATCTACAGATTTCGTTTTCCTCAACACCCTGCATTCATTTTGGTATGGTATACTGAAAAGTTCTATTGAAACCTGCATAAATGGTAATTACACCACTCCGGTGTACCAATGTACTTGAATACTATGTGGTTCCTTTTGTTGCATATATGTGCATGAATACAAATGCCCCATACACGCGATCAGAAATTCCGTCAGAAAAAACTTGGATGTTTTTTCCGACGGAATTCCGCTCAAGCTTACCTTGCATACACACGGTCACACAAAAGTTCTCTGAACTTTCTACCGTCAAGAACGCGGTGACGTACAACACTACGACGAGCCAAGAAAATTAAGTTCAATGCTTACGGGCATGCGTCGAATTGTTTCCGAGCATGCGTGATTTTTTGTGCGTCCAAATTGCATAGATACAAACACATTTTCGGATAGGAACTTTTTCCGACCGAAAAATAGAGAACCTGCTCTTAATCTTTTGCTGGCTGGAATTCTGCCAGCAAAAGTCCGATGGAGCATACACACGGTCGGATTTTCTGACCAATAGCTTACATCCGACTTTTGCTGGCAGAATTTCTGATCGTGTGTATGGGGCATTAGAGTGTATTTGAACTCTAACAATAAATTTCTATTTTCCCCCTATTGGTCTGCTAAGCATACCAATGAAAGCATTTTGTTTCATCTGTTTTGTCTACTCAATAAGTGGAAACAATACCCATTGGTCCTGCTGGAAATCTAGTGAGCGTGTAACAACTTGCTGTGCATTCTGCATTGTTGTCACAGCAGTATTTTCAGCCCTGCCCAGTTCTCCTCTTTAGACAACAGGACACCTCCACCTATGTTATGGAAATGGAGAGGGGTGTTTTGTAGCCTTTAGATACAGTACACAGGGTAAGCATGGCCACCCTAGGACAGGAAGTGTGTTATTGGCAGGATGACCAAGTGAAAAAAAGACCACTACATCAAAGAGCTGGTAAACTGCAAAACATAAACATGTTGTTCTTAGGTGTAGATGCACTTTATATTACAAATGGAATGTAACATTTTTAGTTAAACAGGAGGTATACCCATTGCTTTAAAAAAAATATGTTTTTGTTACTCTATATTGTTTAAAATACTGCATAACAACTGTGTTATAATGTATGCGTAACATATGCGAAGTCGCCTTTTGATTTTCAACAATCTAAACACCATGCAGACTTTGCTTTCTATCTGGCCCCTTGGAATGATTCACTTATTCACATCACACAGACCACAGTCTGAGTACAAAATAGTGTCTATTCCCTGCACATGTAATCTTGAAGAGCCGGACCATGTGGCTTTAAATTCTCTTTGTAGAGAACAATTTGAATCAAGCTGGGAAAACAGTATGTCATATTGCTTTGTAAAATGAGAGAATGATTTCTGGAATATCATCCTTTTAACTTTAAAAAGAGTAAAAATGTTGTTCATTTATAGCATTCAAGAACTTTAGACATGGAAGTCAGTGACAGAGAAACATATTTTACAAGTCGGTAATGTTGATTGGACTCATACCTCTGCTGCTGTACCTGCTGGAGACATAAAGGAGCATAAATGTGAGGCAGGATTTCATCATTCCTTAGGCAAAAGGATGACTGTTCTTGAAAGAATAAAGCTCAGTAGGGTTCCAACACAACGATCACCTGATGAGTCTAATGCCTGCCTGAGAGTATCATGCAGCAGGATTAGACAGTGGTGTCTGTGTCTGAATTGTGGCTCAGTACAGCAATTATTATGACCATGTCTATTTGTCTGTCAGCAGACCAGAAGTTGGCACCTGCCATGCAGGAAGTATTGAAAATGAATCTGATCGCTTAGCAGATACAAGGAAATGCAACATAAGAAGTAATTCCGTCTCAGTTGCTTTAGGCTCCCAGCACAAGGTAATACCATGATATATCAAACACTTACCGTAAAGCATATTTCATGGCCTCAAAAAAAAATCATATAGTATGACTTGAAATTATCATTCTTCTGCTTTTCCAAGCTGCCAAGGTCTCCTCTATCATCTTATGGACCACAGAGAGTTACTTTCCCCTGTGAACTATTAACAAATATAGCTAGGAAAACATTGGCACTTCTGTTAGTTCAAGTCTGCATTATCGTCAGCCATCTCCTGGGAGATTTGGGCGGCAGAAATAACCAGCTGGAACATCCCAATGATTGCCCCTGCAGGAGATGTATATAATAAAAATTGAAAGCTGCAGTATGAACTTCTCACATACTTGTCCTTTTGGTTTATTCATCAGAAATAATTATCTGTGCTAGCTTTCACGGGAGCACATATTTTATGATGTACATTAAAATTTAATGGATTTTTAATATTGTAACTACAGCAAGAAGCCAACTGAAAATTAAGCAATACATTTTTGCTGCGGTTTGTTGTTAGCCAATGCATCAACAGGGTTTAAATGGATTAACAGATTTAAAAATAAGCATTCACACCAACACGGCCATAAAACTTCAATTTTACAAGAGCTGCAGGGGGAACTTTCATTACGGTAGTGTAATGTCAACAGATCTAGGACTTTCAACTGGGGGGGAAGTGGGCAGTTTATTTATGAGACCAGGGGGCATGATAATAGCGGGCGGTTAGTAGGCTGTTTCAGATTGGTCAAGCTTCACATGAACGTGAGATTATTACTGATAAGCTGTGCTTTAGACAGAAGTTACATTTTTGAGAGACACTGCTCTGTAACCAAAGTAGGACAAGAATTTCTGGAGTTACTTTTTGTACAAAAAAATTGTGACATTGTTTTTTACAAACTAGAGTTTTTAAAGTGGAAGTAGAGTCAAAAAGTGAAGATCTGATATAGTATAGGGAACATCTAGAAGTGTTATTGTGCTTAGGCAGTACCGTTTTGCTCCCTACAAATAGTTGTCCTCTCTGTGGTATGAAAATGTGAATAGGCAATGCTGTACTGTATGAACATTTGATGAGTTCCCTGTTCAATTTGCCAAATACCCAGTTTTTCAGATTCATACAGCTACGACATGCCTATCAGTCACAGTATGAGTGTTCTACAGTGTCAATCTAATCCCCGGGTTTAGAGACCCTGCTGAGAGATGAGGATCTAGTTAAACCTCTGTCAGTTCTGTAAAAAAATACCTCTTTCCTGAGACCACAAATCTACTCAGTGCTTGTAAAGCCAAGTGGGTGGCAGATGTACCAGATTTGCCACCGTCGTTTTGCTTCTCCTATACCCTCTATGTACACCTAAAGAGCTGAACTAGTAATGCTAAAGTTCACGCAAAATGGACGTCCAGTCTGGACTCTATAAGCCAACAAGCTCTGCGGACCAAGGGAAGTGGGGAGATGGATTCTGCAAGAGTTAGGAGGGTCCTGAAAGACAAGTTGTGGCTGCAGGCCATTGAGCCTGGACTGTTTGCTCCGAGCTCAATGGCCTGCAGCCACAACTTGTCTATGCCAGATGCTCCCTTTGTGGAAGATATTGCTGTTCAATCCTGGTGACCAGACCTGGGAATGAGGTAACCAGTAACCTTACCTGCTAGTGATCAAGTGACACTAAACTCTGGTCTAAAAGAAAAAAAAAATGATTCAAGCATGTGTTCTTTACTAAAAGAAAAAAAAAAAAAACCTTACATTTTTTTGCTACTGCTGTAATCGGACTGTTAGAGGATAGCTATGTTCATTCTTCTTGGGCCTGCTGTATGAAGGAATGTAGCCACCCCCTATTCCTCGTTCCAGAGACTATGGACTGTAGGCTATGACATTTGTAATGTGCATATGGTAGTACACAAGACTGTAATGAATGTGCATGCTGATGCACGTGGCTTTGCTGGTGGAAGATTGGAAATGCTCACAATTGGCAAGCAGATTGTACTTAGATTAATGAAGGCACATTTTTAAAGTGGACTGTTATTTGGTGCACTTCACATTCAATATTTGGCACTTTATATTTGTGGACTATTATATGGTGCACTTTATATTTGACACTTTACATTTGGCACTTTATACTTGCTTTTTCCACATGAATTGTTGCATTTGAATGATGTATTATTTATTGGAGCTACATTCTTTAGTAAATATATTTTTTTAACTTGTTTGCCATCACAAAGGATGAACAACATCCCTTGTGATAGGATGGGCCATGACAAGTCCCCTCTATGGAGAGATCATGGGTCTTTTAGAACACAGATCGCTCCTCTGGCTTCCAAAGCATCTGATCACACCAAGTTCTGTGTGATCAGATGCTGTACAAGCCAGTAACGTTTTTTAAAAAAAAAACGTAATCAACAATCCTTGTCTATTCCTGTTTCTGATGTCACAGGAGAGGGGTGGGAACTTCTGATTCTTCCACTCTTCCTAGGGAATGTGAAGCAGTCTCATGATTACCAGGCTTCCGAATCGGACAGGAGAGCCTGGTAAAGGAGGCAGCAAGGCCCCTCCGCCGTCTGTAGGAGTGATTAAATGGCTGTATAATCTCCCTGCTATAAGAATACAATACCATACAACAGCAGGAAGGCTTCCCCCATTCAACTCAAATGCGTGGGCTGCCTAATGTTATATCACCCCAAGTATGCTAACATGGCCATTCCAGATGTTATGTGCTAGTCACACACCTAAAGGGTTTTTTATTCTATGCATTAAGATAAAAAGCCTTCTGCGTATACCAACTCCTCTCGCCCCCCTAACACTTATCTGAGATCCCTCTCTGTCCACGAGTCCCTCGGCCGTCCGAGATTCTCCTTCCTGATTGACTGAGACACATCAGCGGCGCCAAAGTCAGCTAGCAAATCAGGGAAGAGTGGAGGTGGGGCTGGGTCAGGCTCCATGTCTGAATGGACACAGGGAGCTGTGACTCGGCTCGGGTGCTCCCATAGCAAGCTGCTTGCTGTGGGGGCACTGAACAGGAGGGAGGGGCCAGGATCACAGAAGAGGGACCAGATAAGAGGTGGATCGGGGCTGCTCTGTGCAAATCCACTGCAACAGAGCAGGTAAGTATAACATGTTTTATAGGGGAAAAAAATGTGCCTTTAAATAAAAGTAAAACTTTATTTCAGATAAAAAAATACCCCTCTCCAGGTCAAATAAGGATGTTGCAAGGATTTTCTTACTTGCTTCTTTTCTGTAGATATAAAGATATGCAGTGCCAGAGGAGCACCTGCTGAAATCTTTTAATATGAATGCTAAGGTAGAGAAGAGATGTTATTTTAATTATTCCATCCCAGTGTGGGCAAAAATAGAAACTGCATCCATGGTATGCCTTTATCTGTGAAGGACCATTTGCAAATATGTCGCCAAAGATAATATTCCCTTAACAGCCTGCCTTCAATTTTACCCTATACAGAATTTTCTCTTGAATGTAGCGAGAAATTGAGACCATGGATACATTTATTGATCTAAGTGCAAGGAGATACATTTTATTTTTTTGGGCACAGTTACAGAAATTATAGGCTGGCTGCAAAAAAAAAAAAAAAAAAAAAAGGCTGGTGCAGAAAGTACAGCATATTTTATCAATTGAGTAAATGAAGAAACAATTGTTTTTTCTTTGAAACAGACAGACATACAGGACAAGTTAAATAGCTATTATAAGTTTGATAAATGTAGAAAGGCCTTGAATTAGCACAATACATCCAGATACAAGGACAACTACTAAAAACAAGTTGCTATTTTTCAGCCAAATTTTAAATAGGAGTCAAAATCTTGCATAAAAGCCCACTAGAGACACGATGATTAAATACAAACACTCTACAAGAAAGATCACTGCTTCAAGACACAAACCACCCTGACAATCACCTTTATTGAAGACTGAGTCATCACTTCTAGAAATAAATGTGTATAGAACAACAGCTTTTGTATGTCAACTATCAACGTTTTTCAGGTTCTTAGGTGGCCAAACATAACTCAGCTGAACAACAATGGCGCAACAGGCATGTGATTTGTCACCTGCCTGAACAAAGAGAATTGCCACCCACCAGTTAGCAGAACAGCGAGGACGCTACGTGACGATGGTCGACGATGCAGCGCCCTACAGTATTTGAAAATAAAAATGAAAGCAGAAAGCAAGCAACCCTTCACTATTAAATGATAAAGTTGTCAGAAGAGCCAAAAGGCCTAATAGCATTTTTACCGAGCCACATCACAGTAAATCTTTCAATCCTATCAGTTTGTCTTCTGCTCATACATTATTGGTTATGACAGTAGAAGTATGAACCCTCTTCATCACCCAAGCAGAGTCAGTTACTCATAACACAGACACTTTGCTGTTTCCACAGTTATAAATAGACTCTGAAACAACTTATGGAAAACCGATTACTTTATATAAGGCAAGCACTAAAAATTATAGCTCTAGGAGGCCATACTTTATTGACCTCTAATATTCCAGCATTGTACAAAACCCAAATATAAAAGCAATTTAATTTCCGCACAGCCCAATAGAAGAAAGACGTGACTGCACAATGATGTTGTTGCCGCTGACACACACATTTGCTAGGAATGTGAATGTGATTATTGCTGTAAACGAGTATTCCGCGGTCATAGAGAAATAAAACAGCCTCTAAATAGTAGCACCAACATTATAGATGTTGATATAAATTATATCTTGGAAGCAGGATAGAGAGAGGAGGGGAAGGGAAAAGATGAGAAAATGGAAGCAGTTCAAACTTCTTTTACAGTAATAGTCTCCAGTTGAGCATAATCACCAAAGCTACAGTGATAAGATTGCCAAAAGTAGACAAACATCTGTGAGTGGAATTCATCTCCGAAGGAAAGCCAACAGCTTGTTATCATTAAAGAGGCGATGCGCGCTCGCCGTTTGAACTGCGGGCCGTCTTGTTACTGCGTTTTCTGAGGCAATTGCACCAGATGTTGGCAACCATCCTGAGATGGAAGACAAGCACCTGCTGCTGGAGAAATTAAATGCTCCTCTGCCCTTTTTATCCCCCCCCCCCATTTGTTTTTATTCAGCGGGGAAGAGCGAAAGACAATAAAGAGAAGTGACCCTTGGATATAACCTGCGTATTGCTAACTGTACAACTGCTGAGTAAGTATAGAAGAGGAATCTGATCCCTAGTCTTGAACAAGAGATATAGCGGCTATTAGGAGTATACACAATGAGGAACTCATTTGTCATACGGTTTACACTAAGGACATTACAATGTTGCTTGCTTAAAAATAATTATTTAGAAGTAAAAATGTGCTTACATTTTTAGGATAACACTGGCCAAGCCAATTTTATATGCAGAGATCTGCATGCGTCACTAGATTTCATATCCAGGTTTATCATTTGCAAAATTCAATAACTTATTCATTCTGAAAGCATATTAAACATATAAACAGTTGGGGCAGAAAAATATAACATTTGCACGCTGATCATTTCCACAAAGAGCAGTTATGCAGTATAATTGTTCTTTTGGCTGAATGAGTGGTGCACAGACAAGGCATTCCAGCAGTTCACTCTGGGCACCTTCTGCAGAGTCTGCAATCCTTGCTCTTGACAGATTAGCCAAAAATTACCCTGAGCCACTTTGACCTTGTCCTTGTGTACACAGGAATAGGAATAAGGGAATGTGCCACAGACAGCATCTAAGACACAAAACACTCATTTCTTTTCACCAAAACAAGCAATATTAGGTCCAACAATATGAAATATTACAAATACATTATACACATTAATATGAAACCATATAAATAAGTCAACAGGCAGCCACACAAGTGAAAGATGTCATTAAAATATGTTGAAAAGATGCCTAAGTGTATTTAAAATTAAGAATAACGTATCAAAAGAGATGTGCCACACATTTGACAGGCTATTTCTCCTAACCAACAAAAAGACACTTTCACCTACAACTGTTTAGTGGTAAAGCTGTTACTGTAACATTTACCTTATTTTTAAGGCTGAGAGTGTCACATTTACCAGACAAATCAATTTTGTCAAAAAAGCACCTGCCCACTGCAGTATGTGAAAAAAAAATAAGACACGGGGTGACTTGATGTTGAGAAAGTGGTGCTCTACCACACAATGTGTGGGGCTTTATTTTGCCTGATATTTTCCTTATACTGCCTTTAAATGGCAAGATTTACTAAAACTGGTGCACACAGAATCTGCTGCAGCCGGCAGGAGAGGAGAGAAGGGGAGGGGAAGTTGGCAGTGCTGCGAGGGCACCAGGGGAGCACACAGGGAGCCAGGCAGCAGAAGGAAGGGGAACATGGACAGGATAAGCGGCAGAGGCGGCATTTGCTAGAACCGATCCCCTGTACTTTCTTCCTGCAGCAGCTAATACAGGGGAACGATTTCAGTAAATGTTGCCCCCGACATCCCCCCTGTCCAGGTTCTGGTGGTCGGCCATCTACCAGTTACCTGCCCACGATCAACGGGGTTGCTGACACACGCACTGTAGTGATCGCACCCTGCTATTTCATAATTTCCATTTTGTTGCAAGGCTTTCCTTTGGAGTTGGAGCCAATTAAGCTAGACAGATAAGGTTCATTACCTGGATAGAACTGATAGTCTACCTTTTTTTACACATAAAATCTTATCTTATTATTGATTGAGAAACTTTTTGACATTCCATTAATTGAATGTTCACTATGACATGAAATACAACCCAATATATACACACGACAAAAATACTGGAGCTAGCTAACAGCTACTAAACACCCCTCCTTACTTAAAGTGGTGTTGCACACAAAAAAAAAAAAATCATTAAAATTCCTAAAAAATAAATAAAAAATAAACATTTGGAATTTTTTTTTTTAACTCACCTCTAAATGCCTGTTGCTAGGGGGTCCCTCATAGTCTGCCTCCTTCAGTGCCTGGGCTGGTGACATCACTTCCCCTTAGCGCAGGAAGGGCTCAGCTCTGCCCCCTCCCTCCTGTCAGTCATCTGGGACACGTGACAGGTCCCAGATGACTGCGTGGCTAATCACAGTGTGCAGCGCCGCTCGCGCATGCGCAGTGGGTGCCCGGCTGTGGCTTCACAGTTGCAATGCCGGTGCTGCCGAGCGGAGGGGGAGACAAGCGGGGCTTCGATCCCCTGCATCGCTGGACCCTGGAACAAGTAAGTGTCAGATTATTAAAAGTCAGCAGCTGCAGTATTTGTAGCTGCTGACTTTAATTTTTTTTTAATGGAAACTCCTCTTTAATGTTTAATATCAAGTAGAACCTAAATCAGGGTTTCTCAATTGGGGTTCCATGAGAATTACCCAGGGGTTTTGCTGCCGTAAGTTCATGTCTACATAAAGGTTGTCTTAACTTTTCCTTTTGCAGTGATCACTAATAGTTTCAGGGAGAAAAGGCTCACCTCCCCTAGAGCTTACATATTTTGCCTGGGCTGCCTGGAGAGTTAGACAGCCATTGCCTAGTATATCCGGATGTGTATAGATGCAGACAGAGGAGAAAGCATCAGCCCTGACTATGGATTTCCTGAGGCCACTCAGCCACCCTAAAGAGGTCTACACCCTCATCAGGTACAAGATGGGTGGTTGCCAGGCAGTGATGCCCAAGAGGCACGGCACCCTGTACTTCACTGCTCTGCGTCAAGCTAAATATTCACTGGTCAAAGTAACTTGACACACATTAATAGGAGCACCAAAACAAAAGTTTTACCCGGAAAACCAATGCAAATTTGGAATTTTATTATGAGCAGCAATAAAAAAATTGTTTTGCAATGAGCACCAAAGCAAATGGTAATGTTGTTGCTGAGCACCAATGCAAATTCAGTGCTTTTTTTGTAACTGCATCATTCTGATATTTATTATGCAATTCTATTTTACATTTTAATAGTGTCTGTTATATTTACTGCTATGTCTACAACTCTTACGGATGTACTGCAAGCTGTAGGTCTATGGGCTGCAGACTTGCAGGAACCAGGCTTCCCCCATGTTGTGCAAGTTCCTGGTGGTTTTGTAATTTGCAGAAAGCATATTGTTCCAACTTGTCATTGTACATTTTATTGCCATGAGTTTGCACAACTTCCCCAGGATTCTAAAGCAGTTGATGAAGGTTATTTTCAAACATGTACCTTCAAACATCCTGCAGAGTGCAAATATTTGAGCAGGATTTTATCATCTGGGGTGCTTTATCCTATGCTTGCATTGCACTTACAAAACCTCATTGGCGACAAGAAAGCAGGGGTGCAGTTAAAATACATGATATAGATGTCGCCAAATCATATGCGATAAATCCAGTAAACAGCCTTTCAGATCTGCTAAGACGTATGGCAAAGAGCTACAACTTAAGCAGTGCATACCTGTAGAGGCACACCAAAAGTAGTAAATATTTCCCTATAATTCTATTAAGGCCCAAATGTAAGTAAATAAACAGCTCGCTAGGTTTTTGACAAACTGATCTTATTTGTACCACAAACTATTAGGCTGGGTTGACATATCTGCTTTGCGGTTTGCAGTCTGGTGTCCTGTGCATTTTCTGTTCACCGGTTCAGGTGTGATTCAGGTGAAAAATTTTACCTGCATTCGCACCTGAACTTTTCAAAACCGCCCTGCGGCCGGTGACACTCATGTTATGCCAATTAGATATGGTTAAAAACGCATCCAATTCACATATATGTGAACCCAGCCTTACACATATATACACACACACTAAAACAAAGTTTACCATAAAAAAAAAATGTAATTCATTATATAAATATAACATTTTATACCAAGTATAAGAAGTAATATATAATACATAAAATCTTCAAATAAAAAACTTTTTTTTTTTTTCAAAGGCAGACAATATTCAGTCTGTGCTCTGAAATAACTCTACATTTAGTGCCATTTATAAAAATTTGCTGCAGATTCATGGAAAAATTACTACTGCAAATTACACATTCCGGAAAAATGTATTCACTATGTTATAAACAGATAATGCCACCTCAAATTTTAGACAAGGGTAACAGTCTCTCCGAAAGCAAGTTTTTCTTGCTGTTAAGAAACATTTAATATAAATGTTATAAAAATGAAAAACAGCGGCAATAACCACCCACCTTTTTTTGCAGCTCAAACAGAAAACATTCACAAAAAATGTACAAATTTGCACAGAGTGACATCTTTTGTGATCAAATTATGACATTTTTATCCTGCCTAATACATGAGATACAAAACAAATAGAATAATGGTTTTATATTATTAGTTTATTAAACTATACTAACTGAACAGAACTTGCTTTAAAATATTCACAGATTCAATGTGCATTTGCAAAAAGAAAAAACTTGTCAAATTAATTATTTGGCATGATTGACAATGTAATTTAAATATCTGATTACCAACAGAGGATATAAGCCATCACCTTGTCCATTAAAGTTGTGTAGCTAATGTGGCAGGTTTCTGCACTTTGTTATCTTCAGAGAACCTTTCAAATGACTTTTTATGTTTTCTGAACGTACACAAGGCACAAAATAAGCAGCTAGAAATAATTCCACCAGTGATGTGATCATTGAGAAAATGTAAATGTAATTAAAAGTTCCAACAAAGATATTCATAGAATTCAAGACATGTACTTTCATATTAATGTGTGTATGAATGAATATGACTTTCATGCAGAAATAATTTGACTTGGAATTTAAACTTGTTGGAATATATGACAGACAGAATGTCCCTGAACTGATTAGTTTATACAACCAAAGTAACACTGAATTATACTACTGAAAGGGGTCCAAAAACAAATGAATTTACAACCATTTACACTGATCACCTGCCCTCATGACACCAGGTCTGGGACATCACATGGTGCAGAGCCAGTAAAAGAACGCGTCTTATGATTTTGGAAGTAGATGACCAACACCCAGGAAACAGCAACTTTGCAAAAACCTTATTAAAAGTTGTAATAAAAGGCTTCAAATGTTTGTCCTGTTTACAGGACAAATCTAAGATTAGGGCAGCTGCCTAAGGCCATACAGCTTGGCAGGAGTATTCCTCTTGCTACTGCTTATTAACATTTTAATTACATTAAGGCCTAGTATTGTATGTGTGTTACTGCTGGTAACATACTGTCAACTAACATTAGAGGTTGCCAACAAAGTGTGATAAATGTAAATTTTTGTCATTAGATTCTACATTTGCATTGAAAACATTTTATAGACATCTATAAATCTATAAAAAAAACTGAAGTTCAGCACTCCTTAAAGTGCAATTTCACTTTTGTTGAAAAAAAAAAAAAAAAAAAAAAACATTCCCCTTTGGGTGATCACTGTAACTTACAAGGATTTTACCACATTGTGTTTCAGATTGCTACCTTTTGTTGCTGTGAGGAAATAGCCGTTGGCTTGTCTATGTATGAAGTATATGCAATGTGAATCTGAAAGGGAGTGACTTTTTAATTATCAACCAGCTGATGAACCTGCAGTGTTCTAATGAGGAAATGCAGGGTCTGAATCCTTTTAGACATCATTGACCTTTTGAGAGCATCTCACCAAAAATGACATTTTTGTTGCAGAGTATGCCTAAAATCTGACTTGTTTCTTGGTGCAGACTTTTGGGAAAATTTGTGAGCCATTCACACCGCAGGTGAGGGTGTTGGGGGCCATGGCGTGCACGAACCAGATGGATCGAGTTTGTTAAAGCAAGCATATTTGGAAACCAGCCTGGATGCACTTGGAGTCCCTGGGTCTGCTTGGGAGATTGAGCAGCTATTTTGGGTCTTGGTTCTCTGCTGTGACCATTTGGGTGGAATAAAGCCATCACTTGCCCTGACTATCCCTCCTGCAACTAATCACATACAGCTCTTGCTTCATTTCTGGGCACCCCCTCTGCTGAGTCTTGATTGGATCCTAGTCCGAGGATTCTTGCCTTTTGGATTGGTATTCATACAATTACATTTAAAATGGTGTGGTAGCATATATCTCCTGAAGAAGCCTATAAATTGGCAAAACATGTCAGGATTGATACACAATGACAAGCAGCAGTAAATAACTCACATGTATGTATATCTAATATGAAATAATCCAATGATTTTAACAAATCACATTTTCTCTTTTTCTAGTGTCTTTTAATATGAATTAGATAAATCAACTAAGTTATTTTTATCAGATGTTGTGACTTTAAGTGTTACTAAACCCAGGACCCTGCATTCACTATACCTGGTCTCCCACAGTACACAGAACATGAAAATGCAATTATTTTTCTTATCAGCAGTATATAGCAGCCTTGTGACTTCTATCAGTTCCTAGTAAAGCTTGTAGGATGAGTTTTCATTCTCCCCTGATCCTCTGTCTGGACAGTACCGATTGGTCCTGTGCTGATCACATGCACTCCCTCAAGAAAAAAGAAACTCTCTAGCAATACACAAACTGAGCATGTGCAGCCCTTCCCTTGGCTCTGTAAATATCTGTAAATATCAGGTTATTTTTTGGAGGCAGTGAAAAAAAAAAAGGAGGATCAGAGAGACCGGATCAAACAGCCTTAATACACAATGCAAAGGATTAACCCCTTAGGTTCCACAGTGAGTATAACAAGCATGTGTTACTGCATATACAGACTGATTTTACCGTTGTAGGTTTAGAAACACGTTAAGTTATTGCCACCTAAAAAATCCCAGCTCTTTTCTAGAGCAGTAGTTCTCAACCTCAGTCCTCAAGTACCCCCAACGGGCCATGTTTTCAGGTTTCCCTTTACTTTGCACAGCTGCTTTAAATTAATATCAATGACATGGCATTGATAAGAGATATTTTACCTAAGGCAAGTTCCAAAAGCATGGCCTGTTGGGGTACTTGAGGACTGAGGTTGAGGACCACTGTTCTAGAGCAGCGTTTCTCAACTCCGGTCCTCAAGGCGCCCCAACAGGTCATGTTTTCAAGATTTCCCTCAGATGAAATGGCTGTGGTAATTACTAAGGCAGTGAAACTGATCAAATCACCCGTGCAAAATAATGGACAGCCTGAAAAACATGACCCATTGGGGCGCCTTGAGGACTGGAGTTGAGAAACACTGTTCTAGAGGATATTTTCGTGTCCTGTGTACAGAACAACTACAAGTTTCCATACTGCATTACATTTTACAGAAAATTACAGAGCTGTAGATTGAAGAGGACATTTTTAATAACATTCAATTACAATATGGCTTAAGTAACAATTGGATATGTTTTTTTTTTCCCCCTATGAAAGTGGAGTTAACCCTTTAAGCAATTTCACAAGATTCTTGCGGTGTGGATTTTATGCTGCTACTTGAAACCAAGTGAAAACTGTCAAGACCCCTTATCCAAAGCAGCCTAGTTGGATTGTGAAAAGAAAAAGTTTAGGTTCAGTGTCATTTGTAACTCTGACTGTGGATCACATTAGTACTGCTCATTCTGTACTCCTGTGAGCCGCTTTCAGGTAAAAGCGTGCCTAAGCCTGCTGTTGTCTGACGCCATGGAGCCGGTTCAGGCTGGGGAGAGATTGCGACTATATGGTTGGCATACATTCAGATTTCTGGATTGACACCTGTCTCAGCCTCTCAGCAAGCTGCTAAAAGCCCGAGCAGGCCGCTCCTGCCCCCCCTCACCCCTCCAGTGAGGGGGGGGGGGGGCAAAGCAGAAAGCGCCGATTGAAAGTCACCAGCTCTCTGCTCACAGAGCACGGATCCGGCAGGGGACTGATGATGCATCCACACAAGTATGATTTTTTTTTTTTTTTTTAAATGTCTTTTAAGTGTGCGAAGTATGTGTTTTGATTTCACTCAGACTTTACTGGCTGCATACTTGTTCAAGAGCAATGTTTCAAAGCATTACATTTAGTAATAGGCAGATGGCATTTTAAGAGTAAGCCTGCATACTTCTCTCAGTAACATTTTAACAATAATAAGTTCAATCTGAAACAGAAGACAAACTGCAGCAATGCTAGAAAATTGATAAAGGCATGAAGCACCAAGATAAGCAGTTCTTTAACATGATTTTCTAAAGGTTACCAAATATAGATAGGTTTCTACCCCACCTAATTAATAGTTATGTGTTTTAGCATACACTTTTTTGCCCAGCAGATGCTCCAACTGCCTGTCCATCTAAGTAATACAATGTACTGGCCTAGAGGATGATCTGGCAAAGGACCAGGAAAAAAAAAAGTCTATATAAAGCAAGCTTTCAAATGACAAAACAATATATTATCTTGAACAGGACACTTATTATTATATAAGTGACTATTAAACTGTATAACTACATGAAACCTAATTGACCACATTCATTTTTTTTATTCTGCCTTGACATCAAAGTAGATGTCTGTGCCTGTAACACTTTGTATTCAGGTTGGAAAATGTTCAGTTAATTATTGATTAAATGCACTTTCAGCAATGTTAATAAATACATTCTAGAATTTATCCAGTGCCTTTTAAATATTTTCTATAATGAAGCAATTGTTTTCCAAGAGGTAAGATTGAATTTTGGTTACAATTAAACCAGTGTCTGATTACTTCCTAACCACTACAATAAAAATATCTATATATATATAGTATTCTTAGAACTGTATGTAGTGATAATATTCATTTAAAAATGTCTCAGTTACCGGGGTTGGGAGGAAACCTACCAGGTTTGCTTAACAAGTTGCAAGGAATGTTTTGTTTTTTGTACCTAATCTCCATTACTGTAAATTTTCCTGGTTACCTTGTCTACATGTAAATGTGGAAAAAAATTAAACATGAAGACTATAAATGGGAAAAAAGTAATTCATTGATTGAATTTTATCAGAAAATGTATTAACCAAATAGAGTTATCAGAGTTTCACAACAGTGGTCTTTTAATTAGATCTAACAACCCTAATTGTTTTGATTGGGAAACCATTTTCACATATAGAGACAAGAACACTGGATACTAACAGTTTGCAATTATTGTAGTGGTACAAAACCAAAATTACAGTGCCTAAAAAAGGACATATGAAATATGAACGGTTTTATATATATATATATATATATATATATATATATATATATATATATATATATATATATATATATATATATATATATATATATATTTTTTTTTTTTTTTTTTTTTTTTTGCTGGCAAGGCCTAGATAGAGTGCTTGTTCAATGGTTGCCCTAAAAACCATGTTACCATAGTTCAGCTCAACCTATACAGCATCCCAGTTGTACCTCACTTGTATGCGCCCCAGAATGAAAGCACTGTTATGGGTTAAACCAGATGAAACAGTGTACAGTGATTTTTTTTCCCCAATCTTTCTAATTCTCAGCTCACACAAGCGCTGGGTGAAAAGGGGAAATCTACATATCAATGTGTGTGCAGATGAAACAATTCAGCTGCAGCGCTGTGCCAAGGCTAGATGAACTGTGCTTTCAGTCACACAACACCACGACTCCTTGCACCTACTGGCACCAGCCCGTCAGACTCTATTCCATGCTCTTTTTTCCAAATGCCGATGAAATGAACCCTCACTGAGAAAAAGCCTCCTTTCACATGCTAAATGACTCCAATGAACCTGCTCTATCATCATAAACTGAAACCAGGGGCCCCAAGGGGACAAAACCTTTGGGGTGTTTAATGGGCAATCTGCATTACTTTAAAAAAGAAGGCAACCCTTTCACCCTGAACTTTTGTCGAAGATAATCTGTTGCTATAACAGCATGATATTTTCTGTAACACAAAACCATTTCACAGCCAAGTCATAGAAAAGGGGTGTTAAAAAAAAAAAAAAAATAAGTACCAGCATCACTTAAAATATGGCCACAGAAGCAAGACAGACGACATTACATGCAGGGGTTTCAGACATGCATTACCAAAAGTATTGGGACGCCTGCCTTTACACGCACATGAACTTTAATGGCATCCCAGTCTTCATCTGTAGGGTTCAATATTGAGTTGGCCCACTCTTTGCAGATATAACAGCTTCAATTCTTTTGGGAAGGCTGTCCACAAGTTTTAGAAGTGTATTTATGGGAATGTTTGACAATTCATCCAGAAGCATATTTGTGAGGTCAGGCACTGATGTTGGATGAGAAGGCTCGGCTCGCAGTCTCCACTCTAATTCACTCCAAAAGGTGTTCTGTCGGGTTGAGGTCAGGACTCAGTCCAGTCAAGTTCACCCCAAACTCGCTCATCCGTGTCTTTACGGACCTTGTTTGGAGACTGGTGTGCAGTCATGTTGGAACAGGAAGGGGCCATCCCCAAACTGTTTCCACAAAGTTGGAATCATGAAATTGTC
The DNA here is from genome assembly GCA_028564925.1 of Lithobates sylvaticus. Lineage (NCBI taxonomy): Eukaryota > Metazoa > Chordata > Amphibia > Anura > Ranidae > Lithobates > Lithobates sylvaticus. The sequence continues at coordinate 370,747,886 of CM053027.1, forward strand.
TTGGTATGCTGACGCCTTAAGAGTTCCCTTCACTGGAACTAAGGGGCCAAGCCAAACCTCTAAAAAAAGAAAAAAACCTGCACTATAATCCCCCCTATACCAAATGATTTGGATGGGTGTCTCAATACTTTTGGCAATATAGTGTGGATGAGCGAGTAGGCTAGATGAGCAGCAGGAACTATTCTCCCTTTAAAAACTTTAATGTAAGAGACCTGTGATACTGAAAAACATACACCTATATTAGAGGTAGCATGGGTCGGACAGTCATTCTGTAGAGATAGCCTATAGTGAACTTGTCAGTATAAAAATACAATCATTGTTAATATCTTTTGGAAGTGATTACATAGCTGCCATACTAATTCTTTGGTTTCTCCAGTTCCCCAGATCAGCAAATCTGTCATAAAAGCTGAAGAATAATCATAACAACTAGGGAACTATGAAACTCCAATAAAAATACTTGCACCAACTTTATTAAAGCCACTTCAAAGCAAGCCTTAACCCCTGGCACTTTGAATCTCCTCTGCTGTCCTAAACTATAATCTATAAACTAAAAAATGTGTTTTTATATTTATCCAAGTAACATTCCAGACTACCTCTGGGTCCCGGCCTCTACATATTACATGTGGGAGGGGGAGAGATCTCAAGGCTTTTATTATCATCCAGCAATTATGTTCAGACAGAGCCAGCCAATCAGAAAAAACTAAATACTGAAGGGGTAGTAGTTCAGCTCAACTGAGAAATGTGTCAGCTTTAAAGTGATTCTAAAGGCAGAAGTTTTTTTACCGTAATGCATTAAGATAAAAATAACCTTCTGTGGGTAGCAGCCCCTCTCAGCCCCCCCCCCATCTCCCCAATACCTACCTGAGCCCCAACTCTATACAGTGATGAGCCTCGGCTGTCCAGGGAATCTCCCTCCTCATTAGCTGATGCTGCTGCTGTCAATCAAAGTCAGTAGGCCAATGAACAGAGATTGGGCAGGCTGAGCCATGGCTCTGTGTCTGAATGGATACACAGAGCAGTTGCTCAGGAGCAAGCCTGCTTGGGTGCCCCCAAAGCAAGCTAATTTCTGTGGGGCTCTCGGCAGGAGGGAAAGGCCAGAAGTGCCGGTGAGGAACCCAAGAAGAGGATCTGAGCTGCTCTGTGCAAAACCACAGCACAGAGCAGGTAAGTATAACATGTTTGTTATTTAAAAAAAAACAACAACAATTAAAAACTTTAACATCACTTTACGTTGACAGTGCTCAAAAAGAATTAAATAATAAAAAAAGAAAAGGTTCCACCTGCTCTCCATTTTTAAACTGCCAGCAGGTCAATTACCTAATTTCACATTACCAAATTGAATGGTAAATTCAATCTGAACTGGATAAGCTTTGCCAGTGTTTCTCAATATCATTCACATAATGGAATTCATGAATTTTTACACAGCTTAGTACAGTGTGTGTACATTTTTTTTCATCCATTTATTAACTTTTTTCAAATACAAGAAGACAGAAAGATTTATGACATAGACATTAACGATTATTACAAGTGTAGTGTGTTGATTTATTTATGCGTTTTCCACATAAGCAACAAAAAAGTCAGCTCTTTATATGCAGCATCAATGCTTGTACAGTTAAGAGTAGGTAAATAGTGTCAATAAATAAAATATAAAAAAAGAAAATTCAGCTGTCACTTGTGAGGGGTAAGCAGGGTCCTCCTAGATGTGTGTTTAAGGTGCTGGAGACTTGAAGTAGGTTATTTTTGTAGCTCAAAGAATAAGTGTAAAGTCTGTAAAACCGTGTCCCTGACTTCTGGCCTATCCCCAACCCTTAAAGAACAACTCCAGAAAGTATAAATGAACATACAGTGTAGTGAGTGGAATGTAAGTGTAATATACTGTACAGTTTACACTTACTTCCGCTGTGTTCTTTGGCAAATAGAAGGCTCTGACAATTAATAACAATTTTGAAATTGAAGTAGTTGCCCTCAAAGGCCTTTATTAGGCAGACTACTTTCATAGATATTGTAAAGCTGATCGCAGACTCATATGTGGCTCATAAGCTTTATGCATCACCCACAGTACTGCATGACAGTCCACAAACTGAAACATAGGTCATCTTTTTTTTTTAACACAACTTTAAGTTGCATAACAAAAATGAATAAAGTTAGCGGAGTAAATTATTAAACCTTTTGTTAATCACCTTCCAAGTAATACGAGTTGTCTGTTAGCCTGACGTTCCTAATATATGGTCATATGATCATTAGCTGACTGATCTTGTGCATGAAAGAGTTAAAATGTCATGTCAAACAACAAGGTTTGGCACAGCCCCAGAAGGCACATGGGAACCGGGGCAGCTGAGTTATAAAGGCCTGATTGTAGCAGCCCACTGGATTGGAAATGACTTGTAGGCCTAATGAAACAAAACTTTGGCAGGAAAACAGAATGAAAGGAATGAGACAATAAAAGGCAGGAACAAAGGGAGCAGAGTTGTTTCAGCTTAGCAAAATAAGCTCACTTTGTTGTTGGGAAAAGCCAAAGCCGATTAGGATAAACCAATGACTAAGCACAAGTCTTCCAAACTAATTACATAGTTCACCATCTGAAGTGTGATTGTAAGCTTAAAATATGGGGGACTACTTTATATCCTTAAGAAACTGCACCTGAAAATACTACACCTGAATTCTCCATAGTATTGGGATCTATGCTGGAAGACCCCTTAATGCCATAATGTCACACTCTAAGGCTGATGACACACTCGCAATCCTGTTTCTAGCGAGAACCCACCAGCAAGACGATTGCTAGAATATGCAGGAAGAACATTGACTTGCTTTGTATGTGTCACTAACTCGCTGCCAAAAGGCAATTAAAAAGAAACACAAACATAACACTGCAGAACGTTTGCCACCGACAAGAAAGCAATGCCTTTGCCTTTCAGGCAGCAACACATGCAAGCAGGTAAGTGTTTTACCTCCTTGCTGTGTCCACCATAACAATTCTGCTATTGCCAAATTCTCACCAGCATCAAGAATGCAAGCGTGACATCATCCTAAGGGTTGTAGTAAACAGGGGAAGATTTAATTTCTATAGAATATTTGGATAGTAGAGGGATTTTTAGATAACTTGAGATAACCTACTAGAACAAAAAGATGGGGGGTGCTATTGCTGACTTGTTTCTGTGGGTGCAGATTGCAGGGCTATCGTCTTCACCCTGGTCTTACCTCCTAGTGAGTTACCGGCCAAGAACAAGCATGGGTACATCAGGTATATTGGTACTGATATACATATGCTTGCACTCATGTCAGTGGCTTTCCAAATAGCAAAGACAGCCTAGGAGTTTGCACATTTAAAAACAGCTTCCATACATAACAACAGGTTCCTTTTAAATGCTGGGGTGACAAAAAAAAAATTCTATAGTTTGACAGGACAGTTTAGACAATAAATATAAGCTATAAAAAGATTTTTCTGTATAAAGAAAGCGATGTGATCTAATAAAACATGATACCTAATGGTTTGATATTTGCAGCAATCACACTTTGAAATTATTGGGAGTCAACGGAAACCAGGCCGGATCAGTGCTCACACCCATCATTTTATCATTCTAACGGACACATGAAACACAGGAAGGAAAGCTTTTACTTTTTTCTGAGTCAAACACATTCATCTACCTAGAACATGCTGAGGAGAAGGAGTGACCACATACAGGTTTTAAATAGTACATTACTTATCATATACTATGTATGATGGTTAAATCCAGTCTCACAATCTGTAGGCACTTTTAAGGAGACATGGAACAGGTGTTTCCTTATTATAACAAACAATGGTTAAAGCCCTAAAGTTGTACTAAACCCTCAGAATTTCTTGGAATTTATGCGTCCGGTGACCTGCATGTAGATTAGGGGGCGGAAAGCATGGGTGGGGGAGGGGGTGCATCCGTGCGCCCCTAATGGATGGTCCACCACTGAGTATTTAAGCAAACATGCCAATTTTTGGCCGGCAATAGGCAAATCATTTACATAAAAAGCAGCCGTTTCTATGCACAATAAGCACAGGATTTCAAGGTGCATATGTTCTTCTGGTTTCTAATAGACTAAGGTTACCCACGAACATGGAATATCAGCCTATGGGGTAGGTATACACATGACAGATTCTTTCCCATAAATATGCCAACGTTTAAGGACAGTGTAAAACACATGCTGTATAGTTATTGCATTGTACCAGAAAACATGACTCTCCCTTTACATAGATGAAAGGCCTAATAGAAAAATTTTACAGATCCTGGATTCAATTTTCATACCTCAAACACTGTGTACAGACGACAATAAGCGTGTATAGAACTGTGATTTCTGACTTCAACTTACTAATCAGTAGCATGCAATAAGCCATTTTATAAATGTGACATCAACAACATGATTGTGGAAAACTTGATTGTGCCTTTAACTGAACAAGCAAGAAAAAGGCCAGTAAGTGATCACAAAGTATTTCAAAGATCACTGCAACTGGGTTATTATTACTTTAATCAAATGTACCAAACATTTTTGTTGATGCTTTCTATTTGATTGGTATACCCTCTAAAAAGAAAATAAATGCTATATACATAAAAAGGCAAGAATATGTATTTATCTATTCAAATCTCTTCAAAAGTCTATAACAAAACATATGCTTTGTGCACAGGTTTTATCTGTGGAATAATTTAACTTTAGCATCACCAGACTTGCAGTTACAAGAATCGAAAGAATGACACAGGATTAAATAGGATGGAGGACTTGTAGCAAGCTAAGTGCCATGTTGAATTGGCAAAGACACTAGATAGTAAGTCTGCAACATACTCCGAGCACAAGGCTGACAATAGACAAGCTGTGTAATCCGCTCCCTCTCTGTTGCTGTATTGCGTATAGATTCTAATGGAAATATACAGCATCCAGGTCTGAGCATGATTAAACCCTGAACAACTGAAAATACACATCCAACCACTTAACACAAACTACTCCACTAACCAAAATGTGCATCTGAAATGGCCACATCATATGCAGTCTTATAACTTCATAATCATTCTCAAAAAAAATGACAAAACCTCTAAGTGTCATGTAGATAAACAGAATATTGATTTGGTCACTCTCCTCCTCCTATCTGATTTATGAGGACAATGGAAGTGCTAACTACTCTGAGAACACATGTACTGCCCTGACAATCAGCATGAAGCAGTACAAAGGCATTTACAAGGCTGGGACTAGACAGACAGCTGCTTAACATCTAATACTAATAAATATGTGGGTCCCCCACATTTTAAAGAAAGTAGGTAAACGGTGTATGTATTGAATATATTTAGAGATTTTAGCAGTTCCACCTTTTTAAAACTTTAACTAGCCTTCTCAACTAAAAGAGTGGGGTTCTTCTTTAAAGTATAATGCCTTCTCAACCTATTAAAATGAACTATTGTGAGTCAAAACATTTTGTGTGTGCTTATAAGAAAAGGCAACAGTCAGGATAAACGTATGAAAAAAACAGCTTTCACTGACTTGAGGGTTATATTGTATCATTAAATAATCAGGTACATGTAATTTATATTTATTTTATAAGAAGAATATAGGAAGTATAATTGAGTTTGTTTCCCCTTACATGGGCAAAAAAATAGTAGAGTGGATTAATTAGCTTAGCTGAAGTGATACATACTGACATTGTTTTTTTTTAAATAAAGCATGTGTCTTAAAAGTAGGGAAAAAAACTTTGGTGTTAAAATTTAGGAAAATAGTTGCTGCATTAGAAGGGTTTTGTAGTGGGGATGGTGGGAAGGATTATGAAAACATCTCAGTATAAGCCTTCCCTCTTCTCCACAGCCCTGAAGGATGCACCCCCCCCCCCTTTCTCTGGGAATACACACAATGTGCACAGTGCCCCTAGTCACTGGAGGACTAACTGGCCTCTATGGGCTGCACTGAGGAGAAGGCAATGTTACCACTGAGATAAGGAAGTGGGCAGAGAGCCTAGAAATTCAAGGCTCAGCCGCTCCTCCTCTCTGCATGTCACTGTAAAGGTGACCAGGGGAAGCAGGGGTTGAGTATTCAGTTAGAGATTTGTTAGCTGGCAGTAACGTGCAGTGACATAGGTGCTGAGAGGCAGTGAGGTTTGAAGTTGGTTTTAGTGGTAGGGTGCTGGGTGACAGGGATATAAAATGCTGGGGATACAAAGATATAATGGGGGAACAGTGGTAGGGCTGCTGGGTAGCAGAGGAGTGCTGGCTGGCAGAAAGGTGCAATATCAGGGATGTTGGGAGTGTAGCGTCAATGGTGCTTGGAGGCAGGAAGTTTCCAGGGGGTGCAGTGGCAGAGGTGAGGGGAGATACAATGTCTGGGTGCAGAGTGCCTAAATGCAAAGCTGCCAGGCACTGGCAGCCCATTCTTGATAAAATGGTTGCATTAATGCAACAAAATGATATATAATATAATATGCACAAATCTATAAAGTGCTTATATAAAAAAAAGGTCAATGGTGCTTCAAACTTTGCAAAGTGTGAGGTGACTTCCCCTTCAGTGACCCCACTCACCAGAAACAATGGACCCTCAGCTTTGCAGTCTGGGTTCAAAAAGGCAGTGATCTATTGATCTGGGGGTGTGTAGGATGGTTCCTCAAAAAACTTTTTTTTTTTTTTAACGCACTTCCGATTCACGTTAACCATTGACGCAATTTTGACGAACTCGGATGTTTTCACTGATGCCTGTTTTTGCCAGATATCCTGTAAGTGGCACCTTTGATGCACTTGATAACTTATTTTAGCAGTATTTCACTATGAGTTTTTTCTCTATTTCCCCATTTATGGAGTGTGGCGTATACTTTCTGTTATAAAGTACCCTCTTGGAAGAGTTTTTTTGAGGAACCATCCTACACATCCCCAGATCAATAGATCACTGCCTTTGTGACCCCAGACATAGGCATATTATATTATATATCATTTTGTTGAACTTAGATTTTGTATGGCACAAACACATTCCTGTCAGCGGGGAGAAAACAGTGATTATTGCTAGTGGTTATAGCAGCCGCTAGCGATAATCGTAAGAGAATCAGCAGGCTGGTTGTACCCAAGTTGATCGATCGATCAACTTGGTACATTCAGCCTGTCCATTAATGGTTCGAATCTCAGCCAGTTCAGCAGAGATTTTAACCATGTATGGCCAGCCTAAGTATAACCAGGGGCCCATATCTATTCCGCCATTTATATGCAAAATCTTTAGTTTTAGTCCCCCTACACACTAAGTTGGACTGGGATTTGAAATCATGAATGGCATCTGAAGCTCATAAACAGACCCTAGGATATATAAAATCTTAAAATCTTTAGCTAATCAGAGCAACAATACTCATATTGGCAACCTCCCAGATTATCATAGTATACCAGGTACAGCCTGTGTATGATGAAGCTCATTTTACTCATTATACAATAGCTGAACAAGTTTTGATTGTACATAAACTTGCACCAGCCAACAGATACACTCAAATGACTACAGCCCCACACACACACACACACACACACACACACACACACACACACACACACACACACACTAAAGGGGTGCACTGAGCTATATCTCACAAAACAAACTTATGTTTGGCAACATAAAAAGCAGAACTACTGGGTTTAGGACTGCAAGGATGGTGTTTGCTATCGCGGGGTAGGAACATTTCTGTCTTTTTGAAGCCACCAAGATGATTTTACAAATGTCTTTACACAGGTTTACAATCTCGTTTTCTGTACTGACATTGACAGTTTGTCCACAGCTTTGGCGACATGGAGCTTGGCCAAAACAAAGATGCTGCAGTGCACAAGCCAGGCATGGAATGTGACAATGAGCATATCAAAATGTTCACTCTCCTGCGCTGTGCGGTAAGTCCCAACTTGTTATCAGACTCTTATCTTGACATGTTAGTATATGTGGATAATGCACACCTTGCTGCCTTCCAAAGACCTGTGAAGTCCAAATGAACTGAAAGCATAGAACACTGAGGGCACATAGGCCTAGCACATTATCCTCAATACATGTTTTTACTTAATAAAATAAAATGGACAGTGACAATGACTAGGATTTTGAACTGTGTATGTCTGGTGAGCTTCATCTCATAATATAGTCAGAATTAATTAACCTGGTCAGGGACTTAGGTTTGTAAAAATCAAAAGCAGTTTAAGACTGCAAGGTTGGTGTTTGCTATCATCCGGTGTGAAAATGTATTCCTTTGAAAGCTGCCAAGATCATTTAACAAATTTCACTGCACGGTTGAAGCCCTTGTGTTCTGTACTGTCATTGAATATTCACAGCTTTCAGTTGTTAGCATGACCCACTAGAATGGTGTCTCTTTATTCATTCATATGCTGCTCACATGAAGCATTTGAAAATATGGAACTGTTGCTGAAGCACATCCAGTACACCAAGTACAACTGGGATATCTGTGGAGATCTAAAAGTAGCCGCTCTCTGCTGCTTGGAATACAGCTAGGATATACCAAGAATGGGACAGCCGTGCAAGAGAGTTGCGCTAAAAAAATAAATGTCTACTCTGAAAGTTTGGTTCCAGGAGAGAAAAATGTGACACGTGAACCACTTGTTGACCCAACAAAGATATGTTTGCCCCCACTTCACATAGAACTCAAAACGAGAAAAAAAATTTGAAAACATTTCACAAGGAAGGTAAACATATGTTTTTAAGAATAAGTGATGCCAAGATTAAGGAATTAAGGGTTTTTGTTGGTCCACAGATCAGATACGTTATCAATGACAAACTATCTGTAGATCTGTTAGTGGGGCCACAGAAAATTGTCTGGAAAGCAATCAAGGATGTTGTTGATAATTTTCTTAGCAGTTACAGAGCACCAAACTACATTCAGTTGGTTGATGAACTTCTTACCATGAAGTGCAGCATGTCACTGAAGATTAATTTCTGCATTCACATATGGACTTCTTTGCCAAAAATCTATTTGTAGTCAGTGATGAACATGATAAAAGTTTTTACGAGGACACCGCCACAATAGAAAAATGGTATTCCGAATACCTGGCATCTCTATATGCTGGCTGACTGTAGTTGGATGCTGCAGCAAGATGCAGAGGACACCAAGTACAAACAAAAATCAGCAGGGCACTTTTAGGCCTATTGAATTGGAAGTGTGTCGGAAACACTAGGCGATTAAAAAACCTTCTAGTCATTAAAAGTCAATTTTATATTTCTTAAGGTTCCTGTGTGATACATTCTGAAATATTATTTGTGTACAAGTTGTAGGGCTTTCTCATAATCACAGCTTTTCAGGAAGCAAATCTTTTGAAAACAAATTGTTGTTCAGTGTTACCTCATCTATCTCCTGGAGCCTAATGTATATTAACAGCAGGTTTTGGCTACCCAAAATTCATAGACATGAAATATTTGTAGAGTGGCAAGCATTTCTTTTTCTTTCTCCTGTGTAGTGCCAAGTTTAAAAGGTGTACAGCATTATAACAATGTATTACACTCTTGCCACACAAAAACAGCCTTTAATGTGTGTTTTCACATCTCTAGCATTTTAATCTATGCACTGCAAAGTAGGCTGAAGTAGAAGTAGACTAAGCCTAAATATATAGCAGAAGCAAGATTAATCTGTACATAAAGGCTCAAGATATAAATATTCTTCCTGCATAAAAGGGAATTAAAGGATACCTGCAGGCAAAATACATAACTGAATGGAAATACATAAAATCTAAAGATACTGACCTGTGCCATTTAAAATGAAAAAAAAAAAAAAATGATCCACAATACTTTCACTATGTAGCAGAAAAAAAGATTGCCATCATACAGTTCCTATGTAGTCATAAAACGGTTTAGGATCATTTTGATTGTGAGGAAAGTTCCAGTAAGGAATCTCACACAGACAAACTTCAAGTGCACATAACTACCGTATTTATCGGCGTATAACACGCACTTTTTCCCCCTTAAAATCGGGGAAAAGTTGTGGGTGCGTGTTATACGCCGACACCCCCCAAAAAAAGTGACAGAAATGGCAAGCGCCGCTGAAAAATAGCGAGCGCTGCCGAAAAAGACCAAATCGCGGCCGAAAAAAAACGAAGCGGTGCCGGAAAAGACCGAGCCGACTGTTCGGCTCTGCTCGTAGTCCCGCCTCCCTGCGCTCGCTCCGGAAACAGAAGGGAGGCGGGACCGCGAGCGGAGCCGAACAGTCAATGACACTGGGCAAGCTACAATGACACTGGGCAAGGCTGCAAATGACGCTGGGCAAGGCTGCAATGACACTGGGCAAGGCTGCAAATGACGCTGGGCAAGGCTGCAAATGACGCTGGGCAAGGCTGCAAATGACGCTGGGCAAGGCTGCAAATGACGCTGGGCAAGGCTGCAAATGACGCTGGGCAAGGCTGCAAATGACGCTGGGCAAGGCTGCAAATGACGCTGGGCTGCTGCAAATGACGCTGGGCAAGGCTGCAATGACGCTGGGCAAGCTACAATGACACTGGGCAAGCTACAATGACACTGGGCAAGCTGCAATGACACTGGGCAAGCTGCAATGACACTGGGCAAGCTGCAATGACACTGGGCAAGCTGCAATGACACTGGGCAAGGCTGCAAATGACTCTGGGCAAGCTGCAAATGACGCTGGGCAAGCTGCAAATGATGCTTAAATGTAAGTTTTTTTTTCCCTAAACTTCCCTCCTAAAACGTTTTTTCCTTAAAATGCCCTCCTAAACTTGGGGTGCGTGTTATACGCCGATAAATACGGTAATTCTTTTTTAAGGTAGGCATTTGGGGGGTCTTACTTTTACTGTAATGCCCCATACACAAGAGAGGAATTTCCGTCTGAAAAATCTTGGATGGTTTTCTGACGGAATTTCGCTCAAGCTTGGCTTGCATACACACGGTCACACAAAAGTTCTCTGAACTTTCAACTGTCAAGAACATGGTGACGTATAACACGACGAGCCAAGAAAGCTTCCGAGCATGCGTCAAATTGTTTCCGAGCATTCATAGGAATTTTGCGCATCGGAATTGGTACAGACGATCGGAATTTCCGATCGGAACTTTTTCAGACCGAAAAATAGAGAACCTGCTCTCAATCTTTTGCTGGCGGGAATTCCGCCAGTAAAAGTCCGATGGAGCATACACACGGTCGGAATTTCCGACCAAAGCTCACATCAGACTTTTTCTGGTGGAATTTCCGATCGTGTGTACGGGGCATTAGATATAGATAGGCAATGAGGATGAGGGGTGCAGGCTTTTTTTTTATAATTACGTCCCTTTTACAGAGTATAGTGATAGGTTGTAAAGAGCAATCTCAAATGTTAATAACATAAGGCGTTTAGACAAACTCAAATAGTTTTCATTGGATAAAACAACAGTTTTAGGATTGACGGGTCCCATAAAAATACAGAGTATGTATTCAAAAGTATGATAAAAAACTGCAGTACATTACAAGACCCAGACATATACAGCGAAATGTGTGTAATAAGAGATGAAATACGCTGCAATGGTAAGCTGCTATTTAGCATATTGCAACAAATCCTAAAATAGAGCTGTGATCGTGAAGTGCTAAAGGCTGGTGAAATTCAGCAAGAGCAAGAGACGAGAGGAAGCGGCTGAAGTGTTCATCTTGAATACTTAAGCTCTCTGTTCTGATTGCAGCCTCCCTTCCTCGCACCGACTGTGTGACCTTTTATCAACCTGACGTTTTAACCCAGTTATACAGCAAGCTCTAACCAGGAGGCAAGGCAGAATCTGTTTTCTCTAAAAATAGGCTGCACATCCCTGTATTTACAAACAGTCTCATCACATGCAGTTTTCCTATGCTAGCATTTAAACCTAGTGTCCTGTCCGCTACCCATCATAAAATGCCTCAGAAGTGAAGTTCTAAGTAAAAAATGCTTACTGCGCCATGCGTTCCAACATGGCCGCTATGCGTTCCAATAGGTTTCCTAATCTGACAGAACACGAAGGCGGCAGCAGACATCTTCTTACACCCAGACAAGTCTTCAATTTCACACTTATTGTAGCAGCAAACTCACCTTATATACTGAAATACAGTATTTTTAAATCTGTGACACTGTTTTGAAACGCAGTCAGAAGGTGGCGACGGCCATCTTGGTACACCCCATACTGCTCAGCGCCAAAGTCACTTAGCGGAGAGGGACATTTTTTGAGAGCCTCACTTGGTCACAGTAAAATAGTCTATTTCAGTATATAAAGTGAGTTAACTGCTAAAATAAGTGTACAATTCAAGACTTGCCTGGGTGTAACAATGTCGCCAATGTCCGCTACCACCTTTGTGTTCTGTCAAATTAGGAAACCTATTGAAACGCAAAGCGGCCATGTTGGAATGCATAGCGCATGCACAATAAGCAATTTTGCTTGCAACGTCACTTCCGTTGCATTTTCTGATAGGTAGATAGAACACCGGCAAACGAACCCTTGAAAAACTATATGATTGTATATCTGATTTCTTCACTGGTGACCAAGACTGAAATGCTCCTATACGGACATTTTTAGAATTTTGAATTTGTAGGAAAATGAAAACCATGCATTACAGAAAGTCACGTTGGTCTTTAGTCTTTCTGGTTTGTAAAAAGTGTTTAACAAAAATGAAGCAAAAGCACATTCTAAAGAACTCCTCGCATAGATAATACTTGAGATTTTTAAATTGAATTCTAAATAAAAATTGATGACGAATGAACGCTTTAAAGTTGCATCCACATTGCCTGAAGCACCGGAGCACAATTAGTAAAACCATATGTGCTTCTCTATGTGACCCGCATATCTGCTCCTTCCACTGCCACTAGAGATATTCATTTTACCTCATGTTTTCTATTAGAAGTTTTCCTCCAGCTGTCCTAGTCATGCCTGGTGACAAACGCTGGACCTTTATTGTCCAGTTGTCCACCAAGAAAAAAACAAAAGAGCAACTCTATGCTATAAGACAGCGCTGTACATTTTAATAAAGTTTACATAGCTCCAACAAATTGCTCAGAGCTTTATAGAGCACATAAAACCATACACATTAGTTCATGTTCCCTCAGAATCTCACTCGGGCCAATTCTGGGAGAAAATCACTTTAAGGCCTCATGCACACTGTATGCTTTTGATGTTTATCTCCTATAGGAAATCAGCAGCAGCAAAAATTAAAAAAAAAAGTGTTCCCATGCCTGGCATTAATACATTCTATTGGCCCAAATTTTGGCCCCTGGAATACGTTAACGTGCCTAGCGTTAAAGTGGTTGTAAATCCACAAAAAAAAAACCCTGCATGACAAAGGCATAATGAGCTAGTATGCATAGCATACTAGCTTATTATATAATACTCACCTTAGATTGAAGCCCCTGCAGCGGTCCCAGTACACAGCCCAGGCCGGCGACATCGCTCCCGGAGTTACTGCTGGGTATCGCGGGCTCCGGCGCCAGAGTCGCAAAGACGTCACTCCCATGTGCCATTGCTTCATGTGCCGATGACGTTGGCACATGCTGATACAGGGGATATCTCCTAAACCGTGCACCATCTCGCAGCAGAGCTCAACAGCCACAGCACCTTGGTCAGGCTCTATTTTTTCTTCTCGACATGGCAGTTCGCTTCCCCATCACTCAGGCGGCATGACCCGAAAGAGGAAGAACAACTCCCAGCCTAAAAAGCTTACTGTTGTCTTTCACCGCGCCTCCTGCGAGCCCAGGCAAGATGGCTCTGAATCCTATTCCTCCACGCGAGGAAGCTGACAGTCTCCAACAGCGGCTCTATCCAGTGGCTTTGTGCATAGAGGTTCCCCACTAACGTTGCCATCTCCTGCAGCCTCTACACTGCTTCAAGGAAGCCCTGCCAAATTCAGAATTAGGCTGGATGATCATTGGGACACCACGGGTGAGTTTTACCGTAACTCAGATTCTCTTAACATTACTAGAGAGCTCCCTAATTCCATTTGGTCTTTCCCAGACACCAATCAGCCAGTCTCAGAGACTGCACTAAAAGACATGCTGGTATCATTTAGAGCAGGCAGAGGAGTGTGCTGTGCTCTCTGCTTCCCCCTAGAGTGCAGTACCCGGCTGAATGAGGAAGCTGGAAAGGTACAGTACTATGCAAGAAGCTAGATTTGTTTTAAAAGGGCTTTATTCATGTGTCTGTCTGTGCATGTGTGTTTGTATGTCTGTATGTATGTGTGTGCATGTGTCTGTATGTGTGTCCATGTACATGTGTCTGTATGCATGTGTCTGTATGTGTGTCCATGTACATGTGTCTGTATGTGTGTCCATGTACATGTGTCTGTATGCATGTGTCTGTATGTGTGTCCATGTACATGTGTCTGTATGTTAGTCCATGTACATGCGTCTGTATGCATGTGTCTGTATGTGTGTCCATGTACATGTGTCTGTATGTGTGTCCATGTACATGTGTCTGTATGTGTGTCCATGTACATGTGTATGTATGTGTGTCCATGTACATGTGTCTGTATGCATGTGTCTGTATGTGTGTCTGTATGCATGTGTCTGTATGTGTGTCCATGTACATGTGTCTGTATGTGTGTCCATGTGTCTGTATGTGTGTCCATGTACATGTGTCTGTATGTGTGTCCATGTACATGTGTCTGTATGTGTGTCCATGTACATGTGTCTGTATGTGTGTCCATGTACATGTGTCTGTATGCATGTGTCTGTATGTGTGTCCATGTACATGTGTCTTTATGTGTGTCTGTATGCATGTGTCTGTATGTGTGTCCATGTACATGTGTCTGTATGCATGTGTCTGTATGTGTGTCCATGTACATGTGTCTGTATGCATGTGTCTGTATGTGTGTCCATGTACATGTGTCTGTATGTGTGTCCATGTACATGTGTCTGTATGCATGTGTCTGTATGTGTGTCCATGTACATGTGTCTGTATGTGTGTCCATGTACATGTGTCTGTATGTGTGTCCATGTACATGTGTCTGTATGCATGTGTCTGTATGTGTGTCCATGTACATGTGTCTGTATGCATGTGTCTGTATGTGTGTCCATGTACATGTGTCTGTATGCATGTGTCTGTATGTGTGTCCATGTACATGTGTCTGTATGCATGTGTCTGTATGTGTGTCCATGTACATGTGTCTGTATGTATGTGTGTCCATGTACATGTGTCTGTATGTGTGTCCATGTACATGTGTCTGTATGCATGTGTCTGTATGTGTGTCCATGTACATGTGTCTGTATGCATGTGTCTGTATGTGTGTCCATGTACATGTGTCTGTATGCATGTGTCTGTATGTGTGCCCATGTACATGTGTCTGCATGCATGTGTCTGTATGTGTGTCCATGTACATGTGTCTGTATGTGTGTCCATGTACATGTGTCTGTATGCATGTGTCTGTATGTGTGTCCATGTACATGTGTGTCCATGTACATGTGTCTGTATGCATGTGTCTGTATGTGTGTCCATGTACATGTGTCTGTATGCATGTGTCTGTATGTGTGTCCATCTACATGTGTCTGTATGCATGTGTCTGTATGTGTGTCCATGTACATGTGTGTCCATGTACATGTGTCTGTATGCATGTGTCTGTATGTGTGTCCATGTACATGTGTCTGTATGCATGTGTCTGTATGTGTGTCCATCTACATGTGTCTGTATGTATGTGTCTGTATGTGTGTCCATGTACATGTGTCTGTATGTGTGTCCATGTACATGTGTCTGTATGTGTGTCTGTATGTGTGTCCATGTACATGTGTCTGTATGTGTGTCCATGTACATGTGTCTGTATGCATGTGTCTGTATGTGTGTGTGTGTGTGTGTGTATGTTACTTTTAATCCGGACCCCCCATTCCTGTACCATCAGAACTGCATTTGTAGGTCTTGTTTGTGATATCAGCCAGGACTGCTGCTCCTCTGAAAAGCAATCCATGCACAGATCGCTTTTCAGAGGCATTTGACAGGCGGTAAAGAGGCATTATTTTGCCTCCTCACCACCTGTTTTAAGCCTATAAAATCCAGCATCACTCTATGCCGCAACTGTGCAATGCGCACAGTTGCGGGTAGTTGCAGTGCAGCCCCATTCACCCTGGGTGTACCTCCAGCTGCAGCCACAGCATGTTTATACCCCCAGCTGCTCCCTCTGCAGCTAAAGGGGGAGAAGTTGGGGGTGGTAAAAACAGCTTAACCGTGTGGTTTTACTGCCCCTCCAACCTGACATGTGAACAAGCTCTTGGTTCACATCTGTGTGGCTGCGTGCTGCGTGTAGATCAGCCCATTCATTTCAATGGGCTTCCCTACCCACAAAACTGCAGGGAAAGAAGTCCCCAACCTTTTTTTTTTTTTTAATTGCACTGCACCAAGAGCACCCCACATTTTCCAATGTGTGGGGTACCATTTATAATTAACGGTACCCCTAAAGAGCAGAGCATTCGTCTGTGTGTCAGGAGCGAGTGCGACAAAGGCAAGAGAATTCTTGTTGGGCAATGTATTAGCGCTCGAACAAACACACTTAGACCAAATTTTATTGGTTTAAAAAATGTCAGGCAAAATGGTCGGCCCTCACGCATGTTCACTTCATCAAATCTGGCCCTCTTTGAAAAAAGTTTGGACACCTCTGATTTAGAGGCACCATCTATGCTGATATCATGCAACTTACTAAACACTTTACTGGAGAAATACATGCTATCGGATCCAGGGTTGACCACATAGAAAATAAAATAGATGCGTTTGCCCACACCATAAATTATTTAGTAAATGCTCAGGATGAGAACATAGATGAACATTACTGGATCAAAGCTGAGCTTGCAGATATGGAGGATCATGCCAGAAGAAATAATAAAAAAATAGAGGAATCCCAGAATCTGTACAGCAACCGGATCTTCGCCAATGTCAGTGAAATTTTTAAAACCTTGAACCCTGAGCTCACCAATTCTGACCCAATTATTGATAGAATACACTGTATTCCTATACTGTCCTTAATACCTGAGCATGTGTTCAGAGATGTGTGGGTGCGCATTCATTTTTATCACATAAAAGAGAACTCCAGCACGGCTGTCTACAGAATGGCAACAGGTGCCTTCATCATCTCCCACCTGAGCTTCTAACCTTCTGTAATAGCATCCTCTCAATGTTAACCTTCTAACCTGCTAGCTGACTTTACCCCCCCCGGTTACCTTTAGCAGTGTCATTCTGCACACGGATCATAAATCCACCTTTTAGTTCAATGAGGACTGCCTGTGTTTCTGTTCATATGTTCCTTTTTAATTCATGAGTCGACCAGTCCCATTCAGATATGGAATACAAGTCTGCCACCACTGAACCAGAGATGTACATATGATATCTCTTGACTGCATTGCCGGTTTGTCAGAATTGTATATCCTTTATTTTTTCCCTTTTATTCTTAATTTTCTGTTTACCATTGATGTTCTGTTTGTTGAAAGGAAATGTATGTATACTGATGATGTACATTCCTTCTACAACTGTGTATATCTGTATACTTACAAATTATATATTTTATATTTTTTTGAAACTCAAATAAAAGGTAATTGACTTACATACTGAAAACACCTATAGTGTACATGGATACATAGGCTAACATGGAGGGGAGTTAACAGGCAGAGAAAACAAAAAGCTCAAACAGCTGAAGAAGCAGCTTTTTTGAGCTGCACTGTGCATGAGGCCTAAAGCAGTATTAAACCCAAAGGCAAACATTGATTATATTGCAGCTAACCAATTCGTAGAAGTGATGGCAGCATTAGGCTTTCTTTCTACTATTTTTATCTGGTGATCTGGCCAGTAAGTCTGTTTTTTCAAAAGAACAAGCTCTCCTGCAAATGCATCAGTTACAGGGATGAGACAAACCATTCAACACTGACAGGGTTGCTTACAATGATCAGTTTAATTCATGTAAAATCTTTATCCCAAAAGGGAAAAACTGTTTGCTGTGACTGCTTATAAAGTGTGAGATGGAGTTTGGCTTCAATGTGTTAGTGTTAATACATCTAACACTCCTCTTCACTCAGACTTAAAATGCTGCTGTGCCATTTGTGCTCACTTATTTAGAATTGGGGCACTCCAACACAGCAGGCGTGTTACTGGTCAGATCACCAGGTGAAAACAGAAAAAAAGAAAACTAACGCAGCCACTACATCTAATGATTGGTAAGCTGCAATATATTAAATTTTTTGGTTTTGAGTTTAATCCAGTACACAAAAGTACTTGCTTGTCACGTCTTAAAATGTTTGTTAAGCCACTAACTGATCATTATATCATCCCCTCTGTCACATAAAAAACTTTACCCTAGTGCCTGTGCTTTATTAAAAAAAAAAAAAAAAAGAAAAAAGCAGATTTATACCTGTTTTAACAGTGTCTTCCAACGATCACATGACTCCAGGCTCTCTGCTTTCCCTGTCTGATAGCTCCAGTGGGCGGGCCAAGATTCCCCTGCTGACGTCAGCCAGGGAGGCGGGGAGGAGAGGAGCAGAGATCCTGGAGTAATGTGATCTCTGGATTAAAACAGGTAGAAATCTGCTTTTTTTATATATAAAGAACAGGCACTAGTACACAGCTTTTTATGTGACAGAGGGGATGATATGAAGATGAGATCCCTCAGAGATTTTTTAAAAAAAAATTTCCTTTTGTTTTTAACATTTTACCTTCTGCTAAAACTTTTGTGAATCAGTACTGCTTAGACCTTGAAGAAGGGGACACAACCCGAAAGCTCGTCCATGAAAAATGATATGTTAGTGCAAATAAAAAAAAGTATCACGGACAGTACTCAATTTTCTCCTTTGTTACAAATTTATAAATGTATTTCAGAGTATAACGGCTACCCAAAATGTTCCATAACCAAGAAACATACTTATAAAACAGTGAAACGTACATTACAAACAAGAACATTTTCTCTTTCTAGTTTACAAAAATTCTGTGTGCTGCAACAAAAGTAACCTTAGATGATACATTTTAAAGTAAACCTTTATTACGCCCAAGCAAAGGACATAAGATAGTAGGCATCAAAAGGTGCAACATCATATGTTGACAACTTACTTCCAAAGTACCACTGCAGCTTACAAAGCTCTCACCACAATACAGACTTTCAAATACCCCATGTCAGTATACATGTGGCAATGCTTGAACCTGGTGACAGACCACAAGGGCCCAAGCTCTGTAATGCGGGAGCAAGGATCTGGTGTCCCTGGTATGCCTATACCTAGAAGTCTGGCTCCAGTAGAACTCTGGAAAGTGTAGTTATGCCTACTATCCAATTTCAGTCTACATGTTTTATTGAGTACATACAAGATCAATTTAAAACGTGCATTTGCTGTTTAATTACACCACAAATTTTCTCTTTTTTTTTCTCTCTGTCTTTCCTTTCCTACTTATTGGTTATCGGACTTGTGCGTTAATGTGAAAAATGGTTTATCTTGAAATTTTATATTCCTCAATTAAAGTGGTTGCAAACCCTTACAACTACCCAATGAAGTGAGTGGCCTCAGGTGATATACAGAGCTGAAACAAATCCTCCTACATAAGTTGTATCTGTTCATCTGCAGCCATCTATTCTGTAAAGCCTTCTACAACACACAGAATTTACACAGAATCTGTCAGCATTTCTTAGCAGCACAAAGGAGGGGGGAATCTGAATTCACACACTGCACAGCTCAGGCAATCACAGACTGTGTGTTGGAGCATTTCCTTCCCTGACACCATTTTTCTCTTGGTGTAAGGAAAAGCTGTCAGAAGTGATTCAAGCAGAAAACAGAAGAGCCAGACAGCAAAGAGAAATCAGACTTCGTTCTTTAGATAGAGAAAAGTGCACAGTATAGAAGAATGTACTTTGTTCAGATTTCATGTATGAGGTTCACAACCATTTTAACCTGTAGCTGACCGCCCACTGTCAAATGACGGCGGGACGGTGCAGCTATTGTGGCAGGCCGCCGTCATATAACGGCGTTCGCGCGCCGCGGGAGGCGCGCGCGCGTGCCCGCCGCGTAGCTGGGGACCCGATGCGCGTGCCCGGCGGCCGCAATGTTCGCCAAGCACCCGCGATTGCCCGGTAATCGAGCAGGACGTGGATCTGTGTGTGTAAACACACAGATCCACGTCCTGTCAGAGGAGAGGAGACCGATGGTGTGTCCCTTGTACATAGGGACACCGATCGGTCTCCTCCCCCAGTCAGTCCCCTCCCCCCACAGTTAGAATCACTAAGATAGGGAACATATTAACCCCTGCAGCGCCCCTAGTGTTAACCCCTTCCCTGCCAGTCACATTTATACAGTAATCAATGCATTTTTATAGCACGGATCGCTGTAAAAATGCGTCAAAAGTGTCTGATATGTCCGCCGCAATGTCGCAGTCACGATAAAAATCGCAGATCGCCGCCATTACTAGTAAAAAAAAAATAATAATAAAAATGCTATAAATCTATCCCCTATTTTGTAGACGCTATAACTTTTGCGCAAACCAATCAATAGACGCTTATTGCGATTTTTTTTACCAAAAATATGTAGAAGAATACGTATCGGTCTAAACTGAGGAAAAAATTTGATATTTATTATAATAAAAAGTAAAAAATATTGCGTTTTTTTCAAACTTGTCCCTCTTAATTTGTTTATAGCGCAAGAAATAAAAACCGCAGAGGTGATCAAATACCACCAAAATAAAGCTCTATTTGTGGGGAAAAAATTATAAAAATGTTATTTGGGTACAGCGTTGCATAACCGCGCAATTGTCATTCAAAATGCGACAGCGCTGAAGGCTGAAAAATGGCTTGGTCAGGAAGGGGGTGTTCGTACCTGGTAGGCAAGTGGTTAAAGTACGCCAATCACAAATACAGGAAAACCTAGCATATGATGCCATACAAAAAGTAGAGGCTGCCATCCATAAAAAACCTTGTATCAAAACAACCAGTAGATCTGGAGATTTAGGTAGCTGAATGTTATAGAGTATTTCCCTTTTATTGCCAGACTCTCAAGTCCCTTCTCAAGTCTCCCTATCAGTCAAAAAATCCATCCATCAAAATAAGACTTGGAAGAAGTCTGAAATGTCAAATTATACACTTATATGGCAAATCAAGATTTGCAAGGCTATACCATACTCGGACTTCACACTGTTGAAAGTTAACCATTTTACCATGAAGGAATTTTGGCTTTAGCTCACCTGTTAGCCACGCCCCACCAACTTGTTTCACCCAGGTAGGACTTAGTCATAGAGTAAGTCAATATTTGCATATAAAGTAACTTCCACTGCTTGTACTGAGTTACGTTAAAGTGGATGTAAACCCACTCTCATCCTTTCTAAACTACTGCAATATTGGTTATCTAGAAGGATATACATGCCTCCTGCATGTATACTTATCTGTCAAATGTCTCCCCTCTGTCTGCTATGAGACAGATTTTGTGGGTGGGTCTGTTTTCCAGGGCTCAGTGGGTGGAGTACACTCCCCTTATCAACATGCATTTTCTCCTGTGTATTTCTTACACTGAACTTCTGCTATGATCACTAACATCCAGTCAAAACCTAGAAAAGTCCCCACATGACTTCAGCATGCCAAATCATGCTGAGGTGTGGCACAGCCAATCCTTGCAGAACTGCTTAAGAAAGGAGTGGGGGTGGGAATTAAAAAATAATGCATGTCTTAGGCTAGTGCACGAGATATGTAAATCACCTGTTAATCACAGCAAGGGGGAAGAACGGACAAAGTTTTCACAGTTTGTCCGTTTTATTTCACTGAAAAAATTGCTCAGAGCTGGATTAACTCTTTGTAGCAAGACTGGGCACAGCTGATCTAAAATCCCATACTCTATATTGTGCCAGACAAAAAATAAATAAAAGATTTTTGGGTTTACACCCACTTTAAAGTGAACCCTTACAAACCACTTGGACCTACAGGTAAGCCTAGATTAAGGCTTACCTGTAGGTCCAAGAAATATCTCCTAAACCTACACGGTTTAGGAGATATTTGCCAAAAGACAGGCATCGCTGCCTACGGCGCATGTGCCGTAGACAGCGGCGCGCAGGCGCACTGAGTGTGCCGCTCTCAACGGCGATATGCCGCAAGTGGCGGCTCCCGTGTGCATGCGCGGGAGTGACGTCATCACGGCGCCGAATGACTGTCAAGAAGATGGAGGCTCAGTACACAAGGGGACAGCGGTGACATCGCTGGCACCTGTTTCAGGTAAGTGACACATAATGGGCTACTATGCGATGCATAGTAGTCCATTATGCTTTACCTTTGCAGGGAAACAAAGAGGACGTAAACCCGTTAGGGTTTACTTCCTCTTTAAGTGAAGGCAACTTCTGATTATGCATTTTTTTCTTTATATGTGCCATCAGAATTGCCCAGTTTGCCTACAGCAACATCACCCTGAACGTGCCTGATCTCATCTGAATTGGCCAGATTTGTGACAAGTTTAGTTTAACTACACATACATATATACCTATACACATGGGCGTCCGCAGAACTTTTTTCAGGGGGGGGCATCAATTTAATGTCACCCATGCTCTGATCCTTTTCGACAATGTCATTATCACATTAGCATGGTCAGAGACTGCAGACGTAGTACAGGAGATAGTCAGAGACTGCGGACATGGCCCAAGAGACAGTCAGTGACTGCATACATGGCTCAAGAGACTGTAAGAGACTGCGGACATGGCCCAAGAGACTGTCAGAGACTGCATACATGTAGGGGCTGATAGAGAGAGACGGGGTGACAGAGAGAGGGGGTGACAGAAAGAGAAAAAGGGGGTGACAGAGAGAGACAGAAGAGTGTAACAGAGAGAGACAGAGGGGGGTGATGGGGGTCAGAGAGAGGGACCCCCTAGCCCTGTCTGCAGTCCCTCAAGTGCCCCTATGTCCCAGTGGTGTGTGTAATGCTCAGTACGATACCTTGCATGCCACTAGGATGCCCATGATGGCTAGCAGCTGGCAAGACCCGTTTTCATCCTGGGTGAGGAAAGGAGGTGCTCTGTTCCAGCCATCGGATCTATTATGTGACATGGAGCGGTCCATGGCTGCTTGCATTTCCTGCCAGTCCTTGTTCTCTGAACCCCCGGTCAGTCTGTCCTCCAGGCCTGGGAGCAGTGATGAGGTTTAAGGAGTCCAGGGGTTCCAGGCTCTGGGAGGCGCCGGGGACGTTGTACCCACTGTTCCTGGCGTCTTGCTGCTCTCCTTTCCCATGGCTTCCGTCTCCTAGACCACTCGCTCGCACTATGTAGACTGGGTGATGTCATCCTGCCCACCCCTTGAGGCCTTCGCTGTCCCGCTCCTCGCACCAGCTGTCACTGGCCCTGCTAAACTGTGTACAGGTGCGCAGAGGCGTATCTAGTGAAAATGGCGCCTATGGCAAACACTGACACTGCGCCCCTGTCAAAACATTTGAAACCCATCTTTCAGATACTGTGGACAGGACACGGTTAGATGCTGTGGACATGGTAGTTTCCTTCTCTGTCCCCCCCTTCATATTACCATACCGTTTCACATCAGTCAGTGTCTGTCTTCTGTCCCGTTCACCTCTCCAGTCGGGCACTGTGCACATCAGTGTACTGTCTTCCTCTGCCGGGCCGGCTCCCCCCCCCCAGTAATGTCCTCCTGTGGCCTGTGTCTCCTCTCTGCATCGTTGCACCACTGCGTCACCGCCGAGAACGAGTGCCTTCCATTTAAAAATGGTGCCAGGCGGCGACATCACGTTACTGCACATGCGCTGCCTGGTCAAGCCTGTACGATCTTTCCTGAGCCCTGCAGGCTTTGGAATCATTGCATGTCCGGCCCACGGCTATCGCTGCCCGTAACAGGCTTTTACGGCAGAAAAGACCATACCTCCCAACTTTGAACTTCAGAATGAGGGACACATGAGGGAGGAAGCATCCGATGGCACGTGGCAAAAGTGGATGTGGTCAAACTCTTAACAGTGAGGGGGGGGGGGGGGGGCGCTTAATGGGCCTGGCTAAACAAAACCCAGGTTTCCTTGTACCTCTAAAATATGCTTTGATTGCTGTGCCACAAGATAAAGTCTCACGGACACATGCAAACCCCAGCACTATAATAAAAAAAAAAGAAAAATCTTCCATTACAAATGGTTTTGCATAAACTATGAAAGTGTGCATTACACAAAGTGTAGAAGGATTCAGGAACGCATTATGTACAGGGTAAGTGAAGTAAGGGAAAGTGGCGATCTGTGCGTGCAGGGTTACACAAGGCTGAAAAACCCCCCTGGGGAGGGGAACACACAATTGCTCCTGACACTTTACATCTTTGTCCCAGCCAGCGATATATGTCAACTTCTGGCTGAATTGGACCTGCAGCAGTGTGAACATCCAAGGATTGGTGAGCAAGCCGGCTGGATGTGCACTGTGCAGCTCCAATCAGAGACTTCACCTGTCAGATCCAAGCTGTGATGTCATTTATGGGGGGGGGGGCTGCTACTCAGACCCGCCCCCTCTGTCAAACAACCAATATAATGAAAGAATTGCCCAGAGCTGTCCGTTTTTTTTTTTTTCCATTCAGCCTGCTGGTTGAATGAGAAAAATTGAATAGTGTGTACCCAATTAAATTTTTGGGTAAATGTCAGCTTTAATGTGTCCCCCACACCAGGGATGGGACTTGGCACAGAGCAAAGCATTCACCAGGTGCCTTACAGACAGACAGACAGACAGATGGCAGTTGAGTGCAGGGATGGTGTCAGCAATGGAGGCGCTCAGCTCTAGTATTTATCATTTACTTTGATCTGAATGGACGATGACAGGTTCTCTTTACTGCCAGACACCCCTCTCAGATCCCCTGTAGGGGGCCCTGGAGCCCACACACTGGACAGGTCCAATCTTCAGAGAGATATAGTATCTGCAACAAGAGATCCCACCACTACATACTGAGAGCTGAGGGGGAGGCCAGCCTGACACATCATCCCCCCCACCAGCACACTGAGTGGATGGAACATCACACAGCATGTTGTACCCAGGAAGTGATGTCCTCCTCAGCACTAGTGATGGCACAATCACAAACCTCCCCAGAAAGCAGCTGACATGCTGGGACCTGTAGTCCCTCCTGTGAATGTCTGATACCCCACTGTCCTATCAGAGCTCAGCCTCCTCTCACTATACACTCACCTTACATTCATGTGCAGTGTTGTCCCTGTGTATACTGACAGAAGCTGTTCATGCTGGAAAGGAGGGGGAGGGGCGGGGTTTAGATACAACGTTCTAGAGGGGAGGAGCTGCTGTGCTCTGTGAAAGGGAGGAATGGGGAAGTGTGGTGTGTGGGATGTGATAGGGAGGGGGAGGAGCAATACATGTAGTACCATGTGAGTTTGCTCTTTCATTACATTGGTTGTTTGACAGAGGGGGCGGGTCTGAGTAGCAGTCCAGCCCATACCCGACATCACATCTTGAATATGACAGGTGAAGTCTTTCATCGGAGTTGCACAGTGAACATCCAGCAGGCTTGCTGGCCAATGCCTGGATGTGCTGGGTGTTCACACTGTTGCAGGTCCTATTCAGCCACAAGTTGGCACATAAGCAACATAATTATGCAGGACAAAACCTTGCTGGAACTCCTGATATGATCCCTGATTCCAGGGGAGGGCACCCGCCCCCCTTGCCCCTACCTGCGGACGCCCATGCCTATACACTGATCAGCCATAACTTTATGAGCACTGACAGGTTAATTGAATTCCCTTTATTATCTTGTTACAATAGCATCGTTAGGATAGCAAATAAACTTGTTGTCCAAAAAGTTGGTGTGTTGAAAGCAGAAAAAATGGACATCACAGTTTGTTGCGTATGGGGTCTGCTTAGCCACAGACTGGTCAGGGTGTCCATGTTGATCCGTGTCCACAGCCAAAAGTTCCTACAATGGTCATGTAAGCATCATAACTAAACCACAGAGAAATAAAAAAGCTGGCCTGGTCTGATTTTATGTTTTCTTTTACATAATTTGGATGGCTGGGTGTGTGTGCATACCTAGTGAAGAGATGGCACCAGGATGCAGTATGGAAAGAAGGCAAGATGGCGGAGGCAGTGTAATGCGTTGGGCAATTCTGCTGGAAAACCTTGGGTCTTGTCATTCATGTGGATATTACTTGACACATACCACCTACCTAAACATTGTTGCTGATCAAGTACACCCCTTTATGGAAACAGTATTCCCTAATGGCATTGGCCTCTTTCAGCAGGATAATGTACCCTGCCACACAGCAAAAATGGTTCAAGAATGATTTGAAGAACACAACAAAGTTTGAGGTGTTGACTCGGCCTCCAAATTCTCCAGATCTCAATCCATCAAGCATCTGTGGTATCTGTGGTGTGGTAAAACAAGTCTGATCCATGGAGGTCTCACATTCACGCCTTGATGGGTCAGGGCTGTTTTGACAGCAAATGTGGTATTACTCAATCTTAGGTTGGTGATCATAAAGTTATGGCTGATCAGGTTATACACATACACCATTCTTGCTCCCTTTGCATTTTTGTTTGCATTAAAACATGTTTAATAGGTACAAGTTTGAAAAAATGCAGAAAACATCATTTTATTAGACACTTGGAAAAACATAACATTTAAGGAAGTGTTTTCTGCACAATTGCGACTAGAAAATCTAAACAATTTCTGATAAACAAGATTTCAAGCCCTTCTTTGTGCTACAGGGGAATACTTGTTTCATATTCACAATTCAATGCCGCCTTCTATTCATTAGTGAAAAGTGCTATACTTTATTCAGGATGCAGAGCTCAGCCGGAATATAACAATGCGGGAAACTTGAGTATTACAATACCAATGCAGAAATTGCTGGCTAACCATTCTGCTAACATTGACAGCTCGGGAGTTAAGTTAGGACTCAGGGTGCTATTAAAGAATATACAATGCCTAGTCATTCTTCAGGCCAACACTTGTGAAATGGATGTTCAGAAAAAGCACTGAACACAAATTCATATGTATGGTGGTAGCACATAAAACTGTCTCTGCATTTATAGTCAAGGATTTGTTACTTTTATTTAAACCATCTGAACTCTCAATTGTGGATAATAAATTATTGTCACTTAAATTTTTACGAAGTATTTTAAACATAATATTTATGAATAACGGGTTTAAAATACAACCTAACACCAGACAGACTAAAGGTGACCCCACTCCGATTTAATTCTGCTTTGATCAGCAAAATTAACCATGATCTCTTCAGAGAAAGTGCCTCCCTGACTGGTTTTAAATCAAATGGGATAGATAGGTAGGCCCATGCACTATATAGATACTTGTAAACTTTGATGCTCTAACAAATCAAATCCCCCCAAAAATCGAAACACTTGTACGGCCAGCTTAAAGTGTAACTGTGCTGTGGAGAAGCTGTGGGTGTCTTGCCATAATCTGCAAGTATGCTTGGCATATTAGGGCAGACATTACTGGCATGTTATCCTTTTCTCTGCTGCTTCTTCCTAGCAGCCCATTGATATTGATATTTTTTTTTTTCGTTCAAAGTTTCATGAAACTACATAAAAGTTCAAAAAAACGACTTGATGTGGTTAAGGAAATCCTCCCCACTGAGGTATTGTATTCTGAGTAGGGAGACTTCCTTGCCGTCAGAATGCACTGATCAGTACTGCCAGCTATAGCTGTCAGTACTGACTGAGTGAAAAAAGCCCAACAGGGCAGTTGTACAAAGTTGGTCAGCCTGCCCATACATGGATCAAAACGTGCCCAGTCCTTGCAAACTTAACTGAATTTCGATCCATTAATGGCCAGCTTAAGTGTCCTCTTTTTTTTATCAATTTGGCATCCAGTGAAGATGCAAATCCTTCTCATCTTACAGATGTCCCAGAGTGTACACAGTGCTGTATTTGCGCTGCAAGAAGTGTACAAACAAAATGCTGAAAGAAAGGGAAAGGATTTGTTGGACTAGACCAATAATGTTTTTTTCTATCAAAAAAATGATATCCTTTAGCTTTTTCTATAGTTCTGTTTTAAGGTAAACAAATGTAAGTTTAAAAATGAAAACGACCAAGTTGTTTAAAGGGCATTTCCACTTTCAACTTCAAAATTGGTATGATACTTAAATGACACTTCTTACATGTCCCCATTCACATAGCATAACTTATAAAATATTTTAAAATTGCAGCTTACTTTTTTAGATGTTTTTTTTTTTTGCATTTCCAGCAAGGGAAAATGTCACTTAGTTCTCTTTGTTATGATTGGGCTAGGATGCTGTGTTTGCCATAATTGACCACATCTCTACTGTGCAGGCATATTTAATCTCACCGCTTGAACTAGATTTTGAACACTGTGTCTTAACAAAGGATAAACGTTTAGAAGCTAGGCTTCTCCATTATATGTTAATAAGAACTGGACCTGGCCAGTCCCCAGCCCAGTTATTGGGACAGATTTTGCTGAGCTAGCCGAGAAATGCCATGACACCTTTCTCTCAGAAACATCAGGTATGCTGTATGGTTTGGAACACATACCAAACATAGTGGGGTCTTCTCAAATTTCACAGCAAAAATGGAAATATACAAGTTTCTTTATGCTTGCACTAAATATATATACATAATCTAAAATTGGACAGTCAGAAATCAACAAGGCAAAATTGTGCTAAAGATGAAAGTACACACTATATTACCTATACAGTATATGGATGTGTTTAATAACAGGAAAATCTTTTGCTTTTTTTTACTCTTATTTCTGTAATAAAGGTAAAACCTCTGACTGTTTGCTGGGGGTTATAACGCTTCACACATCATAGTTTTTTACAATGCCTTATTAAATAAGGCCGATTGCCTTGACTAGTCAGTCAAGAGTCAAATAATGGATGTTACAGCTAATGTAAAATTAACACGTCTCAAAAAAAAAAAAGAATTAACACGTCTCAACATCTCAAGGCAATGCCTGAACTATGCTGAAAACAGATTTACTTTCTATAGTAAAGTACATCCCTGTACTCCATACTCCCACTATTGTAATGGTTGATACTCTCAAAAAACAGGTGGCACCATCCACATCAATAATTTAGGTCAAATGTTGCAAAGCACACCAATGGTGCAAACCATATTGATTTAATAAAGTCTGCCATTAATATGGAATAAATTATACTCTCATTATCGAAAACGTTGGTGTGCTGGCTGACAAGCTTTGTAGAAATTACATGTTTGCACACAAACATAATTTGTATCTCAAGACTAAAATAGCTAGGGAATGCATGTTCCATGTGAAGGCAGTAACCACAACGAAAATTAGGTCTGCAAAACAAATATAGTATAAGTATAAACGAGGACTTACCTTGCCGTACTGTTCGAAGTATTGCTTTACATCTTCTACTACTGTGTTTGCTGATAATCCCCCTACGAATATTTTCTTTGTTCTTGTGACCATCTACATAGGATGACAAGAGAGACATGCTCTAATCAGATTATTTGAAACTACAAAGTGGGACAAAAATTACATCCAGATAGAAACTGTTAATCCTGTTAATTAATTTGATGCATCCATGGAAGGAATTTATAGCTCAAGAAAAACTCTGTGTGAGAAGAAAGTGATGAATAAGACCTATAGGACTCATTCACACAATATTTTACAATAGAAAAATCCAACAGGCTGAGAACTATTGATCATTTTAATAGAGACACAAAGTTAAAAAAATAAATTCTTAGCTGATTAAACCCAATAATATAATGAATGTCATGGTTTATGTCTAAATTTGCTAATGCTGCTATGTGACCTGGACTTTTCCATCATAAACACAATGAGACAAAGTCTTTGACGTTTAGTTGCATTTTAATTATATGCGAATCATGCTGTAATACATACAGCAAAATGTAATCAAACTAAATCTGCTCAAAAGGAAATCTTCAATAGCTTCATGATGAAAAACATGCTTTTGTAGAGGTTACCACTGGTGAAAACCACATGTTAAAACAATCAGTTGATCCAGAGATAGAGGCAGCTGGAGTTACATACATATCTTGATTTTTTCTGTAATAATTAAACTTTGCATGGCCACTTTTGAGCCACTCTATCGGTGCTTTAACATAATCAGTGGAATCACTCACCATGAAAAATGCAGAAGTCAACATTTGACAATAATATTAGCTATATTCTTTGGGCATGGTAACTTCCACAGATTCATATTTTCATGATAATCACTTTGAATTGTTGAGGTTTTTAGACAGGTTTACTTCAACAATTTTTTATCAAAAATGGTCTGCTTTCAAACATTAATCGTGGCATACAGGGACAACTTTGGAGTAAAGCTGGCCGTACACTGTTCGAATTTTGACTGCTTCAGAGGAATCAGGCAAAAGTCTAGCAGTGGATGGCCCTGCCAATAAATGTCAATAAATGTCAATTTACTAAAGGAAAATCAACTTTGCACTGCAAGTGCACTTGGAAGTGCAGTCGTTGTGGAAACTGAGGGAAAGATCTGCTGATTTTATCATCCAATCGTGTGCAAGCTAAAATGCTGTTTTTTATTTTCATTACATGTCCCCCCTCATATCTACAGTAACTGCACTTCCAAGTGCCCTTGCAGTGCAAAGTGGATTTGCCTTTAGCAAATAAACGCCACTGTCTGAAATAACGAAAATTTTTGACTTCCTTGCATATTGCTTTCACAAAATTTTCATCAGTCCAAGTTTTATGTAAAGAGGAGGCAATGATATCTTTGTCGAGGTTAACAAGTGCGTCATGTGCCATGTTTTTCTGTCCGGGAACCAAATTCTTTTGGAGTAGCCATTTATTTTTAACGTAATACAATTCCCTTCCATAGCTTATATATTTGAGCTGCATTACAAGCAACAGAGGCACTACCTCAATATCTCCACAGATATTCCAAATGTACTGGATGTGCTTCCACAAAAAGTTCCATGTTTTTGTATTTTTCTTTTACACGAGCAGCACTGCCAACAGGTCTGAAGGGTGTACATTGTCATTGTATTAACAAGACAGCCTTGAGGCTTAACAATGATAAATCAATAAATAGATGCCATTCTAGTGGGTCATGCTCAACACCCAAAGCTGTGGACAAACTGTCAATGTCAGTACAGAAAACGAGATTGTAAATCTGTGTAAAGACATTTGTTAAATCATCTTGGTGGCTTCAAAAAGACAGAAATTTTCCTACCCCACGATAGCAAACACCATCCTTGCAGTCCTGAACCCAGTAGTTCTGCTTTTTATGTTGCCAAACATAAGTCCCTGACCAGGTCATTTAATTATGAGATGAGGCTCACCAGACATACAGTTGAAAATCCTAATCATTGTCACTGTCCATGCCTAGCTGGTGCATTGCTGCATCTTTGTCTGCTTCGTCTATTTTTCTGGCAGGGTCAGTACTGGCAGATTGTCATGTGGAACTGGTTTCATGGCTAAAGGCAGATTGGTGTATTCCTGTATTTTTTTTTTTTTGTTTTAGCAGAGAAACCAGTAATATTAGACAGAAGTAACAGTTTGTCACATGATTATTCTGTTCTTGCCATATTATCGGAACAGCATTGACTTCAAAGTTCCTTTAAGCCAAGCTCTAAGATGGACATCTTGCACAACAAATGTGAGGAGCCCAGGCCTGGTCTTGATCACCAAACTTACAACCAACGTACAGTTTATATGCTTTCTTAACAAGTCCAGTCATGATGCATCTTTGAGGCTTAAACGTGTACCCCAAACATAGCAGAAGATATCACGGCTGTTACTTCATTGGTGAAACTTTTCTGCTGCCACCAATCGCCCTTTAGCGAGTCTATACCTGCCTTACTTGTATGTAAATAACATGGATGTAGATAATGCTATGCTGTGAAACCGTCGCTTCAAAATACATGGAAACGGATAATGAAATGAATAGCATCTGTGCAGCAAACTGTTTTTATAGTCTTTGCAGGCAGCATCCATCCAGCCTAAGCATGCTCACGCTGTACAAGTTTCATAAATCTTATGCAATATGCCCCGAGTGCCTGCCTGGACATGCATGAGCTACACAAAGCATCTTATAACGCAAGTGAAAATTTGTAAACCTAAAATATTTATAAAAAGAAATTGCAAAAGCATAAGCTTCCTAATAAAATGGTATGTGATGGGTTAAAAGACTGGTTATTTTTGCAGCCAAAAATGTATATATGATACACAAAAAGCGTTTAGGAAGCAAAATCTTTGTTGTCCATTGTAATCAACTACATGCACTGTTCAGGTATTCTGACATCCAAAGGTAGCGGCTGTCAGAATACAATGGCCTGGGCAGGTGGAATTCATCTATCCATGCTGTTTGTGTGGATGGAGAAATATACTAGGGCTTGTTCACGCTTGTGCGGAGACTGTCATTTATATGCACTGGAAAAATGCTGGTCTCTGCAAGGGCACACAGAAAAAAAAATTTCTATGTGCCCTGTTCACATTAGAAAGCTGGTAGCAGGTGCCGAGTATTGCTGTGTTGCAAGCATGTATGCAGATTTCTGCATTGCTCAGCAGCTCTCTCTCTATTCCTGCATTTCTATACATCACAACTAATTTTCAATATATAAACAAATGAAATGTCACTTTGTGACATTTAAAAAAGTTGAGAAAAGAAAAAAAATAGGTAAACAGTGCATCCTTGTGTCCCTCATTGACAGCATGTGTAAATGAGCCCTTAAAAGCAATATTAAACCCATAAACAAAAAAATATTAAATTGTAGCTCAAAATGTCTTAGATGTGGTGGCTGCATTTTTTAATTTTTTTTATTTTTTCCCCTTTATTTTCACCTGATGACCTGGCCAGTAAATCTGTTATTTTTGCACTTACTTAAACAGACCAAGCTGTCCAGACAAAGTAGCCGTTAGACTTGAGACAAGCCATTTAACACTGACAGGGATGCTTGCAGTGGTCAGCTTTTATTAATTTATGTAAATAATTTATCACAAAAGAAAAAAAAAAAACCTCTTTGCTGTAATTGCTTATGAATTATTAGCTGGAGTGCAGCTTCAATGTTAGACAAGTCCATCTAAATCTGCTTGTCTAACACTACACTCCTCCATGACTGACAATGCTGATATTCAATGGCGTCTGCTCTACTACTTTATTCAGAGTGCAGACACCCTTAGGACACACGGGCTGAATGTTGGGTGGCACCGAACGGTTCAATAGAAACCGGTTGACATTCGGCTAGCGTGTACGGCAGCTGGTCCAACAGAAGCCGGTCGTTCGGCCAGCTTCTGTGGAAGGGTCATGATGAAAAAAGACTGGCTCCTGATCATCAGAGTGTTCTGGTGGGTGGGGGTGGTGGCGCCCCCCCTGACAGAACACAATAGCATAGCAGGGGAGATTGCTGTACTAACATTGGATTTTTAGTACAGCAGGTTTGACCTGAGCTGTCAGTTTTTTCTTCGTTTAACCCGCTGGGTTGAACGGAGAAAAATAAATAGTGTGTATGAGGCTTTAGTCAGGAAGTGGGTTGCTTGCATGTTCATCAAACAAATGTTCTTGAAACTAAAAATTTCCAGCAAAATTCTTCTAGTGTATGGTCCGCATCAGTATATTCTTTTGTTTAGCTGTGAAACTAACAATACTTGCAGTTGACAAATTTACATGCCAATACTATTATTATTATACAGGATTTATATAGTGCCAACAGTTTGCGCATCGCTTTACTAGAGTAGATGCTCCTCTAAAATAAAACATGAAATTGTGCAACATGGTCTAAACTAGGGTGGTACTGGATATATAGAAAGTTGCGGTTAAAGCAGAACAGTCCACATTTAGATTATTGAAAAAAAAAATGTATTGCTCAATGTAGCAGTTATTTGCCGACACTATAACTGACATAAATTTGCGGTATAGACACGGTATGGTACGTATACAGCTTGTAAGTAACTTTGAAGGACTATTAGGATATCCCAAACCAAAAGGTTGAGCATCCCACAAAAGGTTATACTAGCCCACAGATCAATTGACAAACCCCAACTTTCTAGACTGTCAGTCCGGACACAAATTTTTGCATTAGAAAAAGTTTGAAAATTGAACAGCCTCAAAAAGTAAATTGAGGCAGGAAAAGCATGA
The DNA here is from genome assembly GCA_028564925.1 of Lithobates sylvaticus. NCBI lineage: Eukaryota > Metazoa > Chordata > Amphibia > Anura > Ranidae > Lithobates > Lithobates sylvaticus. Next base: position 370,781,797 of record CM053027.1, read on the forward strand.
GTGCAAAAGTTAGGAAAAATGGCAATTTAAATTACAATTAATATATTTCAATCAAATTCAGTCACTCTTGATTGGAAAATGTTCAGTACAGACAATCAGATAATTAATCAACTGGACCATAAGCTTTTGGCTGGGCTGAACTGACTGAAAGCACGGGCCAATTCTGTTGGCATTTATGACAACGTTTAAAAAAACTCTGCTGAAAATGAAAAGGCAAATAAGAGGCTGAGTACTGAAATGCATGTCCACCAAAGAAACCCTGAAAACAGTCTGATCACGTAGCTCCTGTGAGAAAATGTATTCTTCTTTGCTGGCTAAGTGACGTTTAATTGTTACTTTATAATTTATTGCACGGTTCGTTGAGTACAAAAAGACTTGCCCAGCCTTCACTCTGTGAAACGTGCACAAACACTGGAGTGATGAAATTGTAAGGCAGTAGGTAATAGCGTTGACTGGGGAAGAAGTGTTGATAAGAAAGGTTGTTTTGAGATTTCTGCCCGGCTGTTGATTTGTTTGTGTGTGTGGCATTCTAGGCACTAGAGACTAAAATATCAGCTGTCTTTTCTATCCCAAAGATCGAGCATCTGGAGAAGGAGGGACAAAGACCCACGTTCTCTTCTTCGGGTGTCAATGGTAGGTCAGAATTGCAGGACAACCAATGCATATGCAAAGCTTTCATTTTCACATGCAAATTAAGTCTATTCTTATTTTAAACAGAACTACTATATGTAAATGTTCTTGATGCATATGTATTGCCTAGAATTCTGCAAGCGTGACCAGGTTCAGAGATCTTATAGTCCAGTTAGCTCGTTGTTCTACTAAGAATCGATTGTTTAACAAGTTTCATAATATACACAGTCTCGTCCTGCCTTGATGCGTAAAACCATATCTATCCCTACATTGTTCATGTGAGCACTGAGCACAATACTACAATCTGAATAATGAATGCAAAGCTTTTTACCAAGATACAGAGGGGGCTCGGTCTATAACTGCATTTTTGATCTTCATGGATTGGTCAAAATTGTCTGGCTGGATCATTTTAATATTTAAAGTAGTTGTAAAGGCCGAAGGTTTTTTACCTATGCATGAAGGTAAAAAAAACTTCCGTGTGAAGCTCCCTCCTCAGCCCCCCTAATACTTACCTGAGCCCAAGCCAGCAATGTGCACGAGACCCGAGGTTCTCCAGGGTCTCTCACTTCTGACTGGCTGAGATGCAGCCACTGGCTCCCACTGCTGTCAATCCCAACAAGTGAAGCAAGAGCAAGGGGCGGGACTGAGCCGTGCTCTCTGTGTCTTATGGACACAAGAGAGTCGGCTCAGGAACGAGCATGCACAAGTGCCCCTACAGCAAGTGGCTGCCTATGGGGCGCTCAAGAAGAGGGAGGGGCCCAGAGTGCCAGCGGGGGACCTGAGAAGGAGGATTGGGCTCTGTGCAAAACCACTGCACAGATCAGGTATTTTTTTTCCTTTACAATCAATTTAATTTGCCATTCCCTTTTGGGTTCCCTAGGTGCTTTGGGGCTACAAAATCAAAAAATGATGAAGCTTTTTTTTTTTTATTTGCAATCCATACAATGCAGAAAAAAAAGGGAATTTGAATAAGACAGATTCAGATTATGGACATTCAATTATTTGCATATTAACAAATTAGTAAATGAGCTTTAAAACAAGCTTTCAGTGACCTCTGAAGCTGCAGGTACTGTGGATAAATTCATCCTCAAAGTTTACAACAGAGACACTGAAATTGCAGCTAACCCTCCCTTTTTTCCTCTGGCAGCATGGACTTGGCAGTCCGTTAGCCTTCTAATGTTAAAGGGGAGTTCCAGGCCTTTTAAAAGTCAGCAGCTACAAAAAGTGTAGTTGCTGACTTTTAATAAACAGACACTTACCTGTTCCGCGGTCCAGCGATGAGGCCGAACGGGGTGTCGCTCCTCTCCTCCTCCTCTTCGCTGGCGTCTCCATTGCCACTCAGGGCACCCGGCCGTGACAGCTATCGGCTTCACGGCCGGGCACGCACGGAGCATGCGCGAGTCACGCTGCGCTCCCGGAGTGGATAGGCGATCTCCTGGGACCTGTCACGTGTGATCGCCGAAAGGGAGGGGCCGCCTAAGACGAAAGGAGCAGGAAGCCTAGGCGGTTCCTGGGCGGAAGGAGGAAGTGGGACAGGAAGTCCCCCTCCTAATGAAGCCCCCACTCCCCCCCAAAAAAAATTACATGCCAAATGTGGCATGTAAGGGGGTGAGGAGTGCTTAAAGCGGAAGTTCCATTTTTGGGTGGAACTGCGCTTTAACAGCAGGTGCTGGGAAGCCAAAACCCTACTCCTGATAACTGATTAAGATGGTACAAGGCACATCAGATATAGAGGTCCATTTCTCTATTCAAAAGCAAAAAAAAAACACCTTTTACTTAATAAATATATTTTAAAGATGAGAGTGCAGGCCACTTAGTGGCCATATGCACCAAAATGGCACAGCAGGAATCATCTTTTATGGAAAGCATAGCTACAAGTCAAGGCTCTACAACCCAAAAACAGAGATAAATATAATTCAATTTATTACAAATGCCTTAAAGTGGTTATAAACCTCTGAAAATAAAAAATGAACAAACCATTTTACTCTATAGTGTCTACTAGCCTCAATCCAAAGCATCTAGTGTGGTTCCTATCGGACATCCCTCCACTATCTGCATGAATCACTTTTGACAGTCTATGTTGACACGAAGGAGGTGATTAACAGCCTCAGCATTGCATGTTTACTTATGAGTGAGCATAGAGGGGGTGTGTCCATTCCCTCCCTCCAGATCTTCACCCCCTGTCTTCTGGAACCGAGAAAAAGCCTTTATTCTGTGCGTCTTAGAAGGCTGTAAATAAGAGAAGGCTCCAGATAAACAGAAACAATTTATGAAGGATGATTTGTTTTATCTCTGTGTCTGAGGCTAGTCACTTCAGTGGGTACGTGTAGGGGTTTAGGCCTCATGTACACTGCTGCTGGTTAACAGACAGTCTGAGATAGTTGGATGCTTTTTTCAGCTGCCCCTGAACTCATCCAATGTTATCTCATGTGTACATGTGCACATGTTCGTTTAATGTCGTTTTTAGGCAGTTGAGTTTAGAGGCCTTTTTTGGAAAGCAAAAAAATGAGTTCAGACGCTGAGTTTAGAACCATTTCAAGCACCAAACGCTTCTAAACGCGCCTAAACGTAGTAACTCGCGTTTAGCCGTGTTTTTCATTTTTGGCTATTTTGAAGAAAAAAATGCTTCTAAACGCAAGCGCGAATAAACACAGCATGAAAACGCAGCAAAACGGACGTTTTAAATGTGGGTTACTATCTTTCAAGTTAAATTGTTCGGGACAGGTTGTAAAAACGTCCCATGTACAATAAGCCTTACAATCACTTGAATACAATGCCCTATTCTTTTGCACATTTAGGTGTGGACACCTAATGCACCGATCACCCTAGCAGTAGCTGAAGCCCCTAACATAGTCACAAGGCTAGCTAATATATACAGTAATATATATACACATATATATATATATATATATATATTCAGACACCCGGGCCATACTGTCTTTTGATCAAAGGCATTCAACAGTGTTGAGTGGAAATACAGTGCTACTGGATAAGGTTTAGGACAACATTTTAGTAAATGGATTCAAATCCTTTTTGTGACCCCCAGAAGTGTCCTGTGTTCCCCCCCTCCCATTTTTTTGTACCTGCACTGAAGCCCCTCGCAATTGCATTCCGACAAACAGTAGATATTGTTGAGTTTTGTTGTGAAGAAAGGACTATTTGGCTTCGTACACTGATGATGCACTTCTCTTTTTAGGGACCACCAACAGTTCCTTAGAGTTATTATTAAGCCACATAAAGCAATTTGGTTCATATTCTGGCTTTGCCATCTATTGGGACAAATCTGTGTTACTACTGTGTTCACCTTTCATGAATAGAATAGGATTTAAACATAATAAGTAAAAACTGGTGAAAACTTCCCTTTGCTGTTGTTGACCGAGCACATTTAATCAAAATGGTTTGGGCCCCTGAACTTCATTATGTAATACACAACTCCCCAACTTGGTGCTCCCAAAATGTTTTAAGTTAATTGACTCGCTATTCCGTGAGCTAATTTGTAAATAGAAAATATCCAGGACCAAACTCACCACCATACAGCACATGGTTGGTTGGGTTATGCGAAACCTTAATGGCAAAACACAATATCTTACTTGTGCAACTAGAGGCAGGGACACCTCAGTATCTTGTAGTCTATAAACTATGTCAGGTTTACCTTATTTACCCCTATTTGGTGGAATACATACTATTCTAAACTATATAGCTTTTTGACTTCTGGCAAATGTATTGCATAATTTACATGCACCAGTTGTATACAAAGCAAATTCTTTGTGCTTCCAAACCAGACATATTATCATTACACAGTGTTAGTGCACAAGCACATACAATTGCTCTCTGCCTAGAGAAAGCAACTCTGATATAACATATAGCACAGGATTCAACAAAATAAAGAAAGTGGTTTTACAGGCAGAAGTTTTTTTTTTATCTTCATGCATTCTATTCATGAAGATGAAAAACCTTCTCTATCCAGTAGCCCCCCTCAACCCCCCTAATACTTACCTGAGCCCCATCTCGAACCAGCAATGTTGCACGAGAGACTCGGCTGTCTGGGACTCTCCCTACTAATTGGCTGAGACATAGCAGTGGGCGCCATTGGCTATTCACTGATGTCAATCCAAGTCAGTGAGCCCGTGAGGAGAGAGGGGGGGGGTGGGGACGAGCCACATCTCCATGTCTGAATGGACAAACAGAGCAGAGGCTCGGGTGCCCCCATAGCAAGCTGCTTGTTGTGGGGGCATGAGGGAGGGGCCAGGAGCGCCGGTGAGGGACCAGAGAAGAGGAGGATTGAGGCTGCTCTGTGCAAAACCACTGGACAGAGCAGGTAAGTATGAAATGTTTTTTTTTTTTGGTTAAAAAGCCAAAGTTCAGCAAATTCTTTATATGCAGTTACAGCAACAATGTTTCCTTTTGGGATAAGGGTTTTACAGAAATAAAAGTTGATCATTGTACCCCTACTAGTGTTAAATGGTTTGTCTCAACACCTGCTACAGTGGCAAGAGGTCTTGTTCTTTTGAAAAACAACAGACTTACTCCCTGGATCAGATGAAAATAAAAGAAAGCCTAAAAAAGAAAATGAATGCAGCCATATCTAAGAACTGGTAAGCTGCAATATAATAAATGTTTGCTTTTGGGTTTAATACCACTTAAATGGCTCGTCCTTAAAGAGGATGTAAGCGATATATATGTGCCCAGGTCCCATTTCATGAATTGGGTTTACATCCACTTTAAGTACAGACTACTCTGCCCTGCAGGGCAGGCTGGGAGGACAATGCGGGCTCACTGACAGGCGAGCATTGTGACGAAGTCTCATCAGTAGTTACTCCATAGAATTAATTTCCCACCTGAACACTGGGGCTACATATGTCTACTGGGATTAGTGGATCAGGTAAATTGTCTCTCAAACTCTCATGCCCCGTACACACGGTCGGATTTTCCGACGGAAAATGTCCTATCGGACAATGTTGTCGGAAATTCCGACCGTGTGTAGGCTCCATCGGACTTTTTTTTTTTTTTTTCGGAAAATCCGACAGACAAAGTTTTATCTCCTGATCTCAAATTTTATCGGACTTTTTCCGATTGTGTGTAGCGAATTCCGACGGACAAAGTGCCATTCATGTTCAGATCACATTACAAGACCAAAGCTATTGGCTACTAGCCTCTACATAGTCCCATCGTAGGCAACAAACGTCACCACGTTCAGAATGATCGGATTTCCCGACAACTTTGTCCGACCGTGTGTATGCAACACCCGTGTCGGACAAAATCCATCGGAAAAAATCCGATGGATTTTGTGGTCGGATTTTCCGACCGTGTGTACGGGGCATAAGATTTCTATGACCAGACTTCCTTTCAGCCTGGAAACTTGGAGCAAAAAAAAGTTCTATCCCATAACCCACTTACTTTCTTAGGCCCCCTCCACACAAGGCGGATCTACTCATAGGAGTCCGCCAGCTCAGCAGGGATCGCTTTATTGATCTCTGCTGAGCTGGCGGATGACATGTCTGTCTCTGCTCACTGAGCAGGGAGGGGCCTGTCAGAGCACCTCTGATTCCTATGAAGAGATCGGATGAAAACAGCGAGCATGTCCGTTTTCATCAGATCTCATCCAATCCGATAAGCCAAAACGGATGGTGAGCGTATTTGCCATAGGTCTGATTTTAGAGGATGGCAGATGGGTGTCAGCAGACACATCTCCGCTGACATCCTTCTGCCCATAGGAGTCAATAGATGGCCCGCTCTGATCCGCTTGAAAAACTGACAGGCAGATCCGAGCGGGCTTGCTATGTGAAAGGGGCCTTAAAAAAACATAACTTTTTTTAATTTAAATTATACAACAGTTGGATAACTATAGTCTACCTGTTGCACTTCCCACTGGAATAAAACATCACGTGTAGGAAATTACTAAAATGTTTATTTAGACAACTCTCCAACCAATATTTTAGTTTTACATAATTAGATTATACAACAAAACCTGCATTTTCTCTTTTTCTTCTTATCCAGTCAAATAATATTTGTGCTTTGGAAGAACTAAAACCTCCCTCTGGCATACTCTAAAGCTAGGTACACATGGGCCGAAAACGTTTGGTACAGCAGTTACCAGTTTCGGCCCCCTTGTGTACAGCTCCTTGTCTAATAGAAGCTGCTCTCACGACCATCTTCTGTCGAACGAGCATGCTGAAAAAAATCAGCATCTGTTCAGCGCTCTCAGCTAATGGCTGATCAATGTGTTCTGAAAGGGGGGCAATCCCCCCTGTCAGAACACATTAGCTGAGCAAGGAGATGGCCACACTAACATCGGGTGTGTTAGTACAGTGTACGTTTTCAGCCCGATGGTTTGAACAAAAAAAATTCCTGTGTGTACCCAGCATAAGTTAGTGAAGTTTATCAACTCTGTCCTTTGTTTTTGCAAGGGACTGGCGGCCAAGAGGATTGTTTTGTATGTTTTTAGCTTGTAATGACTAAGGCCCTATTCACACCATGCAAAACTTTTTTCAGCGCAGCGTGGCGCAGCACAATCCGTCGAATTGCACTGTGGCAAACAGAACTTCATGGCTTTGACATTTCAACAAAGTTCCCACATGAAAAAAATAAGTAAATAGTGCAATGTGCTGGAATTGGCACATCAGCCCTGTTCCTCCCAGCACACACTAGCAGCCATGCGTTTATCGTGGCTGCTTGTGTGCACAAGACCTAAAAAGCTCAATACCAAATTATCTAATCAGAAAAAAGAATGGACCTTCCAGGCTCATCATTCTTGTTTTGCTCACTGATGTGGCTGCCACCAGAATTTCTACACCAGATATGTTCATTCTGTGTGACTGTGCATGTCTATGTCAACTCAATGCTAGCGTGGCAGTTGGATTTTTTTGACATATGCTTTCTATATAACTGGGTACCTTACAACTTACATGCCATCAACTTTTTTAGTACATCTTGACAGATATAAATAATAATTCACAAGTATGAGAGTGTTAAGCCAAACAGCCAGCACATCTAAGGATATGCAGTTGTATCTACTTGTCATTTGTTCGAATGTCATTTAACATATTGGTAATGTCTGAGCCTTTGCTGACAATGGATAGCAGTCCCTTGAGCCATTGCGGTTTCCAGTCCTTTACCTAACCTTAGTTTCTGAAAATGTACATACACTTGAGGCTGTAATGTAAATTTGCTATGCTCTACTCTCAGGAGCTATGCATGCCCTTCAGTCTAATTCTAATCTCGACTTTCATTTCAACCAAGTTTGACGGTTAGTTTCTTTGGAAAAGGCTCTATTTGCATCGCAAATTGCTTAAATTAATTTGACTTGAGAAGGAGCTAATTGCATATAAACTAAAATGTTTCTCAGTGTATCTATATATTAGATGGAGCATTAAGACTTGTTTACCTAATCACAAGCTTGGTATTCCATCATTTTTACACCCAGGTCATAAAAATCATCTCAGTTCTTATGTGGCACTGAACACCATATTGTGTTTCATGTCCAGACTCTGTTATCATACTCATTAGACAGCAATAATTTACTTAATGAGAAAAGTGATTTTTTAACAAGATACCACTTCAATAGAATAGTGGATTATAAAGTAAAAAAAACAGTGCTTTTGACAATTTAATTTTATTGTTTGAAAAATTACAAACCTAACAACCTTTTAACAATACCTTATTATTAGATCATGGGCACAGAGTCTCTGTTTTTTGTAAGAATAAAACCCTAAAGTTATTAGACATACATATGCAGGAAAAAAAGTTAAAGGGTATGCTACCCCAACATTTCATATTTCTGATATGTGTCTATGTACCATGTACTTGTATGAGAAAGCGATTTGTCCTCTTTTTATTGCATCATTTGTGTGACATATCATGTGATCTCGTCAATCCATTCGCTTTCCCATTTCAAACTGATCACGCCACAGCATGGAAGCACATCCATCCCAGCATGGTCAGTTTTCTTCTTTGCATTCTACTTGGGAGCACAGCCTGCCTGTCCTCCAGTGGCAAGACTTGTGCTGACACACCCCCCGTCACAGCTTCTCACTGGGAAAGATCAGTTTACTGCTGTTTCAATGCCTGTTGACACACCTTCCTGCAGCCCCCATCCCTCAGCTCTCTAATCCCCTTATACAGCTCAGAACAGGGTTTTTGTGACCACTTATACAAAAAGTAAAATACCATTATATATACATACATATACACACATACGCAAGTTTTGCCTTACAAGGTAAGGGTTCACATACTATATACCTCAAGTATACCATTGAAACCATTTTCTTATATCTATGTGTGCAGATAACTTAATTTGATCTCTGCCTGTGCTGCACACTCACCAACTACATTAATTCCAGCTCTCTCTGTGGAATACAGAACAGCCTATGTTATGTAGAGAAGAGAGGCGTTCTGTAATTTCGACCTAGGGTGACAATGATCAATAGATACAGTACGGTAAATGAGCTTGGTCACCCTAGGACAGGAAGTGTTGATGGGAGGGTCAACATGTGAAAATAATAGACATGAGGGCTGTGTAAAGTCTGAATCCCCTATATTACAATAGATACTTTTCTTTTCAATAGATACTTGTCTGTGGCTAAAGTAACTTTTTTGAATATGCCCCATAAGCATAGATGCCACCCTTCCCATCCATCGTAGCACCTTATTCACTTAAAGTGTTTGTAATCCCACAGAAAAAAAATTAAAAACCCGCAAGACAAAAGCATAATGAGCTAGCTCATTATAAAATACTTACCTAAGATCGAAGCCCCCGCAGTGGTCCCGGCACACCGATGTGGCCGGCGACATGTCTCCCGAAGTTATTTCCGGGTATCGCGGGCCCTGGCGCTGTGATTGGCCGGAGCCGCAATGACATCACTCCCGCTCATGCCGCGGGAGCCGCCGGTAACGGCACGAGTGAGCCGTTTCTTCAGTGCGCATGTGCCGATGATGTCGGTACACGTGTATACAGTGAATATCTCCTAAACGGTGCATGTTTAGGAGATATTCACGGTACCTATAGGTAAGCCTTATTATAGGCTTACCTGTAGGTAAAAGTGGTGCGTAAGGGTTTACAACCACTTTAAGCTGTAGTTGCCCCAAGTGTGGCCACCAAAAAAAATAGAAGCGTGCCGTAGCATTATAACTATAGTATATCTGGGACTGCAATCTGTCAACTTCTCTCTACCTTCAGATTTCGTGAATTGCAGTCCCAGATTGTTGGTGCTTTATAATTACCTATAATAAATAAAAATAAATGCTCTTCATCCTCCTATTGACAAAATAACTGTGAACCTCAAAATACATTCTGAACATAAATGAGTCCAATGAATAACTAAAATCAGGCAAAGTTTGGCAGAGCCAGTAAGACTATAAAATAGAATGACACTTTTCTTTCCTTATACTGTACAGTTTCTACAGTCTGAGACCCCCCCCCCCCCCCCCAAAAAAAAAAAAAAAAAAATCATAGGAACATAATATTAGAAAAAATGTATCTCAGCACAGAAAGAAGTCATAACAGAGGTAAGGCTCATCTTATGGATATGGACTTTCAATAGAGGGAAATTCTGTTCTAAAGCACAAACACTGACAAATGTGTGTGTGTTTTTGTGTGTGTGTTATTTGCGCTATGAAAATAAACTGCATGTGAGGTTACGATACTGCACTCCATCAATGTGATGGGGAAAATGAAGCACTTCTTTATTGAAGTGGCACTGGAATAATGGCTATGCATCTGTGTTAGAAGTTCTGTCAAAAACAGCCTGTGCTGCTTGGAAACAAGAAGAGTGCTGGGCAGATCTCTGCCTCCTAACAGGCCAGTCTGAAACTCAATCTATCTGGGAGAGGAAACAAATGAAATGCTGCTTACATGCTTTCTAGACCTTTATTTCAGCATAAACAAGACATTCCTATTAGATCTCTATATACAATCTAAAGCCGAGAAGACTGCTTATACGTTGATCTGCTGTTATTCTAAACCATAGCCAAAACTAAATTTGTAGTCTGCATCCATTGTGCTTTAAAACTATTAAGAGTCATGAAAAGTAATGTTGTGTGTATCCACCCCTACCATCAACAACAGCTGGGGCATACAGAGATCCTACTGACAATTCGGGTCGGTTCCCACCATAATACGGTGCAGGAAAGGTGCATTCCGTGCACCACATTCAAAACACATTGCCTTTACAATCTGCTGCGGGTGCCAATACATTGTCAACAGCACCCCAAAGGCAGATCCCAATTCAAGTGCATTTGTGAGCTCTAGATTGCATGGTAGCACAGTACTGTGTGACGCGTTTTTCAAAATTAGCACATGCACTAGTGTTTGTGCAGCCCGATGCAATTTGTATCCCATTTCAATGAATGAGCTGTCAAATCACACTGCAGAGGAACACACAGGAATTGCACAGAAAGGCAAATTGTGTTGTGTGTGATTCTGGTGTGAACCGGCCCTTAAGGTACTTAAAGACATGAGAAGAGAGATGCTTTACCTGGCTGCTGTTTAGCAATATCCTAGACTCCCCCCAAATCAATCACTGCCAGGAGAATTTGTATATTGGACTGGTTAGAAAATCTGCCCCAATAGCTATCATACACTTTAAAAATAAATGTGACCAGGAGCAACTGCTACAGACGCTCCTTTTACTCCTACATCCAGAATGTGTACAAAACGCCCCCCAGAAACATAATTTCCTGCTTGTGTGATTGGCTACTGATTTTCTACACTAACATACAAGTCAGATTTTTGGCATCCCCTGCATCAAAAATGTCACTTTTTGGTAAGATACTCCCAATAGGAAAGAACATCTAAAGGGATGCAGACCCTGCAATTTCCCTCATTAGAAGCCTGATTCTGCAGTAGCTGATTGATAATGATGAAACCACTCCCATTAGACTCACTCACTACAGGGGCACAGAGGAACAAACAGTGATTTCTTCAGAATAACAAAAGGTAGGAATCTGCAACAAAGTTTGTTAAAATCCCTGTAATATACATAGATCACCCAGAGGGGAATGTTTTTTTCTCAACAAAAGTGGAGTTATGCTTTAGTGGTTTTAAAGGCTGAAGTTTTTTTTTACCTTTGTGCATTTTATGCATGAAGTTAAAAAACCTTCTGTGTGCAGTGCCCCCCAGCCCCCTCCAATCCAGCAATGTTCACGATAGCCTCGGCTGTCCTGGGACTCACCCGCTTCATTGGCTGAGACAGCAGTGGGAGCCCCTTGGCTCCCAAAGTGGTCGATCACAGCCAGTGAAAAGTGTGGAGGAAATACTGCACTGTGACTGACTTATTGAATATAAAAAGCAGCAAACATTACCGAAAGACTAACGGTTAATAGTAAAATAAAAAAAGAATTATGTTGCGCTAGCGCAACATACTTCTTTTTTCGATCACAGCTAGTGAGTCAATGAAGAGAGAGAAGGGAGCGGGGCCAGGAGTGCCGGCGGGGGACCCGAAAGAAGACTAATGACACCATCTTAGTCTAGGTGAAGTCAATTGACTAGAATGTCACAGCTGTGTATTGATAAAAAGTTATAGATAAAAGATTTTTGAATACTTATTCTATTGCTACACATTGTCCATACTAATTGTATCATTACTAAAAGGTCCGCTTTAACTCATCAATAACCAATAGTAATGATTACAGGTGCTAAATGCATTTCATGATGGTGGGGGACGAGGCAGTACAAATACAGTCATAGAAGAGAGAAACAGAATACTGGGTGAAATGTGCAACATAACAGCAACGATCCATATTTAGACTGCTTTATGTTAACTATCAGCATCAGTTAAACTAAAATAATGATGTAATCTCTGAAAACACATTTCATTGATGTGGAATGCAGTTAATAAGGAGATTTCAGTGATGAAATGTCTAAACGGCTTCTGTCAGTTATTACTCACTTAGATGAGGTGTCTGGTATTTTCATATTACTCATTCCTCACTTTCAATTTACAATTATGTAGCTCATTTTTCTTACTATACTCATGTTTTTTAAAATACACATATGGGGGGGGGGGGGGGGGGGACAAAATTATGGCAGCAATCGTAAAATGTAAAAACTACTAAAAAAAATGAGGGTCTCTACCAATTACATAACATGTACTATATTTTTTGAAAATATGGGGGGGGGGGGAAGAAAAATAATTTGATTTGTCACCACAGCTAAGATTACCCACATGAGTCCTATATGTGAATAGTTTGTTTCATTATGAACTTTAAAATAAATGCAAATATCAAAAGTAGTTAAAAAGGTACCCATATATGTTGCCTGGATTTGCAGTCTAATGCAGTTCATAGCATTACAGAGCAATTAGATTTCTTTCACCCAGCATATTTTGGTTTGCACAGGCAAGAAGTTTTGACTTCCTTTTGTGGGATTCCTCACAACCCATTAAAGTTTGCTAAATCCGCTGCAAGCTGGCACTGGCTAACTAGTGGGTGGCTGCTGATCTCCAGGAGCTGACGACATCCAGAGAAGCCGATAATACAGAAGCTTACCCCCTTGTACTACCTTCCACTCTGCACTGTTCAATAAAATTGACATTCCATAATGATTTGCTGGACAAGTTTAAGAAGGAAGTTAAGGAAGGAATTCTGTGCAATAAACACCAGAAAATACATGTTGCTTCTGTATGAAGACAGGAGGCCTTCTTGGCTGCGGTGTGCAGAGAAAAAACAGCCCACACAGGATTCCTAATCTGGTGCCATCCCAGAACTCTTTCCCCATTAATCTTTAAATGCCATATTTATATATTTATGCATTGAGACATATATTACCTTAATTAAAACACGATTATTTTTTTTCCAGTCCAACTATTAACAGTGCTCATTGAAAGCAATAAATCCTTTGGAAATTGATTATTCCCAGCTGTGAAAGGCTGCTTTGTCAGGTAATTGCCATTAGCGCTGCCTTTGGATAGTTGATTTATTGCTGTCTGCCCCTTCTGAAGTGAGAGCTGATGTGGAGGTTGTCATTTCTCATAATGCAGTACTGTATCTCAATAAAGGCAGCATCCAAGCTGGACTTACTATTTGTTGGCAACTAAACACAGCACATTGCACTGAAATATACAGAAATCTTTTATGTAGTCTATCCTTTCGCTACTTCCTTCTCCACTCATTAGATACTTGTTACTTCATAGCCACTATGTGTTCTAAAGAAACAGGCAGTTACGTCAACATAATAAAGAATAAAAAAAAGTTGAAAAGAATTTCCAACTCCAAGTGAGAATCTATGAACAAGATTTGCCCAAAGAGCCCAAGAAAAAAAAATCTACATTGTATGTGTGAGGCAAATTCTTTATAAGTACTGTTCTAATGCCAGCCAGCCCCATTCATAAGATGGAAAATTGAAAAAAATAAAATGAACTACAGTAAAACCTTGGATTGAGTGCAACTTGGTTTGCAAGACAAGCAACATTTTTTTTATAAATTTTGACAAGCGATGTCTTGATATACAAGTAGCATTGCGTTACAACTGAGTACAAAATAGAAGAGAGGCACCTCCAAGTGTAGCAATACGGTTACATTTAATGAAGGTACAACATTTAGCAACTCACATGATTGATGATTAAAAAGGCACATCTAAGTATGCAGACATCCGGGGTAAAGCTGTCCACATAGACCATCCTCCTCACCTCCATCGACCTCATCCCTTCCACGCTGCGCTCCACGAGAGCTTCAAGCCTCGCTTTCAGAATGCTCTACTGCAGGGTAGTCTTCCAGGTCACGATTGCAAACTGAAAGCGGTGAGAGCCGGCAGTGAAGGAAGGTCTATGTGGACAGCTTTAGCCCGGATGCCTGCATACTTAGATGTGCCTGTTTTAATCATCAACCATGTGATTTGCTAAATGTTGTACCTTCATTAAATGTAACCATATTGCTACACTTAGAGGCGCCTCTCTTCTCTTTTATACTCTGTAGCTCCTGCTGGATTTTGCTTCTTATGCCCTTGTGGAGGCTTCCATTTGTGAATGGACATTTTATGGTTACACAACCTATCGCATTGCTTTAATCCTGTTATATGGAGTATAAACTGAAGGACTTATGAATAAATGGTTGTGGAACAACTCATCTAAGTTTCCATTATTTCTTATGGGCAAATTCGCTTTAATATACAAGTGCTTTGGATTACAAGCATGTTTCCGAGAACGAATTATGCTTGCAGTCCAAGGTTTTACTGTACAGGAATTAGGTAAAATGTGCCCTTGTATTTGGCCACCCAACTCTGCAAGGGTTAGGCTCATGGATGCCAGAATAATTACAGGGACAATTGCCTTACTCCAGGCTCCCTTAATCATTGTGAGCAGTCCAGATCTGCCTCTTCTCTAAGGTGATCAAGCCACAAGGACACTCCAGCCTCCTTCGCGTACGAAGTAGGGATGCTGAGGGACTAATCACAGAGCATAATTCCAGTGGGAGAGAAGGAAAGCACCAGGATCAGGCGTAAGGTACATTGCATATCCACTTCATCTCCCACCTAGACTAAATTAGCATTTAACCCTTGCAAAGCAGGATCCCATTGCAAGGAGGGATTCTAAATTTGGCTCAATTCACAGAGTTGAGCTTTGAGGGCTAATTCCACCTTTATAACCATTCTGACCACCCAAACCATCCTCTCCGCACCTCTCAAGACCTCCTGCTCTCAAGCTCCCTGGTCTCCTCCTCCCATGCTTGTCTCCAGGACTTTTTCAGAGCCTTTCCCATCCTCTGGAACCCTCTACCTCAATCTGTCTGGCTACCCTATTCGATTGTAAGCTCTTATGAGCAGGGCCCTCTTAACCCTCTTGTATTTTATTGTTTTGTAACTGTACTGTCTCCCTTTTATATTGTAAAGCAATGCATAAACTGTTGGCGCTATATACATCCTGTATAATAATAATAATAATGTGTATTGTTACACCCATATATAGGATATATAGGCTATAATATGAAACATGGTGCCATTCAGCAGACTTCAACCCATCCCCCTTCTTACTGGAATAGTAGGGTTCTACCCCCATAGCCTCCTGTATTTATTTATTTTTTTGGTGTGGCTGTGTGGCCCCATCCACACATCCACATCATCCATTCACACAGATCTGTGAACGTAGGACTAAAAGTTCCATCTGCTACCAAGGTAGAAGGATTTAGAGACTTGTGAATATCAATGGAGCACAAGTGCAGAGGCAGAACCATGCTTGTAGTTCTTTGACCACTTTCTCCAGCTCCATAACTGAAAGTTCATACCGCTGTATTTTCTGTTTATTTTACCTGCAATGCACTGATTACAGTTGCACTGCTTTGTAGGCTGCAATGCAAAAAAATAATAAATGGACATTTTTTTCAATATGGGTGCGTATATATATATATATTTTTACAAATGAGGTGACTTTACCAAACCTTGTTTAAAAAAAAAGAAATAAAAATAAAATAGATATTAATTATATATATATATATATATATATATATATATATATATATATATATATATATATATATATATATATATATATCATTTTTTTGTTTTTTAACAAGAGGTGAAGTGTGCCTTTAAAGGCATGTTAAATGTGCGTAGGCGCACTACTTTGGTGTGCGTTTTACATGAAAGGTGGATGGATATAAAACTGACATTAAATCCCTAACTACAGAACATCTAAAGACTTCCCAGGTCTCCAAATGATGTGGTGGCATAGACGCAGGGCTGCCATCAGGGGGGTACAGCTGATACAACTGTAAGGGACCCGAGCGTCTGCAGGGGCCCGACCAGGCTAGGAGAAGGCAGGAGCGGGTGAAGGGGAGCCGTGTTGTGCAGTGCAGAAACTATCTCTGCAGCGTCTGCTCTCTGTTGCATTGAGCTCAGACATCAAGCTCTTTACTGCCACCTCTGGCCACTATGTGCATGTGCACCCCTCGTGTGTTGCATGTACTACTTTTTTATGTAGTGTGATCGGCTGCAGCCCCTCTGTGTCTCAGCAACATGTCAGCTTTGTTGAAACTGGAGCTGGGACCAGGTAGGAATATCACATTTACAAGTAGGGGCTGTGAAGGAAAGGGAGGGGGATGTTTGTGTACATGGAGGGGCCAGAGCTTTGTGTGTTTACAGGTGTGAGGGGGGCCTGACATGTATACAGGTGTGAGGGGGGCCTCACACGTATACAGGTGTGGGAGGGGGGCCTGACACGTATACAGGTGTGGGAGGGGGGGCCCGACATGTATACAGGTGTGAGGGGGGCCCGACATGTATACAGGAGTGAGGGGGGGCCCGACATGTATACAGGTGTGAGGGGGGGCCCGACATGTATACAGGTGTGGGGGGGCTTGACACATATACAGGTGTGAGGGGGGGCTTGACACATATACAGGTGTGAGGGGGGCTTGACACATATACAGGTGTGAGGGGAGGCTTGACACATATACAGGTGTGAGGGGGGGTTTTTGACACATATATAGGTGTGAGGGGGCATTACATGTATATAGGTGTGAGGGGGGCCTGATGTATATCAGGTGTGAGGGGGGGCCCGACATGTATACAGGAGTGAGGGGGGGCCCGACATCTATACAGGAGTGAGGGGGGGGGCTGACATGTATACAGGTGTGAGGGGGGGCCTTGACATGTATACAGGTGTGAGGGGGGGCTGGCACGTATACAGGTGTGGGGGGGCTTGACACATATACAGGTGTGAGGGGGGGCTTGACACATATACATGTGTGAGGGGGGGTTTGACACATATACAGGTGTGAGGGGGGGCTTGACACATATACAGGTGTGAGGGGGGGTTTGACACATATATAGGTGTGAGGGGGCATTACATGTATATAGGTGTGAGGGGGGCCTGACGTATATCGGTGTGAGGGGGGCCCGACATCTATACAGGAGTGAGGGGGGCCCGACATCTATACAGGAGTGAGGGGGGGGGGGCTGACATGTATACAGGTGTGAGGGGGGGCTGACATGTATACAGGTGTGAGGGGGGGCTGACATGTATACAGGTGTGAGGGGGGTTTGACATGTATACAGGTGTGAGGGGGGTTTGACATGTAAACAGGTGTGAGGGGGGGGGGGTCTGACATGTATGCAGGTGTGAGGGGGGGCTGAGTGCGTGAAGGTGTGAGGGGGGCCTGACATGTATACAGGTGTGAGGGGGGCCTGACATGTATACAGGTGTGAGGGGGGCCTGACTTGTATGCAGGTGTGAGGGGGGCCTGACATGTATGCAGGTGTGAGGGGGGCCTGACTTGTATGCAGGTGTGAGGGGGGGACTGAGTGCGTGAAGGTGTGGGGGGGCCTGACATGCATACAGGTGTGAGGAGGGGGGCTGAGTGCGTATTCAGTGGGATAGCCCTGGGGAATGTTGGTGGTCAGGCTCAGGTGTGGGGGGGGGTGGGGGGCCCAGGCCTAAAGCTGTGTAAGGGGCCCAAAAAATTCTGATGCATAGAAGTCATGTAGCATAACAAACAAATTTTCACATAAAACAAGGTTTGGTAAAGTCGCCTAATATGTAACAATGCTCTTATAATAACCAAGCTCTGTCTAAAAAATATTTACTGAAAGCAAAGAAGTCATTTTTTGCAGTGAGAAGATACAAATTCATACAAGGCTTTTGCAGGGGTGAGGTCTGTTTAAACATTGGGTGTCAGCTGTTATGAATATCTTGCTTTTACTGTATTCTCTTCACCACCCACATATTCCATCCATGAGGCTCATCCTTAATATTTGGCACAAGAAAAAAACTATTGTAGAGAATTAGCACAGACACTATTGGCAGACACAGAACAGAAAGGTCTGTGTGAAGCATAGGATTGTGACAGGTTCCTAATGCTAGACCTCCTGGGCAGCACAACAGAGGAGAAGTCAGTGTTATGAAACTGAGCACCAACACTGTAGGCAGGAGGAGAACAGAAAGGTTACTGGGAAGTACGGGACTGTGACAGGATCCAACTGTTAGACCTCCTGGGCAGTCAGACATAAAGAAAAGTCACTGCTTTATTCAATAGCATGTAATTACAAGGCATATATTAAACAGGCATTTAATGAAATGCTGTGGTCTGAGAAAAATAGTATTTAAAGATGGCATCACCTTTCATACGACACGGTAACTAACCATTTACAAACTGAAGGTACTGCCACTTTTGTACATTCATTTACACCACAATTACAATTTCCAGGGCAAGGAGGATATAAACTCTTGACATTACATTTCTGAACATATCCCACAACTGTCACTTTGCCAAACACACATTTCTGCCGTATTTCACCAGCAGGTAGTAGATCCCTTAGTGGAACAAGTTGAATAATTTTGTAATGTTCAGTCCATATGTGCCTGCACTCTTCATAAAGGTGACAATGCAAATTCATCTAGAAAAGCTCATCGGCATTCTGCAAAGATGGGATACCTATATTATTAATTGATGGACTGCACTTTGTTTAAAGTACAAGTTCTTTCTAACCTTCAAAAGACACTTGCCATTTTTTCCAGATGATGCCATTTGATTCAAAATGACAACAAAGACACTTTTACTTGTATCGGGTAAGAAAACATTGATGGGACCAAGTAATGGCATCTGCTATAAATAAATGAAAACATTATGCAGTATTCACTTTAAAGCAAGCCTATATAAGATACTCGTACTTTGAAGTTAGACATAGAGATCCTGATTTTAACTGTTATATATAATTAAAAAAAGCTCATTACTCCGTCCAATTCAGATATACTTTTTATAGGAGTTTTTCTTATCTTCATTGTTTTCATCATTTTTGTTTTTGAATTTGCATATATCGGAAGTATAGTGTCATAATAGTTTCTTACCTGCAATAGCACACTTCTACAAATGTTTAATAATTACAGCAATTAAATAACTTTTCTATTTAAGATGACAAGTCTTGTAAATCATGAAATGTATCGTAAGGTTTCAAAATCAGAGAAGCCGCTCAAGCATTGCATGAATGAACTGGAAGAGGCTGGCATATCCCCAAGGCAGGAGGGACAGACACCAATATCCTGTTCATCCTGCTGACGCACTGCTATATCACTACAGCTCTGCTTAAGGCTATGTGTTTGAACTGCCCATTGCCAAACTTCTAAAAGCTCTTATTTTTAATAAACAGTGGTCTATGCCACCCCCCTCCCCTTCTGTACTACCTATGGAACTACCTGGATGACAAATACACACTTCACAAGAAATAGTTTTCTATAGTAATAAATCATTTCTGCTGTAAGTTATTTTCCCATATATATATATATATATATATATATATATATATATATATATACATATATACACATACACACACACACACACACACACGAATGCTGGATACTTTAGATAAAGAATTTTCAAAAAATAAAATAAAATGATTACAATGAATTCATATAAATCCGATAACTGTAAACTGCATAAAGGTGATACATTCTAACAGGAGCCTGACGCTACATTCATGATCTACAGATTGCAGGAACAATACTTTGCAGGCTTCTGTTTTAAAAAATAGTTTTAACCAACAAAAATATGTTCAGTTATGATTTTTACCTTTGGCGAACTTTACCTTTAAATAAAGCATTTACAACAATTTTCTGGTGGTCGCACTCAATAAAACTACCTACATAACACAGGAAGGAGTTGACCAGCTGAGGATAGATGATGCAAGGTGTGTGCTAATTAAATCAGCTGGTCAACTCTTTCCTGTGTCATGACCTAAAGTCTGTCCAGGAAGTAAGGCAGAAGTAATGGAGTACTGTTTTCAAACAAACATGAGGATAGCCAAGTATGCGTGTATATAATAAATGGAAAGCTTTTTAATTTTCACAAAAGAAGCACATTAATGTTATGTTGGTTCATAGGGGAGCTGGAATTTATAGAAAAAAAAAAAGGTGAACTTAGCCTTTAAAGGGGTTGCAAACCCTCGTGTTTTTTTCACCTTAATGCATAGGAAACAAAAAAAAACTTCTGACACTGACCTAAAAAACGCAACAGCTAAAAAATGCTACTGGCGTTTTTATAACGTCCAGTGTGCATGAGGCATAAAGAGGTGGAGATCTACCTGAAAAACATGGAAGAAGTCAAAATCACCAGGCACAGTGTTGTCTCCTCACACCCGATTTAAACCTCTAATTGCCATACTACCGTGTCGCAAACGCGTGCATTGCATGGCAATCATGGGTTTAAATCAGGTGGGTGACATATCGCTTCCCTACCACCTGTCAAACACACTTGTATCAATTTTCAGAGGAGCAGCAGTGCTTGCTGCTGCACTTGTGAATGAGCCCTTACTTGTATTCGGCAGTGGTACTCTTAGGGCCCGTTATAATGACCCGAATCCCTACCCCATTTAGGTGTACACATGCCGCAGCAGGAATTAAGCCCCGTTGCTTTTGGTGGTTGCTACTGCCTGGCAAACGTGATCCATTCAAGTAAATAGTGTTAAAGCAGGTGGTGAAAAAGCAACACATTGCTGCCTGTGTTAACCCATTGTTTGCTGTACTGCACAAGGTTTCAAGGCACTTGCAGAGTGGCCTCATTTACTTAAATGTCATGTTTGGCTGGTGCAATATCCACCAACCAAGATAGGATGTATAACTCCTGCTGTGGCATGTGTACACCCCTGGCTACTGCAGCTAAAGGGGGTGCGGTCGGGGCAGGGGTTGTAAAAACAAGTGTTACCTATGGGGTTTTACCACCCCCAAACTGCAAATTAACCCTTACTGTTCTGAGCCCCCTATAAGGCTGCTTCCACGCTGATGTTCTGCAGTTTACCTGCACCGCGGGTGTAGTGCAGTTACCTGTAGCTTTCCTGGGACTTATTATATCCTGCAGGTGTGGTGCACTTTCTGAAAGCACACCAAAACTCCTGCATTCAAAAAGTGCATCAAACCAGCAGGATATAATAGAGTCTATGGCAAAGCACAGCAAACCTGCAGGAAAGCTGCATGTACGTTGCACTGCACCCGTGGTGTGGGTAAACCCCCTCTCTCTCCTCACTGGCTCATTGACTTTGATTAGCAGCAAGGTCCAATGGCGCTACGTTGCTGTCTCAGTCAATGAGGAGGAGTCCCGGGCAGCCAAGTCTCTCGTGCAACATCACTGGATAGAGATGGGGCTCAGGTAAGTATTAGGGGGGCTGCTGCACACAGAAGGTTTTTTGTCTTAATGCATAAAATGCATTAAGATAAAGAAAAAAACATTCTGCCTTTACAATCACTTTAGGTCGCCTTTCACACTAGTGCCATTTCAGATGCACTAGTCTCACAAAATCACATGCCAATGGAAATCACATTGTTTTCAATGGTTTCCTTTTTCAAATCACTGCAGGGCAAGATTTTGGAAAAGGTACTATTTTGGTGCGACTCCAGCCCTATAGAATATGCAAACCACATCCAAGTTGCACTAGACTAGACAATCACACTGAAAATCAAATCAAAATCAGATCATAGCAGTGTCAACCTAGCTTAAAGTGGAAGTAAACCCTCCTATTGTTTTCAGCCAAGCAAGCTGCCATCTTGGCTTCTGTTTCATCCTCAACTGCCATGATGCTGCACATGTGATCAGTTATGGCACCAGCCATTGGATGGTTTGACAAGTTTAGTTGAGAGCACAACCAATGTGACAGTTAGCATTCCGGGAATGTAACAGTTTTTTGAAACTGTTAAATCAATGGGGCTACTTTAACTTTGGTCGGCAAGCTTTAACCGCTTGCCGACCAGCCGCCGCAGTTGTACTGCGGGAACATGGCGCAAATCGCCGTCATGTTACGTCGGTTCGTATTTTGTCCACTAGGGTAGGGCACCCTCCCCCCCCGCTCGTCCAAGGAGCCTGATGCAAGTGCCCAGCGGTCGCGATCACCGCCGGGCTCCCGTGATCGCTTGTGGCACACGGAGAACTGGGATGTGTGTGTGTAAACACACAGTTTCTTGTTCTCTGAGGGGAGAAGTGACAGATCATCTGTTCACACAGAGTATGAACAGCGATCTATCTCTTCCTCTGCATTGTCCACTCCCCCCTCATGTTAGAACGCACACTAGGGAACACATTAACCCCTTGATCGCCCCCTAGTGGTTAACCCCTTCACTGCCAGTGACATTTTTACCGTAATCAATGCATTTTCATAGCACTGATCGCTGTAAAAATGCCACTGGTCCCAAAAATTTGTTAAAATTGTCCGACGTGTCCGCCATAATGTCGCAGTCCCGATAAAAAATTGCAGATTGCCGTCATTACTAGTAAAAATACAATTTATAATAAAAATGCCATAAAACTATCCCCTATTTTGTAGACGTTATAACTTTTCAAACCAATCAATAATCGCTTATTGCAATTTTTTTTTTTACCAAAAATATGTAGAAAACATATCGGCCTAAACTGAGGAAAAAATTATTTTTTTTATATATTTTTGGGGGATATTATAGCAAAATGTAAAAAATAATGTTTTTTTTTTTTTTTAAATTGTCGCTTTTTGTTTATAGCGCAAAAAATAAAACCCGCAGAGGTGATCAAATACCACCAAAATAAAGCTCTATTTTGTGGAAAAAAAAAAAGGACGTAAATTTTGTTTGGGTGCACGTCGCATGACTGCGCAATTGTCAGTTAAAGCGACGCAGTGCCGAATCGCAAAAAGTGCTCTGGTCAAGAAGGGGGTAAAATCTTCTGGGGCTAAAGCGGTTAAAGTGGTTGTTAACCTACTGTACTAAAATAGTGTTATCCCCTCTGTATCATAACATTTGTCCCTGTCTGTGTAATGTAAAAAAAAATGCCGATCTGTACCTATATAAGCTGCACTCCGAGTGCTCAGCTGACATGTCAGCTCCCTTGTTTCTCCAGCTCAGATCTGAAGTGGGCGGGGCCGAGCTGTTCTGCTGACATCAGCCAGTGGAGTAGGGGGAGAGAGCCGACAATCAGCTGAGCGGTGGGAGCCGTTTATACAGGAACAGATCGGCTGAGTTTTTACATTACACAGGGACAGATGTTCTAATGCTACAGAGGGGATAAGAAGATTTATGATCAGATAGGAGAGGGGGGGCGGAATCATGCAAATAGACCACAATATCAGGGGCTCAGCAGCCATAATTATTGTGGTCTGTTTGCAGGGGGAGGGTATAGTCAGGATCAGTCTGTTTTTTTTTAGGGTATACAGTGGGCCAGGATCAGGTTTTTTTTTTGGGGGGGGGGGGGGGGTTAAACGCTTTAACTCTTAACTGTTAACCATAAGAACTGATGCTTTAAAGACTTGAAAAATAAGGATGAAATATGCCTGACCTCACACTGGACTTTGCAGCACAAATATTTGTGAGCGAGCAGCTCTTTCCAATACAGTAGTGAAGAACAGAGGTACTTCTGATCCTCAGGGTGTTAATTTTGGCTCCAGTTATTCATGTTAGCCTCATAATCTTCAGTTTAAATGATGACTTATGCTGTACTTTACCAATCTTTCACATTTTAAAATCGCAGACCACACGCTGAGCGTTAAAGACTTATTTATGCACTTTGGAGGCTAATGTGGGAATGATTTCTGCCAAGTATCGGCACTCAAACCAGATGCTTAAAATGCTGGTCACAACTTTCATACAATAACGTAAACTGCTACAGAAATTACTTTTGATATGTTTAACAAAAACATTATATGAAGGAGAGGATTGAGAAGGATGTGGGGTGGCTGAAGCCTGCATTAAACAGTCTCCTCAGGACAAGTCATAAAAAGCCCAAATCCACAACAACTGAAAATATGCAGACCTAAGTCCCTTACAAAACTAAATGATTACATAAAATATAGCATATTTATAAATGGGATTACTTTCCTCCAAAGCAGGAAAAGAACCATATGGAGGCACTTTATAAAGTGTAAAGAATATATGCTATGCTTGGCTGTGGGGGAGCCACCAGTTTTTTGTAGATATTGCCTTCTAGATACAATAAAATACTTAAAGCCCAACTCCAGAAATTATAAGAAAAAAAATAAAATCTATCCTTGCAGTAGAGCCCCCTGCACTGCAACAGTTAAACTTTTGTTATGCCGAGAGGGTATAGAAACATGCACTGTTACTTACTTGATCCCCCACTCTGGTACTGCCCTCTTCTTCCTGAAGCTCAGTCTGTGGGGGGTCCGTCTGTGTCATCAAATACAATACAGGGTTATGACTTGGACTTGGTGGGGGCAAGCATTACAAGCATGAGCGCCTTAGACAGCTTTACTCCTTATTTTGACACCCCTAGACCTTGCAGTATGGGTGCACACTACCAGGGTAGATTTTCTTTCTAACTCCTGAAGATGGCCTTTATTTTTTCCTAAAATAATTATACTTAGAGCTCAAGTATGCAGTACATGAAAAGAAAAAAAAACTGATCCCAATTATCCATGGTTTTAAGAAGGGAAGTAGAGAGTTACTTATGTTTTTCAGCAACTTCATTTTGATTAGGGTGCGTTTTCTTATGTAGCTACTGCACAATAATGCCCCTTTCACACAGCCGGTTTGTTGCGGCTTCTGGTTTCTTGCTGCAGAAATGACCGGGTTGTGCAATTAGCATCGGCCACTCACCCCATGTAAACTAAGGGCAGCCTGTGTCCAGGCTCGCACATCTGTCTGAAAATTGCAGCTAATCTCTCTGTGTGCGGCTACATACGATCAGCAGCGGCCACTGTCAGCCTGCCATTAGATGGGCTAAGCGGCCAATGCAAATTTCATAACTCAATCATTCCTGCAGCCAGAATCTGCAGATTCTGGCCACAGGAATCCAGAAGCCGCACCAAACCGGCTGTGTGAAAGGGGCCTTAACGTGTAATAAAATAGCCACAGTCCACTTTGACTGGGCAGTTTGTGAAATGGATGTTGACCAAGCCATGAATACACCAAAACATTTATTCTTGTAGATGGCATTCAGGACCGGGTGAAAGTGCAGAGTTATGAATTATTTCCCTTCTTTGGATTAAAAAATAATAATAATTATGTTCCATTTAGAAATGTATTTCACAAATAAACCAGTTACAGTTATTGTTTGGCTATCATATGGTAAAATTACTGCTAGATAATCCCACTGCAACAACACAACAAAGCATACAGTATACTTTTAACCTAAGAGGGGTATTTCACATTTTTAGGTTTCAGCCTGCATCTCTTTAGCTTCTCACACCATTCTGTGTTAGTTTTAGCACAGAAATACATTCACAGCAAGTGACAACACAACTCACAAAAGCACAGATCTAACTTTATAAACACACTTAACCTCAATTGACTGTGCCGTTTTATTTTCAATTTTTCCCCAAAATTTGTACATCTCCCACGCCTCCAACAACAAAGCAATATCACCTATTACAAAACGCAGATGATGTACAAGCAAACAGGCCTTTGCACAAACTGGCCAAAGGGAATGGTGATGCTGCTCACAGTAATCTGCTAGATGTTACATTTATTTTGAAACCTACAGTTGGGAAAATCACAATACCAATGCCCCCTAAAAAATTCCCCCAAAAAAAGGATCAATGTAATTATTGCCCTATCAGACTATGAGGGAAATTCAATAAAGTTGCTGTGCCACTTTTCTTTCATAAATCTCTCGTTACTGTATTGCACCCAAATTTATGAAACATTTATGACACTTTTGGTTCAGACAGCGACTCGTGCACCAAATTCAGGAAGTTCTAAAAATTGGGCCAGTCTTACATTGTGGCGAAATGAATGCACCAAATTCAAAATAAAATACAGACAGTTCGTATATTATGAATGTGGAGCTAATTAAGACTCAATTTTGGCACATACAGCTAAAGTGTCTTGAGTGCATTCTAAAAGTGGTGCAGCATTTTCCAAATTCGAGTACAAGTTCCAGACAGGTACATGAATTTGGCACATGCTGCACCACTCTAATGCCCTGTACACACAATAGGATTTTCCGAAAACAAAATCCATAGGATTTTTTCTGACGGATGTTGGCTCAAACTTGTCTTGCATACACACGGTCACACAAAGTTGGTCGGAAATTTCGAACGTCAAGAACGCGTTGACTTACAACACGTACGACGAGCTGGGAAAAATGAAGTTCAATAGCCAGTGCTGCTCTTCTGCTTGATTCTGAGCATGCGTGGCACTTTGTGCTTCGGAATTGTGTACACCCGATCGGAATTTCCGACAACGGATTTTGTTGTCGGAAAATTTGAGAACTAGATCTCAAATTTTGTGTGATGGAAATTCCTATGGAAAATGTGTGATGGAGCCTACACACGGTCGGAATTTCCGACAACAAGGTCTTATCACACCTTTTTCCATCGGAAAATCCTATCGTGTGTACGGGGAATTAGGGTGCATGAGACACACATTTGCAAAATATGTCTGCTCCAGTCTTTATGAATTTTAGGGAACGTGTCCATAATTGTCAAGTGATAACAATCTACCAATCAGAAATAGGTTATGGCAAATAGTTAACTAAAAGTAACTCTCTGCTGGGTTAAAAGTAAACAAAATAATGCACAGGCCATAACCATAAGGTGCTTGCACATATCTTCACTGCCCATTCTGGAATCTGAATCATGAGAAATACCAGCGATTCTGGGAATGGGAAACATGTGACACTTTCACCAAAAAACAGCAGTGGACTTTTTTTTTGGCGAAATTACCCAATCTGTCTCTAGGTATTAAACCCTTCCAACAATACAGCAAAGCAATGTTACTCATAGAACTATTTGGATCCTTCAGATAATTCTCTTGAATTATGAGTTATAGGGGGAGATTTACTAAAACTGGTACACTCAGACTCTGGTGCTGCTTTGCATGGTAGCCAATCAGCTTCTAACTTCAGCTTGTTCAATTAAACTTTGACAATAAAACCTGGAAGCGGATTGGTTTCTATGCAGAGCTGCACCAGATTGTGCACTCTCTAGTTTTTGTAAATCCCCCTCTTGGTGCCTCTCAATTAAAGCTTGAATAACATTTTATGGTGAAAGGTTGATTTAAGCTCTCCAAAATCATTTTTTTACCTTTTTTACCTGCCTTACCTAACCATATTGAAATTGCAGGCAGAATCACGTGATTCCAGGGTCACAATAAAATGCACACAAGATGTGCTTCCAGCGCAATTATTTCTTAAAGCCATCCCAAATGAGGTGTAATTTTTCTGCAATTATTGCACGAAAATCACGGCAAAACACACATGGCTTAGTGCCAAAATTTGGTACATGAGCTTCTTTGATGAGACAAATACACATAGGGCAGAACATTCAAGTGAGGAGACTGCCCTATGCACGACACGGAAATGCAAAAAAAAATTTAAATCACAAGCGGGAACACATGTTCCTGCCTCACAGCAAAGTGTATACAGGGGCTTAATGCAAAAAGTTTACGGATTTGGGTTTACAGCCATAACAATATTTTCCTTCATAGCAATCAATGTAGAGAACTTCGGCAAGCACTTCTAAATACACATGTTCATGACCTATCTACAAGCCTCTTACGTTCATTTTTAGAACCACCAGACACTAAAAGAATAGCATGCAAGTCCCAACCAACATAATTGCAGTTTAAAAACAGACCTAATACCATGATGAATTTATGAATAGGTGGTGGTTAGCCTGCAGAATATTTTGTTATCGACACTTTGGATACTTTATCCAAGGCTTGCTGGGTTTGATATCTCCTTCCATCGTTGTAACTTTGGAAACCCTCTGTGAAATAAAAGACCTCTATTAGGGCATCTATTCCATCCCCTACCCATTTTTTTCTAGCTTTGGATAGAGTAGGGAAAAGACTAACTACTAGCAGGTTTTAAGGCTCCTTTGGAGAGATTCCTTAACTTCCTGTCTGGTAAAAGGGTTGTCCCGGGACAGAAAGTGAGGGGAAATCTCTGTAACAGCAATATAGACTGAAGATTTTTTTTTTTTCCTTACAGTTAAGTAGGGGATTGTTTTAACAGCAACCGGCTGACTTGTGGCCTGTGCATACAGCTGCCTGTTCTACATAAGCTGGTCCCACAACTGGCTTCTGTTGAACGGGCATGCTGTAAAACCAGCATCTGACGGGGGGCAGTCCCCCTGTCAGAATACAATAGCACAGCAGGGGAGATTGCTGTACCAACACAAGCAATGTCAGTGCGGCAATCTGTCAGTTTTTGTTCATTCAGTCTGCTTGTGTGTACCCAGCTTTAAAGTGGTTGTTAAGCCACTCTAACATTTATGCACCATCCACGCTGTCTCCTATTGTAGTATCCCCCTCCCTGTGTGATTTATAAAAATAAATGCTGCAAATACCTAATTTCAGAGACGAGATCGCGATCACATGACCGGCCAGCTTTCTCATTTCCTCCTCTAACAGATGCAGCGGGAAGGGCAGAGATTCCCCCGCTGACGTCACTGAGGAGTGGAGGAGGAGGAGAGAGCTGGCCAGTCATGTGATCATGAATCTCGGCTCTGAAATTAGGTATTTGCAGTGTATCATGTGACTCATCTCAACATGAAGGCTGCATTTTACATAAAAGAACGTATCAGTAATGATATTTGCTCTTTATTTTCATTGTTGAAAATCCGTAAACTGCATTGTATAATAAAGAAAATGTAAAAAGTTGTTAAAAACACAACACTTTATACTGTACATGGATTGTGCATTACATTCCTGTGAACCTCAAAATATGCTTTGGGCAACCAGAATAGCAGTATTCTAAAGAAATTTGCTGCACTACATCTCACTGATGTCAACAGCCTACATAAAAAATAATAGTTTTGAGCAGGCCATAAGGTTGTTCTATGGGATAAATTTACTTGTAATACTGGTATATTGGTTTAAATACCTGTTTCCCATCCCAAAGAATTGATGAGCTGTAGGATACTATCTGTTCTAGGGTCAGACAGCTGGCACTTTGTATTTGCAAACCTAATTTGCATAGCACATTTCCAGGCTTCCGAAACAAGGCACCAGGTTTTAGCACATCACAATCTAACTCAATCTGACAGCCATAACAGTGACGCCTGCCAGACTTGATTGATTGGCTGGATATATTTAGACATGGAAAACAGTAATGCCACTGAACTCATGTATGTTCAATCCAAAGAACCGAACAGGAAAAAAAAATGATTCTTGAGCACCAGGATGTAAAAGTGAACTAATGTATTGATGTGTTCAAGAATTCTTTATGTGTAATAGGAAGATTCATTTAAAAGAGGGTCTTGTGCAGTTATTTGCTAATATGGCTTAGCTGTCATATAATAGATTTGTAATGCAATTTGTGCAGGAGAGATGATGACTTGAGATGAGTAAAGGCCCATCTCTCGGCAAAAATCAGGTTTTTTCCGCATTGCTCCCTCCCACCCACCTCTAACCCATCCTGTAAGGTGTTAAATTTCCCTAACTGGTGAAGTCAGTTATACTGATGTGAGTCCCCCCCCCCCCCATCCATCACTAAATGCTACTTCTGCCTGGTGGGAAAGTCCGGTTTTACAGGTTAACCCTTACCAGGCGGTCCCCTTTCCTTTGGTCTGACATCAGTCTTCTGGATCCTGAAAGCACCTCTCTACTGGCCAGCCAAAGGGAATCAACCACGTTATGCACTTGGAAGAACTCATCATGGAAATAAATAGGAATAGGAAAAGGACCCAGTGCTGGGTGATCAAATGACTGCAGCTTAAGGTAAATGAAATTAGGGATTATTTTCTCCATAACAGACACATGTGTGTGTATCAGTGTAATATATGACAATCAGCGCAGACAATGTATTTACAAAAAGTTGCAAGCTGGACACTTCAGGTTAATCACATCACCTCAGATACATATAAAAGAAAAAATAAGTTCAGCGCAATATCAATAATGTCCGGTTGCTAAAATATCCACAAAGGAACCACAAGTCCCAGAAAGGAAAAAGGGAAACCACGTTAGAGGATGACTCCAATCCATTAGTAATAAGTGACAATCCCTCCAACGGCTGAAAAGTGAATGCTTACCAGAGCGAGTGGACCCCTGTGTTGTTTGTCTACCGGCAGGGGGGGGGGGGTGGATGGCATTAGTTTAACCCCGCCCCAAATATTTAGCATCAACTGTCACTAACCCCTTGGCTGCTCATGACCCTGTCGCCAGTGTAAGGATTTTCCTTTCATTCTTTGGACCGCTGTCGGTAGGTCCTGACAACTGCAGGCCAGAAACATCCCACAACAGCTGGTGTTTAGGAGATGCTCTGACCTAGTCATTTAGCCATTACAATTTGGCGCTTGTCAAAGTTGCTCAAATCCATACGGCTGCCTATTAACACAGCTTCAGGGACAACATGTTAACTTGCTGTCCAATAAACCCCACCCACTTTCAGATTCCATTCTAACAAGATAATCAATGTTATTCAGTTTACCTGCCAGCAGTCATAATGCTATGGCCGATCGGCGTATCTCTAGTTCTTCAGCATAGTACAAGTAACTGATTAAAGGGGCTCACCCAACGAATAAAATTCAAAATACTAACAAAAATTTACAAAGCCTTCCATAACTCTGCCCCCAGCTACATCACTAAGCTAGTCCCAAAATACCAACCAAACCGCTCTCTTCGGTCCTCCCAAGACCTCCTGCTCTCTAGCTCCCTTGTGTCCTCCTCCCATGCTCGCATCCAGGATTTCTCCAGAGCTTCTCCCATCCTTTGGAACTCTCTACCCCAATCTGTCTGACTGTCCCCTAATCTATCCATCTTTAGACGTTCCCTGAAAACCTTTCTCTTTAAAGAAGCCTATCTTGCTTCTAACTAACACTGTTTTACTTCCTCCATCAGCTCATTCCCCACAGCTATTACCTCGTGTATCAATTGACCCTTTCTTTTTAGATTGTAAGCTCTAATGAGCAGGGCCCTCTGACTCCTCTTGTACCAAATTGTAATGTCATTGTAATGTCTGCCTTTATTTTGTTAAGCGCTGCGCAAACTGTTGGCGCTAAATAAATCCTGTATAATAATAATAATAATGAATGCCTTTAAAAGAAAAATAAATGATGTTCTTTGTGCTCATTTTATATATATATATATATATATATATATATATATATATATATATATATATACACACACACACACACACACACACACACACACACACACACACAGAGCAGATATAGATATATGTCTTAAACTGTGTAATTTTTCTATTTTACGCACTTGACCTTTATTAGCTTGAATGCTTTATTTTCAGGGGGAGAGGGATGGTATCCTCTGCTCTTTTGATGTTGGCCTATCAGTACAAATAAAGGCACAATAAAAGCCAAACTATGTCTTCAAAGTTCAAAAGGTGGGTTGGTAAATGTTAAACGGATACAATCAAAAGTTGACTGGACCTCAAGCAGAGATCCAATGAAATCATTAACCAGTTCAGCAATGGTGAAAGAAATACCACTTTAAACCACAGTTAAACTGATATTATTATGCTGCAGTCTATGAAAAAGTATAACACAAAGTAAGCCATAGGTTTAAAGACATCTCTGAAAAGTTGCAATGGAAATGTAAGACTGTTCTAAATAAAACTATCTATAGCTATCTTCCATGGCTGAAAATGACCATGGTTATAAAAAAATCACATTTGTTATAACTTAGTAAAATGGCCACTGGTGAATTATATTGCAAAGGCATAGTACATTACAGTGGAACCTTGGATTAAGAGTATAATCCATTCCAGGAGAATGCTTGTAATCCAAAGGGAGTTTCCCCATAGAAGTCAATGGAAACGAAGAGCCTCGGAAATACTCGGGACAGCCCGGTTGAACTCGGAAACCCTGGGAAAGGCTCGAAAACACTTAACAGATTATTTCCAAGTGATTCCAAGTGATTTCGAACAGCTCCAAACAGTTTAGAGTGTCACCGGCGCCCCTGCACATCTGTTCAAATGTGGTACTGCACACCACATTAGCTTGAATTCTGCTCGTCAGGAAACTGAGTCAGGATTGAAAAGTTGATAAGTCTTTCAAAATGCTCGTTAAGCAAGGTTCCACTGTACTACATATATATTTCGTACATATTAGGCATTCAAAATAAAGCGTGACTCGATGTGCAGGCTAAGCAAAGAATCTTGATACAAACGTGAGCCTCTCTTTAAATAGAAGGGGACATATACTTCTCACCTATCCAAACAAGGGGGTTGCCACCTTTTCTGGATAAAATATTACCTTCATGGTTTGCGTTGCTATTATTAACAGTGACAACAAGTCCCATTTTTATAGGGCAAGGGCATTGACCTTAATCCAAACTTTGCTTAAAAAAACAAAAATGAAGTAAGGTTATATATTAGCAGATATTCCTATACCCTAAACCCATTAATGTAGAAGACGACTATCCCTCTCCATATCAAGGATAAGGGGTGTGCTTTTGGTGAAAATGATGAGTGATGATCATGACTTTAGTCCACACTCTGGACTCTTAAGCCACTTGGTACACTTGGACACTTAGTACGCAGCTTTCGAGAGCCAATCACGACAGTTCATGCAAAATTATTCAAAGGGACAAGTACAATAATTTTTCTCGTACGATACAAGAAAGAACGATTTTCATTTAATCAGTACAGTATTCATCTGGAAATAAAAAAATAAAATAAAACAAGACCACACGTGCTCAGAAATAAAAGAATACAATACAATACATCACATCACGAAAGTTGCATTCTGTCGTACGAGAATTTTTGTAATCTATTGGTTTTTATTATGAGACTAGCATGCAAAAAAATTAATAAAAACAGACAATCATTTGTTCGATATTCTCATCAGGTGTGTGAGCCTTTACATTTGTCAATTCAGTAGTGTTGGGAACTGCCTCCCAAATTGAAGACTCAATACTTTTATGTAAGAAGAGCAGTGATTGTGAAGCTTTGTCTTAGCAAACTCAGGCATGCCCGTTAGATATATTGGATATATACAGCAACCTTCAATTTGACATGAGAAGGTGGGTCTTAGTCAATGAAAGAAGAGCGTTATGGAGAACATCAAGTCAGTGCGAGTGGCCACAGCCTGAAAATAATTCCCACCTAGAAGTATCAGTGATGTCCAATTTTAAATGATGCATTCTCCTGTGTAAAACCATGCACATATCCCTTTTTAGGATGTAGACAGGAGACATACACATTCATACAAAGACACTGAGGTGAGAAGCCAAGGTAAATGGTAAAACCATGAACACTTTTTTTTTTTTTAAATATATTACTATAAAAACGTAGATGGAACCCAGCAGGTGGTCAAGAAACAATCTGTAGAAAAGCAGCAGTATTTTTAGGGCAATCAGAGATAGTCTGAGAAATTTAATTAAATGACACCAAGGCTGCCAGTGATTTAGAGAAGCAGCAGTGTATCTTCAGGTTAGACAATCACTCCCAGGAACACAATTTACACAGTGTGCCTAATTGGTAAAGGATATATTATAATACATTATTTCCTGAAAATTGGGGGCTGTCAACAACTACTTTTATATGTCTAGCTACATGACTGCATATACTATAATAAAACTGTTACAACATAAAGCCTGTTATTTCACTACAATCTTGGACTTTAAATCCCGAAACTTCAGCAGATAAGTCATTTTTATTTTATTATTCAAGCAATCAATACATATAGAGAAACCTCTGGGAAGCAAGGAAAACTAAAGACTGAATCTGGACATTCGCTATATTCATTTTGGACAGTTCCTGATGAACGGGCAGAAATGCACTCAGTGTGAGGCCCCGCTCCTTTCGACAAAAGTCAACTGTTCAATAAAATTTTATTGAACACATCAGGATACTATAGCCCAAGCAGGAAGATGTGTCCATCTGTGCTGTTCATTGTGGATGGAGGAATCTGTTAGATTTATTTCATTCAGCCTGAAATCTATGGGCAGCTTAAATGTCATCTCCATTCATTCATTTCACTAATTTTACACCTTTAGCCTAAAAATGATCAAATAGTCATGTTACAAGATCTATTATTCTAACTAAAGCTCACCAAACATGTCATGCATGTTCCCTGAGCGAGAATGTAATCAAGAATATTTTGGTCGCTACAGACAAGAATGTTGTCCTCATCAGACACGGTGTTAAATAAGGCCTTGTGTTTCAAGAAAGGACAAAAACTAGTGTTTTCAATTCAGTCATTCGCAGAGGAGCAGCACTAACAGGAACATTTACCTCCGAAAAGCTACAGATAGATAGATAGATAGATAGATAGATAGATAGATAGATAGATAGATAGATAGATAGATAGATAGTAGTAGCGAGTAGAAACTGTTCATTTAAATTGTGCAAGATGAACTTTAAAACAGCAAGCTCCCTCCAAAAGTTTGGATTTGTAAAGTCCATCTGCCCTCCTGCGAAATACATCATCCAAACACCTGGCTACATATGGCACAAGTTATCATACTGCAAAATGTGCTTCAACCTAGCCTCTGCAAACACATGACAAATGCTAAGTGGTTGGGCCCCAGTGCTCCACTTTGATCCTTTTTTTCCCCTCGTTTGTTCATGAGGATTTAATCTAGTGACAAGAAAGCAAAACAAATGCATTTAGGAAACTCTGAGAACTAAGTACAGTTTTCTGGCTTTTAAAATGATTGAAGTGGGGAAGAAGGCGGACTGAAATCCTGTTCTTATTTTACTTCTCTTTTTTTTACTCTGCACACAGACAAGGCAGCATTGTACTCCTTTCACTTAGCGCCAAGACACTTGTCCGATGTCTTGTTCATGACAAAATGAAGCAGTCTAAAGACAGGTTACCTGTCAGATGGGTGGATCCTCATGCTAATGGGGCTGTACATTTGATGTGATATGTAAGCAGATCATTTTCTACTGGCTTCCACATGGAGATGAGGCAATATTGATTCTATAAGCGTTTGTAAAGGTTTTTTTATATACTTATCTTTATATACTTATAAAGTATATATTATATACTTATCTGCTCTGTGCTCTGCTTCTGAGGTCCCCGCCAGCACTCTCTGCTTCATTTCTTCTCCAAGTGTTCACAAAGCAAGCCGCTTGCAATGGATGCACTCGATCCCGAGCCAGGTTGTGTGCGTCTATAGAGGCACACACCACAGCTTGGCCCCACCCCTTTCCCCCCGCTAACTCCTTACAGGACTTTATAGACAGCAGCAGGAGCCTCCCACTGCTCTCAGCCAAGCCTGTGAGAGAAGGGAGAGGGGAGAGGAGCTGCTGCAGACAGGACAGAGCTGGATTGAGAAAAGACTCAGGTAACTTTAAGGCCCCTTTCACACTGGGGCGCTGCGGGCGCTGGCAGTAAAGCGGCACTATATTTAGCGCCGCTTTACCGTCTGTAGCGACGCTTTGCAGGCAGGTTTGCAGCGCTGCCCCATTGTTTTCAATGGGAAGGGGCACTTTAGGAGCGGTAAATACACCGCTCCTAGATCACTCCAAAGATGCGGCTTGCAGGACTTTTTTGACCGTCCTGCAAGTGCACCGCTCCAGTGTGAAAGACCTCGGGCTTTCACACTGGAGACACAGCAGCAGCTGCTTCAGGGCGCTTTGCAGGCGCTATTTTTAGTGATGTAGCGCCTGCAATGCGCCCCAGTGTGAAAAGGCCCAGGGGAGGGGGGGTTGGACTGAGGGAGCTATAAATGAAAGGAATCGAGGGAGCTACAAATGAAAGACTTTTTACCTTAATGCAGAGAAAAAAACTTTTTACCTTTATAACCATTTAGGTTTAAAAACAATTGAAGAAGAATTGTACTAGTACTACTTTTAAGTAGTAACATGGGTTGATACCCTTTTCCCATCATAGACAATAAAATGGCTATCGCTTGACTCAAAGTCTGTCTATTCTTATAAAATGACACACATGCACATGTTCTCTGTTACATATATAGGTTAGCTGATTTTTACCTAAATGAATCAGAAAGTCTGAAAATTTAGTCTGAGACTGGCACAGGACTTCTCAAATCCAGGGTAGGCAGTGACTATATCTTCAGCTCTTTAACAAAGATGTTATTAAGTTATCAATAAAAACAAAACCCTTTGCTGAGAAAGTGATGTTCATGGAAATGCCTACCGATGAAAAACAAAATATGCATGCAAAGTTATAATGCAAAATCTGGGAGGTTCTTAAAAGACGGAGACCTATGTTACTTCAAGAATTTCGATAAAAAGGATTCTCTACAAGCACAGTCGTGTGTGTGTGTGTGTGTGTGTGTGTGTGTAATAACTACTCCTGATTCCCAATGCTATCACAGTAGCTCCAGTCACAGTGTCATCAAGTGGTGGCTAATTAGTCCCATTAAGAAAACTCAAACAATGCATGATAGCCGATGATATATCACTCAGAACATAATATATGTTTGCATTAGTGCTTCTACAAAACAAAACAAAAAACTAAGCTGCATTAAAACATGTGAGCCTGTATGTTGGTTAAGAAAGAAACGGTTTCCAATTCCGTGGAAACAAAATGCTGGGCTAACCAGAGACAGCGACTCCATTAAGGGCCTTTTACATCAAGCTGCGTTTGACTTCCAACAATTATAGCCATAGGCACAGAATTAGTGAGCATTTCAAAGGTAAAACTCCATAGAGGCTTAGCACAGCTTGATAAGATAAAGAGTCAATTCATATTAAGTATTTAGCATGCTAACAGAATGTTAAAATATTCTGAAAAGTATTTAACCTTTAGGTTTCTACCCCCCTGTTGGCTGCTGCCCTTTTTGCTGACTCTCCTACTGTTCTCTTTCCTGAGCTCCCCTGTAGAGGCCTCCTACTGGACAAGTGCCCACATTATAATTTCCGCCTTCTGGAAAATTATCTAAGCTAGTAGTTAGAAGTTGCATTAAAGCCATGTTTGCTTTACCTGTTAAAAAAAAAAAAAAAAGCCATGTTTGCTCCCTTGTTTCCTCCTAAATCCCCCCCCTGCCAGGACCACCCTCTGATACTAGAAAGTGTTAACTGTGGTGTGCTGGGTCACAAAAATCAATGCGCTCATAGGATCTCCAGACCACCAGTTACCCTCCCCTGCCATCTGTGCTGGCAAGACCCATGAGCCTGGAAGATTAACATTTTCTTTTCCTGAAGCTGGATCCTATTATACTTTTACCTTGCACTGTATGTGTATACAGCTGCCATTCCTTTTATTAACCAAGTAATCTAAGAAAGAAAAACTACACGCTGGAAAGAATCACTACACATATTCAAAATTAAGTGGTTGAAAAATGTTTTTCCACTGGGGGCTAAGCTCCTCTGATCCCCATGGTTTACATACTACAAACCCCAAAACAAAAAAACTTATGTTAAATGTGACTATACATTGACTTCTATACATAAAAGTTACAGCATGGGAAAATTCACATGGGAATTAATGGGAATTAAAGGCTAAGTTCACCTTTTAGAAAAACATAATACATGCACATATTTTTGATGAGAAAAAAAAAATGAGCATTTACTTTTTTTTTTCTTACAGGAGCCTGCAAAGCATTGCACCCATGGACACCGAATTGTGGGTCCAATGTCAGGCTCCAGCAGACATTTCTTTCAGCTTCCAAACTCAGTGGATTAAGAGGATGCTCATCAGTGCCCTCACAGTCCATTGAGAACTGGAGAAGGATCTGGGGGTTTTGGCGGATCATAAGCTTAATAAATAGCATGCAATGCCAAGCTGTGGTTTCCAAAGCGAGCAAAGTCCTTTCTTGTATTAACCTCCCTGGCGGTATGATTATGTCTGGAATTTTGTGCTGAAAGCGGTACAATTATTTTGCATGGAAATTTGGCGTTTTTATATTGTAGGCATGCAATTCTTATGAATAACTCACTTAAATCTGTCCAAACCAAAGTCTAGTAGACATCCCGGGTATGATAAAGTTTGAAACACAAAATCATAAATTATAATAAAATAAAAATATATATAAAAATTATTCAATAATGTAATCAAATCAAAAACACAAACATTTGCTCAGTTGCAGAATAGTCGCTGTCATTAAATTTAGTGTTTGATGATGAATTGTGATTCTAATTTATTATCGTTGTTTTCTAGCTGGTCTAAAACCACTTTTGACATAAAGGGACACTTTTGGACACCAGTTCTCAAAAAGGATATCGGGGGAACTTGAGAAAGTGCAGAGAAGGGCAACCAAACTGATAAGAGGCATGGAGGAGCTCACCTATGAGGAAAGATTAGAGGAACTGAATCTATTCACCCTTGAGAAGAAGAGAATAAGGGGGGATACGATCAACATGTACAAATACATAAGTGGTCCATATAGTGAACTTGGTGTTGAGTTATTCACTTTAAAGTGGTTGTAAACCCTGTACTACCACTTTTACCTACAGGTAAACCTATAATGAGGCTTACCTGTAGGTACCATGAATATCTCCTAAACTTGCACCGTTTAGGAGATATTCACTGTATCCGCATGTGCCGACATCGGCACATGCGTACTGAAGAAACGGCTCACTTGTGCCATTTCTTCAGTAGCTATGCCGTGTCCGGCGGCTCCCGCGCAGGAGTGACATCATCGCAGCTCCAGCCAATCACAGCGCTGGAGCCCGCTAACTCGGAAATAACTCTTGGAGACATGTTGCTGGTCACCGCGGTGTACAGGGACTGCTGCAGCTTCGATCCAAGAAAAGTATTTCATAATGAGCTAGTATGCGATGCATACTAGCTCATTATGCCTTTGTCTTGCAGGTTGTTTTTTTTTTTGAGAGAGAGTTTACAACCACTTTAAGGTCATCTTTACATTTAGAGGAAAAAATTATTAATCTCCAAATACGGAAAGGTTTCTTCACAGTTAGAGCTGGGCGGGTGGAGATTTTAAAATGTGAAGATTTTAAAACGTG
Source organism: Lithobates sylvaticus (assembly GCA_028564925.1). Lineage (NCBI taxonomy): Eukaryota > Metazoa > Chordata > Amphibia > Anura > Ranidae > Lithobates > Lithobates sylvaticus. The sequence goes on from CM053027.1 coordinate 370,821,109, forward strand.
ACAGCGGCTGCAGGGGAAGGGGTGAGGGGGATGAGCTGGAACATGTTACACCCAAAACACGGGTGTAACATGTTCCAAAGGTGAACTTTATTACTTGATTACAATGGGGTCTAATTATATCTTTTTGTTCACACAAGATTGACAGTTTTCATTGAAGATTCACCGATTTTCTACAGATCCCAGATTCAATTGGGAAAACCTGTGAAACCTGGGTAAAAGTTGTGTCAAAATAATTAATAGCCACCTATGTCTTCTGTGTGCCACTTTTACACTCTGTTTGTTCTGTATGGGATTTTGCTGATTTGTAGAATGTAAAAAAAAGTACATTAAAAATATGCTGGCACATAGTTTTATGAATCTTACTGCACCAATGGTGTGGACGTGTGAATCATGTATAAACATAATTCTACATTCTACAAAAAGCAAGAACAAAAAATATCAATACAAACTAATCACCAACATTGGAAAAGAGACTGAAAATTTAAGTTTTCAAGAAAAGAGCAGTTATATAGCACCACTTGTTGCTGTTCTCTTGCCCTAATAAAAAAAACTGATTGGACTAACGAGTTGTACAATGTAAAGAGAATTAATTACAGTCTAGCCCTTCAAGGGTGTTTAAATTACTGCTCATAGGGCCCTCATAATTAGGTTTATTCTATAGGGCTATGGCACTAAAATCCACATATGGCTTTATTTTCATTCCAACAGCTAAGGGCTTAAACCTGGTGTGCAAAGACACAACTGTTTCAAGCCCTACTATGCTCTATAATCAATAGGCAAGGTAAACAGGCCATCACAACGGCTTGCCTTGCAATGTGCACGCAGAATGTCCACATCCCAATGAGGCGTTTTGCCAACATCCCTCAGATCCACATCAAATGTAATTTTCAAACCAATTAGCTCGGAAAGCTTCAAAACCAAAGCAGTGCCTTCCATGTTCTAATTACCAGGCCATCCTATTCAATTCCTAATGAGAGAAAAGACAAAGCCAGTATATGCATTAGGGTCTACTTCAAGAATTCCTTTTCTTTTTGCAAACAGATCCTCTTTTGTTCTGGTTAAACACCAATTACTCGGCTCTCTCTAACATGCAAATGAGTTGAAATTAGGGCACCGTGTATTTCGATCCCACTTCTTGGCGAGTTTGAATAATAATAATAGTAATAAAAAGAAAAAATATTAAAAAAAATGCAGACATTTGCACAAACCAGTTGCAGCAACCCTTCTGGGGGTTTTCAATTGCAGGCACTTTGTACAATGCTAATGTAATTTACAAAGCATTCTTGTGTGATCTATAGCTGTTCCCATCAGCTGAAATCCTATGAGGTAGAAGTAAGAATAAGTCCTTGGCTCTTTTATATAGAACTCTGACAAAATCTTTTCCCTATTTACTTTCACCTCTGCTTGGCACTGCACTGCTCTATTCATTACAGCAGAAAAGAAAAGAACAAGGCATGTGAGTATTACTAACCCTTCTGGATCATGAAATCAACTAACCATGCTCTGAATGAAGCAACCTCTTAAGTGCTTACGCATCAGCAATAAAAGTTGCAGCAGAATGCACTAAGTACCATCATGGCAGCTCCTCCCATGGAGACCGGTATATTGTACCTTCGTAGCAGTGTATTACGCAGTTTTACAACTAATGGGTAGATAAGAGAAAATATATACCTCTGGAGAACAGGGAAGCAGGTGTGCAGCCATACTGCATAGCAGCATCTTATTGCTAATTTTTCTCAGCTTTTACATAAGAGCTCTCTTACCACAGAAATATTTTCCTCTATAGTTTTCATTTTTTTCTTAAAAAAAATTAAATAATAATATTTATATATAAATAAATATATATATATATATATATATATATATATATAGATCGATTATATATATATATATATATATATATATATATATATATTTTAGCCTTATTAACTGCTTTTATAAGCATCAATAAAATATAAAATTTCCAAATAATAAACTATTTTGATTCTAAAAGTGAATTAAAAAAAATACTAAATTGTTAGAGCTGCCATGATTTACTTTGATGGTATTTTACCCTTTCTGATGATGCCACACGTGCCTTGGCTTTTAATTCTATGTTTGTTTTACAAATAAATAAAAATTCTCTACAAACTGAAGAGAAAAAAGTGAAAACTATGTTTACTTACAATTCTCAGAACACATTATTGAGTGCAACAGAAAAACTGAAACAATTATATGAGTGCCCTGCACAAATCTAACTTAATTGGATAAATCAAGATTTCCTTCTAGACTAATCAGTATCGCATTTGATCAAATCAAAAGATATTGATTACGTGTTCTTTACAACACCCACCATATGCAATATGTGTGGGCACCATTAAAACAGTCTTATACAGGGCCAGATTTCCATTACTGGAACCTGTATGCACCTTGAGTGCTTTAACCAATCCCTCTGCGCAAGAATCACCTTTTTTATAAAGAACCGTTTCTGGTTTTACTGGTACAGGCGGTCCATGGGTTACAAACAAGGTTCTGTAGACGTGTTCTTAAGTTGAATTTGTTTGTAAGTCGGAACAGGTAAATTTTTTTTTTTTTTTCAAAACTCTTTATTCCAAATTTTTCATTACATAATAATTTACATTATACATTTTTATATACTTTTACATTTCTTTATATAATACAAATTATAATTACATTTACTCTTCCTTTCATTCCTTCCTCTCTCACCCTCTGTGGTCACTTAATACTATATTTTCAGATATTCCTCTATCCATTGTTAGCCATGTTCTATTCCATTTTGCCCATATTTTTTCATACCTTCGCCCATTTCCCCTTTGTTCATACATTATTTTTTCATAGGGTAGGACCTGGTTTACTGCTCTCACCCATTGGGTTACTGTCGGGGGGATATGGCTGTATCCATTTTTCTATTATTTGTTTTCTTGCCAGAAACAGTACCTCCCTTAAGAAGGTATTATTATCTCTATTATCTCTCTCTTCCCTCAATATCCCCAACAAACATAATTCCATCGTAGCTATAAAAGATTTATTCAGGACTTTTCCTATTTTCCTAGCTACTTGTTGCCAATATTTTCCTATTTTACCACAGTACCACATTACATGAAGGAAGTCTGCTCCCCCCTGCCCACATCTAGTGCATCTTGGTTCAATCATCCTCCCCATTTTGTACAATCTATTTGGAGCCAAGTATGACTGATGTATTATATTCATCTGTATTATCCTGTTATTCATTGCAGGGGATACCTTCCAATGGGAATTGCAGGCTTCATCCCATTCATGATCGCTCATGTCTGGGATAGCTTCCTGCCACTTATCCCTTATTTTCAGTGGTTCGCCTTCAGCAGGTACATTTGTTAAGTGCAGCTCCAGCCAAAAGAATAATTTTTTACTTTTTTGGATAGCATAGGGAAGGGTTATTACCCCTGTAACATTAGTTTTGCTGTCTGTGCCCCTGTTCAGAAGATTTCACCTCATCTTCTGTCCCTGTAACAATTGGATTTTAAAAATGTTGGGTTGTTGTGGAAACAAGGACTGCTGATAAAGCATCAGTGGAAACACCTTTTTCCCCATAACTCTTACAGGAGTGAATTCCCCTTCCTAGGGGTAGATTTCCTCTCACTTCCTGTTGTCTCCCTCCATTTGCAAGTAGGAGTCGTTTGTAAGTCGAATGTTTGTAACTCAGGGACTGCCTGTACTGTCTAGAATATTGTGACAGTGTTTAAAAAAGCTTATTGGATTAATGCATTTCTACTGCTGATGGGGAAAAAAAGTGTCTCCAATAACTATACCAGGTAAAGCTGCCTCTTGCCTAAATATGTACAAAAAAAGGCCGCAGTTCTACTTTACCTTAACTATATCTGAGGGCTGTGTGTACAGAAATAGCTAAATAGCTAATTAAATACTTGCTTTATTCTTCTATATAATGGTCAAATATTTTCTGTACCGCGGTACATAGAACATTTATTGATGTATACGAATTCCTGTAGTTAAATGCTTACAGCCTAATGCATCAACATCCAACTTATTTTTTTAACAAATTGAGTAACAAGCCAAAAATGTGTTTCATTTAATTTATGTTTTATATTCAAACAATTATGTAAACTATCCGTAACACCGGTCTTACCTAGGACTATTTTTATATGACCCAACATATTTAAAGAACTTGTAGGAAACAAAAGAGAACTGTATTGTTTCCTATACAAAAAATGATTGCAAATGGCAGATAACTGATCAAATATTGAACAAACCAATGTTTCAACATAACAAAGAATAATTCTCAACAGATTATTGTTAACAAGGGGCTTCATTAATGTGAGCAAGTAGTGGGCAAACGTAATTTAAAATTTGCTTCGATATATTGAATCTTACAATTATCTATATATCTTGCATAGTCTGCCAAATCTTCATAGGATTGTCCCATAAATGGCTGGCTTGAGAAAGACAGTAGCATGCAATATCACAATTCAAATATAATGAAGATAGCTTCACCTACTGAAACCCTTCTATATACAAAGCACATACAGTATACATAGTCAGCAGCAAAGTATGACCAGGGAGCCAAGCCGGCCAATCTAAAAGGCAATCTTAGAGGGTAACTCCAGTCAAGGTAAAAATCACCAGTAAACTACATCAGCAAGTTAAAACTATATGTAAAGCCAACACTTTTCTTTAGTTTTGGGCACAGTAGAGAAGGGTTAAAACCATCAGTTTATTTTTTCCTGTTTGAGTCTCATTGGGTAGATTTATCTTTGTTTCCTGTCCCAGCAGGAAGTGAAAATAATTTCTATAGAAGACAGGGAATTCCCCTCTGACAGCTGTAACTAAAGCAGTAGAACCCATTGCAAGATTTACCCTCACCTCCTGTTATGTGGAGGGTGGAAACTACCAATCAGGACCTGTGTACAACCAGCCTGTCTGAAGGCTCCTCGCTTCCAGAATACAATACCACAGCGGGAAGGATTGAATGGGTGGATGGGGAAATCGTCTTTTTTTTTCATTCAATCCGCTGGTTGAACAAGAAAAAATGTATCACGTATGGCCAGCTTTAGTGTACATCTTTCTCTGAGCTGCAGCTGAAAATATTTTCCAAATGTCAGCAGTTTCTTCTAAATAAGACAATTAGATTAGGAAAGGATTCCATATCAAATTACATTGCTTTGTGTTCATTGACAAAAAGGTCACATGGAACCCACAGAAGCAGGGCTTCACTTAAAGTGGATGTAAACCTGACTTATGAAATTTGAGCTGGGCACATATATCTGCAGTGTTCTGTTATCTCTCTTCAAAGCACTATGTCCTGTAGCTGTCTCCTGCTCCGTTCTTCTGTTATCAGCCTGATAACTCCTGACAAGTTCTCTCACATATGATAAGAGCAGCTGGAGTTTTGTGTTGGGGAAGATGCTATAAATAGATTAGCAGAGCCCTGAACTATTAAACAAACAGAGCTGAAAATCTCTACCTATGAGGAGAGGTGCCTTTCCTCCAATCAGCTGTCTTGGCTGTATGCACAGGCTTCACTGCAGGGTTGAACAGGAAGAGAAAATCTCCTAACACGATGTGCACTTTCTAAACAGTATATAAATATCAAGGCAGCAGATATACATGTAAAACTTATGCAGGGAGATTTGTTTCATCCCTGTGTATCATCTGAGGCTGTTCATTTCACTGGGTATATGTGAAGGTTTACATCCACTTTAAGATTTTTATTCATTCAATCCAGCAGGCTGAAAAAAAAAAACTATGCAGTGTAGTACAGTGATCCCCTCTGATGTGCTATTTGTGTTCTGACAGGGGACCGCCCCCCACCAGAACATACTGGTTAGCGCAATTGGCTGCAAGTGCTGATCTGATGCCAATTGGCTGTTGAGTCGCCAGTATGCTCATTCAACAGAAGCCAATCATAAAATCAGATCCTGTTGGACAAGGAGCTGTACACATGGACAGAAAGTTGGCTGCTAACTGCCGAAACAACCATTTCCGGCCCCTGTGTACTTAGCTTAAGGCTTCCCTAATTTGTTAAAGGCCCAAACTATTTTCTTCAAAAGGTGTATCAAAAATAAAACAAAAAGGGAATTAAGTTAAAAAAAAATGTTTTCAATACTTGATACTGGGTTTTATTTTCCAACAGATTTGTCCAGCCTGGCTCACCAGTGAGGTTCAGGCAAACCATAAGCTACTATGATGAAAACATGAGTATGCATCACAAAGATTACCAAGGAAAGCCATGCAGATAAAAAGATTGACATTATGTCAGCTGAGCAAGGCATATTACACTAGACTTTAATGTGTAAGGCATTAAAACCAAACTACAGAAACAGTGCTGCACTGTGTTATAACATAATCCCTCTTTGATGGACAAAAAGGGAAAGAAAAAACTTCTTCTGTTATTAAAGGTTTCCAATAAGCTTACAGTTATTGATGGAGTACAGAAAGAATAGCTTTTTCTTGAATATAAAACAGGCTCCAGAACAAAAGGTTTGATCTACATTAATCTGTGTGTTATTTGGGGTAATCTTTTATCGCAGCACAAATCTGAAGCCGAGCGTTAATAGAGAGCTTGACGAACAAAACATTTTTACAGCTTTTGAACAGGTTGGGACGAAAAAAAAAAATAGGACCCATTTTTACATAATTAAAACGCTGCTCTGTAAAAATAAACGAGCCATTTACTGAGCATCCAAACAAACCGTTCCGCACACTGAGCACGTTGAAGCATTTTATGGCAGAAAAACATATTGGGCCTGTTAAAAAAGAAACCATTGTTCAGAGGGAATGGAAAGCTTTTGCGGGCATCTCGCATCAGAAAATATGTTTAACTATACGGTATAGTGTAAAATAAACATTTTGCACAACATTAAACAGACAATATGGAATTTCCATATTTTCTTACTAAACAGAATTGCTGATTGCTTTCATACTTAAAGGGGAAATACATCCATAACAATTTGTTACACTTAATTACAACAAATTCTTGCACTGTCTCCATTTATCTCTGTGTGCTTAGTTACAATCAGTAGGCTCCATATCATTGAAAGTGTCAGTGTGACTAGAAACATAATCTGCAATGGTATTTAGATATACTGTGCATTTAATGAAGTTTGCTTTGCTATGAATATACAAGCATTGTGAAATCCCTTTCCGTTTCATACAACACTCTCCAATTTAAAATCCACTTAAGTCAAAGTCCTTATTATCATAAAGTAACATATTTTACATCCTTTAAAAGGCAAGATCATTGGGATAAATCCAAAAAAAAGGCTTTTTTTAGCAGCTGTAATAACATGGGCTTTGGTTTTCTCAATTCTACGATTCTATACAACTTGGTCTAAACCTGTTAACCAAAAGGAGTGATTTATAAACACTGCCTACACCAACTTAGGAAGCCAAAAGGACTAAACATTACAGGCAGTATTTTAGACATGAATCTTCTTGCACCTGCACCAGTCTGTGTAGGCACAGCCACAGGATAACACTGCCATGTAAAGTACCCATATCTATCCAAACTGAAAGAGTTGGGTGTAACTGGATACATCTGGGAAATACTTTTATGCGGGTGCTCAAATACTGAGGTTTTTGTGAAGATAGTATTACTCACTTCAAATAAGCTTCTACTAGCATTTCACTGGGCTGTATAAAACTGCTCAGTTGATTTCAGATTTGATTGAACAAACTCACTCAACACCAAAAGGTACACTTAGGCATGAACATCTGGCTCAAGTGACACTCATGTGTGTTGATATCCCCAAAATAGACAAGGGACCAACTTTAGTAGGACGGGGGGACCAGGGAACAGAGAGATTAGAAAACCTTTAAAGCGATATATTACACTTTTATTTATTTTTTCTAAAATCACAAACATGTTATACTTACCTGCTCTGTGCAGCAGTTTTGCACAGAGCAGCCCGGATCCTCCTCTTCTCAGGTTCCACGCCGGTTCTCCTGGCCCCTCCATCCTACCGGGTGCCCCACAGGAAGCATCTTGCTGTGGGGGCACCCAAGCAGTTGTGCCCCCGAGCCACAGCTCTGTGTGTCCATTCACACACAGAGCAGCAGCCGTGCCCCATCCCCTCCTTCTCCTGATTGGCTCACTGGCTGTGACAGCCAACAGCTCCCGCTGCTGCCAAAAGCCAATCAGGAGTGCGATTCCCTGGATTGCCAAGGCTCTTGTGGAGATCGCTGAATCAAGAGGGGGCATAGGTAAGTATTAGGGGGGCTGCTGCCCACAAAAGATTTTTTTTTTTTACCTTCATGCATAGAATGCATGAAGGTAGGAAAACATGTGTCTTTACAACCACTTTAACATTTGCCATTTTCCTCCTTTAATAAGGCAACACATGCTTCTTTGGTCCCTGGTCTGCCCTGCCCCTTCTCTGAAGCTTTTAAGCTTTTGAGCCTAGCTTACAAATTGTAGGGGACCCGTTGAGATATAGTATGGTAGATGCCATTGTGGACTTTATATAATAGCTGAAGCCCTCCTCTTGGCTATTGTACCAGTGGATTCACGGTCTTGGATGAAATTTCAAACTTTTAGACTGAATTATTGCCTCATGTCAACGACCCATTAGGCAGTGAATACAGAATGATGGTTGAGATCCCAGAGCCTACACCTTTAAAAGCTAACAGACATCTTTCATTAGGGTTATAGGTTCAAATTAACAAATAGCTCTGTTCCTAGGAGACCAAGCCCAAAGACTTTCTAAAGTCTATAGGCCGCTTTAAGGTTCCTAGATGGCTTTACCCATTCGCTATAATTTTGATACACTTAGATGCTAATTGGGAATTATAAGGGGTACCTAATATACCTTTGGAGACCTTTGACAGAATAAGTCAAAACTATGTGAATAGTGAAAAACAAGTTTTCACAAGTAACACTTATGCCGCGTACACACGAAGGGACTATCCCGCGGGATTATCCGCTGGACCGAAGTCGAGCGGATAATCCCCTCGTGTGTGGGCGCCGGCGGACTTTTTTTGGCCAAAGTACGGCGGACTAAAGTTTTAAGTTTTGTTTTAAAATTATCGGCTGGACTTGGCAGTCCAGCGGACAATCCGGCCGTGTGTAGTATGGTCCGGCGGACCAAAAAGGACGCATGCTCAGTAGCAAGTATTTTTCTAGTATTTTTCGTTTTCTAGTCCCGTCGTACGTGCTGTACGTCATCGCATGAACCGTCTGACTTTTTGCGTGATCGTGTGTGGTCAAGTCCGTTCGCTTTTTAGTCCAGCGGACCCAGCTGGAAAGTCCAGCGGATTGTCCGCTGGACTTAGGTCCGCCGGGAAAAGTCCCTTCGTGTGTACGCGGCATTACAATTACCTGTTTATGGTACAAGCAAGGATACATATGACAATCTTCACTGGTAAACAACATCTGACCAAACTCATGTGTGTCTAGCCAACTATAGATGGGTATATTAAGAGTTTACCTCATCATTTAAAATACGGTAGTTCAGTGCCTTTTCACAACATAAAATATGTGATAAGTAAAACAAAGTAGCTGATCAAGTACATGAAAGGATGAATAGTTGATGCAAAGTTAAAAGTTCTGCCACCATTAGCACTCATGACAAAAGTGAAAAAACACTTGTATATCAGTCGGTGTCAATTAAATTGGCCGCTTTCTCATGGTTTATTGATGGTTAATGAATGGCACCAACTTTCTACAATTCTTCTAGCCAGAACCTCTTAAATGGAAATATAATGCATTGGTCAGATGGTGTTGCATCTTACTAATAATAATTACATTTAACATGTTCCTACAGATTATCTGCTGATTCAATACTTTCCACCACTAACTCACTATCAAAACCATTACAAAAAACAAGCAGGAATAAAAAATAAAAGCATGGAACATAAATTCATCACAAAGCATGGTTTCTTGAGCTGTCAGATGCAGCAGGCCTGCAACGGATGTGTGCTATATTTTATTCAACGATTTTCTGGGAAATTAAAGGTTGTTCAGAAAAGACTAGCCTTTGTTTACGGCTGCAACAGTGGGGGGTCTATGGGAAGGATTCTGACAGGAAACTGTGGTTTCCAACTGCAAATCCTGCTCTTGTTCTCCCTCCCTATTTGTGGTGCAACTTAATTGCAAAGAACCAACCACACCATAAAATTAAAAAAAGGCTCAAGTGATTGTGAATAGGAGAATAGGCTCCAGCTGTATAAAAACCAGTATAAATTAGATAACAAGCAGGCAGCACTTGCACATAAACATCCTATTCTTCAGCTCTTTGTTCAATATCTGCCATTCCCATAATTTAAAATTTGTAGCAAACATCCACACCTGACAGTCATTTAATTACAATAGCTATTAATAATCTGAAATGAATATTAGTAAGCATCAAAAGAAAGCAGGCATGTTTTATACAAGACTGGCATATTTAACTCTAGTCTGAAAAAAAATCAGTATGTTTGCCATGCCCTAGCAGGCAAGTCACATCTGTTGGTCAGTGTCACGGGGAGGCAGATGCCCATTTCATTTTCTAAGGAGTAACTGTGGGTCAAAAAAAAGATTCTGGTCTGCATGATCAGTAAATGGTCTCTCTCAGCTCGAAAAAACCCTGCCCAAGCCTAAAATTACTATTAGGCTTGTCATACACGGTGCAAATATCTTTCCTGCAACCAAGAGTTGCAGGTAAGGTTGCCACTTTATCCCTTTAAACCCAAACACACATGAATTACACAGATTCTGAGGCCAATTTAATGCAGATAAGGCACCAAGTGAGTTTAATCACCACCTTAATCAGTCACAGAACCTGTGTAATTAACATATGTTCGGTTTTAAAGGTATGAGGTGGCAACCCTAGTTGCAGGAACGAAATTTGCATGATTCTCCCATCACAGTGCCAATAGGGGAAAACCTCCTGCCGGGCCATTGTCTTCTTCCAGCAGGAGCAGGCAGGGGAAGCCATCCCCGCGAGGAGAAGACAGTGATTATCACTAGTGGTTATAGCAGCCGCTAGCGATAATTGCAAGGTAATCCAGCAGGCTAGCTGTACCCAAGTTGATCGATGAATCAACTTGGTACATTCAGCTTGCCCATTAACAGTTCGAATCTCAGCTGGTTCCTGCTGAAGCGGCCGAAATTCGATCCGTTTATGGCTGGCCTTAAACTGGGTTCCCACTACTGTGATGCAATTTACAGTGCAACTATTTGGTGTAACTTTGCATATTCCATAGGGCCATTCTGAGTCCCATTGATTAGAATTGGCACCATTGAAAATAAGGAGATTTCCCTTGTAATGCGATTCAGCGACCCTCAAATCACATTAAAAGTCGAACTAGTGTGAACCAGGCCTTATGGATGCAAGTTCCTGTTCTGTAGACCAATAGATTTATCTTTTACCACCCTACCTTGTGTCTGCTGCTAAAATGATTCTAGAGAAAAGTGGAAGGATTAATTCATATACCTATAACACTTTCACCTCCCCTCAACCATATTGCTGTGTCCAATAGAATCCAATAAGGACATAAAAACAATAATTTAAATCTTAAAAGAAGCTCTGTGGACCATAGCCTACAACTGACAAAAATCGCTAATAAAGTTGAGTTTATCATAAAAAAATATCTACTTTCAAATGATATGGTAAAATTCCAAAATAATAGGATCTTTGCCTAGCTACTTCATGATAGGGTAATCTTCCATTGCTGCCCTCTTTGTGTAACCACTTAATATTTTAACAATGCTATTCCTTATGCCTGGTACACACAATGAGATTATCGGACGGATGACCGTCCATTTTTTATTTTTGCATGCTAATCTCATATCAAAAAGGAAGAGTTTAGTAAAGTTACAAAAATTCTCGTGCAACAGAATAAAACATTTGGAAGTGATTAAATGTGTTGTAGTGTATTTGTTTTGTATTTTTGAATGACAACTGTACTGATTAAAAGAAAATCGTCCGATCTGGTATCACACGAGAACATTTTTTGTGCTTGTCCCATCGGATAATTTTGCATGAATTGTTGTGATCGGCTCTCGAAATCTGTGTACTAATGATCAGATTATCGTACGATCGATTTGAAAGCGGTATTTTTCATACGATTTTTCTGATCGTGTGTTAGAAAAAAAATCTCTTTCAATGCACCATATAAAGTCATATTTGTGTTCACTATGAATCATTTTGAGCATTTCATACTACCGCCACCCACATGAACTAACTGTACATTATACTTCGTATTATCCAATTCTGTTATTATACATTTGTACTTCAGGGTAAGATATTTATAAAAAAAAAGGAAAAAGAGAAAAAAGGGCTTTTTTAAAAGATCTAACTATTCCCATACGGAAAATCAGGGACTTGAATGTTTTGTTAGCTGTATAGATTGCAAGCAAGGCTTATTGTGTGAACCTAAATGACATACGATCTAAAATTAAAAGAAAAAAAAACACATAACAAAATGCAGACAGTCACAACAACCTTTTCAGTGGGAGAAACCAGAGCAGAAGCTGCAATGCCAGGAATAACTCTTGCTGCTTCCTACCATTCCCTGGCACCCACTAAAAGAACCTCAGTCTTGTCGCTTCTATTGTCACTGCTTGTGTGACACACAGCTCTGCTGGCCTTGCACTGCCGGAGGCATCCTTACATGAGAAAACAGAGTGGAGAGTCTGGAAGGGAAACACTCTGTGCAGGACACTGACAAATGTGCTTATGACAATTAGCCTTCATGGCTATTTCTTCACAAGGCTATTAAGACAGTTTCATTAGGTGACTGTAAAACTGCTACAGCAGCAACCATTATTACATAGCATCTCTCCAAATCCTGTTTTCATATAATTTTCAGGTAGCATGAAATGATGATTAAAAGACAATTGGACACAGCAGGTTACCGAAGTACTGCATTGCAGAACAGGCAGTTTTATTAGACAACTGGGAAGGTGTTCTTCACTATTAGTGAGGTAATGTCCCTGGAGTTATCTTGACTCTTTTTTTAAAGATGAAAGCTAAAATTGACTGACAGATACTTTTTGCATGGTCCACTGAACAAACTATGAGCTACAGTCACTCAGGAGATAATTCCACAATACTGCAGCAACAAATCACTGCAGATCTATGGAACCTGAACAATTTTATCATGGGTAAAATATTCCATCATCTACGGCCTCCTAGAGCCCAGCAATCTAAGCTCAGAAAGCCCACCCACTCCAAACTACACACCAGAGAGATCAGTTACTCAGACATCTGTCTGTTAACAGAAAAAAATGATTTAACTACAGAAAAAAAAAAAAAAAGATTCCACAAATTATTCCAATGATCACACCAAGGCTGCAGCTGTTGGCGAATCTCTCCAAAGAATATATTCATACACTAAAGCTGGCCATAGACAGATTGAAATGTGGCCAGTTCAGCAGGAACTGCCCGAATGTCGATCCATCTATGGGCAAGCTGGTTCAATCTATTAATTCAGTACAACCAGCCTGTCAGTTTTTTTTCGTACAATCACCTTCACTGGCTATAGCTGGAAACAGTGATAACAAAAGGCCATAATGTATGGCCTGCCTTGAGTAATTTTAGACCAGTGTAGTCTTCCTTTTTCTTGTTTTTGTCCAACAAAATACCAATTTGTGTTGCTTCCTGCTGGACGTGAATATAATACACTTTCACTTTAGATATGCGTCTGGCTTTTTAAACATGACCACTTATAAGTAGTGATGAGAGAACCGAGCAAAGACACTGTCCACCTGAGCTTACAGCTCCGATTAGTGCAAAAACTAGCTAAAACTAAAACTTTCACACTGGGGCGGGGGGCGTTAGCGGTAAAGCTTTACCGTTGTTATAGCGGTGCTTTTAGCACTAAAACGCCTGAAAAGTGCCCCAGTGTCAAAGGGGTCTAAGAACTGTGCGCATCGCTCTATGTGAAAAACTCCAGTATGCTAGGTAGATGAAATTGGGTCACTGCAAGGGAAAAAATCCCCCACTTAAGCCTCGTACACACGACTGAATTTTCCACAGACAAAACCTCTGACTTTTGTCAGAGGGCATGTGCCTGGATTTTGTCTTGCATACAAACGGCAAGGAATTGACGCCAAACAAACACGAACGTAGTAACGTACTACGTGGTTTTTCAGCTCTTTAGCGCCACCCTTTGGACTCCTTCTGCTAATTTCTCATTAGTAGAAGTGCGGTGAGTGTTGATTTGTGCTTTTCAGTTACCACTTTTTTAGTTTGTTTCTGAACGGCCGTTCGTCAACCAGACATGTTGCGGAATCAGAGGACATAACCTGTTATTTATTATTGGCCTTGGAGTTATTGCTTTGACCCAAGTCCAGTACAGGAACAGGAGGAGGAGGAGTTTTTGGACCAAAAATCGGTTGCTTTATTAATCGTGACCAATTATGTCATATGCCTTTGCTGTGGGAGCTCCAGGAGAATAATCCGGAAGATTTTTGGAATTATCTCCAGATGACGGACCCCTGCTTTCACCAGCTCTTGGCACTGTTGACCCCCTATATTAAGAAGCAGGACACATGAATGAGGCTTTTATTTTTTGGTTGAATAATGATGATTTGATTTGTTATATTTTCTATATTTTTGGATGCATAGAATGCACTTTTTGGTTAAGTTCTATTGGCAGATAGAATGTCTTAATGCACAATAAAAATAAGTCAATGTAAATCGCAGCCCGAAATTATAAAAAGTAGTACAGAAACTACTTTTTGAAATCGGTGCGGCGACACAAATGCAGCGTCGCATTTATTAGGACGGTGCCATTGCCAGCAATTGCCGCTGATTTGAAATGCAATTTGACATGTCAAATCGTACCAATGTGAACCAGGGCTTAAAGCTTTGTTACCTACCTACACGTATTGTAAATATTAATCCATTGCATGGATCAGCAATTTATATTTCAAAGTGCATTTAGCCTCTACAGCAACTGGTGTCATGCGCAAGTCCAACACAAAGATGTGGTGGCTAAAGGCCTGCAATAAGTAAACATACAACATTGGGCAAGAAGAAATTATTTATTTGATAATTCTGCCAAATATCTTATCTGAGTTGCCATGGTCTCCACAAAATTCAAGGACATGGCCTCTAAAGCCATCTATAGATGGTTCAAATACTGGCAGATTCAGCATGGACCAGCTGAGATTCGATTCATCTATGGACAGGTTGATTGTACCAAAGTTGATCCATTGATTGTCTTGGGTACAACCAGCATGTTGGATTTCTAGCATGTGATTATTGCCAGCGGCTACAGCCACTAGCATTAATCATTGCGTTCTCCCAGGAAGGAAGGCTCTCCTCGCCTCCCTGTGGGGTGAACACAATAGCTCCATGGAAGGGATTCCCCCCCATCAATACTGACTTTGTTGATGATGGAAGTGAGCCACTTTCTTTCCTGCAACCTGTGGTTGCAGGAATGAAAATTGCATAATATATGGCCAGCCTAAGACAAAAAATCAGAATGAGAAAATTATAAAAAATAAAAATAAAAAGGCTATTGGTTAATACTTGTATATGTACACTGGAAAAGTGGGTGATATAGAAATACATTCAGTCTGTATATATCTAGTGGAATCCCAAGAATACCAAAAAAACACCCATTGGAAAATGACAAAGTACAGACATGTAAAAACTTTATAAAAGACTAATTTATAGTAAATTATAATGTACAAACCTCACTTACAGAAACACAGGTGCTTCTTATTTTTGGATGCCTAAGTATGTGGTTCAAGGGATGCACTGAAGCATCCCGAAGAGCCTTCCAGCTGTCTGAGGTCAATTGCAGCTGATGTGTATTTTAATTAAGGACAGGGTAAATAAGTACATTTACAAAAACTGCACTGTTATTACTTATTTACAGAAATTTAATCAAACCAGCCATGTCCGGACTCAAGCTGCTAGCAGTGTACTTTACTGAATATACACCAGGTTGGCTTAAAAGTAAACCTGTCAAAAAGCAGGAAATTCAAAAATTTGAGCATTTAATGAAAGGATGCATAAGCAGAGGGTTCCTTCAATACAAATCATATGTGAACACATTCACTAAACCCTGGGGCAGCTAAAGTTACAAGCAAATCTCAACTCTTCCTGTAATGCTATAGTGCACTACTCCACCCCATTTCATTTGTATGTAATCTTGTGATTCTGGAATCCACCTGGCAGCCTCCTTGCTGTCCGTCACATACAAAAGGCCCATTTACCTATTTTTCAGGAATAAAAACTTAACTGAACTTAAATTAAACAACCACTATTGCATTGTGATAACTATATGTGGCAAGTACATAGGATACATGTATTCAGTACATTCATTCTTTTATTTCCCACACTTATTAATACAGTGATAGAGGTCGGTGGAAGCTATAATACTGCCAGGGGTTCTTAATCAGTTATAGCAAATGAAACCATGGGAATAAAATGTAACCAATGTAAACCCCTCCATTTGAATTATGGTTTCTTTTTTAACAGATTGGTTAAATGCGGAAAAAAAGAAAGGGCTTTAACTATAAAAAATAACATAGCAGTCCTTTGGCCTGGATTCATACTGCAGCACTACAAAAACTCTGCGTTTGAATGTACATGTCTTAGCCCCCGTACACACGGTCGGAAATTCCGATGGAAAATGTCCAATTGGACCATGTTGTTGGAAAATCCGCCCATGTGTGGGCTCCATCTGACTTTTTCCGACGGAAAAAAACTAAGATCCTGCTCTCAAATTTTCCGACAACAAAATCCGATCAGACTTTTTCCGATCGTGTGTAGAGAATTGGGACGCATGCTCAGATCAAATTTCGAGACCAAAGCTATTGGCTACTAGCCTCTATGTAGTTCCTTCGTACGCAACGAACGTCACCACGTTCAGAATGATCGGATTTTCCGACAACTTTGTCCGACCGTGTGTATGCAACACCAGTGTTGGACAAAATCCGTCGGAAAAAATCAGACGGATTTTGTGGTCGGAATTTCCGACCGTGTGTACGGGGTCTAACATGTTTAAGCACATTTTCCAGTACTTTATATTTTGCTGCATTTCTAACACTATACATTTTGCAATGAGAATGCAGCATATTATGTTTTTCAATATAGTAAAGTGCACCAAAACATGTCCAAATGGTTAAAACACTACAGTGTGAACATTTTGACATTAGCACTTCATCAAAAGTTCACATGATGCCTTTACTTATTGTCAGGAAATTCCTATTTAAAAAGTGTATCCAGTGAAGGGACTATCCTCAGGTGATACACATAGATGGGATAAGTCTGTGTCTTATCAATTGTTTACTGCACATTTGGCCCACAAAGAAGGTAAAAGGAAAATGTACATAAGTTGTACCTGTTTATCTGCAGTCTTCTCTTCTCTACATTCCTTACCAGTCCAGAATGTATAAAGCGTTCCTGAACTGTCAGATAAAAGTTGGTGGCGAGCTGAAGTTACTATCTGCAGAGCTCAGTGAGGAGAGGTCTGAGAGCCAATTGGTGGGAAGGAACACCCCCCCACCCTCTCATACAGCACATAGGAACAGAGCTGAGGCTGTCACCCAGCTGGAGGTCCCTGCCCCCTGTCACTATTTTCTCTTGGTGTCAGGAAAACTTGTCAAAAGTTATTCATGCTGATAGCAGAGGAAAAAGGCAGTAGACAGATATGACACTTCGTGCTCTGGATTGAGAGTACACATTGTAGAGGGATGTGCTTTGTTCATATTTTATGTCTACAGGTTTACAATAACTATAACAAAGCTTTCTCTTCTGTAATAATGAAATATATAACGGATAAAATGCTTGTAATTATTTGTGCTACACATTTATTTCATACAAAAGGTTTTGGATGGTTGTGTATATACAGTATACTGAGATTAGATGACAGGTGTATTCTTGAAAACAGAAGAGTGTTGTATACAAGAGTTCTCTGATCAGTGCTTCAATATATCTAAAGTACTCCCTGATACCCGTTTCTCTAAAACCAATGTTCTAGCCATTATTCATTCATGTTGGGACAGGATCTGGAAACTTCACCGCAGTCCCAGTCGGGAGGTATTATTCAACATACGAGTACTATATTTAGAAATGTTTCCATGTGCTTACAGCATCGCAAGGCTATCCGGCTGGGAAGCATTTGTAAAGCAGGAAGGTCTGATCTGATTTCTCCATTTTATTGCACAAACTACTCTTCCTTTGCTGGAATCTATTTTCATCCCAAAATATGCTTCTCCCCCCCCCCCCCCCATATTCATCCGGATAAACATCAAAACTAAACACAAACATGATCACAATACAAGCCTGTGTCTTATCAATTGTTTACTGCACATTTGGCCCACAAAGAAGGTTAAAAAGAAAATGATATACGACTTCCAGACCATTCCACATATTAAAATGGACCAACAGGTAAAAGAAAAACATTAAAGCAGGCGCAATATATACATACCACCACTTTAGCATGTAGTACCTGAAGCCCTATATTTTTATATATATATATATATATATATATATATACATATATATATATATATATATATATATATATATATATATATATATATATACACATATATATATATATATATATATATATATATATATATATATATATATATATATATGTTTATTTTCTTTATTATTAATAATAATAAAACGTAAAACGTGTGGGCTGGAGTTGGGCTTTAAAAAAATAGTAATAATAAAGCTAAGAGAGAAAAATATCAGTATTATGGAGCTATCTAAGGCAGCCATTCTCAACCAGGGTGGAACCCTGGGGTTCCTCCAGAGGTTGCTAAAGGGTTCCTTGAGCTGTGGCTGATGAACCACCTTTTTGATGGTGCCTACAGAGTTCAAGGTTCAACATCACTTAGGCCGGCTTCACACTGGGGCGGTGCGGGGTGGCGACGGTAAAGCAGCGCTATATTTAGCGCTGCTTTACCATCGTTTTAGCCGCGGTATACGCTATGCGCTAGCGGCCGAAAAAGGGTTTAAAAACCTCTGCAAAGCGCCGCCGGCGGTATCCCAACGGTGTCCCATTGATTTCAATGGGTAGGAGCGGTATAGGAGCGGTGAATACACCGCTCCTTCACCGCTCCAAAGATGCTTCTAGCAGGACTTTTTTTACCGTCCTGCTAGCGCACCACTCCAGTGTGAAAGCCCCCAGGGCTTTCACACTGGAGACACAGCAGCAGCTGTTTTGGGTCGGTTTGCAGGCGCTATTTTCAGCGCAATAGCGCCTGCAAACCGCCCCAGTGTGAAAGCAGCCTTAGCAAAGCCAGCAGCATGACACAAAAAATATTTTTAGCTGTCTTTAAGGGTGGCATTCTGAGCACCATTTTAAGGGGAACATTCTTCCTATTGGCCACCAGTATAAGGGGCATTGTTCTATTGACCCCTGATGAATTGGTTTCAGTAAGGGTTCCTTGAGACTTGAAAATTATTTTTGGGGTTCCTCTAGGAACCTAAAAAGGTTGAGAAAGCCTCGTCTAAGGTATTAAAGTGGGTTGATGTTCCTCACATAAGCCAGATAACTATTTTCATCTTACCACGCTGCCTTTCGTTATAAGGCACTCATTTTTTTTCTTTTTTAAGGCCCACACACACGGGCACTTTTGGGCATTCGACATACATTGCGTGTGCATCTCTGCACCTTGGATACACAGCCGCTGTGTACAGCTGCCCACAGTAACTAACAGTTGTATGTGGCTGTAGGCAGGTTTATGCTGCTACTTGCGGAAACCTGCACATGTTTACAACCCTGGATGCAGACAGTTTAGCAATCTTACACTCAGATGCGATGCTGTAATGTTACTTCCAAAAAGTACACAAACTTCAACACAAAAAGATTTCAATCCAACACTGATAAAGACCTAAAATAGACAGGTGTCAAAAAGGGGGACTGGGTAAATGACCTTCATGCATGGCAAGAGACTTAAAACATGTCTAAAAAGTGCAGCATGTGCTAATTTGCACTAAAGGAAACCTGTGCTTATAAAAAAAATATGGACATTAGCATTGCTGACCTGGAATAAGCACGTAACAATGTAGGTCAAAAATCCACACCTAGATAATTGTTGCAGAGACCGAGTACTGAAGCCACTGGATGAGCAAGAGAACCAGGCAACTAGTGTTTTTAGTAATGCTCAGGAACAACAACCTACATACTTCTCTCATTAGGATTTCTTTAACATGAACATGGACTGGCATCTGTGGGCACTGAGGCTCTCCACTTCTTGTGCATTTGCATAGCTCCCTTAGGTGCTCAATGCCGAGAGCAGCATCATCTGTTTCACACAGGCACTGGATGTGTGTGTGCATCCTGTGTTTGTCTGCACATAAGCTTATAATTCAGAGAACTACAATTAAACCAAATACAGAAACAATGTATGCTCCGGAACAGAGAATTGCAGCATGTGCCATCTGTAGCCTAAGTGGGGTTTACAGTCTACTCCTAAAGGATACAGAAAATTTAATTTTGGATCTAGGGTAGCAACTTGGAAAACTTTCATTAAATATATTTCTTAAAAGAAGAAAAGGATAAAAAAAAACACCTTGTGTGCAACACATGTCTCTACAAATCTAGCTGTTATCTTGTAAAACTACTAGTTACAATAATACTATGCTGAACGTAGCTGGTCCAGTGAGCAGAGCTGTGGGAATACCCAGAAGGCTCCACCAACTAATAGTTGTCTGCAGAAAACTACAGGAGGGTGGATACAAGACCAGTCACCCTGCACAAAGAGAAAGAGTAGCAATGATTGGTCTTTATTACAGGGAACTCCTGCACAGATTTTGAAAAACACACACAAGCCTCGTTCACACGGTCATTGAGGCCCGTACACTGCAAATGGGCTGGATTGTCAAGAAGTGGATACATATCTATAACAAACATTTTCAAATTGCCCTACTTATAGATCCACAGTCAGTCATAACCAAACTTCTGAGATAAACTAGGAGATCTGCAACTAAAAAATCAACCTTGATCATATTTTTACTCAAAGAAGAGATGTAAATGAGTCTAGGAACCTGATGGGCTCAAAATGACTTATCTGCAATAGCGTCAGTTCGCACTACAGGGATGCTGATACATTATTATTATTATTATTATTCAGGATTTATATAGCACCAACA
This sequence comes from Lithobates sylvaticus, assembly GCA_028564925.1. Lineage (NCBI taxonomy): Eukaryota > Metazoa > Chordata > Amphibia > Anura > Ranidae > Lithobates > Lithobates sylvaticus. The sequence goes on from CM053027.1 coordinate 370,842,156, forward strand.
GTTTGCACAGGGCTTTAAAATAGAAGGACAGACGGTACAGTTACAATACAATAATATAGTAGGAATCAGAGAGCCCTGCTCGTTAGAGCTTACGTTTACTACCTTCTTTCAGTGCAGTGGGTTGTAATGTGAACCGTGGCATCGCAACACTGCCACGAATAGAATAGAATAGACCTCTATGGGAACTCTACTGAAATATCAAAACAAACAGTGCATTGTGCCGGGACCAAGGTATCGGTACTAAATCTCAAAGCTCACATCATCCTGAACACAGCTCTTGTGATCCTGTGTTCAGTATGGCTCACTGGTGTGATTGGGCCCAAAGCCAACACAGGTTTAAAACCTGGCCAATTCCACCAAAAATAGAGCAATCGGTTTTGGGCAGAGATACTGGGGATGATCTTTGTAAAGTAAATGTTAGTAAATAAGACGAAGCTATGTTCACTTTCAAGTTTCCAAACCTGTGTTAGGGAAATAAAATAAAAAAAAGTACCGTAAACATATCTTCACTTTTTTTACTAAGCTCAGTGAACATTAACTTTGGTAAGTGAGGGGCCTCTAGTAAATTACCCTATTACAGTCATCAAGTAGTTGGATTTTTTTTTAGTTAAGAGGGGTTTCTTCCTGTCACCATGCGTATTAGATTGCACTTTTTTGAAAGCGCACTAAAGATGCAGCATGCAAAAAACGCTCAATTAGAAGTTTTTTTTTTTTTTACCTTAATGCATTCGCTGCATTAAGGTTCAAAAAAATCCCAAGTACTTGTTCTCCACCCTCATCATCCCTAAACACTTACCTGCTTCCTTTCACAGCTCCAGCATCACTCCTCTCACTTCCTACTTTCACAGGAGACACAGGGCAGTGGAAACCATAGGCTCCTGATGCTGTCAGTCAAACTCCTGTGAGATGTTAGTGGGAGCGAGGCTTACCGACATACACAACCCGGTTCAGGAGGGCGCTCGCATTGGGTTCCCACTTAGTTAGCACCACACTTGCTGAGGGGGCACCCAAGGATAGAGTGTGGAGAGGGCTGGCAGGGGACTTTCAGAAGCAGAAATCAGAGACTGTTCTGTACAATATTGTTGCACAATACTAACACTGTTAAACTAACACTGCATAAAATGCTCAGAATACTTGCACATGACTAAAAATATTCCCCAAAGTCTATCTGTCCAGTCATTAACTGACCTATGTGAAAACAAATGTTTTGTTTCTTAATGCTATTCAAAGTAAAAGCTTTTATTTTTTAAAGAAAGTATTAGAAGAATATTGTATTTAATTGATGTTACCTGCATATATGTAAAAGGTATATAATACATTTTAGGTAATCAAAATATGGAGTGTTGAAAACACCACTACAAATAACCTCAGATTTTTTGGATCTGAAGACCCATTATCCAAAGAGTTACAAAGAGCAAAACAGTAAACACCACCTAAAGTTCTTTAATGTCATACAATGACCACATGTACACTGATAAGTGGAGGAATGATAAAATATGCCCGTCACCCATGTTGCTGCACAGCGCAGACAAGCAACCACACAAAGGCTGTGCAATAATTCATTAAACATGTTCACTAATTAGAACATGCTGTCCTGTCCATAGACAGTGATATGGATTTAAATGATTGGCCTGGAAATCACTCAATTGCTCGTAATGGATTCTGCTCTTAATCCCACCACAAAAAAAGGTCAAAGGTTCAGACTAATAGTTTCCTTACAACTGTTTTCTCTGCTATTATGTCTGAATCACAACACGAAGCAGGCCGCATATGTTAAAGCTATTAATCTGTATACAAAGTCAAAGATAAGTGGGGAAGGAGTGGCAAGCAGGGCTTTTTAGCACCCAGCCACACTCGGTGAGGAGTACCAAGAAGATTTGTAAGTCCATATTATTTACAGGTACTTGTTTACAAAAAAGTCAAAGCATAGTTAAGCCAAACTATAAATTAAGTATGCGTGATCTCAGCAATAACCAAACAACAACTGTCCTCATCACAGGCTTAGGATAAATACTAGGGTACCACAACCTTCCTCCTACCTGTTAAAGTGGTAAAGTCGGAGGTTTTTTTTATCTTAATGCATTCTATGCATTAAAATGAAAAACCTTCTGTGTGCAGCAGCCCCCCTCCCCCCCCCCCAATACTTACCTGAGCCCCATCTCAATCCAGCGATGTTGCACGAGAGTTTCAGCTGCCCGGGACCCTCCCTCCTCATTGGCAGAGACAGCAGCAGGGTGTCATTGGCTCCCACTGCTGTCAATCAGTGAGCCAATCAATAAGAGAGAGGGGGCCTGAACCGTGGCTCCATGTCTAAATGGACACACAGAGCAGTGGCTCGGCTGCCCCCATAGCAAGCTGCTTGCTGTGGGGGCACTCGGCAGGAGGGAGCGGAAGGAGCGCCGGTGAGGGACCTGAGAAGGAGGAAGATCTGGGCTGCTCTGTGCAAAACCACTGGAACAGAGCAGGTAAGTATACCATGTTTGTTATTTTTAAATGAAAAAAATTTTGACTTTAGTATCACTTTAAAGGAGCCTCCCTAAGTCATAGGAAAACTCTAAGAGCCTAATCTCCATACAAAATATATATAAACAATACAATACTAGCCTATATCATGAACTTGTCCCTAATGCCACGTACACAAGACCGATCTTTCTATCGGAACTCTGACGAACTTTTCAACGAAGTTCCACTGAAACAGACTTGCCTACACACGATCACACCAAAGTCTGATCGTTTAGAACGCGATGAGGTACGACGGGACTAGAAAAAGGAAGTTCAATAGCCAGTAGCCAATAGCTGCCCTTGCGTCATTGTTGATCCGTCGGACCTGCATACAGACTAGCGGTTTTCTCAATAGGAACTGGTTCCGGCGGAAAGATTTGTAACATGTTCTATTTCTAGGTCCATCAGAATTTTTAAAATAAAAAGTCCAATGAAGCCCACACACGATCGGAATGTCCGACGGAATGATTCCGTCTGACCTTTTCTGCCGGAACGTCCGGTCATGTGTACGCGGCATAACACTTTACACACTAACCCCCTAAAAAACAATTTAACGATCTTGTGATGATATTTAGGTCTCATGCACGCTGGACGGTTTTACACTTGCTTCTAGGGACGTCTGACATTTTTTTTCATGCCTCTAAACGCCCCTCCATGTTACCCTATGTGTTTATGCACACATAGGCTTTTAGCAGCGATTAGCGGCAGGAAAAAAAACCCCACTGCCAGTCCATCTAGGAGCAGCAGAGTTTTGGCAGAAAAAATACTTCATGCTACTAAAAGCTGCTAAACGCGCCTAAGCGCTAGTGCTTAATCATTAAATAATTTATTCTGGCCAATGAAATTAATTAACACCCAAGAGCTTGACACTTGAAAAATTTCCTAAAAGTTTTAGACACTGTTACAAGCATCAAGCAGGTTTTCAGCTAGCACGCAGCTTCTAGAAAAGTAAAAAAAAAACGCCATAGGTGCTTGGTCTTGCAGGCAAGTGTGGAATAGTTTGAAAAGTTGAAAGTTTGTAGTATGAAAAACAGTCTTACAAGACCATCTTCTATGGGGCACAAAAGGCATACCACATGAATTCCGGCATATGGGCATCACTAAAACTTCCCACCAACAGGCCTCAAACTGTCCCGATAGAAATGCTCAAGCTTCCATGCTACTTTTTTTAAAGATAGATAAAAACAACCCTAATAAATTAAGTCAAGCTTTCCGTAAAACAATATGTCCTCATGTACACTACTGCTCCTAAACTGATGTTTTTGGGGCTTTTTGCCTAAGCCTCTGAACTCTCCTTAACCGCTTTGCGACCGCCGGCTGTCAAATGACGGCCAGGCGGCGCAGCTCTCGTTCAGGGAGGGCGTCATATGAAGTCCTCCCCTTCTGTGCACTAAAGGGAGCGCGCGCCGCCGGGAGCGCGCGCGCGCGCTCTCGCCGTGTCACTGGGCACCCGATGCGCGTGCCCAGCGGTCGCGATGTCCGCTGGGCACCCACGATTGCCCGGTAACACAGCGGGACCGTGGATCTGTGTGTGTAAACACACAGATCAACGGTCCTGTCAGAGGAGAGGAGCCGATGGTGTGTTCTCTGTACAGAGAAACACCGATCGGTCTCCTCCCCTTGTGAGTCCCCTCCCCCCACAGTAAGAATCACTCTTAGGGAACATATTAACCCCTCCCGCCCCCTAGTGGTTAACCCCTTCACTGCCAGTGTCATTTATACAGGAATCAATGCATTTAAATAGCATTGATTGCTGTATAAATGACAATGGTGCCAAAAATGTGTCAAAAATGTCCGATGTGTCCGCCATAATGTCGCAGTCACAATAAAAATCGCTGATCACCGCCATTACTAGTAAAAAAAAAAAAAAAATATTAATAAAAATGCTATAAAACTATCCCCTATTTTGTAAACGCTATAACTTTTGCGCAAAACTAATCAATAATCGCTAATTGCAATTTTTTTTTTTACCAAAAATATGTAGAAGAATACGTATCGGCCTAAACTGAGGAAAAAAAATGTTTTTTTATATATTTTTTGGGGATATTTAGAATAGCAAAAAGTAAAAAATATTGTTTTTTTTATTAATTTGTCGCTCTTCTTTTGTTTATTGCGCAAAAAATAAAAACCGCAGAGGTGATCAAATACCACCAAAAGAAAGCTCTATTTGTGGGGAAAAAATGATAACAATTTAATTTGGGTACAGTGTCGTATGACTGCGCAATTGTCATTCAAAGTGCGTCAGCGCTGAAAGCTGAAAAATGGCTTGGTCAGGAAGGGGGTGAAAATGCACTGTACTGAGGTGGTTAATAAAAGCCTATGTGTCCATGCACACCTAGGCTTTTAGAGGAGTTTAGGAGCAGAAGCCTTTAGAGGCAGTAAAAACTCCTCTCCTGAAAGCAGAAGAATCACATTCAAGAGACGCTTTTAGGCATAAACTGCCAAACTCAGCAAAACACCTCTAAACACGCCGAGTGCTAGGTGCATTTAGCGCTTGAGAGTGTATTCATTTCAATAGCCAGCATAAATTAAAATTCTGACCAATTAAATAAATGTCCAAATGCCAAACACGGGAAAACATAGCTAAACATGTTTGAGAAGCCACTGTTTGGGTGTGTTTTTAAACGCCAACTTTCTCCTGTCAGGAGGAACAGCGTTGACAATAAGGGGCCATGCATCCTAGGCTTAAAACACACTGCTTCTACATGAGTTTTGCAGGTTTTTTTTCTCCTGCCTGTAGAAGCAGCTCGATGTTATCCTATTTGTCCATACACATTAGGGTGGTTAGAGGCATATTTCAAGAGAGGCAGAAAAAAAATCACAAGTGCGTTTTTGAGAGGAATTTTCAAGCAGAAAAAATTGCTAAGTGCTCATAAACTCACCTAAACACGGTGGAGCATTCAACGTTTTCAAGTGTGCATTGATAATAGTGAAAAATTAAGAAATAATTTTGGGGGGAAAAAACTTCTATAAGCAAATGCCCACACACGCCCCTAAACTCTTGTATGATATGAGTTACTATATGTGCATTTTTTTATGCAGCTTTTTCTGCCAACGGTTCTGGCATTTTTTCCTTCTCATAGTGTGCATGAGGCTGGATGCTAAGTTGGCTGGATCTGTTGTTGCACTCCTGTGATCACCTCTACATGAGCATTCATACTGAAGGGGAGGAAGAAACCCTGAAAGCCAATCAGGCTCTACTGTATTGCAAAGTTTTCTGAATTAGACAAATTGAGATTCTATTTCTTCACTATCCAGTCACAGACATTCCCAAACTGTAAGATAATTGTATGTCATCTAGCAGGGCTGTCTGGTTTAGAAAACTGGTTGAGCCAAACGGCAAAGGTTTTTGCAGGTAAAAAAGTTCCCAAATATGTATTTCTACTATCTATTTTGCAGTTTTGCCTACACAAAAGTTTATTCTCAAGGACTGTTATTCTCATCCATGTGTTGTGCAGTTGTGTTCCGTCCCCTGAAGCAGCTCCGCACATGCTCATACCAGAAGTATGCTGCCAGATCATTGACAGTCAGAAGCAGGAACTATAAAGTTCACATACTACCAGGAGAGTATACCAAGTGGCTTCAGGGGATGAAATACAACTGCACACCACCTGGAAATTTCACTTTGAGACATTCTTGTCTGTTTTAAATAAGAGGGAAAGTCAGGGTCAGTATGTTTGCAAAATATAAATAGACCAGTTAAAAGGTTTGCAAATGAAGAGCTCAATGTTATTTGGTGCGTTTCAGGCTCCTTCCCATGTTATTGTCTGAACGGGGTTGGGGTCATGCGCAATAACTGAGCTGCAGGTGTGTCCATTTTTGTCCAACTGAACAGATAATGCATGCATGGGTTCTCACCCGAGTCCATTGCTTTGAGAGATTTTTTTTTTAATGTATACGTGTTATCTTCCCAGATGATGTGAAATTCATTATTTTCATCAGTTTATTCTGTGATAAGCTGTAAGGCATTCGTTCACTATTTTTCTGTTACAATGTTTTAATTAAGCATTCAAAAGGGTATGACAAGCCATAGTTTCCCCACGCAGGGGCGATCTTGAACAGGCACATAAAGAAACAGTGTATGTACGTATGAAAACTAACATAACTGTAAACTGTTACCAGGACCAAAGCGGACCAGTTTAAAGATAAATATCAGGTAAATATCACCAGCAATACTGTGCTGTCCCCTAAAGGACGTCCGTCTTCATCCCAGATCAGGACTGAAGAGGAAAGGAAGGGAACAGAGGGGGAAGAGAAAAGAGAAGGAAAGAAAAAAGAGAGAGAGGCCCCAGGAGAGGGAGAGTACCAGGGGCTCGGGACCTGTACAAGGAGGATTATAGTTTACCATAGCTAGTTGGGGGCAGAGACGGGCAGGAGTAACTTATCCAAGGGTCCCAAACTTTCAAAAATTTTGCTCAGTGGCCTCATTGGCTCTTTTAGGAATCAGAGATATGAGCTTTAAGGGATTTGGGCAAGAGCTGAAACCGTTCCCTATTTTTATAATCTTTATGGTAGGCTTTACCATAAAATTTTATCATAATTAATTTTCTGTCACATTTCTGCCATAACAGGAAACCACCACCACATGTGTATGCAGTTAAAAGTTGTATAATACAGGTTTAAATACTCATCAATGCAATTTTTTCAGATAAACAAGTGATAACCATTCCTTTAGTTTTCAAACATAGGTAATATATTTGGGTAAGTAGACAAAACAAAGTATGGTGTGTTGGGGGAGGGGGCTTGATGGCACACTTTGACATCAGTTAGAAGACTGTGCCCCAAAACTGTCAACATTACATAGTTTCTCAAATTCTATCAAACAGCAAAATAAACTGGGAAAATGTAAACCTGGTCTGTAACCAGCAAAGAGAAATTACGAAGCTAGAATACATTACCATCATGCCTAAATATCTTTTTTTTCTACAAAACTTAGTAAACCACACCGTAATGCCCTGTTCACGTTTGGACAATTAGGAAGCACAGAAAAATTTTGACAAAACGTGAGACGTGCATTTGGGTGTCATTCATCCTAAATGGCACCCCAAATGTGGTGCAATTTTGCAACAGTTGTTACATGACAAAACAGGTGAGAATCATGAGAAAATGAGGATGTAAAATTGCCTGGCTCAGAGTCAAAATTTGGTCCTTGAGTGTCTTTAGCACAACAAAAATACATGGGACAGCCCATTCCAGTGTGGGACATGCTGCTATGCCAAAAAGCACTGTTCTGCATATTTTAGGGATTTAGAGGCCCAAGGTTTAAAGGTTGAACTGAAAGAAAAATCTTGGCTTCAAGGGCAGGGGGGTCTTCCTAATTTTAGGCCTATGTTTCTTCTGCTTGGGTAAAAAAGTACTCACCACTCTCCATGACATCTTTTATGAAGTTGTACAAAGCTGCTCCAAAAATACATGATTAGATTTAAAGGCACACACAGTAGAAACTCTTTGCATTGCCTTAGTCAGCAATCAAAGTTGCAATTTGACCTATGAACTCCTGTATAAGTGAGAACAATTCCCAGGATACAGCTGAGGAGGGAGGAGGCCAAAATATGACAGAGCTAAGGAATTTTAAGGAATGTAGGTACTCAAACAGAGGACAACGATAAGGGACACTTATAGCAGTCCCGTAATAGTTAGTGGATCATGCGCTGAAGTAACCAGAGGGACTGCTTCTGTGCTTAGGATAAAACATGTTGCACTGCTTGATAACTACATTTTGTTGAGAATACCAGGTAAAACCTTGGGCACTCATGAACTGGATGCTGAAAGAGGGTGAGGTTAAAATGGGCAGAGGTGACTGGGTCACTGTCGGCTGTAGCAAGCAATAACTGAGGTGGAACTTTGTGTCTCTTGAAAAAGAAGCTATTGCATGCTACCTCATGCAAATAGGCAGAAATAAAAAGCAGAGTGTGTGTGCAACATTTCATGTAGTGAGGCAGCACTTTATTACTCAGCATTTTTATCCTTTCCCTGGAGACCAACAGAAAAAGAAAGAGATAATGATGGTGTTGAATGTTTCTGATATAGTAGCTCTCAATGCTAAACCCACAAAGCTTACTAATAAATGAACCTTCAGAGACTGGGTTACACCAGAGGCCACGACTCTTGACTTGGAAAACACTCTCCGGCTAACTAGTACAGTAAACAGCGCAAATCACAAAGGCCACAATCCAGGTAGCCACACAACTGTCCAAGTCCAGAAGAGTTTGGGTTTGGCCTCCTAAGCTCCTGTTGAAGAGCTTCATAAAAGACCAGCTCAAACAGCATGTACATATAGCCTTGATTGAAAAAAACAAAAAGAATCTTGAGGGAAAAACTGGGTAGTAAACAAGTGCAACTTTTCTCGGTAGAGAAAAGATATCTATCCACTAGCAAAGAAAATGGGATACTAGGCGTGGGAAGAAAAATTCATATGTGCAACACATTAAGAGCACAATAAAGAATATTACACTACTATCACTGCACATTTGAACATTATTTCTAATGGTGCTCATGTTGGCTGCCAAAAACCTGCTCTACAGTGGAGGAAATAGGAGCTGCATCAAGCAACACTTCACCCAGCTTTACAAGAACATGCATTTCTGCGAGAACTGAAGATTAGCTCAGGGCTAATATTTACTGCTGGGAGTAGAACATCCTATTATATTAGAGTTGCTTACAATTTTGAATGAAAAAAGAACCTTGCACCGAAGCCCGTAGAATTTGTGTAAGGAAAACAATGTAGAAATACTCTGCAATTTCTTTATATATAATATATATAAAAAAACACTATATTGGCAAAAGCATTGGGAGGCCTGCCTTTACATGCACATGAACTTTAAGGGCATCCTCGTCTTAGTCCATAGGGTTCAATATTGAGTTGGCCCACCCTTTGCATCTATAACCACTTTAACTCATCTGGCTGTCCACAAGGTTTAGGAGTGTGTCTATAGGAATGTTTGACCAGTCTTCCAGAAGCTCATTTGTGAGGTCAGGCACCGATGTTAGATGAAAAGGCCTGGCTTGCAGTCTCTGCTCTAATTCATCCCAAAGGTGTTCTATCGCGTTGAAGTCAGGCCTCTGTGCAGGCCAGTCAAGTTCCTCCACCCCAAACTCGCTCATCTATGTCTTTATGGACCTTGCTTTGTGCACTGGTCCAAATCATTTGGTGGAGGGGGGATTATGGTGTGAGGTTGTTTTTCAGGGGTTGGGCTTGGACCCTTAGTTTCAGTGAAAGGAACGCTTAAAGTAGTTGTACACCCTGTACAACTACTTTTGCCTACAGGTAAGCCTATATTAAGGCTTACCCGTCGGTGCTTGAAATATCTCCTAAACCTCCACGGTTTAGGAGATATTTACTAAAAAGACTAGCGCCAATGTCATCGGCACATGCGCCCTTTAGAAAGGGCCTATCGTGCCGTTTCTAATAGGGGTCATCCTGTGACTGGTGGGTCCCGCGTGCATGCGCGGGAGTGACATCATGCGACTCTGGCCAGAGTTCGCGGTCCCGGAAGGAAGAGGGGCGAAGATGGACACTTCCTGCTAGTGGGGACAACGGAGACACCACGGACTTCGGTGTCAGGTAAGTGACACAATGTGCTAAATAAAGAGAAAGTAAAACCGCCAGGGTTTACTTCCTTTTTAAGGCATCAGCTTTCCAAAACATTTTGGACAAATTCATGCTCCCAACTTTGTGGGAACAGTTTGGGGATGGCCCCTTCCTGTTCCCACATGACTTTGCACCAGTACACAAAGCAAGGTATATATATATATATATATATATATATATATATATATATAAAATCAAATTTACTTTTCTATTGTGCTATAAAATATGAAAATATGCTTTTTGTAGCCCCTTTCCAGACATGCACTCAGGCCTATGATTTTGTGGAACTATTACAGTTTGGGCATGCGTAGGCTGGATGTATGCTGCCTGGGAAGTCTATAAAAGCAACTTGCATGTACACATTGTACTCATTTAGTTAAAAACAGTTGCCATGTATTTTGATGCAATTGTTTCAAGGTACAGCATTGTCTATACACACGTAATTTACATAACAAGTAAGCCAGTTAAAGGACTTGCTATAGAACGACTGGCGACAGCAGAACTGTCTCGCCAATGTAGTAACAGCCGTAATACCTTCTGCTGCATTTGTGGCGAATACATGATTCAAAGGTCTGTTAGTGGGGCCAGAGAAAATGATTAACACTTCTTATAACATACAAGGCCATGCAACGTGTCACTGAAGATTAATTTTCTGCATTTACACTTGGATTTCCTTCCCGAAACTCTAGGTGCAGTCATTGTCGAACATGATGAAAAGCCCACCTTTGTGAAATCCCATATGAGTGCGATGCCCACATCAACCGGTTATTGGGAGATCAGGGGTATATTGGCACTCCACTGAAGCTAACCAATTAACCCCTCACCATTCTATCCAAATTAAAATAAAATAAAATTTGCCTTTGGTTATACTTTGAGAGAAGTTCTAAAATGTATTTCATATAATGTTTTTTTTAGTATCTAATTTCTAAGAAAAAATGGAGAGAATAATGAAATAAGCTAACTTCAGTATCAGTTGGATTGACTAAGGCAGTCTCATGTGTTTAATATTAATGAAAGAGCCCACTATTTTTCTTCCCCTAAAAAGTATAAATGACTTGAAAAATGAGCAGCTTGACATGCTCATCTTTGTAATCTTAACTAGTATTAAAAGTTCTTCTGATCTATCATAAGTCTCTCAGCATTTACTACCTTGTAGAAAGTTTAAAGTGTGAACATTTAAAAAGGCACCTCGCAGCCAAAATGAGTTTTTGAAACCATGACACCTCAGCTTATATCCAGCTCAAGACAAGGGCCCAGTTGGATGCTAATAGTCTCTGCATATTTTATGTTAAATTGCCCTGTGAATCTCATTAGAGCCAGGCTACTAATAGACAGTCTTACCCTTTTGAAGAATTATTTTGCGTCATGTGGCAGAAGTTATATTTAGCCTATAACAGCAGACAGGCAGCTGAGTTTTCAAGGAGCCAAGGTTTCACTACCTCACCCGCTCATGAACTCAAGTAGGATACACAATCAATAATTACTGCTTCCTCTTTCTTCCCTAAGTTTCACCCTTTCTACAATGGATAGGTAGGAGAGTCTAGTCTGGCCAGAAATCATTAATCATTTCCTGGCCTGTGCAGCTTTCATCCCCATTGTCTTAACATCCAGTCTGGCAGCAGATGAATCCCAGTGTTGCTGGAAAGACCTTTCCTCTGGCACAGCTTTGTTTCAGCTGAAACCTTACTAACAATTCTTAAAGCAACATAAGATGCTATAAAAGTTGCTCTCTACAAACGACCCTTCTAACATTTCTAGGAAGTTCCAGGAATTTTCTATTTTTACCCTATACTTCATTCATCATAACGCTTTATTACAGAGTTGGACAAATTCCAGGATCCAGGGAGTCAATACTTCAATCATCCTGAGCCTTAAGGTTTTGTGTTGAGTCTAACAATATGTATGGTAGCCCATGTACCATAGTTACATAAATGGGTACACAGCTTCCACAGTATGCTTGTTTTTCTAACTGTACATATACTGTATATGCAAGCACTAAATGTAAACATCCTTGGCTCATATTTCATTGTGCACACCTGGGTTATTCTTCTCTCCGTCCCAACCTTTCTCTTGGTAAAGCCAAGCAGCAGATACAATTAGTCATTTGAGTGTTCAGGTGACCCAATTGCAGCGGAATGTGGCTGCAATGTTTAATCACATGAGTAGTTCACTTTGCAAAAATCAAGGTGATGCATATGTGCTTATCACTAATAAAAAGAGGAATATCACACTACTAAACCAACCTGTGACAAATATGGACAATCTATGACTAACATTTCAGGTGCTACAATTTACAATTCAAACATTGTAGTCAAAAAATCCCTGTTCATACAAACCTATTTGAAAACAAGACTCCAACAAAGTAAAAGCACAGGCTGGACTATCACATTTAAAAAAAAATCAAAATCATCATGCAAAAGGCCAATACCGCTTAAACCTTTCAAAACCCTACCATTACTCTTTACAGATACAGGCAGTCCCTGGGTTACAAGATTGTTCTTGTACGGTCATGTTCTGTAGGTTTGTTCTTAAATTGAATTTGTATGTTCTTAGATTTAATTTGTATGCAAGTTAGAACAGGTCATTTTTTTAAGTGTAACTCCAGTCAAAAAATTAAGTTCTGGATAGCATAGGGAAGGGTTAACTGGCCATGCAGTGGTGTGGGATTACGGACAGGTCTGCCAAACAGTAAGTGGCAGCATGTGGTGAGCAGCAAGATGGCCGCCTGGTGGTTTCCGGACCAGCGTGACATCACGCTGCCTCTATTCTTAAGTACGAGTTGCATGCAAGTCAAATGTTTGTAACTCGGGCACTGCCTGTACATCAAAGTGGGTATGTTACATTACAATCAAAGATGAGAGAGACACCACGCGTTTCTCAAATCTGCTTCATAAGATGTGGGACGGTAAGCTTGTTTATTTAAAAATAAAAATAAAAAATAGGAGTGTGAAAATTGAGTTGCAACAGCCCAAGCTCATCTCCATAGGGGAGATAAGAGGAGATTTAAAAAGTGTGGTGTCTAGCTGTACCTGGAGAGCTAAATAAAAGATGATCTACTTCAACAGAGACTATTAAGAACAGTGTCTCTGTCTGAAAAAGCAAGATGTTGCAGAATATATCTGTTGCTATGGCAACCAATGTAAACAGAATGTCTCCAAAATGTAGTCCTCAAATGGACAACCACAATAGTCTGCCTGCCAATTGTCCATGCTTGGAATGTGAAGAGCAGACAAGGCTGGACAAGGCTGGAACGTGAAGTTCTGTCAAGGACAGAATCCTTTCTACTTCTCTTGCCATGGTAGGACTTTCTGGTTTCTCCCTGATGTTTAATGTACACCACTACCATGGCATCGTCTGACAGACTCGATCTCCAGTCTGGATGTCCATTGCCTAAAGTTCCAGAAAGAACAGTTTGCAGAACACAGGCTGAATGGCAGGGCCACAAACAGAAAGTGCTGGAAATCCTCAAAGTGTAGGAACTGCTGGAAAAATTGGGACATGCAATTATGTGCCCTGGATGTGTACATAGGCCAAAAATGTCTCCTGATATAGGAAGGCTATAACAGACCTGGCAGATGCCATGCAGAATTTCTGGGACCAAATTTGGACATTCAGGACCCGGAGCTCCAATCAGAGGCCAAAGGTTAGAAAAAAAGTTCACATTTGAAGATATGAATCTTCCAGGCAACAGGGTCCAGGTATAGGCTCCAAAGGTACTACTGAGGGTATGCCGAGTCAGACAGTTGCATAAAGAGACTAGCTCAAGCAGCATGAAGATAAAGTTTTGAATGAAGAAAAAATTGTCTTCAAGAAACTGTAAAAATGGGTAGTAAAATTGTTAAACATTTCTCAGTACAGAATATAAAAGTCTATCCTCCTAGGACACTAACAACTGAGGCATGCTGAGAGTGGAATTGGTTATAACAGGTTGGCCAATGTTCTTCCTGTATGGAGCAGTATAGCCCAATTGTCTCTAAAACCTGGGTTCCTCATTTACCAAGAAAAAAATATGATTTTCACCACACTGAGTGACCAATAACTTGCGATGGTGATTTCAACAAGCTTAAAGAAGAAGTAAACCCATCGATTTAACAGTCTAAAAAAAAAAAGGCATGCCGTGAATGCTAACTGCACATTGGCTGTGCTCTCAACCAGTCAAACCATCCAATGGCTGGTGTCATAACGGATCACATGTGCAGCACTGTGGCAGTTGAAGATTAAACGGAGGCAAAGATGGCAGCTTCCTTGGCTGAAAACGATAGGGGGGTTTACTTCCACTTTAAGTGCAGGTGTCTGAGAAGGACCCTGCAGTACCGCTTTAACCAACTAAACATCACTAAGATGCTAGAGCCACACTGTGTCTGCAGATGTGCCACAATAGAAAGCGGCCATCTATGGTGGTATACCGAGAAGAGGAGGAGCCAGGAGCACTGGCGGGGGACCTGAGAAGAGGAGGATCAGAGTAGCTCTGTGCAATTATTTTGTACACCGCAGGTAACTATAACATGTTTGTTATTTTTGAAAAATTATACTTTACAAAACACTTTAAAAGAAGATCTTGTTCACAGCTCCTCCTGATTTCTGAAATCAAGTGAAAGATGCTGTATGTAAAACATATGTAGTAAAAAAAAGCAGCAATGATCAAACCACAAAATGAGTGCATCCCAGAAGGCTACCAGTATCCGAGTGATATTACAAGCTTTCACTACTAACACAGCATCGCAGGACCAACCACATCAAATCAAACTGTCACAACTCATCAAAATGGAGTAACAATCTCCACAACATGTTGCCACAGTTATGGTTCAATCAAGCCTTGCTTTTTTGAGGTTACATGCAAAGCATTGTCACATTCCACAGAGACTTCCCCTTGGCTGCATTCTTATAGCTTCCCTCCAAATATTATTTCTGAAATAGCAGCATCTTAAAGAGAATTCTAAGCCACCTAATTAGACAGGCATGTTTCTCAAACAAGACAATTTTCCTTCAATATCACAGTGTAGAGTGTTGTGGCATGCACATTAAACAAAATAAAGTAAGATGTGTGGTGCACCTTTCTCTTTATAATCGAAACCAATAATAAGAAAGCTCCATGTTATAGGATTACAGGCAGGCCACAACTTGCAACATTTTTTATGGAACCTCCACGCGCCCAGCACTGAAATGAAAGGTTTTCTCCTATTTAATTTATTCAGATTAAAAATTAAGACCGGCAAGCTTTCTTTTACCTTGTTTGTTAGTCACAAGACAGAGCGTGCCCCTGTCTTCTAATTCACTTTGGCTAGCTGCAACAGGAATACCAGACAGACGGACAGACAGAGAAGTGAAAAAGAAAAAAGAAAAAAACACAATACAAACAATAATTACATTAGCTCTAGTTTTGATCTGTTACCAGTGTAAGAAAGATGTAATTTTGTCTAATGAATATGAAAATCCATGTTAAGAGGGTCACAAAGATGACAGTATTCCTTGACCAGTGTATAATTATTCTAGGACAGTAAAATTAAAACAAGGCAACCTGCCATGGAACTAGTATGTAGCATGCAAGTCTTGAAATGGTTAGGTTAAACCATAAAAAAATATATACGTGCTTTGATTTGTGAGTCCCTTAAGGTGTATACTCTATTGGGGCTCCTGCATTGGTCTACTTTATTTTCTTTTCTTATTTTAGGTCAAGGCAGTTGAAAATGAAAAGTTTGCTAAACACAAGAGTTTTCAACTGACCAAAGACTTTTTACCAAATAGTTACTTATCTAAGTTGTAAAATAAAAATAGAAGATTAATCCCACTTTATGTTTTAGGGGCTGCAAACACCTACCTGCACATTTAGAGGACATACCCTATTATCACTAGATTTTGGTTTAAAATATTCTCTCTACATTAACCCAGACTCATCAATTGTACTACTTAATCAGAGCCACAAAGATATCACTAATGCACAATTCTGGCTCCTACTGTAAGCTATAACTACAGCCAAACTGCTGCCAAGGCCTGGAAAACCCCCAGACTCAATCTCATGGAAACAAAAAAGATAGAGTCACCTAGGTTATGATCCATGGCAAAAATAAAGCTACTCTACAAGATAAAGTCCCCAAATATAATAACATTTTGTCAGGCTTCTCTGACCCATATACCGTATTTATCGGCGTATAACACGCACCCCAAGTTTAGGAGGGAATTTTAAGGAAAAAAGTTTTAGGAGAGAAGTTTAGGGGTCCCAGCATCTTTTGCAGCCTTGCCCAGCATCTTTTGCAACCTTGCCCAGCATCTTTTGCAGCCTTGCCCAGCGTCTTTTGCAGCCTGCCCAGCGTCATTTGCGCCTTGCCCAGCGTCATTTGCAGCCTTGCCCGGCGTCATTTGCAGCCTTGCCCGGCGTCATTTGCAGCTTGCCCAGTGTCATTGTAGCTTGCCCAGTGTCATTTGCAGCTTGCCAGCGTCATTTGTAGTTTGCACAGTGTTATTTGCAGCATTGCCAGCGTCATTTGCCTTGCCCACGTTTAAATTTCCCGCCGCGAGACAAACCGCGCATGCGCCACCGAAAAAGACCGCCGCCGAAAAAAGGTGAACCGCCGCCGAAAAAGACCGAGCCGACTGTTCGGCTCCGCTCGGAGTCCCGCCTCCCTGCTGTTTCGGGAGCGAGCGCAGGGAGGCGGGACTACAAGCGGAGCCGAACAGTCGGCTTCGGCCTTTTTCGGCCGCGGTTCGGTCTTTTTCAGCGGCGGTCGCCATTTTTCGGCGCCGCTCCCTTTTTTTGTCATTTTTTTGGGGGTATCGGCGTATAACATGCACCCACGACTTTCCCCTGATTTTAAGGGGGAAAAATTGCGTGTTATACGCCGATAAATACGGTACTTCCACCAGGCTTGGACTCCCCCTTCTGGAACCATGAAATGGCCAACTACATTCCCCTCAACCTATTGTACCACCTATGAACTATCTCTGGACTCCGGGAAACCCCTTGACCTCCACTTCTTCCTACCCCTCTTCTTTTTCCGCTCATTCAACTCTGTGCACAGCAGCATGTTGAGATGCAACGTGGTGACATGAAATGTGTTACGTAAAAATACGTTACGTAAATGCGTTATGTAAAAATACAGTAGACTTCATTCTTATGCAGCACACACACCACCAGTATAGTATGAACAGGGTATGTGGAAAACAGATCTATGCAGAGCAACACAGCTCAACAGTCATGGCTTGAATAAACCTAAAAGGGTTTGCAGATAATTTCACATATAAAAGGCTGTTAATTTCAGCTGATCATTTTAACATTTAGATTACGGTACCTATGTTTATGACTTTTTCAGAACGTGCTTACTTTTAATTGCACAGCTTTGTGGCAGGTTTAGCGTCAGTCTACTATCAAACGAGTACTACTTTTAGAAACTGCCCAAAACCAGAAGCACAATATACGTTATCAGAGGATTGCCTTATTGAGACAAGATATCCTTAGGCACAACAGAGAGCAAGATAAGTACATAACCATTAACAACTTGTTTGTTTCTTCGTTTGCCAGGAACATGCCGAAACACAACATTTTGTAAACAAGTTCATGTGAAATGACAAAAATTTGTAAGCTCTGTTTTTCAATGAGAACGGATGGAAATTAGAAGTTCCCGAAGGGGATCTGTACCCAGCTAAAGCATTGCTTATGCAAAAATTGTCTTGAATAGAGTAAAATAATTATCTGTAACAAGTGCACAGAATCATCCCATTGATCTGAACATAAGTGAGAAGCCCTTCAGTGTCATACTCCTGTATGCCTATAGTAGATGTGAAGGATGACACAATTAGTATGTGTATCCTTACAGTACAGTCAAACGTGACATGTGCTCCTTGAGTAAGCTTAGCCTGCTGTCTTTATGCAGACACAGATGTAATATACAGGTCTACCCAAGTCCTTTTTGTCTGTAATGTGGTGTTTGAGGAACGCATGTGCTGGAGATGTTGGAAGCCTCCTTGTTGCCTCTCACACAGAAAACCTGTCATTGGCTACATCTATCAAATCCAATTATAGTTTCATTAGACCAGAGAAGCTTTTACCCACATGCCTTTCAGTAAACTCCAATCAATTCTGATTCTTTTCCTTTTTCAGCCTTGTCACTCCCAGCCTTGTATCGTGCAGCCTGCAGGTTAGTGGTCCCTGGACAGTTTTCATCATCTCCTCTGTAAATCTCTCTGCTGCTACTTGGACTAAAACCACCCCCACCCAGTCACTGAGAATTGGGGAAGGCCTCCTCTAGACACCGTCACAGTTGTGTGATTATCTTTCCATTTTCCTATAATGGATGAAACCGTCCTTTAGGGAATGCTCACATTTTGGGATTTTTTTTTATTTATTTTTTTGAAGCACGCTGCTTAATTGCCAAATGGCTCTTCATTCAGATAATTATGCACAGTCAGCTGTCTTGTTTGCTGAAATTCTATGGTTGTCAGTATCATTCTCTTCTAATTTGTGCTGAATCTTAGCTCGAAGAATTAAAAAAGGGGAATTCTTCCCTGATTAAAAAGGATTTTGATAAGGCAGTTGCACAGGAGGGAGTCATGTGACAAGAGGCTGTAGCTCTGCCAAAAAAAAAAAACGCTATTTGAAAAGCATGCCAAATCTTGGTATATATTTGATAATATGTAGTGAAATGGATGTTGTGCTTGGTACATTTTTAGTGCTTTCCTGCTAGCTTTACCAGATCACCAACAACATGTTGATTCATATCGGTTTGATGATGACTGATAATTGTAGATCATTAAAACAAGTAACGATCACCCCAGACCAATTATCAGTACTAAACCCAAAAGCAAATTCTTATACTGTATGTGATGACTGCATATTTTTAGGCTTATTTTCCTTTATTTTAACCTGGTGATCTGCCCAGTAAGTCTGTTTTTCAACAGAACAGGCTGTCCTGCAGATGTAGAAGTTAGAGCATATGTGTCAAATGTGTCAAATCTGGTCCACTACCCTAGGCCATTTCCTGTGGCCCTCAAACCCAGGGCTTTTTTTCTCAGGAATGTGGCAGAACAACATACTAGAGCTAGGCTAGGTAGGTGAGATTCGAGGAAGCTTTTAGTGATGGTGGGGGGAGGTGGGATTATGAGGGCTGTGGTGGTGGGGGATGAGAGTGGTGCAGAGGAGGCTCACTCCTCAACTCTGCACGCTGTGCTTTAGCATGTAGCACACCCCTGAAACTGAAGCCTTAATGGCATCCCTAAACTCCACACATAACACACTCCTGTTCTTTTTTGCTCTTTAAGATCCTCCCACGGTCGGTGCAATTTACCTACACCCCTGCTTGATGTGGTTCAGCTTTTATGTAAAAGCTTTATCCAAAAAGGAAGACAACTGTTCCTGTAACCGCTTATAGACGGCTTTCACACCGAGCCATGGGGGGCGTCGGCGGTAAAGCTGTGCTATTTTTAGTGCCGCTTTACCGTCATTTAGCGGCGCTATTCAGCCGCTAGAAGGGGGTTTTAACCCCCCCCCCCGCTAGCGGCTGAAAAGGGGTTAAATCCACCCGTAAAACGCCGCCGGAGTGGCGTTTTGCCGGTGGTATTACAGCACTGCCCCATCGATTTCAATGGGGAGCAGCGGTGGAGGAGCGGTGAGTTCACCGCTCCAAAGAAGCTGCTGGCAGGACTTTTTCTGATGCCCTGCCAGCGCACCGCTCCAGTGTGAAAGCCCTCGGGCCTTCACACTGGAATGAATGGAGCCGCTTTTTTCAGGCGCTAAAAAGGCCCTATTTTTAGCGATATAGCGCCTGAAAAACGCTGGTAGTGTGAAAGGGGTCATGAAGTGTTAGATGGAGTTTGGCTTGAATTTGTTAGTGTATCTAAATAAGCTAGTACATCTAACACTCCCCTCAGACTAACAATGCCGCTGTCTCTGTGCTCATTCATCCAGAGTGGGGTCACACCAATTCAGAAGAAGTCTTACTGGCCAGATCCCCAGGTAAAAACAGAGGGTAAAAAAGCCTAAACAAAAAAAACTGATGCAACCACCACATCCAAGGATTGGTTAACTGCAAAACATTACATTTTTAGTTTTGGGTTTGATACCACTTTAAGTTTCAAAATGACTGTATAAATAAGAGGGTGGTCGATTATACAGCCATTATCCAACAACATTTAGGGTAAGAACTTGCCAGGTTATTTGGCTGGAAAGAATGGAAGGCACAATTATGCTACCACATGGAAGTTAGGTAAGGAATAGCTTTATACATCCACAGGCAATATGTATGCATATATCCAATAGATGGCAATATATTTCTTACGTGATGCATGCGGCCATTTCACTAGGCTCACAGTCAAACGTCTTGATAATCATTTTCAAGGTATCTGTGGGGTATATGTGCTATTTATAACCCATTAAGGTTATCCAGAACATGCCTGTTAACATGTACTCTAGAGGCTCAGCAGCAACAATGACCTTGACTTCTGCCAAAAGACCATAGAGTAAGTGCAAGCAGTTTACATAACCCTCTTCACAACAAGGATTGCGTCTAAGCTGAGCTCCATTAATGTGCATGGTCTGCATTAAGTAAGCCACAGAAACAGCACGAATCCAATTAGTAAGATGTTAAATTAAGAATCTACCATGAGACTTCCAGTGAAGACATCTACACAAGAGCAAAGAGAGGAAGGCAAACTGCACACTGGAGTTTTCTGAGAAATCCTCGCCTTAGTGTTCCATAAAACGACATGGCATGTTTCAGTACTGCAGGCTAGCGGATAAGATGTTCCGTAGAACAAACTGATTTTCCCAAACTTCTGCACCTAGCTTTTTCCAAATTCCAATGATGATGCTAATAAACAGCTATAGCGATGCCTTGTAATCACACCAAACACTAGCATTTTTCTCCCACTGCCTGCATATTAAAATATACATCCTGCAAAGTTCCCAAATAAAATGCATGTTTCATCAGACCAAGAAATGGCATTATTATAACTCTCTGACACTCTACTATTACACCAATTCTTTTCTCATTTACAAATGTAATTTTAAACAGGAAACGTGCTTGAGAGGAAACAAAATGATGTAATAATGAAAGCTTGAAAGTGTATCTAAACCCTAAAACAAAAATAAATGATACTGCAGTATACCAGTCCTTGGACATGATGGCTTAATTCATTTTCACCGTTCAGGCTTTTGTCCCTTTATTTTCATAAAATTATCCTTCCAATAAATCCCTTCCTGTCCATGGGCGACAACCCTCACCATTATAATTTATCTATGGAGGAGCAGCGTTGTCACCTTCGGCTGTTCTCCTGATTTGCTCTACAAAACCTCCCTCCTCCCAACAAAGGTAAGATGGGTTTTCGTTTACAGAAGATAACTTGAGAAGCTCAAAAATCTGGTTGGAGATTTTGGTTTAATACACAGGAAGTGGCAAGGCCATGGCATTTCTGGCATGATCACTAGGCCTTTTTTATATACTTGCAGAAAATACACAGCTTAAAAAAGAAAACGAAGGCAGTCAGCACACCCAAAGACATGCAACTCTCAATATAAATGTTTTCTGGGTTTAGTTTAAGCTTCAAGCAGATATAAAAAATAAAATAAAAATGAATGTTGCAGCTACGTATTTATTAAAAAAGATTTTTTTTTTTTAAAAGCAACTAGTGTAATTACAAAAATTTGACTTGATTAGAGTCTCTTTTAAAAGGAGAAGTAGGACCAAAGCTCTTTTGGTCATACTTCCCCTGTGGGTCATAAGAGTGCATTCCTCTGACCCAGATTCAGCCAACAGTGGGGCTAAAATCAACTGTCGGCATGCTCTGCCTTGATCCTGACTTTAACATCGGATCTGCCCAGATGCTTGAGCGGCAGCCCGCTCAGGCCCCTAGCATACCGCTGAGAGCTGAGCCAGCCTCTCCCGCCCCCTCCACAGCCCGACACTCCAGTGAGCGCTGGAGGGGCAGCACACAGAGCCAGTCACTGACAGTCACCACTCTCTGCTCACTGAAAACTGATCATTAAGAGATCAGTGGTCTTGGTTCTCGGTCTTAGAGACAGCAGGGGACAGTTGCAGAATGGGACCAATGTTGCATCCACCTAGATAAGTATGTATGTTTATTTTTTTGTATATTCCTGCACTTCTCTTTTAATCCCCTATGCATCAGCATTCATACTGGGGTAGTGAGGGGCAGCATTCCAGGCCAATGTAGTGAAGTGTTCTGTATGCACATGTGCTGACAAGGAACAAGCTGACAGGAGAAGAGTAGAGAGATTGTCCCTTCATTCTGTTGGCTGCTCCATTATAGGTTGGGGTAAGGAAGGTGGCCTAGCTGTGTTGCTTAACTGAAGTACTGCAAAGTCTGGTCACCAATGTTTTGTGTATTAGGGCTGTGTATATTTTAGGACTAGGAAGACAGAAGCACAAATCCTTTAGCAGGTAAAATTGGTTGTGTATAGGTTCATCAATCATGTATTCAGTGGCCTACTTGGAGTTTAGCTTTAAAAAAAATTAAGAGAAAGACATAGGGCTGCCTTTGAGGACCTCCTCTGAAATGCTTATGGCCTGGCTGTCAAACTAATCTAATCACTTTAGTAATTCCTGGGTTAATGTCCCAGAACAAGAAGATGATTAATAGTTCTGCCTTCACTCTAGAGCTGCACAATTCTGGCTAAAATGAGAATCACAATTTTTTTGCTTAGAATAAAGATCACGGTTCTCTCACGATTCTCGTGGCGTAACATCATCTTTCACATTATACAAAAAAATTGGGCTAACTTTACTGTTTAGTTTTTCTTTTTTAATTAATTGAAGTCGATTTTTCCCCAAAAAATTGTGTTTGAAAGACCGCTGCGCAAATACAGTGCGACATAAAATATTGCAACAAATCGCCATACCAGCACGGACAATGTTGTGAAAATCTAGGCAGACTAGCCAGTTTTATTCTTTTGACAGCTGAGTGAGCAGAGAATTCTCTACACTTGTTACATGAATGAATTGGAAAATTCTGCATAGAGATCGAGAGGGGAGTTGAATCGAGATTGCTATTTTTAAACGATTAATCACGCAGCTCTACTTCACTCTTACTTTTCCTGCTCCATGCTCTTTTTTCTCATTTTTTATGCTCCATGCTTATTCCTCTGACTTTTCCTGCTCCATGCCCCTTTTCTCTGACTTTTCATGCTAAATTCTTATTTCTCTGACTTTTCCTGCTCCATGCTCTTTTCTCTGACTTTTCATGCTCCATGCTTATTCCTCTGACTTTTCCTGCTACATGCTCTTTTCTCTGACTTTTCATGCTCCATGCTTATTTTAAGTCTGCGGCTCAAAGAACTGAAGTCACAACTGCCATTTTGCCAAAGAAATTCAAATAGGCAGTTTCCACATTACTCAGAAATAGGTTCCTATGGTATCCAGATAAGCAAGTTTATATCTGTCTTTGTAACCAGATTCAACAAATTTGCCATGCTGAGCCTAGCCCTACTTCCCTCCATTAATTATAATACATCTGCTAAAGGCTAGGTACTCACTGTTAGTACATCTAGTTACAGAATTAACATTGTGGGAAAAGACAAAAACATCTCCAGTGTATAGGTACCTTTATGTGTTATGAATGTAGGATCATGGGAGGAATATCAATGAGAAGAAACTTCAAGTTTGTATGGCAGAAGAAAAATCTACAGTACTTCAGAATAATTTTGCTACTTTCAGTCAAAGCCTCTAAATTGCATCTCATCCTGATAATCTCACAGGGTGAGAACTGCCATGCTGGGAAGCAGCAAGGAGAATTGTTAGTTCGAGGTAGTAGGCAGTTATACCACTCCAGGTTCCTGGAGAACAAAAAAAAAATCTTTACAGGAAAGGCTTTAATACTGAAAAGTTGAAAATACACAACACTGAAAACAGCAAATGAATACTCCATTGGTTAATTATTGGTCAAGTTGTCAGTTGTGATTGAAGAAGATGAGCAGCAAATCGAATCATCTATAAAGAACCAAAGCAAGGGAACAGCGCTTCCCAAAACTATGATATTATAACCGTTACTAAGCCTGTCTACAAATGAGACCCAATTGCATGAAAGCCAGATCAACAAGGAACCACAAAGGAACAGAAATAAAAAGGAGAGAATAATGTTGCATACACAAAGAATATGTTATTTTCAATCAAGTTTTTAGAGGCGAGACTTATACTGGGGTAAATGAAAGGATACGTTCAAGTTATATGCTCCACCCATTTTTAGGGTGGAACATTTAATATGTTCCCACTCCTGCAGCCACTCGCCAATCCGATCTCTCAGTGTGACAGCAGTATGGGGAGAAGTTCTCTGTACCAGCGGTCACTTTTTGAAAAAGAGTTCTGTGAGTGAACTACAAGTAGCGACATCCTTTGCGACTGTCGGCTTGTAGTTCTCAATGAACTAGCACGGCGCTGCTGAGCGCTCTGGTAGTTCATTAATTCTGCCTGTCAGTGTGATGTACGATGTACAGGCAGACAGCTTACACTGACAGTCTGCAAGAGACCCGCATGACACCAGCGATCTGCTGTTTGCTGGTGCAATGCTATTCAGGCTCTTAAAAAGATAAATAAAATAAAAAAATAAACATTATCTGCAAAAAAATAAATTAAAAAAATGTTAATTTATTTTTTTTATTTTTTTTTAAAGGTGAACGTATCCTTTAAATTTGATTATTTTTAAAGAGAGATATATGCATGGCAAAGAAATTGTTTAATGTCCCCCCTCCCTAGCAGCATATACATCTCATGCTTTTGCTCCACCATCACAATTTGGGATGGTCTTTTACTTTTACTTTCTATAACAGTATTCAGGACAAATATAAAGGGTGATTCTCCCTAAAGGGGCAAAAGACAGTAATAGAAACTGACAAGGGTTCTAATCCCCCTCCACTGTCCAAAACGAAGAAAAATAAATAAAAGTTTTGCCTTTAGATACACTTTAAAGCAGTATTAAACCAAAAGTAAACATTTATTTTAAAAAAGCCTCAAAAAAGGAAAACGATTGCAGCCACCACATCTGATGGTAGGTTAGCTGCAATATATTACATTTTTGGTTTTGGATTTAATACTGCTTAAAACTGAACATCTAGGTATGACATGTATTCCATATTTACATTGGTCCAGCTTGGTCCAATGTAAATATGCAAAATCTCATACCCAAGGGACCGCTGCAAAAAGTGACAATCACTGTAGTAGTAATCACTACTACAGTGATCGCCACAGTCTTCCAAAGTCTTCTACTAAGTGGCCGAAGCTCAGCACTGCCACTATCTACTCTTCATGTACACTAGCCTACACTCGCAGCTCCTAAACATAAGTTTAGGAGCTTTTGGCAATTTTTGTCAATGTACACATAGGCTTTTAGCAGGGGTTTAGCTGCCTCATTTATGTAAGCTTTAACCTCCTTAACCGCCATCATTATACTACGGCAGGTCGGCACAATCCCGCGAGCCATCGTAACTATACGTCGGCTCACGGGATCGGGGTAGCAGGCGCGCGCAAGCGCCTGCTGCACTGCGGGGGTGCCGATGCTCATGGCCGACAGTCGCGATGACCGCTGACAACAAGCAATCGCAGGCACGAGAGGCAGAATAGGGACGTGTTTGTGTGTAAACACAAATCCCTGTTCTGTGAGGAGTGACAGATCATTAGTTCCTAATAGCTTGGAACCACGATCTGTCATTTCCTCTAGGCCAGTCCCCTCCCCCTACAGTTAGAAACACACAGGGATCAAAGTTAACCCCTTGATCGCCCCTAGTGTTAGCCCCTTTCCTGCCAGTGACATTTTTATAGTAACCAGTGCATTTTTATAGCACTGATCGCTGTATAAGTGCCAATGGTCCCAACAATGTGTCAAGTGTCCGATGTGTCCGCCATAATGTCGCAGTCCCAATAAAAATTGCAGATCGCCGTCATTACTAGTAAAAAAAAAAAAAAAAATGCTATAAATCTATCCCCCATTTTGTAGGCGCTATAACTGGTGTGCAAAACAATCAATATACGCTTATTGCGATTTTTTTTTTTACCTAAAAATATGTAGAAGAATCGGCCTAAACCGAGAAAAAAATTCCCTTTTTAAAAAAAAAAAAAAAAAATGGGGTTATTTAGTATAGCAAAAAGTACAAAATATTGTGTTTTTTTCAAAATTGTCACTCTTTTTGTTTATAGCGCAAAAAATAAATACTGCAGAGGCAATCAAATAGCACCAAAAGAAAGCTATATTTGTGGGAAAAAAAAGGCCATCAATTTTGTTTGGGTGCAGTGTCGCACGACCGCGCAATTGTCAGTTAAAGCGACGCAGTGGCGAATCGCAAAAAATGGCCCGGTCATTCAGCAGCCAAATCTTCCGGGGCTGAAGTGGTTAATGCGGCTTTGCATTTTCCCATAGCAAATGTAGGTAGGGTGTACATGAAGCCTTACATAACACCTCGTATTTTTTTGATGAATACAGGACTTCCAGTTGGACAAGGTGGAGATTGTGGTGTCTTTGCCTGGCTGGATCAATGTAACTATGAAATAAAGATCCCACCTGGAATCCAGCTTCAAATGTAATGAGGTGTGCGCCACTACTTCCAGGATTGCTGCCATCTCTTTAGTATTTAGGGTCACTGATGCCAGATAATAAAAACCACATCATTGTTGATCTGTCACTCTTCTCTGTCTATTCACACAATGATTTATATTCTGTGAATTATACACAAAATACAGAGAATTTCCTAATTCACACCAGAATCAGTGGTGTTTGTGGGAATTCCTGTGGGATTTCTATGCATTACCCAGCAGTGTGATTTTCAGCTCATTCATCTGAATGGGCTAAGATTGCACTGGATCACACAAAACGTAGTGCGTGCATTGCTTTTGAAAAATGCATTGGTACTGCGGTACCATGTGATCTGGTGCCCACAAACGCACTGTTTGCAATCGTCATTTGGGGTACTGTTAACAATGTACAGGCACCCACAGCAGATCACAAGGACAGTGCATTTTGAATGCATTTTGTTTTGGATAAAGTATATGGAATGAAACGTGCCTTTCCCACAACGCATTCTGATGTGAACCGGCCCTGAGACTGGAGCAAACAGAATCTTGAGCACTTGTGTGTAGCAATAATTCAGCTTCTAGCTTTCATTTAAAAAAAACTGATTAAGCTGAATATAGAAGCCGATTGGTTACCATGCACAGCTGACCCAGATTCTGTCCGCTCCAGTTTTTGTAAATTCCACCTATAGTGCTCTACGAATGTACAGGGGAGTTATGCAGACAGTGGAGGGGGGATAGGGTGCCTTCTGTGTATTGGGAGACAGCTTACATGCTGAGTGGCTTGACTTTTTCCAGATATACACATAGTAGACCTGCTGGCCAAAATTACCCATTTTGTAAAAGGCCCTGAATCTGCTCCTAGGAAGACGTAGGCCAGTGTGTTACCTTTCTCAGCAATGTACCAATGTGGTGCACATTACATTGTGACATGATGGAGACCTGCTGTCCCATTTACAAGCACTAGTTAAAACACGATGCCCAGAAGGAATTATGCAAAATTCAGGTTAAAGATCAACAGTGAGTGCTCCGATTTAGCTACAGTATATTCCAAACTTTGACAAAATATTGATCGAATTCACATGTCACCCAGCGATGTTCCTTAACCAGGATTTTCAGAATAAAATGTAAACATTGTGCGTGTGTTATGTTTTAGGCCCCTTTCACACTGGGGCGTTTTTCATGCGGTGCAGCGCTAAAAATAGCGCCTGTTCACCGCATGAAAATATCCGGCCCCTTTAACTCCAGTGTGAAAGCCGGCGGGCTTTCACACTGGAGCGGTGCGCTAGCAGGATGACAAAAAAAGTCCTGCT
Source organism: Lithobates sylvaticus (assembly GCA_028564925.1). Taxonomy (NCBI): domain Eukaryota; kingdom Metazoa; phylum Chordata; class Amphibia; order Anura; family Ranidae; genus Lithobates; species Lithobates sylvaticus. Next base: position 370,870,064 of record CM053027.1, read on the forward strand.
AGCAGCATCTTTGGAGCGGGATAGGAGCGGTGTGTTCACCGCTCCTATACCGCTCCTTCCCATTGATTAGAATGGGACACCGCGGTAAAACCGCTGCAATACCGCCGCAAAGCGCCGCTACAGCGGCGCTCTGCGGGGGTGTTTAACCCTTTTTCGGCCGCTCGCGGGGGGTAAAACTGCACCGCGAGCGGCCGAATACCGCGGTTAAAAACGACGGTAAAGCAGCGCTAAATATAGCGCTGCTTTACCGTCACCGCGGCTCCCCGGCCCAGTGTGAAAGGGGCCTTATTGTAAATGATTCTGCGAATAATGAATGGTACCACATAGCCGCATTTGTACTACTGTGTAATCACCTGCCATGGGGGGAAAATATTTTATACAGTTTATTAATACCAGTCCTATACTTAGATCCCTGAAAACATTCATTATAGTCCAGCCCAACTAAAATTGAAGGACACTCCAACAGACTGTCAGCTACAAGGGAAATACAGGGACTGCCACAGCTGACTTCTCATCTTTTTTTCTAGAAAATGGTACTTGCCTAGCTGTTATGTTGAACCTCAGAGAAGTTAGATAATGAAGTCAGAGGTTCTTGTTTGCATACTTTCATCCAGGTTGCGTTTAGGATCATGCATCCGCAGCTGCATGGATGTCTCATTAGTAGCAGTGGCTGTGTCTGCGCAGCTGCTGTGTCCCAACTGACAGCTTTGTCTGCGCAGCCGCTGCGTCCCACTGTCAGCTGCGTCTGCGCAGCCGCTGCGTCCAAGCTGTCAGCTGCGTCTGCGCAGCCGCTGCGTCCAAGCTGTCAGCTGCGTCTGCGCAGCCGCTGCGTCCAAGCTGTCAGCTGCGTCTGCGCAGCCGCTGCGTCCAAGCTGTCAGCTGCGTCTGCGCAGCCGCTGCGTCCAAGCTGTCAGCTGCATCTGCGCAGCCGCTGCGTCCCATTTGACAGCAATGAAATTGCCTGCACAAAGGATGCATGGCACATCTGTGCATCCCTGTGCTGGTAAACATAGCCCTCCACATGTGAAAGAGGTCAAAGTGCTGTAGTTAGAAAATCAGCATTTCAGTGGCCAGAGGCAATGATGGCAGCATCCATGTTCTTCTCATATGAGGGTTTACCTTTAAACAGAAAGTTAGATCTTTTGTCACCTTGGATATTTTGAAGTGCTAGGTTATAAAGGATGTCCACATTGGACTTAATATTGACTGCAGTGTTACCTCAAAGTCATTGCTTTTTTTAAGCTTGGATTACTGTAGGGCCTGAAGGACGGTGACAGGACTTCATTAAATGATGAGACTAAGCAGAAGAATTATCTAAGTACAGCTCAGGCAGGCGAGACACATTGTTTAATAAAGGCTACCTGCCAACTAACAGGTTTATTATAACAAGCACCAACCTAAGCATTCCGTTTGTCTGCATTAACCAGGCATTTGTAATCAACTGCTCAAGATTATGTGCCCTTGTAATATGAAGGCACGAGAGATATACGCCATATCTATAAACGCTATCAATTCTAACCACTGCTAGGGTCACGGTGTGTAACAGTCAAAACCAGCTCTAAATAACCTGTTACTTTCTATTTTGAGGTTAAACATTCTAACAGCCAGTAGGTGGCACATTGTACCTCACATCCATCCAAAGGTCGCATATGTGCACTTGGGCCAACTGAGTAATGTATCTATTAGTCCAACAGTAACTTTTTTTAACTGTAAGCAGTAGTGGAAATACAGTGTGGAGTGATTTCATTAGGGTAGCAATAGGTTGAAATGATCTGATTGTCCTATGTGTTTAACATTAAACTTAAAAAATAAACACATAGATTCACTAGATGTAGATTATGGAAACATGTAAAGCAAACACACATAACAGATACAACACAACATAACTTACAAAATGTCTGCTAAATAGAGATGATAAAACTGTACTGAGTTAGTAAATAAAGCTGCGTGTGTAAATGAGGGTTTGGGGCTCATTCACATGAACACTGTGGCCTGTACTTTGCGATTCAGTGCCAGATCAACGGGAATCCACTGTGGGTTAATGCATCACACCCGACTCGCACGGCAGTACACACTGCACTATGCAAACTACTGGTAGTGTCAATACAAAGGTAATGACACCCCCATTTCAGCTCGCATATTGCACTGTGGACATTTGGTTCGGACATTTGGATCACATGGGTTTGAACACCCATGCGTTCCGATTCTGGTGCGGACCACAAAAAGGGCCCTGGTTCGAATGTAATGCACATTCAGCCATACTATCTGAATGGCTGACATCGCATTGCATGGACATTGCATGCTATTTGCACTGCAGTGCGAATCACATGCAATCTCGCAGAGCGCACTTATGTGAACCAGCACTCAGTGGTTTATGTGCCTGAAGCTTTGTGCAAGCAGCCTATATTATGCTATGGGCTATGAACAGAGCTACAGGTCCTAAATGCGGATTTTTATTTTTTGCGCTATAAACAAAAATAGAGCGACAATTTTTAAAAAAATGCAATATTTTTTTTTTTTTGCTATAATAACTATGCCCAAAAAATATATAAAAAAACATTTTTTTTCCTCAGTTTAGGCCGATACGTATTCTTCTACATATTTTTGGTACAAAAAATCGCAATTAGCGATTATTGATTGGTTTTGCGCAAAAGTTATAGCGTTTACAAAATAGGGGATAGTTCTATAGCATTTTTATTAATATTTTTTTTTTTACTAGTAATGGCCGCGATCAGCGATTTTTATTGTGAATGCGACATTATGGCGGACACATCGGACATTTTTGACACATTTTTGGGACCAGTGTCGTTTATACAGAAATCAGTGCTATTTAAATAGCACTGATTCCTATGTAAATGACAGTGGCAGTGAAGGCGTTAACCACTAGGGGGCGGGGAGGAGTTAGTGTGACATGTTGTGTTTTTTTTTTTACATTAGGGGGGCGTGGCTGTACGTCTGACGTCATTGATCGGTTTTCCCGATGACCGGGAACAGCCGATCAATGACAGGCAGAGTAGGAAGCGCGGGGAGAGGTTTGTTTACACATACCTCTCCCCGTTCTTCAGCTCTGTGACCCGATCGCGGGACACCAGCGGCGATCGGGTCCGCTGGTCCCGCGGCCGTGGTCACGGAGTTCCCGACCGGGGCGCGCGCGCGACCCACGTGCAGGCAATTTAAAGGGGACGTACAGGTTCGTGCTTTTGCCTGCCCGTGCCATTTCTGTAGACGTATATCTACATGAGGCAGTCGGGAAGCGGTTAAAAGGTTCAATAGGAGAATCAAAAATTAGTAAGCATAAGGCAGGAGTTAAACTCTTTAAAGACACCTTTCACACTGGAGGTGTATTTCAGGCGCTTTAGCGATAAAAATAGCGCATGTAAAGTGCCTGAAAAATGCCTCATCTGCAATCCCAGTGTGAAAGACCGAGTGGTTTCACACTGGGGCGCTGAGCTGGCAGGATGTCAAAAAAAGTCCTGCAAGCAGCTTCTTTGAGGTGCTTTAGGAACGGCGTATACACCACTCCTAAAGCACCCCTGCCCATTGAAATCAATGGGCAGTGACGCTGATGCGCCTGCAAAGCGCTTCGGCAGCTGCGATTTGAACCATTTATTCGCCCGCTAGCGGGGGTTAAAAGCGCCCCACTAGAGGTTGAAAAGCACCTCTAAAATGACAGTAAAGCGTGCTAAAACTAACAGCGCTTTACTGCTGACGCCCCCGCACTGTCAGTGTGAAAGGGCTCTAAGAGTTACAATTTTCAGACTTAAACCCCAAACAGCAAAGCCGTTTTATTCATTTGTTGTAATACATAGGAAAAAAAAAATAAGCCAACATTTCTGGCACCACATTAAACCCATTACATCCTTAGCAGTTAGCCAAGCAGCACCTTACCCAACATCAATGGCTGGCAGTGAGCTCTGAAATGCCGTTCACCGTCTATATTGTGAGCAGTGACTATCTACTGGAGAATATTCCTACTTTTATCAACGCCAGAACAGTGGCTGTCAAAAAGCACTGATCTGAAATGTGTACAACTGGATTACATACATTTCAGTATTTCCCTCCAGAAACCCCAGACTCGCTACTTAAATTAATAAATACAAACTGACTTTATATTTCAAACTAAGCCCCAGAACACCAATAAAGCACAATAGCTTGACCTCTCCAAGCAGCTAAAGGGAAATAATAAAAACAGTCTAACATAATATGGTTTAATGTTAAATCATTATCCAGATGGAGAGGGGAATTCCCTGATTCAGTTGAAACCTGCAGAAACAACCTGTATCCAATTTGGTTTTGGACAAACTTCCGAAACCATTCAATTGAGTGTCCCAGTGAGGTTAACCACTAGAGCTGGAAATGAAATTCAGCGTGGCGTGGTATAAAACTATTATAACATCACAATACACGGGTATGCAAGTTAGGTTAAAAACACCAGCCAGATGACAATACAACAACATTTTGTCGTCATTTTTACTATGCTAAATGAAAGCATAATGTATTACTGCTTTAGTTATATCTACTGACAATTTGTTTGTGGCATCTATAGCTATGACTCTTTGATAATTTGTAGTCAATCACTTTTTACTGCCTTGAACGTACTTTTCTCTATTGCTGTTGCCTTAGCTTTGTGTTCAAAGGCATTGCTGTTTTGTATTTAGCCTCCAAACTAAAAATAAATAAATAAATAAAAAGACAACAACAAAACCACACTAAAATAAAAATAAAAATAATAAACAAACAATGTACACAGTCCTAAAGGTATAAAAAGGTACTTTTAGTGGTACACGTTGAAACCAAAAATTCAGAATGCACTTGGCCAAAGCCGAAAATTGACAGTTTTTAATATATATATATATATATATATATATATATATATATATATATATATATATATATATACACATACATACACATACATACATACACACTCACTTTTATAAATAATTGTATTATATTCGACTTTTTATTAATATCATATTTCATATTTAAATTAATATGAATTGTCGCCATTATTGGCACCTTTTAAAGCGGTGTTGAAAATTCTGCTTGCTGCCTTTTTGGCAAACCGCACCAAAAGCGCACCTCCCCATTAAAAACACAGCAAGAGCCCATGAAAAACTTTTCAGGCAGGCAAAATCAGCAATTTTTTTCCGGTACAACACTGAAAACCCTATTTTCGGCTAAAACTTTTCAACAGCCGAAATTTTGGTGCATCACTAGGTATTTCATTACAAAATTAAGTAGTAAAGTAAGCAATAACAAACCACTGTAAAGTTTCTTTATGTGTGTTGTATTGAGGAGATAATCACTGACACTTGGCACTATGACCCTTAAAGATGGCCAGAGCCAGATGAAAAAAATCCTACCTGCCTGTTTCGGTCTCAGTGTTACCCAGATTCATGTACCGGTCTGCAACAGGTACATTAGTCTGTTGCCTGCACCAACATTTGTAGTGGGTCTTAATCACTTTTTTCAAATTCCCCTGTGTATTGCACCTGTTGGATCGAATCAGGAATGCCCAAGGCTTGTATATTAACTATTACCCAGAATCTTGTCATCTGCCAACAGGCTTTCAGACCAGTATAACATTCCACATGAGAGGTATGAACGGGCCCGCCTGTCTTTTTTTTTTTTCAGGCGGACCCGATCGGACCTTCCATTTTCCTTTATGGGCTTTCGGATGTAAATGAACTTGTGCCCGTTTACACCTGGCTACCTCCAATCCAATCTGGCAAAAACAAACAGAAGGAGATTAGTTTCCCTCCTTATGGCTGGATCAGATTGGAGGGCAGGCGGGTGTAAACAGACAGCCGGTCCATTTACATCCAACTGCCTATAGAGCAGAGTGGGCTGTGCCCATGTCTGCTCTGCATAGGCAAAGCAGACACAGACCTGTCATCTGCCCTCTCAGCAGGGGATCCGTGAAAAACCACATCCAGCCCATATGAAAGGGGCCTAAGGCCGCCATAGACAAGTCAAAAACCTAATGGTCTGTAGATCGAAAAACTAAAATGGCAAATACGATTGAACCATCAGTTGTTAATTTTTTGTAAACAAAATACAGCATGTTGGTCGGATCAGGTACTTTTCAATTGATGTGAAAGATGAACGACCAATAATTTTCATTTAGTTTTTAACTTATCGATAGCCGGCCATAGACAGTTTTAATCACAGCCGGTTCCTGCTGAACCAGCCAAGATTTGAATGTATGGGCAGGCTGAATGGACCCATGTTGATCAATCTATCAACTTGGGTACATCCAGCCTGCCAGATTTTACATGCAATTATCGCTAGCAGCTGTTATAGCTGCCAGCAGTAACCACTGTGTTCTCCCAGTAGAACACACTGGCTCAAAGGGGGGAATTCCTGTCAACATGGTCCGTAGTTGAAGGAAAGACATTTTTTCCATCCATGGCCAACCTTAAGCCTGGTAAACACTAATAGGTTTTTTTTTTTTTCTTTTCATTCAACCCAGCGGGTTGAACGAAAAAAAAACTGACAGCTGCAGTTGGAGCCACTGTACCAATGATCCAACATTAGTACAGTGATCTACCACGCTGAGCTGTTGTGTACTGACAGGGGGGTGGCCCCCCACCAGAACACTTTGGTCAGTGCTCTCTGCCATTGGCTGAGAATGCTGATTGGGCCGGTCAGCTGCTGGTTTTTCAGGCTGACATACACACAGTCAGATGGTTTTTACTGAACCAACCAATGTCTCCCGACATTTGGCCCATGTATATGGGAACAATTTCTGAATAATACTGCAAGAAGTAACTTGGTGCAGCATTTTGCTCTACACATAACATACAGGAATCAGTGTGGTTCTTTTACAAGTGTAAAATATACTCAAATGATGTCATGTAATGGGACTACAAAGACAATTTGTAAAACAACTGGAAGCATTCAATACCATATTTATTTTTTTGTTAACTTTTTCCTGACCTCCATCTTGGCACGTTTCAGTTGTACAATCACACAAATGCAATCACTTATGATCAGACAAAGAGTCTCTGGAGTTGATTAGGCCTTCAACACATGACTCTGCAATGCTGCAATTTAGTCATGTTGCAGAAAGTATTCTCGATTAATAGCCTCTGGAGACCAGAATTAAAGAAAGATTGCAGATAGAGAACGCTCAGAGGAATCTAGCAAAAATCACCCAATAACCTTCTACATTTTCAAAAAAATCATTTTCAGGGGGACATTTCAACTAAGCATCACACCTGGCAGTACAGCTTAGATCCAATATTATGGGTGACCATATTATCATGAACACATGAATCAAGATGGCCACCGATAGACATCTAAATACATGTAAACCTCCCATAAGCCATAGTAAATGGGAGTGGGAATTATGGGTAAAGAGAGCACATCTGCTGCATCGTTACATTATTAAGGTAATCACCTATGCGGCTAGAGAATTGGGTTCAGGTATAACCAGCCAGATCTCCCTGCAGACTCATTTATTTTACTTCAGCATGCCGCTGTTAGTTTTCACTGTGTTACTATATTGTACTAATTGTCCATGCACAAAACATTTTCTTTAATAATTGCATCAACTCCCTTGAATTTCTGCTGAAATAACATAAATCACGAGAGGCAAGCGCCAATTGTGCCGTTATTTTGCACAACTTGGTATCTTAAAGGAAACAGAAGCCATTGTGGGCCTTAGTAAAAAATAAAAGTCTGGAGTGGTGTTAAACCTTTGAACAAACAATGTCATAGACTGAAGGGCACGTTAGGCAGCCAAGGAGACAGTTTTCCCTTTAGAATAACCCATTCAGCAGTAAATCGCTTTAAAAAAAAAAAAAAGAAGAGTATTGAAAGTACATGAAACAATTGAAAGGGTTAATTAATCAATTTGCAAAACAAATCCCTGAAACTGGCATTCCAGGGTTCCCAAAGCGCAGGGCGTTTTATCTCCTCGGATTAAGAATGCCTGGTAGAAGAAATTGCTATTGTCTCTGCATTGTGAGGCACAAGTTATCAGCACACTCCAGTTTTGACACCTGGCCACTAGAGGCTGACAGCGATTGCTCCTTTCCACCTCCCTACTAAAGACACAGCAGGTGAAAAGTAGACATTGCACACAAACACTCTACATGTATACCTCCAACTTAACCCATTCATTTCTAGTCTGCCATTTTCCTCATTTCCTTAGACTGATTCTCTGCTGACAAAACAAATACTGCTGCATTTTCTCAGCAAGAAATTTACTAGGAAACCCTCTGCTCTTGTCAGGCATACAGCATTATATAGATAAGACTGTCTCATCGGCCAGGACAGCCGACTAAAAATCACTAACAGCAAAAGCTACAATGTGACATTGCCCAAAATGGTTATGTATTCTGCAAGCCTCGAGCTCGAGTAGTAGAACTGAACTAGAATTTGCTTTTTAGTGGTCCATTTTTTCCCTATTCATTAATAAAGCTATATGTAAATGTGTGACATTTCACATTTTTACATTTAAAGTGATATTAAATGCAATTTTTTTTTAAAATAATAAACATGTTATACTTATCTGCTCTGTGCAGTGGTTTTGTACAAAGCAGCCCGATCCACCTCTTCTCGGGTCCCTCACTGGTGCTCCAGGCCTCTCCTTCCTGCCCCCATAGAAAGCAAGCAGCTTTCTATGGGGGCACCCAAGCAGGCTTGCTCCTGAAACGTGTCCACACACAGAGCTATGGCTCGACCCGCTCACTCTCTCTCCTCATTGGCTGACTGAATGTGATTGACAGCAGCAGCCAATGAGAAGGGAGAGTCCCCAGAGAGCCGAGGCTCCCGTGCACATAATTGGATCGTGATGGGGCATAGGTAAGTACTTGGGGGGCTGCACAGGTGCTGCACAGGTGTTTTTTTTACCTGCATGCATTGAATGCATAAGGGTAAAAAAAACTTGAGTGCTTATGCCGCGTACACACGAGCGGATTTTCCGATGGAAAAAACGTTGATGTTTTTTTCTGACGGAATTCCACTCAAGCTTGGCTTGCATACACACGGTCACACAAAAGTTCGAGGAACTTTCGACCATCAAGAATGCGGTGACGTACAACACTATGACGAGCCGAGAAAAATAAGTTCAATGCTTCCGAGCATGCGTCAAATTGTTTCCGAGCATGCGTCAAATTGTTCTTGAGCATGCGTAGGAATTTTGCGTGTCGGAATTGCTACAGGCGATCGGAATTTCCGATCGGAACTTTTTCCGACCGAAAAATTGAGAACCTGCGCTCAATCTTTTGCTGGCAGCAGAAGTCCGATGGAGCATACACACGGTCGCATTTTTTCAACCAAAAGCTCTCATCGGTCTTTTGCTGGCCGAATGTCTGATCGAGTGTACGCGGCATTAGAACTACTTTAATCCTATTTCTGTCATTACTTTGAAATAATGACCTTTCTGTGTATAGCCAAGTCTATGGGCTCTTACACATGGGCACACAGGGCTTTGCTCTCAAGGAGTGTATTTCTGCACACAAGAGTCACATGCTGATTAGCCACAGCCAGAAGCCTATACAAATCAATAACAGGCTGGCAGACACCACACATTTGATTCAGGGACACATGAACAAACCTGGACTCAAAGGAGGAAATTTACTAAAACTGATGCACTCAGAATTTGGTGCAGCTGTGCATGGTAGCCTATCAGCTTCTAACGTTGGCTTTTTCAATTACGTTTTGGCAAAAAAACCTGGAAGCTTATTTATTTGTTTCTATGCAGAGCTGCACCAGATTTTGCAGCATGGAGTTTTAGTAAACCAACCCCAAAATGTCTTTGTCCAGGTCCATGCATTCAACCTTGTAAGCATGTAATCGCTGTTACATGCATGCAGCCACCAAATCTGTCAACCTGTCATGGGAATGTACAGGCTGATGCTCATTCCCGATCACAAACCTGTGACTCCTAATATATACCATATTTCTTTGAAAAGATAAAGTACAGTAGTTACACACTCACTTTATTGGACTCTCTTTACGAATACACATACGGTAATTCAGTGGTGGAAAGGTGATCTCGATTGTAAACCTAGACCTTTGCAAGTTTTAGACAAAGAAAGTGTGCTGGCATTACAGAACACCTGCTATTCTCCGTAACAGAGGGGAGCGTTCTCTATGTCACAGAAGTAGCCTGGGCATGGCTAATAGGCCTCCTTGGGATTTCAATGCAACAGAGGAACTGGGGGAGATTTACTAACACTTGATCACTCAGAATCTGGTGCAGATGTGCATGGTAGCCAATCAGCTTCTAACTTCAGCTTGTTCAGTTAAGCTTTGAAAATAAAATACCGAAAATGATTGGTTTCTATGCAGAGCCGCATCAGATTGCACACCCCTTACTGGAAGATACTGGATTTTTGGCAGAACAATACATATATGAAATGGTTTCAAAGGAATGTTGAAAGCGTAGTTACACCCAAAAGTAGAAGTTCCGCTGTAAGGACTCCTCACCCCCTTACATGCCACCATTGGCATGTCATTTTTTTGGGAGGGGGTACCTGGTTTTGACAGGTACCCAGCTCCCACTGCCCGAAGAAGGGGGACAGGTGAGTGTGTGTTTATTAAAAGTCAGCAGCTACACTTTTTGTAGCTGCTGACTTTTAATAAACACAAAAATGAATGGAACACCACTTTAACAAACCAAAAAGGAGAAGATAAAATAAGTTCAATTTTAGGATTTACATATATTGTAACGTTACATATACTTTAAAGTGGTTATAAAGCCTTACGTTTTTTTACCTGCATTAAGATAGAAAACCTTCTGTGCTAGAAGTCCCCCCGCCATACTTACCCGAGCTCATTCCCAATCCATAGCTGTGTGTGACAGCAGCAGCTCTCTACACTGGGCAGACTGAAACAACGGGAGCAATCGGCTCCCACTGCTGTCAATTTCTGTGACAAGGAAGCAGTGGGCAGGGCTGAGCCGCCCAGTGTCTGTAGACGCAGAGAGGGAAGCTCTGGGGGGCGAGCAGGCACAAGTGCCCACATAGCAAGTGGCTTTCTATGGTGGGCATTCACCAAAGAGTAGGAGCCAGGATCACCGGCAGCAGACTCCAGAAGAGGAGGATTGGGGCTGCTCTGTGCTCTGTGCAAAACCATTACACAGAGCAGGTAAGTATAAAATGTTTATTATTTTAATAAAAACTATTTAAGCGTTACAACCCTTTTAATGCACAAGCCTCTAAATAACCATTCTGGTAAAATTGGGTTCTAGGAGCAGGAATATAATTACACAACTAAGTTTTGGCATTCCTCTGGTGATGTGGTGATCTAAAATCAGGCATGAGAAACGTCTAAACTATCAATTGGGTGTGCACATTTTCAGCTCTCTAATTGGATTTTTCTCTTCATCATCACTGTGCACATTCACATGCATGCAGTGTCTAATCAATTCACCCACAAATCTCCTTCCTGTAAATTCATAGAGACATGAACACTAGGAATGTGCAAGGTAGGGCTATGCCTTACAGATGTGGAATTGTAGTGAATAATTCAGAACTGTACTAAGAAGCAAAGTTACTACTGGGGTTTGAATGGAAAAGTATTTATATACACACACACACACACACTATATACATAATCAAGCACATAAATACATGGTGTTTATTTTCAAAACCTTAATGCTACATTCACACCTAGGCATTTTGAGAATGCGATTTTGCATGTTTCTGTATCCATTTTACGCCACATGCATTGAAATGCCCTATGTACGCTAAAGTAGCTCATGTTGGTTTTTGAGCGCTGGGTTTCATATATTTGTCAAGCAGTTTTCCATACAGAAAACCTGCATCTGCTTGCCATGTTTGAGGTTCCACTAACAATAAATGGCACAACAACGAACATTTTTAAAGCATTAGCCTAAGCTTCTGCAGCTGCAAAGTTGCATGAAGCTGCAGTATCTGTCCTTTTTCCTGCCCAATCACAGAGCGCATTTTATGTGAATCCATTAAAAAAAATACAAAGTCTCCTGTGAATCAACATCCAAGGGGAGGAGCAGTCAGCACATCTCCTATCAGAGTCTTGTGAGTGTAGGGATAGCTGAACTCCCATCTCTAAAGGCAGGTAGGTTTACTTTACTGCAGAAAACACATTGCATATTGAGCCGGCCTGCTCGCACTCTTTAAAATTCATATTTCTGCTTCAAGATGTGAAAAATACCAAACCACTGCAATTTTTTTTAAAGAAATATAATCTGGAGAAGAGCCTCAACTACAAGAGCGTAGAAGCTTGTTTCTACAACAAAAAAACATGATCACGTCTCATACCTCAGCCTTGCCCTGTTCTTATTATAAGGGCTGGGGAACTGCATGTACTGGCACTGGCAGACCTCATTTCAGATGTCCTTTTCAAGGAAACTTTAGGGGGTAAAAAGGACACATTTGGGTGGCTACTATGGAATACAGATCCACATTTCCCCTAGTTTTTATTACTACTGTTTTATAAATATACCAGCTATGTCAATTAGATCAAAAATAATATTCTTTCAAAATAATTTGACATAAAAAAAAAAAAGAGGCAATGCTCATGTAAATGTTTAGAAATGAAATGCCTGGATTATAGCATTGGTATCCTTGCTTTTATTTTCCTTTTAAACGTAGTTTATTTTCTGATCCGTAATAAACCACAGTCAGAAATTGTATTTACTCAGCACCTAGTAGGTGCTGTTTGACCATCAAATATTTATTTTTATTTCAGCTCCAAACTGGTGTATTCTCACTTATCTGCTGTGTGAAATCCTTTGCAAATGTTGGTCATGTCCCTGGGTTTGCTTTGAAGCCATCACTGACCCTTACATGTTTGCAAAGATTTAAAACAAATCTTGATCTGTACACGTTTATATGCTGCTTCTGATTTTCTTTTTCCAGCAACCAACCTAGCCGAGTATCCACTATGAACGGACATAAGCCTCCCAAACCTAAACCCTGTTCAAGGTAAAATTGAACTTTTCACAAATGTCAAACTCACAGCTTTTTTCCACAGTAATATCATAAATCTAAACATTTGTTTATTGCAAGTGCTTCAAAATACATATTGCCAAACACCTCTTGTGATGATCACATGACAACTCCTTATTAACAACATATGAATGTTGTTGCCAAAAAAAGAAAAATATTAAACAAGTGCACCATGATAAAAGTCAGATATATACACTAAGGGCCGGTTCACTCTGCTGCGATTCGGCAAAAACCCTGCAAATCCAAGCATTGCCGCATTGCATGCTTCCCGGCGGCAGTTCACACTGCCCTATGCGAAACTGCTGGAAGTGTCAGGAAAAAGTTAATGACACCCCCAAATCATTTTGCATATCGCAGTGCGATCTGCAAGCTCGGACAGGAATCAGATCACATGGGTGTGAACACCCACGCGATCTGATTCTGCTGCGGACAAAGGGGGTATTATGCGATTATGATGCAAATTCAGCCATACGATCTGTATGGCTGAAATCTCATTTCGCACAGAGATCGCATGTGATTTTCACTACAGTGCGGTGTGAATCACATCCGCTCTCTGACATCGCACCAATGTGAACTGACCCTAAAGCTCAATCTTCAGGAAGTGCACATAACATTTCAGAATCAGCATTCGGTGGCCCAGGAATTTCTTCAAAAATGTGCCCACTGCTATGGAAGGCTGAATATGTTGCTGATAAGGCTGTTTAAAAGGAGAAATCTTGGGTGGCTGCATCTGCCTGGGATTGACAGCTTAAAGCGGAACTTCCCCCAATAGAGGAAGTTACGCTCCCCTCAGCAGCTACAAAAACCTACAGTTTTTGTAGCTGCTGACTTTTAATTTCTAAAGAAATGTTGAAGCTCCTCTTTAAACTGAACTCTGTAAGATCTCACTCAAAATCTCCTGAAACCAGCAGTCAGGACATTACCTTAAGCCGGCAACCACAGCGGAGGAACCGACTTCGCTGGGAGAACACGGTGATTAGCAATAATTGCGTGTAAAATCCGACAGGTTGGTTGCACCCAGTTGATCAAATTGAGTACATTCAGCCTGCCCATACATGGTTCGAATCTCAGCCAGTTTCAGCAGGAACCAGACGAAATTCAACTGTCTATGACCGGCTTTAGATCTCATACTGCAGATATACAGCTAGAGGGCTTTGAGCTCCATGGTACCTATATAGTGGAAGAGCACTTCAATTTTTCAGGATGAATTCAAGACACAATGGGGGTTATTTACTAAAGGAAAATCCACTTTGCACTGCAAGTGCACTTGGAAGTAAAGTCGCTGTAGATCCGAGGGGGACATGAAAGGGAAATAAAAAACAGAATTTTAGCTTACACATAATTGGATGATAAAATCAGCAGAGCTTCCACTACTTTCAGATCTACCCCTTAGATTCAGAGCGACTGCACTTCCAAGTGCACTTTCAGTGCAAAGTGGATTTGCTTTTTTTCGTAAATAACCCCCATTGTATACTTTTCAAGGTACTGCTTGGGCACAAAACAACATGGTAGATGTTCCCTATGAGCTTTTTTCTGGTCCACTTTAAGACATTCATCCAATCAGGGTTGCCTAATAATCATATACAACCAGTCTTCAATTGTATTTTCAGTATGTCGTTTTAAGGTATTCTGGGTCTCACATCAACTCAGATATCACAGGTGATACTTCTGTGCCATACAGTAAGAATATCTGATAGACATTCTAAAAGCTAAGAAAGAAGAGAACAGATAAACCACACAATAACTGTAGACCACTGTAAACACTCATTTTACCACACTCTTTGGAAGGACGATTAGAATGCGTTTTCCCCATCACAACTGCAGATGACAAATACAGGTCATGTAAGAAAACTCAAGGTAAAGCGATCTAAAATGGCATCAAAAATACCAGGGAAAATAAAACTGCAGAAACCAAAAAGGCCCACATCTAATTGCCAGAAATCTATAGAGAAAAGTAGAAATCAGTATACAAACAATAGGGGGTGTTTGTTACATCAAACTACTTGAAACTGAATTTGCAAATAATTACACAGAAAAGTATGTATCAACATAGAAATACACAGAACCTCAATAGCCAGAGAAAGATGCCACTTTCTGTTAAATGTTCTGCTCCCCTCCATTCCCCCTACTGATTACACATTCTGTACAAAGGCAAACATGGACTGTGTGCCGGAAGAAGCAATCAGATAGTGCCGCTAGACACTTTTACAAATAATCAAGGCAAGCTAGAGGCTTACAGAAGAACCATTTGCTCCAATACATTAACAAGAAAGGAACATTTTTCCACCATCATGAATATCGTGGTGTACAAAGAATGATCACTTTTATTTTATCCCTTTGTAAGAAAATAGCTGCAATGCTTACCCAGGCTGCCCATTATTTTTGTTTTTATTGACTATACATATGAAGTACTGGTGCTGCAAACTTTAGTGAATCAGAATGTGAATTTCTGCGTTAATCCAGACAAAACAGACATTGTGTACAATTATGAAAGCGAGTGCATAGTGCTTCCACTCATTTTCTTAAATATAATCAAAACAATTTTATTTTATATTATATATATATATATATATATATATATATTATATATATATATATATATATTTTTTTTTATTTAGATTTTTTTTAAGACCTCTCTGCAGTTTGAACACCTCTGATTCAGTTAAGAAAGGCAGACTACACATGGCAACCAGTTTGCCCCATTTCCCATAGAAAAGGAAAATGCAGCCTTCTAAGGGCTCTTTCACACGGACGGTCCGTATGTCCGTTTTTCATCCCTCCGTTTTCGGATGAAAAACGGACATACATGCATCCCTAGGGGATAGCAGGTGTCAGCGGATGAGCATCCGCTGACTCCCGATCTCGTCCGTGTCCGCTATGCTCCGTTTCTTCAGATGGAGGAAAACCCTATTTTTCCATCCATCTGCAGAGCGGATCGGATGACGACGGACTCTACGGTCCGTCGTCAGGGAGAGCGGCGCTGTGACAGGTCCATCCCTGCACGGAGTGCAGAGACGGACCTGTCATCTTCCTGTTCAGCGGAGAACGCTCCGGTGATCCCCGCTGAGCAAGCGGATATCCACGGGGCGGATCAGCACTGATCCGCCCCGTGTGAAAGAGCCCTTAGGCTCTGTTCACACTGCTGGGACTTGGGATCCAACTTGTGAGACATGTAATATCCCAGGTTAATCATAGAAAGAGCGGTCTTAATTAGCACTACTGAAGTCGCTCTGACTTTAGAAAAGGTTTCTGTAAGCTGCATTGTTCCACTTCTAACTGACTTGTGCCCATATACTTTAATGGAAGTCACCTCCAAGTAGGATTCTCATCTATATTGATGTGATTTGGATGCAACATCACAGGAAGATTACCAAGGCAGTGCATGGCATCTTCTTGTATGCGGTGATCTCTGCATACTTACAAAAGTTGCATAAAGAAGTACTCAAGTTGTATCAAGTCACCAGCAAATCACCAGGAAGTTGCCTGGCAAGGTCATATCGTAGGTCACTAGAGACTTCTAAGCTTTGCAACATTTTGTACAATAATAAGTACAACTTTCCTGTGCATGGCCAATCAACATGTTAGCCGTAGCAGACTATATGTTACACAAAACAGAATGCCTCAATACCTTTAAAAGAAGTTAAAGCGGGATGCCACCCTAAAGTGGAACTTCTTGCTTTTCGGAACCCCCCCGGTGTCACATTTGGCACCTTTCAGGGGGAGGGGGGTGCAGATACCTGTCTAAGACAGGTATTTACACCCACTTCCAGGCATAGACTCCCACGGGAGTCTATGCCTCTTCCTGTCCCGCCGCGCTGTCTGCTGGGACACACACGGGTCCCAGAGACAGCGCGGACGATTCTTATTGCACTACGTGACTCGCGTTTTCGCAGTAGGGAACCAGGAAGTGAAGCCGCAACGCTTCACTTCCTGATTCCCTCGCCGAGAATGGCGCCGGCAGCAGCAGAGAGCCGAGCGATTGATCGGCCTCTGCTGCCGACATCGTTGGACCCTGGAAAAGGTAAGTGTCTATTTATTAAAAGTAAGCAGCTGCAGTATTTGTAGCTGCTGGCTTTTAAAAAAAAAGATTTCAGGTGCAATCCCTCTTTAAGTTGTGGAAGTATGTCCTTGAACCAGTGTTTTTATAGCAGAAAAATGAAGAAACAATTGTACAAAAGTAAGTAATAAAATTTTAAATATCTTGCACATATATTACTTCTGGTTTCTTCTGAAAAATGCAATTACTTGGTGCAAATTTTTTTTTAATATATCCCTATATTTTTTTAATTTGTCCCTATATAAGTCACGCCCCAGCGCGGCTCTGCCATTCCGGCCAGAGAGAGTGACGAGTCAACATCGGAAGAAGAAGACAAAGAGGAAGAAGAAGAAGGCGGCGGCGCAGAAAGCGACGACAGTGGCAAGAACAGAAGAGACCCCGGAAGACCCCCGAAGGAGGATCGAGACCCCCAGACGACGGCGGCGACGACGAAGAAGGTAGCTGGGCTCCTCTGCTCGGTAAAAGAGCTAGGTAAAATAGCGGAGGAGTCCGGCGAGAAGACCCCCCAAGATGGAAGAAGACCCCCGGAGCAGTGTAATAAAATATTTTTAAAAAATTGTGTATTTTTTTATTTACACCTTAGGTGAATGGGTAGGGGTAAATCGTACCCCATACTCATTCACATAGGGTGGGGGGGCCGGGATCTGGGGGCCCCCTTATTAAAGGGGGCTCCCGGATTCCGATAAGCCCCCCGCCCGCAGACCCCGACAACCAACGGCCAGGGTTGTCGGGAAGAGGCCCTTGTCCTCATCAACATGGGGACAAGGTGCTTTGGGGTGGGGGGGCGCACGGCCCCCCTTTCCCCAGGGAACCCCCCCATGTTTAGGGCACGCGGCCTGGTACGGCTCAGGAGGGGGGGCGCTCGCTCGTCCCCACCCCTTTCCTGGCCGGCCAGGCTGCGTGCTCGGATAAGGGTCTGTGATGTATTTGGGGGGGACCCCCACGCTGTTTTTCGGCGTGGGGATTCCCTTTAAATCCATACCAGGTGACGGGGCTAGCGCGGTGGCATTCACTGCCTTCGCTAGCCCCGTCTACCTGCAGTTACGTTCTAAATGAACAGACTGCTCCGTGTGTGGGCAAGTTCGTTCATTTTCAAAAGTCCCGCGGACTTTTTTCCCGCGGATTGTCCGCCGAAGTCCAGGCAAGTCACACGCTCGGAAAGTCCGGCGAAGCCCCGCTGGAAAGTCCGGCGGTTTGTCTGCCAGACTGGATCCGGCGGACAAAGTCCGATCGTGTGTATGTGGCATAAATGGTGAATGGTCTTTAGGTCTAATTTTTTTTAACCAAAGCTGTATGGTAACTGCAGTGCCTGCATCCCATTAGTCCTCAAACAGAGAAAAAAAATGAGAATTGTTTCTTTAAAATGTGCAAAAGTACAAAATTGGAAAATTAGCCAATTGCTGGACTTGACTAGAGTTCCACGTAGCTGGTTGTGTAAAGGATTAAGAACAAAATATATGACAAAAATATTGCAGTCTGCAATAGCCATTTTGTTTCTTCAGTTTAGATATGCTATGAATTATGTATGACCTTTCAAAAACTGTCCACTGATCTAGTGTGCCACGCATAATGTTCATCTTCTGTAAAAATCTTACAGTGAACGCAACAACAAATTTTCAGTGCCAAGGGTATACATAAATTAACAACACATGCCTTTGATAGCTCATAAATTTAATAACACAATATAAACGAATGGGAAGATTGCATCAAATGGTTTAGCTACTCTTATGTACAATAACTACAATTTTAAATGTGTATATGGCTTAGCTATTAACTCGTCAAGTCTAAAGTAGTGACCTCCCATGCATATACAGTACTACTGACACAAATATACACCATAACATGAAATGATGCATAATTCAAACAGACCAGCCCTTACTATGTATTTACACGCTCTGTACCTGTTATCCTGACCCTTGTTTTAGTCCTTAGTGCCTTAAATGATCAAAGTTCACCCTCTGCAACAGGTTAAATGCTACACCCATATTTAGGCAGTCATAATTGTCTCTGCTTTGAATATGTCAGTCATCGATCTGCCATGTCAAAGGCATTTGTTTTACATAAACATACCTACATACTGACATGCTTGATAAACACCCCAGAGAGCTTTGATTTGATTGATTCTTGCTGGTTCTATGGAACCTTCTTTGTATATTAAGGCCTCATACACACAGGCACATTCGCCTCTACAGCATAAACAAATAGGTGTATTACAGTGCCAGGTGGCACAGGTGGTGCCTACAGCCCACTGCCAGCAACTTGTCAAAATCAATGAGAGTCTGAAATACACTTTGGCTGTACATAGCGTGTTACTCATGTACAGGACCATAGGAGTACAAGCATGCATGCCCCAAGCACAGAAAGTCTGCATTTAGGGCACACGTTCCTGTAAGTGCACTACTCAGATGTGTGTACAGCTGAAGCATATATAATCGATTTTGACAGCCTGCTGGCTGTATGTGCCACCTTTGTCTCATGTGCACTGAAATATACCCAGTTTTTAGTTTGTATAGGCAAAAGCTGTTTGTGTTGGGTCTAAGGCTTGCAACTCATTGATAGTTTGTTCAGTTACCAAACTTCAGATGTATTTCCTGCCAATTATTAAATAATACGCATTTATAATGTGGTCAGAATGTGCTGAGAAGTGAGCAATAACCCACTCTCTAGATACTAAAAAAGCACCTACTATCCACTGCTATATCACCTTAAATAGGGGAGGTTCAAGCAAACGCAAGTGGTTGTATGCAGTTGATTTCTATGAAACGTTGCAGTGGACATCCTAATTACGATTGGAAAATTGGCCATTTATTAACTGCCTGCTTAAGTTTGGTCCCATTTATCCATACTCTAAACATGTGTATTGTACGGACATTAAGCCACATGCTCATTGCCAACCCATACAACCTAATTGTGTCCAGCATTAAAGAAACAGTAGCCTTTGCTATAGCAATGATACATTTCTGTATAGAATTACTGTTTACAATAAGATACAATGACCATTTGATAAAAATCATATGATCATCAAGAACTGTGTATTATGTCCGTACAATGCTCCTGGTTTGTAAAAGGTGGATAATCCTATTGGTATCTGTGAGCCTATTAAAGTAGAGGGGCTCTAAATTGCTTTCAGATAAAATTAATGATGGATGGATTCGGAGACAGCTTTCCTACTATTTTTTTTTTTTTTTCGTCTGTCATGAGTTAAAGTCAAGAAACATTGGTGGCTAGGAAAGCAGAGTATATTTTCTCCCTGGTCTTGCATGGCTTTCCTCTGGGTGCTGCAATTGCCTCTCAAAATCATATCGGCAGATGTAAATGGCTCTACATATACACAGTCTTACCACTGGACGCTGGGGAAATATAACTGCTGGATGCAGACACTCGTATCCATGGCTGCTCACATTGTAAACAATCAACAATACCTTGCAAGGTACCTTTCTATAAAATTCAAATGTCCAAACTTTATTGCATGTATGAAACTATCAAGTATTCCCAGTGTCAGCCATCTTTAACTCACTTCCACCTAAATTAGCCCTAGTTTGTATTTAGAAGACTGAGGCAGGGGCATGTATTTGACCCAAGTTATTCAATGCTCTTTTGTAGCGGACTGCAGACAATGTCAGCACTACACAATACAAATTCCAGATCATCTCTTTGTCTATACACATACACACATAAAAATAACTAAACATTATTCTAATGACATACAATGTAGACTTGAATAAATGGCTGCACTTAACACACAGAGAATGAAGCTGCACTGAATGCAAAGACCTTTTAACAAAGCTCTACGTATGAAACTCTGTTTCCATTATCTAACAGGGTTTCACAGATTGCACCTTCAATTATATTTCTATTAAGCTGGTCTGTCACATCCTCTTATCCTGCAAAAAGTGATTTCCCAAGAATGACAGGGGAAGCACCTCTTGTGATGTGGTTCAATGATAAACAGGGGGAAGGAAGACTGATAAGGCCTCACACATTTCTAAGCCACCCTCAAGGTGTGAGCCTTCGCAATAGTTGGGAGCCGATGCACCAACACAACATGATCTTCTCTCTGTAATCAAAACAAAGACCAGACATGAAAAGTGTTCAGGTGTGCACGTTACAGGCGGAAAACACACCTAATTTATTTTAGGATAAGCAGATCAAAAGGTGTTGAAATCATTTTAGTTCCAGGTTCCTTCAGCTTCTCACAATGATTTGTGGCCAAGTACAGTAGCAGGGATTAAAAACAAATGAGCTGAAATATTTGTGGCTATAGTTCGCTAACTCCTTTTATGAGCACCGCTTCTCTCTTGTACATTTCATTTACCTTAAAGAAACAGTAACAAAGCAAATAAAATCGCATCATCATCATCATTAATCATACAAACGCTGATCTAAATCTGAGGAAGAGACAGTAAGTAGTCATTTCTTTAACTACCCATACCTTTTCATTAGGCATCTTTCTGTACTAGTAAATGCAACATTCATGAAGGAGCACAGCTGTCCAGCTCCTCTTCTATCCCCCGTGCATTAAATGCTTTGAGATCTCCATCTGAGATATACTGTATGTGACCAAGGACATTTAGGAGTCAGTTGTATGTGATGGAATATTTTTCAATATCCATAGCTGATCCTAGCGCTAGATCTACAAAATGTAAAAGGTCTACATATGACATTTTACTGCATTGCATATTGCAAATGCCTTTCAATACCTTTAAAGAGTTTACACAACCATTGTGTCATAAATGTAGAGTGGTAGCCTTTAGTGACAACTTCTGATGCCCATATCATCTGACTTCATTTACAGCCTACAACACCGTAAAGGAATACAAAAGTATGACCAATAAAATACATGAGGTCCACCACCAGAAATCTTTTGGCAGCATGGCTTCTAATTATTACTCTCTAGTCAACGGTTCTACTGGATCAAAAATGTAAAGTGGCCCTAAAAGAAAAATAGTTTTTTTTTTTTTTTTGTACTTTAAAGCAGCATTAAACTCAAAACCCAAATTTGTATGTATTGTAATTCACCAATCATCAGATGTGGTGGCTGCATCAGTTTTCTTTCTTTGCCTTTTTCCCCCGTTTTCACCTGATGATCTGGCCAGTAATGCATCTCCTGTATTGGCGAGGCACAAATCTGGAGGAATGAGCACAGGGGGCAAATTTGGACAGCAGCCTTGTCATTGTCGGGGTGGTAGTGTTAAATGTATTAATGGTTTTAAAGTGGTTGTAAACCCTTACAGACCCCTTTGACCTACAGGTAAGCCTAGATTAAGGCTTACATGTAGGCCAAGAAATATCTCCTTAACCTACACGGTTAAGGAGATATTTTACAAAAAAAAGGCACCGCTGGTGCAGGTGCACTGGGCGCGCTGCAAGTGAAGGCTAACATGCCGTCACTTACGGCTCCCGCACGCATGCAACGGAGTGACGTCATCTCTGCTCCAGCCACTCACAGCGTTGGAGCAGCAATACCCGGAAGGAAGATTGACGATCCGTGGAAATGGGGACAGCAGTGACATCACTGGCTTCTGTGTCCGGTAAGTGACACATAATGGGCTACTATGTGATGCATAGTAGTCCATTATCTTTACCTTTGCAGGGAAACCAAGAGGAAGTAAACCCCATCAGGGTTTACCTCCTCTTTAAATATGCTAATAATTTGAAGCCAAACTCCAGCTCACATTTTATAATCAGTTACATCAAATATTTATTTTTTACCCATTTTGGACTTTTTTGTGACTAAATAAAAAGCAAATCATTTTAGGCACCTCTGCCAGTGTTAAGTGATTTGTTTCATCCATGTAAACTGATACAGAATGCAGGAGAGCTCATGCTTTTCAGAAACAACATACTTTCTGGCTAGATCACCAGATGAAAACAGAAGAAAGAAAGTCCAAAAAAGGAAACTAATGCAGCCATCATATCTAATTAATGATGAGATGCAATATAATGTTTGCTTTTGGATTCAAATACCTCTTTAATGCATTCTCTACATTAAAGTAAAAAAAAAATGTTTTTTTAATCGCCCCCCCCCCCCTTAAAAACATACCCGAGTCTAAACTTGATCCAGCACTATCCTAGCTGTCAAAGTGGGGAAGAGGGAGGCGGTCCTTTCGCAACAGGTTACATCCTGAATCTGGGTGTAACGTGTTATGAAAGGTGAACTTACCCTTTAAGGCTGCCATTGACCGCTCAAATTTCAGGCTCAGAATTTGAACCATTGGCGGTCTTGTTGCCACCACCTGGTTCAGCAAACGTCGGCTTTTTAATTGATTTTCTGAAGGAGCTGCGTGGAATTTGCCACCAAAACAGTAACTGCATTCAATCAGATGCAATCACTATTGAAGTATTATGACAGCCCTGGATGCCGGTTGTCAGAATATAATAACAGGCAGGGAGGATTCTTTCGTCTATGCTGTTCAGCATGAATGGAGGAATATATTAGTCTTCTCTCATTCAGCCAGCGGGCTGCACTAAAGATATCTATATGGTCAGCTTACAGTGAAACTAAACACTCCGTTTTTTAAGCACCTTTGGCAGATGATTTAATCACTTACAGAGCATGCAGCTATATCTTAAATTTTGCCAGTTTAAACTGGTGCCATGATTGGTGCCCTAGGTGTCCTTTTTCAGGGTGGTCACTTTCTCTTTTAGCATCCTGTGGAGCCACACTTGCATGCAGGGACTAGAGTTGTGTCTCCCTACACTGTGTGCAACAATAGCAGCACACAACCCCAAAGCGAAGGATGGCAAAGCACTCCCCTGGTCCTCTCTTCTCCAAGCTGGCAGACTGGCTTGACACTGCACTGTCCACTGTCAACTCCTTCCTGTGAGGACTAGAAATTCAGGGAAGCAGCAGAGAGCAGGAGCCAGCAGCACTGAAAGCTGAAAACTGTAAAATCTGGAGTAAGAGTTTTAACAAATAGTTTACTGATGAATGTTCATTTTATTGCATTCAATGTGCTAAAAACTTAAAACGTTGAGGGTTTAATACTAAAGTGTAGCTTTACCCAAGCCTCCTTCCCTGCAGCTGTAAATTAAATGGCACTTTGGGGGTGAATTTGACAGATACCCACTCCGACTGCCTAGGCAATCGGAGCGGAAGTTCCCCCCCCCCCCCCCCCCCCGGGGATGTAGCAAGTGGAGGGAATGTTACAGTCTTCAGAAAGGGGACCTGTCCCCCACACATTTGATCATCTGTCTGGATTATGGCTTCAATGGATTAAGCAGATCGATTTTAAATAAATGAGCTTTCTAACCTGTGCCCAGGTGCTATGTTTTCTGCACGCCTCCAACATGGCATTGTTTGACAACGACATTCCAGAGGTTGCTCTTTTAAAAAATTATACCTTTTTGTGCATAATCAGCAGAAGCATGGGCACCAGGAACACATCTACCATGTACTCTTTGTATATTTGTGCTATATACAAAGAGTTTAAAGAGAATAATGCACAAGTGTGTGCCTGTTGAAAAAAAAATATGTTAGCATTGTGAACACAAACTAGCCATAGATACAAAGTAATTCATTAAAAAAAGTGGGCACACCCATATGCGAGCTGATGTGAACTGAAAATCCTCATCTGCAAAGTCACAAATTTTGATCTTTAGCAGAGAACTGCATGGCGCCCACATTAAAATAAAAAACAAACAAAAAAATGGCTCTTTGAAATCCAATATAGCACAAAATGTGCTGGAGAATTTTATTTTGCCCAAAAGTTTTTTTTGTTTAAGTCAGCTTCCATGTCATTAGCCAGGAACATATTCTAGCCAGAAACCAGCATTTCACCCTTAAAATGCATTAGGGAACGACCGTGACATATGCTGTTCTGTAAGAGGGTTTTCCACTTAGCCTTAACTGTGTTCCTAATTGCCCTACTGCAAAATCATCCAGAAAGTCAAATCATTCATCAAGCTGTACTGTAAGAAAAATGATTGACAGATCCAACCTCCCAAAATGTTCTCAAGCAGAAAAAAAAGATTCACTGTCCTCTGTAATGGATGATAGCCCATTTTATGGCACAGGTTATTATTGCCACAAAATTTCTAGCAAAAACTATTACTATTATGTGCAAAAATGTCGACTAACCCTTTCCAGATCACAAGTGTAGCTCTCAACCCCCCCAAAACCTCTTCTATTTTCATCATTAGGACCCGTACACTCAGTGATACTTTGTAAACCTAAAAGCATTACATTTAGAATTAGAGCCCTATTATTCTCACATTTATAGCTATGACAAATGTAAAAAGTCCTTTATGGCTCTGTATATCTCCATGTATGTGTGTGATCAGAACATGCCTCTGTTCCACATAAATATTTATGCACAGGGCTAAAAAAAAATATATATATTTTTTCCAATAATTGAATTTCACCATTTCTGTAAAAGAGCACTGAGCACTCTAAGCACTGAATTCTAGAGTTTTGTAATATAATAATGCTAGTACAGCATGGATTGGGAATGATCATTACCAGTTCACGCATAGCACATTCTGGGCTCACTGGGAGATTAAAAAGCATTTGTTTAGCATATTTACATTTATGTGAATTAAAAGCAGAACATCTGTTTTAACACTTCCTTCCCCACCTCCTCTCCCACTGGGTGGGGGGGGGGGGGTGATGAGGGTGTCTGGTCCCTAGTTTGAGCCCCACTTCTCCCAGGCTGCAGGACCATTCACAAAGCGCAGTGCAGCAGAAAGCTAGCTACAAAGCCATAAGGGGCCACAGCCGGCTTCCCTTAGTAAACATGCCAACGCCAGGGACCCAAAGACGAGCAAAGATTGGCCCGGGTAAGGACGGAGCTGGATGGCAGGGTGGGGCAGTGACATTATAAGTGGGGTGGCGTCTCCTGATGATGTCACCGGATGGCCCACTGCCCATGTCTATATAAGGACCAGCAAAGAACGTAGCTGGCACAACTGCGGGAGCTAGCGTCGGGGGAAGAACCAGCAAGAGAACCAGAGGAAGAAGACATCAGCAGCAGAGGGAGAAGAACCTGAAGAAGAAGACATCAGCTGCAGAGGGAGAAGACCTGGAGGAGGGAGACCACGGCAACGGAGGGAGAAGAAATCAGCAGCAGAGGGAGAAGAACCGGAGGGAGAAGACACAATGGAGCTACGATGGGGGGCATTTTTCATAAAGGACTTTGTCAAAACCCTGTGTACTGTTTTTATTTATTTTAACGCTTTTTCCGTGAATGGGTAGGGGTACCCCATACTTATTCACATTTGGGGGTGGGGTCTGGGGGCCCCCTCGCTTGTCCCCCCTTTCTTGAGCTGCCAGGCTGCATGCTCAGATAAGGGTCTGGTATGGATTTTGAGAGGGACCCCACGCTGTTTCTTTTAAAATGGTGGCGTGGGGTTCCCCTTCAAGATCCTCAGAGCACAAGTCGCATGCCCCAAGTCAGATCTGTTAAGAGGATGATCCAACTTGTATACAACTTACATTCAAATTAATGGGCTGAAATGATGCCCAAGCCAGACCAAAGTCGTGCAGGGAGCATTTTCAGCGTCGGACCAGTTAAGACAGCTTTTATAGGGAACTATTCATTTTGACATGTCATGCGACTCGTGCTCTGGAAGTCGGAGCGCTTGTCAGACTAGTGTGAACCAGCCCTAAAACTGGTGGCCTCAGAATCTGGTGCAGCTGCGCATCGTAGCCTATCAGCTTAAAAATTGCTTAGTCTAGGTTCACACTATTGCGATGGGGGAACCAGCACGATTCCAGTGCCGGTTCCTGCATCGCATCTCCCTGCCCTCTGTGAACCACTTCAGGTGTCAATACAAAGTTAATTTGTAACTGCGAGTGTCAATACAAAGTTAATGCAGATCGCAGTGCGAACTGTGAATTTAGATGGGAATCGGATCGCATGGGTGTGAACACCCATGCGATCCGATTCTAGTGCAGGAAGAAAAAAAAAAAAAGGTTCCTGCACCATTCTTGTGCGAATCCAATGCAAGTTTAGCCATACAACTGTATGGCTGAATTAGCATTGCGCAGACCTCGCATGCGATTTGCACAGCAGTGCGGTGTTCGCAATAGTGTGAACTCAGTCTCAATTAAGCTTTGACAATGAAACCTTGAAGCAGATTGGTTTCTATGTGGAGCTGCACCAGATTTTGCATTCTCCAGTTTTAGTGTCCTTTTATTAAAAGTAAGCAGCTACAGTACAAGTGTAGCTACCAAATTAAAGTAAAAGACTGAAGATCCTCTTTAAATTCATTGTAGAACGCTGTATACATTTTAGAAATTGACAATATTTTTAGGTGATTTTCTTAGCTTCTAAGGCCTCATGCAGAAGGGCACTTTTGGTATACAGCGTAAATTGGGTGTATTTCTGCTCCAGAGATACACAGCTGTTGTGTACAGCTGCCCATTTAAATGAATAGTCATTTGTGGGTTTATGCTGCTACTTGCATAAACCTGCACATGTGTAAAGTTGTATGCCCCCTGATGCAGACTGAGTCCAGGGCTGTACACATGCGTAGGTCTATCTATGCAAGTAGCAGCATAAACCCTCATACAACCATTTATTTATATGGGTGGCTGCAAGTGGCAGCTGTGTATCACGGGTGAGTAAATGCACTCAATTTACATTGTATGCCCAAAAACGCCCATGTCCTTGAGACCTTAAGCAGAAAAAGACTGTAAACTAATCCAGATCTTTTCTACTACAAAGTGAAATAAAGGGAGAGAAGGTTGGTCTTGAGTCAGTTAAGCAGAGACCAAACAAACCTATTTTAGATCACAGTTGTACTGATCTCCAAATTTAAATACAGGTGTGACTGAGTGTAATTATATGCCATGGAAATACAGAGGACTTAACCACACAGGAACTAAAACAATTATATTCTGACATTCTACACGTTGCTGCTACCTTCTGCCCTTGAAGCACTGTGGAGAAAAGTAAAATACAGCAACAAAAAAAGGATAGCAATTAACAAAAAAAAAATAAAAAATGATGTTCATTTATCACTGACTATTGTACATATTTTGTTGAGAACTACAATTAAAATGTTAATTTAAACAAAACATTTGTACAAATACAACCTGTTGCCAGGATTTCTCATAATCAAAGAAAACTGTTTTGTTGTTTCTTACGCAGAAAATGCAAACTTGTTAACACAACTAACACTCACTGGCCAGATTTTGCTGTATTCAAAATTTTGCGAAATCTGTGCAGTACAGTAAAATGCCAAAGTCATACTTCTTTTGTGTGTCACAGGAGTGACCCAGAATTAGCTGACAGTGGGCTAAAGCCTGCTGTCAGCCAATGTCACAGAGCCATCCCAGACTCTGAAGGGATCCCTACAATAATGTTAGGATCCACCCAGATTCCTGACCAGCAGCTGTCTCAGCCCCTCAGTGTACCGCTGAGAGCCTGAGCCGATCGTTTCTGTCACCTCTCCTGCCCAGTGAGTGATGGGGGGGCAGAGTAGAGAGTGGTGACTGACAATCACTGCTCTGTGCTCAGCGCAGACCCCAGATCCCAGGCTTAGAGCAGATGGGGGACAGCATTGGATCGATGATGCAGTACGTAGGCGAGTATACAGTAGATTATTGCCTATTAACCCCAGTTTCAATGACAGCTCGGGTCTCCACTAACGACTGAGAACCAATAAGCATGGTTAATGGTTATTTGATCACTATGCCAGCTATGACATAATCACATTCAGGCTGGAGGCTTCATTGAAATAAACTTAAAGCCTACAACCTGCAAATGAACACTGCCGCCTGAAGGTGGCAGTGTTCATCTGCAGTGTCTTGGATTTAATGCTGTAAATGGCACATTAAGTTACAGTCTTAAAAAAAAATATTTAAAATAAAAAACGGTTTATGCATTTGTTCACTAATAATAATAAAACCAAAACAGGTTCCTGTCAGCAGGAGACTTAACACATCACTCTCTCAGACTGCACCTCTAAACCAAGACACGGTCACTGTAATTCAAGGACTGCTTTTTATGATAAAGTACAATTTATTTGCTGTTGCCAAGAATGTATTTGTGCAGATTTTTAAAGTCGGTGATTGGTAGTTTAATTATGCTTTTTTTTTTTTTTTTTATTAAACCTAGGAGGTCAATTCACACCTTTATGTTTTGTTGTGTTAATCTGTGTTTTGCTGCACATAAACAGGTGTTGCATCAAATGATTTGACCAGCAACAACACAAGAATGTCCAAAAATCCAGATATACACAGTTTTTCTCAATGCAGATAGTGCATCACTGTGTTGTGGTGCTCTGCAAGTTATGTGGCAGAGATTAATTTTCTTAGTGCGTTGGGGGTCCCACTGAAAATGGCACAGAAATATGCTAAAGTATGTAGTCTCCCTAAAAGAGGAGCTCCAGTCTGTGAAAAAAAAAGTAAGTTAGCAGCTACAAATACTGTAGCTGCTGACTTTTAAGATAAGAACACTCTCCTGTCCAGGGATCCTGCGATGTCGGCACCCCTATTGGCATTGGGTGCAGGCGCCAGCATCTGTAGTAATGGAAACAGGAAGTGAAGCCTTTTGGCTTCACAGCCTGTTTACTACTGCACATGTGTGAGTCGCACTGTGCTTTTTGAATGGTCCCGCCATCTTTGGAGACCTCTGTGTGTCCCAGAAGGCAGCGGGGGAGGAGAAGGAGGGTCCGGAAATGTTGTAGATCTTCATGCAGCGATCTTACCCTGAAAAGGGAGCACCTACCTGCTCCCCCCTCCAAAAAGTGCCAAATGTGGCAGTGGAGGGGGGGGGGGGTGCGAACAAGCGGAGCTTCCCCTTTTGGGTGGAGCTCCACTTTAACATGCATTGTGGTAATGCATACTTTTCTGCAACTGAGAGGTATGAACAGACTCAAAAGCCCCATTCATACATTAGCATTAAGGCTTCTTTCATTTAAACCCAAATTATACAGAATGCACAAATACCTGATGATCCTACCAGTGGCCCTTGGCATTTGTTTCAATCAGACCATGCCGAGCATGGAAGCAGAGCTGTGCTGGCGTGGTTGGTTTATGTCCCTGAGATCACTGCTATGAGTTACAGGAGCTGCCAATGCTATGTGAATGAACATAGATGAATGGGGGCTTGTTTAAAAGTGCTTTTATTGCTTGTTCAGAATAAGCGAATACTTTAATGTGCACAGCCTGGGCACCGGTTCACTTTAAAACCAGGCACCAGTGTTTAGCTACAGTGGTTTCCCCTGACTTCTGGGATCTACTCAGGCCTGGACTAATACATAGTATGTTTTCAATATAAGTAAGCAAAAAAAAAAAAGCTTTCCTGACCTTTAAATTCAAACTGTAAATACTGGATCCTATAAACAGGTTTGTCATTACGTATGTAGTTGCCTACGCTTACTACACTTTTGGGTTATTAGACGCTTGCTCACATTAAATGTATTCATAGCGCAACGTTCTAAGTAAATGCTAAAAAATGCTGTAGAGAATAAAAAACAGTTGAAATGAGAAAGAATAGGAGAGCCTCTCTCTCTGCTTCACAGGTAGATTTACAGTAAGTCTAGCAAAATCTCCCTCTGACAGGTGAAAGTACCGATACTTAAGTGTGTAGATTATCACATTAAATGGCAAGTCTTTACTTTACTGCCAGCACTTAGGAAAAGAAATATAAAATTATAGACTTCTGCCATAACATACAGCATGCTGCAGATGTGACAGCCAAATAACATGAACCTGTACTAATATCTTTGCTTTTATACTGACAAAGACAAATGGGATTGCTTGCAACTGCACTGACTTTCAGCGCCCACCACAACAGCACAGTAGTCATTGCCTTGATTGTGTAGGTTGATCTTTTAATTGTAATACAAGAGGCTTGCATAATAGTACCCAAGCAAGGTGATACATTCGTGTTGCATTGTGGATTTTTAAGGCTAAAAGCCTGTTCCTGCCAAACATAAAATACCTAAATTGTGACTATTTTTTGCAGATTCTTCATTCCTGCTTCCCAACCACAGACATTCAAGTGACAGTATGGTTGTGCCATGTGTTTTCTGTATTGCTTATAGAAGAGACAAGGATGGTTTAAGCACCTTGGTTTTAGGCTTGGTTCCCACTTTTGTATCTGCATTTTCATTTTTTTTTCTTTTTTTATACCGTTATGCGCTACCATTGAAGTATATGGGGCCAAAAACAAATGTTGATGCACCATATATGCACCTGTAGTATTTTTCCTGGCACACAGAAGTGTAGCGCATAGGTGTGAATGGGTTCCATAGAAAATAGTACAAATCCTCTTGCCGTGTTGTGCATTGGACATTACTGTTAAATCGAATAAAGGGACTTGTATGTTACATAGTCTTCACTGGTCCACCAGTTTTGTTTAACCACTTCAGCCCCAGAAGGATTTACCCCCTTCCTGATACAGAACTGCGTCGCTTTAACTGACAATTGCACGGTCATGCCAAGTTGTACTCAAACTCCCACAAATAGAGTTTTCTTTTGGTGGTATTTGATCACCTCTGTGGTTTTTATTTTTTGCACTATAAACAAAAAAATAGAGACAATTTTGAAAAAAAAAAAGCAATATTTTATACTTTTTCCTATAATAAATATCCCAAAAAATATATATAAAAAAAAAAAAAAAAAATCTTCCTCAGTTTAGGCCAGTTTTTGTAAAAAAAAAAAAAAAAAAAAAAAAAATCGAAAAAGCGTATATTGATTGGTTTGCGCAAATGTTATTGCATCTACAAAATAGAGGATAGATTTAAGGCATTCTAATTATTAATGTTTTATTAGTAATGGTGGCGATCTGCGATTTTTATCGTGACTGCGACATTGCGGCGGACAGATCGGAAACTTTTGACACTATTTTGGGACCATTGGCATTTATACAGCGATCAGTGCTATATATTTTTTTAATAGCTTATACTTCTCCTTTAAGCACAATAAAATAAACTTACCAGGTTGGAATCTAACCAGCAAGGACAGCCAACTGATGATCAAACTACTGATACCATCAGATATGTGATTTAATCTCTAAAACTTGCAAAAGTAAGGCTGGCCATACAGTATACAATTATCTAGTTGAAAGTAAATCTAAAGGAAATTGAATAAGAAAATTGTATAATGTATGGCCAGCTTTAGTTTGCTTTTTCCCACGCACAGGAACTGAACTAAAGTACTAAAGTGTAGAACATAATGGTTTTTAACATGTTTTCTGCTCATTTGCACAATGATTAGAACTATTGTTTGCCAGATGTACTTTGTATAATTTCCTTCATAGACTCCATGAACTGCCCAAAAAGCTTGTGTCACATCCATCTGTCGGAGTGATTACATGTCATTTTTGATGGTGTTCTTTAATTCCTGCAAATCATGACAAGTGTGAAGTATACAGCATCCCCTTCGAAGCCCTTTACTTTGGTTAAATCGGGTGTGGAAAGCACTGTTAGTTTAGTCACCTGTAAGTTATTAACAGATCGAAAGACAACACATAGGAAAAAAATCTTCCTCTATTGCCTATATTGCTTTTTAGCTCTGGTGTCAGACCTATTCCTTAGTGACTTTTTTATTAAAGTCTCTGCACACTGACTAATACAGTGCAAAAGTATGGACACAAACAATATAATCTATATTAATTCATACAGTTATGGTTATTAAATAGCCCTCCTAGGAGACATTGGAGACACATTATGTTTTGGAATCTTTCCCACATTTTTATGTGAGCAGCATTATTTATCTCCAAACTGTATTTAGCATAGAAACAAAAATCAAGGTATAAGAGGCAGAGCATATAAATGTCTTTCAAAAAAGATCACCAGCCAAATGTATTTTGGGCAGAGCAGTTAGGCGTTAGAACCACGCTCGGGCATTTATGGGCTCCGTGTAACAATTGGAGGACATCTTCTGACTACCTCTGTTGTCACTGAAGTCAGAAGGGAATCCCTGCAGCCGCACCTCCGTGATGTAAGAGTGGCAACCTCAGCCTGGACTCTGGCCAGGCGACACCCCAAATGCATTTCTCTCCGCCCCTTGGAGCTTTGTCATGGGGATCCCCATGACTAAGCTCTGAGGGGCGGAGCTAAACAGGTCCAGAGTCCAGGCTAAGGTTGTCACTCTTACATCCGTTTCAGGGACAACATGGATTGCAGAGATTCCCTTCTGACTTGAGCTACTGCAGGAGGTGGGATGAGCTCCAATGTGTGCCAGGACTCCCAGTGGCTGATGCTTCAGGATTTACCCCCCACGTCTTAGAGAGCCTGAGCGGAACACTAAGCTGTATTGGGTCACTTTGTCATCACTAAGACAGAAAGTCAGGTGTTGAAGGAAATTTTCAACAGAAACACAGACAGCAGTCATTTAAAGGAAAATGCCATCAAAGTTACCAATCATTAGATATGGTGGCTGCATCAGTTTTCTTTGGCTTTTTTTTCCTCTACATTTTCACCTGGTGATCTGACCAGTAACATGCCACCTGTATTAGTGAGACAAAACTCTGGATAAGTGGGCAGAGGAGGCATAGCAGACACGCAGCACTGTCAGTCCGGGGAGGGTAATGTTGGGAGTATTAGAAGGTTCGGACCCCTTTCACACAGGAGCGTTTTGCAGGCACTATAGCGTTAAAAATAGCGCCTGCAAATCGCCCTAAAACAGCTGCTCCATTCACTCCAGTGTGAAAGCCCTCGGGCTTTCACACTGGAGCAGTGTGCTGGCAGGGCTTCAGAAAAAGTCCTGCCCGCATCTTCTTTGGAGCGGTGAACTCACTGCTCCTCCACTGCAACTCCCCATTGAAATCAATGGGGCAGCACTGCGATACCGCCGGCTAAACGCCGCTCCGGCGGCATTTTGCGGGCGGATTTAACCCCTTTTTGGCCAATAGCGGGGGGCTAAAACCGCCCCACTAGCGGCCGAATAGCGCCGCTAAAAATAGCGCTGCTTTACTGCTGACGCCGGTGGTGGCTCAGTGTGAAAGGGTCTTAAATACACTAAACAAATTAAAGCCAAACTCCAGCTCACATTTTATAATCAGTTACAGCAAACATTTTTTTTTCCTTTTGGGATAAATATAAATAAAAGCTGATAATTTTAATCACCCCCGCCAGTGTTAAGTGGTTTGTCTCATCCATGTAAACAGATACATTCTTTTAATGAGCTTGTGCTTTAGAAAAATAACAGACTTGCTAGCTCGATCACCAGATGAAAATAAAAAGAAAGCCTAAACAAAATTGTAATATAATACGTTTGCCTTTAAGCTTCGAGGGTTAGGACCTCTGTGAGGTTTTTACTGCTGTTTATGTGTTCTTCTTAATGAAGATTTCTCTAACTTCCTGTCTCAATGATATCTGCCTCCAAGGTTCCCTTGCCATTCTGGAACCATCTATGAGGTATCTGGCTTATACATTGGGATTCATAACTTCAGGACTGTGTTCCTTTCCAGTATTGTAGCGATCATCCTCCAATAATCTCTCATCTTCATGGGCCATAAATATACCGATGTATGCAAGTATTCCTCTTATACACGGAGTTCCCCCGTAGACCGCACTGCCTTATTCGGGAGGCGGATTGCCGTTCCCAGATCCTGGGTTCCGAGATGAGGATGGTGTTACTGGCTGATGTGCCATTTTATTGTCACATATCTAGAAGGATGTGCTCCTGCCCAAACGCATTGGGGTAACCACACAAGTTACCTGAATTTTACTAAATCTGTAAACATATCAATATTCTGTCATGTGTGAAATAATGGAGTCAATAATATGGGTGATGTACCATTCTGACAGCCTGTGATTTTTTTTTTTGTTTTTATGATCTTCTACAAATAAAAGTTATTCGTATTTTACTTATATTTGGTTGTACTGGTATAGTGCCTAAAAAGTGCTAATTCCTTTGGTATTTGGATTTTATCTAATCTTTAATTAAATAACTCCCAACCATTATCTGAAGATGCACATTGTTTGAGCCAAAAGCACATAATGAGAACTAAATGAAATATCTGAGCAATAAGTATTATCTGGTTGAAGTAGAACACAAAAAGTTTTTATTTTTTTATTTTGACATTTCTAATTATTATTATTTTTTTTCTCAAAGAACACCAAGAGGTCACCAGTAAAAGAAGGTTAAAGAATGGCATTATGACCTAAAACCAAAGGGGACAAAGAAGAGTATTTGTACAGTTCTCGAAGTGCAGTTTTATTTTACACTGCAAGGGTTAAGGCGCTTGTCTCCTTGTATCAGGTGACCCCAACCAATAGGATAGAATGCTAGCAAATTTTCCCTCCACAATTCTCAAGGGCCTCTGCTGAATTCACTACAGCTGCTACCTGCAACCTCATCCACCATGTAGCAAAACACAGGAGGAAGGTGCAGTTTGAAAGCTCTCATTATTGCTATGGCGATAATGTAAAGGGAACACAAAAAAAAAAAAAAAAACCCTTAGGGACATGAGGAATGGTATTAGACTAAATCTGCAAGCGTCTGTATTACTGAATTATCTGACTTAGCACATATTCTCGAACATTGAAATTGTACTATTCTTTGTTTTCATGCAGTTAAAGTAGCCTTTTTGTGGGAGCGAACAATGATTCATGATGGTACATGTTATTTGCATGTATTTAAAAAAAAAATTTATTCTCAAAAGTTTTTTTTTTCATGAGGTCTAGCCTTGTGCATGCCACAATAGAATTAAGCACCACAGTTCGTACGCACATCCTAATGAGAGCGGTTTGCCCGGAGTCCAGCTTTAGACACAGTTACAGTAACCTTTACATTTTTTTCACCTGTTCACTGTTTTGGGTTTATTCATTTAGTGCATTAAGGCACCAACCAAAATAACTTCATTTGTCAAGTGGTTTGATTTAGCAAAGCGTCCCCTTTTTATAAGTATCTGACCTGGTTTGACGAGAGCTGTCCCAAGTGTCGGCAATATGCGAATGCATCATTAGGCTGGCCATCTCCCACCCAACCACGTCTGCATAGCTCTGGAACCAAAGTCGCTTGGCAGAGTCAGTAGCTTAAAACTAAGAGTATCTCCTCTCATCCCCACTGACACTAAGTATCTTTTAAGCTACTTGTTAGAGAAATTCTTCCTTCCAATGATCACCAACAAGGGGGCTGGGGTGTGCAAACACTTCTCCCACTGACTACCAAAGAAAGCGGGGGGCTTTGCTCTGTGCCTAAAATATTTGAGGGGTGAGAGCATAAGAAAAGTTGGCTCAATCCATATTTTATTGGAGCATTTAAAAATTGTAAAGATGAACCACCACTACAATGGCCAGCCAGGGGAGCTGCTGTTCTAACAGGACATTTAAAAACATAATGGTTTTACTAGCATGTGCACGTGCCAGGCGTGCTCAATACCTGTAATCAAATGGTCATTAACACAGATTCACAGGCAAAGCCCAAAGAGGCAATTAGAGTGGCTCAGTACCATGTGATCCTTGTGAACCAATCACAGTAGTAAGTTTAAATTTTACACTTTGCTGGGTTCATTCATGAAAAAAAAACCCCAATGACTGTTTACTTGAAGTGACAGATCAGACACTTTTTTGGGACCAGTGACATTTATACAGCGATCAGAGCTATAAATAGCCACAGATTACTGTGCAAATGTCACTGGCAGGGAAGGGGTTAAACACTAGGGGGCAATCAAGGCGTTAACTGTGTTCCCTATGAGTGTTTCTAACTGTGGGGGATAGGCTTACTGGGACATGACAGCGATCACTGTTCCCAACCACTGGGAACACTAGATCCCTGTTATGCCTCCTATCAGAACAAGGAAATGCCTTGTTTGCATAGGCATTTCCCTGTTCTGCCTGTGTACAACGCAAATGGCAGGCCGCTGAAGGACATAGTCCTCCCGACCCACGGGCACGCTCCCGCAGAGTGCAGTGAGCACGCGCGTGCGCCCACACCGCCGTACACCTACGGCGATTCGCGCTGGAGAGCCATCAAACAACAGAGGACGGTCTTTAAGCGGTAAAAATACATTAACAATTTAGTTTATTCAGCATGAAATGGAGATTAGTTATGTAGCATGAGGCTGTATATTCTGCAATATTTGCATTTTTGGTAAATGCATTAAATTAATCCAAGCTCTGCAAGCTGAGATAACATGCACATCATTGATGCATTTACACAATTGCACAGTAACCACGAGATAAAAAAGTTCAGGAATATTCCTTTATCCCATGGTTTTGCAAATCTATGTACACTACAAACTGTATGATTGGTTGAATAGAAATGCATCTGTACCAGGCTCTAAGTTTGAGGCGGAAGGAAGGGCAAGCAGTAAAAATTAAAGTAAAACCTAAACAGCTTATAAACCTTGTAATCTATCTGAACATAGGTGAAGTGCTTTATTCCTCCTTTGAGGAGCAAAATGGCAGCAGGCCATAAGAGACCCAGTTTGGGAATATTTACTAACCTGACAGCTTATAATTCTAAATAGGAAACCTTCATTTTGTTTGCAAATATTAAAGATTCATACTACCAGCAAGAATATATCCTTACATTTAAAGAGCGCCTGTCATTTCAGATCCATCATGGCAGAGCCTGTTAGCGGGCATCCACTCACCTGCTGCTGCCACGTCCCTCACCTTGTTGTGTCACTGCCGCATCACCAGCCGTCCCAATAAAGTGAATGGGACTGTCGGTGAGTCAACAGCGGGTCAGAAGAGGAGCTGCTTCGGGACCGAGATGACAGCTGCTCTTTAAAAATTATGATTTAAATCAATACATTTACTAGTGCTTTAAATCACAATTTAAATCGAGAATTAAATCGACTTGATTTAAATCAAATCCCCCCTGCCTTCACCTGCAGAAACGTGCAAGTGTAAACAGCCTAGTTAACTTTTTTTTTTTTTAACAAGCCTCTGTTACTATTAGTACCTCTGGGTTGTGATAAACAGAGTAAAAAAAACAATGCGGGATTCATGAGCATTATTAAACACATCTCTGCAAGAAATCAAACCGCCTACATGCTTAAAAACATCATCCTTAAAACAGAAAAAAACAAGCAAAAAAATAAAAAGCTTATCCCCAACAAAGGAGTATGAGGTAAATTGCCTCACTGAAGGTTAATAATATCCTGTCGCTGAGGTAAAAGACTCAATTACAAAACCTTCAGAATGGTTCCTGAGGAACAGATCAGCCTGCAGTGACAGTCAGAGCTTAAACAAGCAAAATATAGAAGGAACCTAACAATTGTACCCAGAGGAGCAAATAAAACGTACAGCTCATGTGGGACAGATATTTCACCAAGTACAACCATATGCACTGTATTTACGGCTGGTAGCAGAGACTATTTTATGTAGAAACCTTAAACAAAGGGAACAATTAAGATCAGTGACCAATGCACTGTTAGGCCTTTTAAAATTAGGACATGCCAAGTTTATTTCAGGCAAGATTTTTTTTAAACATACTATATATAATGTATTTTTTAAACCTCCTACTGGGTATAAAGAAAATCATATTTTAATCTTTCTTTTTTACATGGTTATCTTGTCAATGTGTTCATAATTTATCTTGAGCTAGCAATGAGGTAGGAAATAGTTCTACAAGCACATACAGACCTACCAGTTCACTCTATACACAAAGTATGTGAAATATTATTACCACCAACTTTTTTTTTGCAAATTGTTTGTTTTGAAGCCCAGGTTCACACTGAGCTGCGGGAATGAAGCTGTGCGAGTTCAGCTGAACTTGCGCAATTTCAATGCCGCATGTCAGTCCCGATTTCGGCCACGGCCAGGTTTCTGCACATGTCAATATAAATCGCAGCCCGAAATCGCAAAATGTAGTACAGAAACCACTTTTTGAAATCGATTTGGTGTCATACCGATTAGGTGCCATTGACAGCATTTTCTGCCGATTTGACATGCGTGTGAACATGCATGTGAACCAGGGCTCAGATGCAGAAGTAGATCACCCAGTACCGATGCGCTTCGATTGCTCTCTCAACAAAAACGCAGGAGGTTATTGTGAAAAATAAGTCAATGGCTACATGGTAGATGGAACTTTGCATCAGTGGTAGGTGTCTCTATGTTCAATGAACACAAAGTTAGTATTCTGTCTTCTGCCTTAACATACAGAAAAGAAAAAAAAATGTGGCTGGAGACATGTTGGCAGGGGTTCAGATTGCTTGCCAAACATCCCATTTTCCTACTCACTGAAATCTTGCAGTGTCACAATTTTGTTACCATTCCAAGAATTTGGAAGAATGTAATTGTGGTTAAAATATTAACTTAGTCAAAGGGAGGTTTGTACATATATAACCTGATTAGCACTAGGGAACCTTATTCCAAAAAATGTCAATCTGACTCAGGCCCCTTTCACACTTATACGACTTGTCCCACGATTTGGGACTGCAAAGCAGCATGACAAGTCGTTCCCCATGATTCCAATGACAGCCATTCATATTAGTACGACTTCAAGTCGTTCCGACTTTAAAGTAGTCCC
Organism: Lithobates sylvaticus; assembly: GCA_028564925.1. Taxonomy (NCBI): domain Eukaryota; kingdom Metazoa; phylum Chordata; class Amphibia; order Anura; family Ranidae; genus Lithobates; species Lithobates sylvaticus. The sequence goes on from CM053027.1 coordinate 370,909,449, forward strand.
TGCACTACTTTGGTCCAATTTTGATGCCACTTACACAGGCATTCCGGCAAAATTGCGCAACTTTGAAGTCGCACAAGTGTGAAAGGGGCCTCAGTAGTAGACATACTATACTAAATACATCAGGTGGACATTTTTCTCTTACTCAAGACATCCACGATTGTCTACATATGCAAAACTTTTGGAATCCTAAATTGTCCTCCACCTTTCAAAACAACAATATCGCTTGCCTACAATATTCCCATGGCAGTAAATAAAAAAAATAAAAAAATGTAGGTATACATTTTGTTCAGCAGCCTAAACCAAAAAAATAAGCAATAAAAAAAAAGGAAATTTTAGTCAATGCCTATAAAAGCACAAAAATGTAAAGATGATTTCTTCTCTCTTTTTTTTTTTTTTTTGTTCCGTTGGGATAACCTTTACTCAAGTGCTGGCAATGGCAGAAAAATACTACCCTCTCCCTAGTCATTATTTCCTCATTAAATCCTCTGATTCTCATTAAGTTGAAAAATTGTGTGGCATCCATGAATAGTGACATTTGTGCCCTGCCCTTCAAGTAGATGGGAAAAATCTTCTCAGATCACAAATCGCTTTTCTTTTTTTTTTTCTGGATAGCTTTCTTTTATGGCACACCATGGCCCAACTTGGCAGCAAAGATGGAAAAAAAAAAAGAAGAAAAGAACGATTCCTCTGATCAGCCAAAGGGTTAAAATAGAAGAACAGCACTTAAGCTGGAACAATAGGTTAGAGACAAGTAGTGTAGTGTCCCAGATGACTAGAAAACCACTTTGCAGCAAAAGTGACACTTGGCAAGGTAGAAAAGAGGTGAAATAAAATGAAAGTAGAGGCCGACAGAACACCTTCCCTGCAGCTTTCTCTTACAGATTGTGTCACATTTTCAGATGTGTTTCATTAGTTTGTAAGTAATGTGAAAACTAAATTGATCAAATCAAGAACTACAGCAAAATGTTATTCATAAGATTCTTGGTATCTTGGCATCTTATTTCTTTTATAATTTTAAAAGAAACCCTTAATACAGAGTTATTATAGAGTTATTAGAAGCACATCTAACAAATTCAGAAAAAGTACTGACCTTTAAAAAGTTCCAGACTTATTTTATTCTCAACATGCTATGATGTAAGACATTAGACAGTTTAATATCACATTTTTATGGCAACTATCAAACCCATAACTTAGAGTACAGCGCATGAAGCATTCTTATTGACACTAGGAGAACTATCACCAAGTCCTGGGGCTCCAAAATCGGACCACTTTCCAAAACCAAGACCTGAGCTGGCATGCATCGTACTGGCTATCAGTTTATTGCCAATGGAGTAATTCAAATATTTTAATATATATTGTATGTATTTGTTCTCTCGGGAGGAGAACTGTAGACAGGTCTATGAACTGCTGAGCCTGTGTAGGCCAAGAGATGTTCTGGCCAGTTTTTCATATAGATATCACTATCTGCGTAGTTCCTCAATTAAAATTAACTCAATTTATAAATGAAAATCATATCCCCTCTCAAGCGTCTTTTCTCCAGAGAGAATAAGTTCAGCGCTCGTAACCTTTCTTCATAACTATTATCCTCCAGTCCCTTTATCAGCTTTGTTGCCCTTCTCTGTATTCGCTCCATTTCCAGCACATCCTCCCTGAGGACTGGTGCCCAGAACTGGACAGCATACTCCAGAGGAGGCCGGACCACAGTCTTGTAAAGTGAGAGAATTATCGCTTTATCTCTTGAGTTAATCCCCTTTTCAATGCATGCCAATATTCTGTTTGCTTTGTTAGCAGCAGCTTGGCATTGCATGCCATTGCTGAGCCTATCATCCACTAGGACCCCAAGGTCCTTTTCCATCCTTGGTTCTCCCCCCCAGTGAGTAGATTGTATTCATATTTTTGCCAACCAAATGCAATATTTTAAATTTTTCCACATTAAACCTCATTTGCCATGTAGTGGCCCACCCCATCAATTTGTTCAGATCTTCTTGCAAGGTTTCATCATCTTGCGAGAAGTTAATGCCCTGCTTAACTTTGTGTCATCTGCAAATACAGAGATTGAACAGTTTACCCCATCCTCCAGGTCATTTATGAACAAATTAAACAGGATTGGTCCCAGCACAGAACCCTGGGGGACCCCACTACCCACCCATGACCATTCCGAGTACTCCCCATTTATCACCACCCTCTGAACTCACCCTTGTAGCCAGTTTTCAATCCATGTACTCCACGTATGTCCATGCTAATGGACCTTACTTTGTACAGTAGATGTATGGGGAACTGTGTCAAATGCTTTTGCAAAATCCAGGTACACCACGTCTACAGCCTTCCTTTATCTAGATGGCAGCTCACCTCCTCATAGAAGGTTAATAGGTTGGTTTGGCTAGAATGATTCCTTATGAATACATGCTGATTACTGCCAATGATACCGTTTTTATTACTAAAATCTTGTATATAGTTCCTTATCATCCCCTCCAAGAGCTTGCATACTATTGATGTTAGACTAACTGGTCTGTAATTCCCAGGGATGTATTTTGGCAATTTTTTTAAATATTGGAGCTACATTAGCTTTTCTCCAATCAGCTGGTACCATTCCAGTCAGTAAGAATTAGGAACAATGGTCTGGCAATTACTTGACTGTAATGATTTGGGAAGTGAGCAGCATAAATCTGAACCTCAGACACCTCCCTGTTGTAGCCAAGGGCAGCGAGACTTATGCTAGCCATACATGACTACATTTTGCACCTCTGCCCTCTGATAATTGAGTCCTCTTATCTATGCTAAAAAGCGTGGATGGAGGAATGTACAGTGCTGGTTTTTGTATTCAGGTGGCTGCCTGAATACCTAAACAGTGTCTGCATCTGATAGGATGCAGTCACTGTTTGGCTGATAATTTTCCACGTGGTTCAGACAATTTTTAACTTGACCTTTCTCAAGCTAGCTGGTGCTAATAGAGCCACTCATGGCTCAAATTTCGGCACATTCTCAGGAATTGGCCAAAATTTGAACCATCTATGGTCGGCTTTGGAGACCACATATTAAAGGTGACTGTAAACTAATTGACTTGCCACGGAGTATAATGTGTGTAATGTATGCATTATAACCTGTCAAGACTGCAACCACTTAAAAAAAAAAAAGTATTTTGTTGATCGTCAATTTTTTTTTTTTTTTTTTTTTTTTTTTTTTTTAAATTGTTTATTTATAAATTTTCCAAGTCATACAAAGAAAACACATGTAAAACAGTAACATTTAGAAGTAATGCAGGTAAATACTGAGTTAGGGATATAATATAATATAATCAGTACACACAAAGGAATAGTGATGTGGATAGACTGTGAACTTGAGTGGGAGAGATGGTCAAGCTCAAGTAAAAATTAAATAAGACATGAAGTAAGTGGAAACATCCTCCTACCCTATCTGTAAAGGGGTTATAGAGGTAATATAAACACCTTATTTGACCTCATAAAGAGATCTGTGCAATAAGAGAAAGAATAATAGTTAGCCTTCAAATTTACTGAAGTATGTAAGCGGTTGGATTCAATTAATTAATTAACTGGGTCCATATCCTTCAGAACCATATACAGAATCATCCCATGTTGACCATATTTCTGAAAATTTCTGCTCTGTACCCTCCACTACAGCCGTCAGGTGTTCCATTCTACGTATGTCAGCCACAGTGGTGATCAGTTGTGGGAGTGTTGGGGGTGAGGTGGACAACCATAACCTAGGAATGACTCGTTTAGCAGCCAGTAGAATATAAGACATCAGTCGGCGCATAGCCTTAGTAACATTAGGGAAAGGGAGGCCTATTAAATAGTGCATGGGCGTCAGAGGAACAGGGTTACCAACCAGTGTTTCCAACAATTTCTGGACTCGGAGCCAAAATTGGTGGACAGGGGGACATTCCCAAAAAATATGGTAGTGAGAACCTACAGCATTGTTACATCTCCAACATTGTTTTGAGATTGATCGATTACGGGCGTGTAAAATGTCTGGGGTCCTGTACCAATGCATCAGGACTTTGTATGCAGTTTCCTTATGAGTTACACATCGAGAAATTCTGGAAGTGTGCTCCCATATGCTCCCCCAATCCAACAAGGAGATGTCATGTTGCAAGATCTGAGACCATTTTCTCATGTAGTGATGGTTATTTACCGTCATGGGGACAGCCTCGTGCAGTATTTTGTAAATGGTAGAGATCATTTGGGGCTCATAAGGACCATTGGCGCATAGGGTCTCGAAGTCTGTTGGCTTCTCCAGAGTCAAAGAAGGGGATCTGGTGGAGAAATAATGTCTAATCTGTAAATACGAATGTAAGAGCTTTTGGGGAATCTGATGTTGTTTTTGCAAGTTAGGAAAAGTCAGTAGGTGTCGTGTCACTGGGTTGACAAAGTGACGTAGTTGGAAAAGTCCTGCCTGGGACCATTGCAGCATACGGTCATAAGATAGGCTATCTGGTATATCTGGGTTGAATAGGATATTTAAGAGTGGTGGGCATGGTGAGGATAGGGAATAGCGCTCGGAACATTTTTTCCAAATAGACAGTGTGAACAACATCGGGGCTAAACATATTTTTCGTAATTGGGGCATATGAAGGGGAGTAGAAGGCCAGAGCATATAGCAAGGATGCACTGGGGCTGTGACACTCATTTCAATTTCCGCCCACCTATTTGGGGCTTTCCGGGAGGTCCAGGAGGTAAGAACTCTCAGGTGTGAGGCATAATAGTATTTGATGAAGTCTGGGCCTCCTAATCCCCCCCTACTTTTCCGGGCCAGGACCACCGTCCCTGCCATCCTGTGGGAGGCATTGTTCCAATGATCGTCAATTTTTACAGTCAAGTTTGCCATTTATTTCAGTTTTTTATTGAGTGGTGGGTTCTTTACAATCCATCAGTTTTTTTTTCTTTGCTTTCTACTAATGGTGTCACTGGGACGGGGTATTAGGGGAAATATCCCCATTAATGAAACAGCTAGCAATATGGGGAAAAAAAAAAAGGAGACTTGTGGATAAAATATGGAAGGGTTAGAATCTCTGCCGGGTTCTTATTATTATAACAGAGGGGGAAGAAGCCTAAAAAAAAACTGGATGCAACCACCACAGCTAATGATCGGCAAGCTGCAATATATTACATTTTGTATTTGGGTTTAATACTGCTTTAAACCCCCCCCCCCCCCAAAAAAAAAAAAATTGTCATTTAGGAGTAACTGAGACATGTTTTATTTCTCTAACAGTTCCCAAGGCAATTGAGCTCTTAAACAAGTCTAGTTCTGCTACTCCACCACAAGGCATTCATATGTAGTAATGTAGCAAAGGGAAAAACCTCTGACCTTGTTACTGTACTGCAAAAGGCTGAGGCTTCTCCACTTTTCCGTCAGACTACCAGTTTGCAGGACTGCTGCCAATAAAAAGCCTTCAGGTTAAAATGACTCTTCTTTTCTAGGCCCAAAGCCAGGGCATTCTGAATGATGACTATGTAATGGGAGAGCATGGCTCAGCTGTATCAATGTCCCCAAACCTCTGCTAAACACAAACTGCACTTATACAGGAGTATTTGAATTACACGATATAGGGTTGCCATGTCATGTTTTAAAGTTCACTTTTCCCCTCTAATTTAGGGTATGCTGAACAAAGGCACACGGCCACAGTAAACACATTTTGGATAACATGACCGCACACTGAAGAGCAGACAAAGACAAACACAGGAACATTACACCCAGGAAAGTCTGTCTTCCGGGAAAACGATGCAGCATTTCTCCATTACTAAACAGCAAACAGCCACTCCATCTGTGCTAATAAAAACTAGAAGAGTTTAATGCTGAGCACCGCTAACTTTACACAACTTGAGCTATTTGCCCTTGGCCATTAAAAACAGTCTTAATTATTTAGAGGAACTATAGTTGAAAAGGCTTCTGCCAGTCTAATGGTAATTTTATTTTTTGTTCTGTTTGTACACTAACTGTGATGCATGCGCAGTAAGATGCAGAGAATTGAGGCAGGTGCTGGAATAATGTAATTCCATCATCAGTAGCCGCCTAATGGCTGAACAAAATAGATGTCAGACCCACATGAAGAGCACAAAGAGATGGCAGAGGCCTAGATGGAGCGCAGGCAAGGAATTTCAGGAGGATGACAAGCCCAAAGTAAAGCTGGCCATACCCTAGTAGCATTTTAATGTTTATGTTTAGGCTTAAAGGCAATCTATAGTTACATCATATTTATTTATTTTAGAACATCAACATTGTAATGATAATATAAACAATAGTTAAAGTGATTATAAAGAAAAAAACAAAACAAAACATGTCTATACTTACCTGCAATACCTATATTTTCAATTCCATTGCACAGAGCGGTACCAATCTTTCTCTTCTCAGGTCTCCCACTGGTGCTCCTGGCCCCTCCTCTCTGCCAAGTAACCCCAAGGAAAGCCGATTCCCATTGGTTCACATGTGCGTGCACGCTCCCAAGCCCCGCTGCTGCGTCCATTGACACAGACAGCATGACTCAGCCCCACCCCCTGCTCCCTTGTCACTGGCTGTGATTGACAGCAACAGGAGCCAATGGCTCCCAGTGCTCCAGCAAAGCCAGTGAGACACGGAAGGGGAGAGAAGAGCTACAAATGGGCACAGTGCTAAATCGAATAAAGGCTCAAGTAAGTAAAAGGGTGTGGGGGGGGGCGGGGGGGGCCTAGAGGCCAATACTGATGCCTAAACATTTTTGATGTTTAGGCTTTAGAACCACTTTAACCGCTTCCCGACCGCCTCCTGTAGATATACGTCAACAGAATGGCACGGGCAGGCAAAAGGACGTACCTGTACGTCCCCTTTAATTTGCCTGCCCGGGGGGCGCGCGCGCGACCCGGTTGGGAGCTCCGTGACCACGGCCGCGGGACCAGCGGACCCGATCGCCGCTGGTATCCCGCGATCGGGTTACGGAGCGGAAGAACGGGGAGAGGTCTATGTAAACAAACCTCTCCCCGCGCTTCCTACACTGACTGTCAGTGATCGGCGGTTCCCTGTCATCGGGAACGCCGATCAATGACGTCAGACGTACAGCCACGCCCCCCTACTGTAAAAAAAAACACAACACGTCACACTGACTCCTCCCCGCCCCCTAGTGGTTAACCCCCTAACTACAACTGTCATTTACATAGGAATCAGTGCTATTTAAATAGCAGTGATTGCTGTATAAATATACAGTGAAAAAAGCCGCGCTAAAGTGATAATATGAGTTAAATCACACAAAAATATTTAAACAGAGAATATTGAAAAAAATCTATATGAGAAGATAGTTCATAAAATAAAGTCCAATTGGAACTGAAAGTGATGGTGATGAAAAAAGATTTGTAGTGACATATAATTTCCAAAAACGTGAATGTGAAAGGAACTCCACCAAGTGACCTTAATCCACCACCGCTCTAATGATGTGCTTACCAGAAGGCAAGCTTTGATAAGCCTGTAACTCGAAAGCCGTCAGGGTATGACCAAACCACTAGGCATCGCCTCTAGAACTCGTATTCAGCTGGTGATAGCGACCACAATCCTGGGACAGGCAAATCTTCCCTTATAGGGTATAAATGGGATCGGACTCCTCCAAAGGTATCAAGCCAGGGAACCATACACTCCGTGTGGTCGGAGGTAGAAGAACTCCTCTGGTGGCCGTGTGCTCAGGATGGAGACCTGAGCACACGGCCACCAGAGGAGTTCTTCGACCACACGGAGTGTATGGTTCCCTGGCTTGATACCTTTGGAGGAGTCCGATCCCATTTATACCCTATAAGGGAAGATTTGCCTGTCCCAGGATTGTGGTCGCTATCACCAGCTGAATACGAGTTCTAGAGGCGATGCCTAGTGGTTTGGTCATACCCTGACGGCTTTCGAGTTACAGGCTTACCAAAGCTTGCCTTCTGGTAAGCACATCATTAGAGCGGTGGTGGATTAAGGTCACTTGGTGGAGTTCCTTTCACATTCACGTTTTTGGAAATTATATGTCACTACAAATCTTTTTTCATCACCATCACTTTCAGTTCCAATTGGACTTTATTTTATGAACTATCTTCTCATATAGATTTTTTTCAATATTCTCTGTTTAAATATTTTTGTGTGATTTAACTCATATTATCACTTTAGCGCGGCTTTTTTCACTGTATATTTCTGGTTTATGTGCATATCTCACATTTATTAGCTGCTGCTTTTATCTTTATATTATTATTTTATTTGCCTTTGGGTATATACACATAATATCTTTATTTGGGTATACTTACACATTACTCACTATTTGTTACATTTAGGGATGAGCGCGGTGTTAGTTTTTATTGTTTTTTGTATAAATGACAAATGTCCCAAAAATGTGTCAAAAATGTCCGATGTGTCCGCATGTCGCAGTCACAATAAAAATGCTATATAAATAAAAAAAAAAATATTAATAAAAATGCTATATATCCCCTATTTTGTAAACATAACTTTTGCGCAAACTAATCAATAATCGCTAAGTTTTTTTTACCAAAAATATGTACGTATCGGCCTAAACTTGTTTTTTTATATATTTTTTGGGGATATTTATTATAGCAAAAAGTAAAAAAAAGGATTTTTTTTCAAAATTGTCGCTCTATTTTTGTTTTAGCGCAAAAAATAAAAACCGCAGGGGCGATCAAATGAAAGCTCTATTTGTGGGAAAAAAAGGACGCCAATTTTGTTTGGAGCCACGTCGCATGACCGCGCAATTGTTAGTTAAAGCGACGCAGTGCCGAATTGCAAAAAGGGGCCTGGTCCTTTGGCTGCCAATTGGTCCGGGGCTGAAGTGGTTAATATTGACAATGCAATATAAGCTTACTTGAAAAACATCCATCCATGTTGCGAGTTCTGCCTGTCTGCTGCCCATCTGTTTCTACAACAAAGACATTTGGCAAGTCGAAAATCTAGCAGTGTATAGCCATCTTAAGTGTTCCATGCATGTTTTGCACACTTATCCATTATGGTAAATGATGATACTAGTACATTGACACATGATTAAACATATACATTATAGTCCTTTTTTCACTTTAGGTACATTTCTGCTCAGTGCTCAAAATTTTTTTTTGGGGGTGCAAATAAATACAAAGAAAGTTCTATTTGTGGGAAAAAAAAGGACATCAATTTTATTTGTGTACAGCGTTGCACGACCGCACAATTGTCAGTTAAAGCGATGTAGTACTAAATAGCAAAAATCTGTGTGTTATACGGCTCTAATTGGCCATGTGCATGAGATATAGGACAACTATCATCTTATAATACCTGTCTCTATATCCAACACACTTAAGGTAGATGTTAACTACTATGACAATGACATTTAGCTTGCTAAAGCACAGTTTATCATAACATAAGCCATTTTTTTCTTTTTTTGGAAAAAAAAAAAAAAAAAAATTGCATGCAGTTGTGCATCTTGGCACTTCTGATCTCCCGCAGCCTCTTAGCAGCCACTTCCCATTTATATGCATGCCCCCTGCACCAGCTGCATGTCATTGGTTGGCAGGACATTTCTGCACAATGCATGTTGCCACATTCGTCTCCACCAGAAGTATGTGAAACCAGATGACAACCCGGCAAAACAATTGGCAGAGGGGGACAGAGCGTTGCCACTATAACAGGAAGTGCCTGAACATGGACCTTCACAGAAGGATCGCTGGGTATTATTATAAAGACAGCTGCAGATTTGAAAAGATTGACAAGAACTATGGAAATAACATTGACATGATGAAGATTGGATGAGATTGGGTGCACAGGTCACAGATACGATCCCAGCTGTGGGAACTGTCACAATACAGATGACACACATATACCTCATTCATTGCTTCCTAATTCTCCCAAACGTAATGAGAAATCCTGTCCTCTTATTGGATGAGATGATCAGTGCACTCATAGGATGTCTGACAAGAGGGATTTTTTTTTACAGAATCAGAAAAAAAAACGTCCTGAAAAATTATTTCCCCATTCCCCTCAGGAATGCAAGCCTAATTTCCAAACAAAGACTTTCCCAGCTGTGTGGGCTGGTGGCACATACACATGACATTGGGTGGAAGAGGCAGGGATGGAGCCTGGGATGGATGGATGGAGGGTGAGCAGAGCCCATGTGCTTTTACCGACATCCCTCATGCAGCAGAAAGTTTGTTCCACAAGTGAGAAGCTCCTTTGTGTGCAGCTCACTCTCAATCGCCAACACACGCCGTGGCATGCTCACAAAACACTTTTATTACAGGAATAGATTAATCGGACACAAAGCAAAGATAGGCTATAAGACACAAATAGTCATTCAGTGTCACAAAGCACTTTGCAGGCTACACAGGGCTCTGGAAGTACCTTGCATGCAGATCAGAGGGGGTTGAAGATGATCGCAGTCCTGGTGTTCCATCGATATGTGCCCTCCGTAGAAAAGTGTCCACGCATGCACAGGACGAAGCTGCACTCCAGCTGATTTTCCGATCAGCTGGGGTGACGTGACCGTGGCACATGTGCAGATCTTCAATCGATCTTCAAATAGGCCCTTCTCGGGCCATGCATTCCATCCAAACAGCGGCAACATCACTTCCGGCTTCTCACTCGCACAGGGAAACCGGAAGTGATGTCGGGAGGGAAAGCACCGCCCACGTCCTACGGCGGTGCCAATCAACATAAACACAGCAAGAATAATGACATTATGAGAGTGTAGAGGCGCACTGCATCGCACCACAAAGCAGAAAACCCAGCAAATGAAGCGTCTCGCCTGCAATCACGTGATTGTATTGGCATCACGCTTCCCATAGTGCCCTGTGTATGGCAACCGAACAGTGCACTTAAAAAGGACCTTTTTTTTGGGTGACTATACAAACTAACGGCGATAGGAGCGCCATTTAACTGTGCATGCACGAGATGGAGAGGTGCATGCTGGTTACCTAGCATGCTCCTCTCTCCAGAAAACCTGGAAGATAAATCAACTGGGCTTCACATGCCCATAACTAAAATGGAAACAGCCAGAAGATCGCTGGCAAGATATTAAGTACGTTTTTAAATAGATTAATGAACGGATCTTTAATAATTTATATGTGTTACTGCATAGATAGTAGATTAATTTTGAGATAGAAAAAATAAAAAAATGATGTCCGGAACACCGCTTTAAGGCTCGGTTCACACCATGAACTGCACAGAAACGCACAGTGCGTTCCTTTCGATTCACATGCAATTCAGTACTGTACCATTTGAGCCCATTTATTTTAAATTGGGCTCAAAAAGCACTACTTTTGGAAATGCATTGCAACCGGATACCATGTGATTTGATGCAGGCAAATGCACTGCGTTTGCAAACTGCATTTGGGGTGTTGCTACCTTAACACCGACACCCACTGCAGATAGCAACTGTTTTGAACGCAATTCAGAAAATGTGCACGGATTGTGGGTTTCCCACACTGCGTTCTAGTGTGAACCTAGCCTAAGTGTGTAATGCAGGCTAAGAATGTTAAGAGAAGCTCCCAGCTGAGCCTGTACATCACTGCAGCTACTTTTCTGAGCTACCTAGAACAGTGCCCAGTGGTTCTCAACCCTGTCCTCAAGAACCCCCAACAGGCCATGTTTGGGAATTTCTCTTAGATAAAATAGCTAGTCATTGACTCGGATTTAAAGCACCTGTAAAAGAAACGAAAACATGGCCTGTCATGGGTACTTGAGGACAAGGTTGAGAACCACTGACCTAGAGCACCAATAAGGTTCCACAACCACAGTGGAACTTGGATCCATACTTCCCTGACTTATTTACCATTACTAAGGGGCTACTCATCACACAGCTACAAATGTGGAGGCATTGGAGGAGGTAATAGGGAATAGTGAGTCAGAAGGGGTTATTTACAAAATGCAAATCCACTTTGCACTACAAGTGCAAACTACAAGTGCAAAGTGCACTTGACATTGCACTGAAAGTACACTTGGAAGTGCAGTCGCTGTAGATCCGAGGGGGACATTCAAGGAAAAAAAAAAAAACAGCATTTTAGCTTGCACATGACTGGATGATAAAATCAGCAGAACTTCCCCTCATTTCAGATCTACCCCTCAGATTTACAGCGACTGCACTTCCAAGTGCACTTTCAGTGCAATTTCAAGTGCACTTTGCACTTGTAGTGCAAAGTGGATTTGCCTTTCGTAAATAACCCCCAGAGTGTTGCCTTTACATTGGAAATGGATACATGCACATTAGAACACCTTGCATACCTACTACCACTGCTCAGAGCACACTAACAGCTGGCTGAGTGACAACTCACGACTCGTCACTAAAGGCACAAAAGCCACTTTGACACACCTCCTGAATCTCCATCTCACATCTCCTAAGAGTACAGGCACCCCAGGTTGGGAACCCCTGGACTAAGGGAATGGCAGATAGAAATATTCTACAGTGGGATCACTGGACAGAAATTCCACAGCAGCAACTTTATCCTGAATACCTTTAGTTGTGATAACCTTCTAAAACATTTGCAGCTTTGTTTGCCCTTTACATTTCTCATATAAAAAAAAAAAAAAAAAAGGATTGTTAGATCAGAAATGGACTTGCTACGTATCTTTAATTGAAGTCGTGCTGACAATCTGCAGTATCTAAAAATATTTCTAACCAGAAAGGGTGTCTTGTACACAGTGACTTGTTATTGCAGTGCCAGCTAAAATATATTGCTTTCTGATGACTGAATGAAATCCAGTATTAGGGAAAGTGCTGATAACTATTTGCTAAACCCTTTTCATGTGTGCGGTTGCTTTACAGTTGCATAAAACATACATGCAAGTACCAGCCTGTAGTTATTCTAGTGTATGGCTCTTACAATGTTTTCTTGACTTAAAGGAGAACTCTATTGCATCTGAGCACCACAAACCAAAAACACAATTTTTTATTTACTAGCAAACTCACCCACCCATCCATATCTCCATGGTTTACTTTGAAAAACACCCTCCAACATTTCTGGTCATGGCCATCTTGATAAGAGGAGTTGATTATTTAAAGTAAACCCAGGACCCTGTATTCACTATATCTGGTCTCCCACACTACACAGAACATGGAAATACAATTTAGTAAATATAAACTGCTAAATACCTTTGCTCATCAGAAGTATATAGCAATCTTGTGACTTCTATCAGTGTCCGGCCAAGCACTGGCTAAAGCTTGTAGGAGTGTTCATTCTGCTCTGACTGACCTATGAGGCTGTACAACCACTGACCCTCTGACTAGACAGTGCTGATTGGTCCTGCGCTGATCACATGCACGTCCCCCCCCCCCCCAAAAAAAAAAAAAAACTCTCTAGCAATACACACCAAACTAAGCATGTGCAGAGTGCCTCCTAGGGCTCTGTTCTATCAGCAGGTGGATTAGGGACAGTAAAAGTGGAGACCGGATAAAACAGCTTTTTTACACAATGCGACTGAATGACCCCTTAGGTTCCACGGTGAGTATAAAGCATGCTTTGCTGCATACTTAGAGTTTACTGTTGTGGGCTTAGTAACACTTTAAGCAATTACTTCCTAGAATCCATCTGCAATTAGCTCAGGCATGCCAGCAGGCCGGGTGTGCTTAGAAAAAAAAACTCCTCCCCTCTTGAAGACCTCTGGAATGTATGACATTCTTTGGGTAAGCCTGGAAACCAGGAAGTAAACAAATGTAAAAAAAAAATAAAAAAAGTTTAAAACAAGTAACTATGATATACCAGGGGTACTGAATTCAAATTCACGGGGGTCCAGTCATAAAAATGTCATATTGGTGTCCGGGACTGTGACATCATAGGGGCGGGGTCACCATGTGACATGAGCATGTGACCCCGCCTCTTTGTCCCTATATAAGTCACAACACAGCGCGTCTCTGCCATTCCGGCCAGAGAGAGCGACGAGTCAACATCGGAAGAAGAAGAAGAAGAAGAAGAAGAGGAAGAAGAGGAAGAAGAAGACGGCGCAGAAAGCGGCGACAGCAGCAAGAACAGAAGAGACCCCAGAGACCCCGGAGACCCCGGAAGACCCCCCGAAGGCGGATCGAGACCCCCATACGACAACGGCGGTGACGACGAAGAAGAAAGCCGGGCTCCTCCGCTCGGTAAAAGAGCTAGGTAAAAGAGCAGAAGAGAGCGGAGGAGTCTGGCGAGAAGACCCCCCCAAGACGGAAGAAGACCCCCGGAGCAGTGCAATAAAATATTTTTAAAAAAAATTGTGTGTTTTTTTTATTGACACTTTTACACCTTAGGTGAATGGGTAGGGGTACATCATACCCCATACTCATTCACATAGGGTGGGGGGCCGGGATCGGGGTGCCCCCTTATTAAAGGGGGCTCCCGGATTCCGATAAGCCCCCCGCCAGCAGACCCCGTCAACCAACGGCCAGGGTTGTCGGGAAGAGGCCCTTGTCCTCATCAACATGGGGACAAGGTGCTTTGGGGTGGGGGGGCGCACGGCCCCCCTTTCCCCAGGGCACCCCCCATGTTGAGGGCACGCGGCCTGGTACGGCTCAGGAGGGGGGGCTCTCGCTCGTCCCCACCCCTTTCCTGGCCGGCCGGGCTGCGTGCTCGGATAAGGGTCTGAGATGGATTTGGGGGGGACCCCCACGCCATTTTTTTCGGCGTAGGGATTCCCTTTAAATCCATACCAGGTGACGGGGCTAGCGCGGCGGCATCACTGCCTTCGCTAGCCCCGTCTACCTGAAGTCACGTTTTAAATGAACGGACTTTCCGATGTTCGGCAAGTCCGTTCATTTCCAAAAGTCCCGCGGACTAGCATACAGACCGCGGGATTGTCCGCCGGACTGCTGAGTCCAGCGGACAATTTTAAAACAAAACTTAAAACTTAGTCCGCCGGACTTTTGGCAGGAAAAAGTCCGCCGGCGCCCACACACGGGCGGATTGTCCGGCGGACTCCAGTCCTGCGGACATTCCCGCGGGAAAAAGTCCGCTCGTGTGTATGAGGTATAACCTGTGTGACTGCTGGTATAATCCTAAAGTACAGCAGATGCTTTTCCAATAAAGGCATGAGAGACATAACTAGAGCACATCTTTTACAAAGAGAACATATGCACCAAAATGTTGGGAAAATTGTATGTGATTGGGAACTTCACCCATATCATAAAAAAAAGTACAACAAAAGGCACCATTAGAAATGTTTAGTAATGGCAGCCTTCAAACAGATACCTATAAACAATTGCAAGCTTTAAATTCTTTGCATACCTTATTTTCCCTTTCATTCCTATTCTTCTCATGAGTGCCATTTTCCACCATGGGCAGATAATTCTATCTCCCTTTACTTCCTGGATCTCTGTATCTGGCTCCTGGAACACGTGAAAGGAAAATCCCCAGGGTGCATCTGTGAGGCCCTGGTTACATCACCAGTAACTCACTCAACCAGGAAGAGGAAAAACAGTAAATTGCAAGGAAAAGCAAACTTTTTTTATTCATGTAAGGTGATTTCATATAGGCATTCAGATTTTTTGTTTATTGTTTCCTAGGAAATGCCATTTTTAGAATACATATTTTATATTCATGTAGTAGGCACATCACCTGAATAAGTTATTGAGTGCAAAACAAATTTGCTTTGTCCTTTATTATTGGCATGTTATTGGCACCCCAGAAGGGTGCGAGATGGAATTTCAGTTTGTCTCTCTTAGTGACAAGTCGTGAGTCGTCACTCAGCCAGCTGCCAGTGTGCCTTGAGCAGCGGTAGTAGGTGGTTGTGTTGCGTACATAGTAGCATTGTTGTTTATTTAATCAAAAGGAGAGAATAACAGAATTAACATGCAAGTAACTGAATTGTCAGACTATTGCTTTTAAAACCCATAATGCAACATCTGAAGTAACAGTTTTAAAAAATGTCAATTATCAATGCAAAATGTATATTGTTATCCATCAAATTTTGAGTAAATTTTGCTGCTGGTAACCTGAAAAATTCATATTCTTACAGTATGAAACTTATTTTTTTTTTATTATTTAATTTGTTCACCTGCAGTATTGCATGTGGTTCAAAAATGATAAATAAAGCCTCATGCACAAATGTGAGACTATTTTTGTAAGGGTATGGACATTAATCAAACATTTCCTTGGGGTGAGGGGCATAGAAAAGGTTGGGAACCACTGTCTTAGGCTAAAGCTAGCCATAGATGGATTGAAATTTGGCCATTTCAGCAGGGACCGCCCAAATTTCAATCCATCCATAGCCGGTGGAAATTTTTGGTTTGTTCAGCGCCTATATAAAATGCACTTTAAAGAGAAGTATGTTCGGACCAATGCTGCATCTGTCCCCGCCGCCTCTTCCCTGAGAACCAAGCCACCAAACATCACTGATGGCTCGGTTCTCTCACCTCCCTGAGTGGAGAGATGCTGCCTGCCAATCAGCAGCTCTCCTCTCTGCTCCTCCACACTCGTTGGAGCACTGAGCTGTGGAGGGGCAGGGAGAGGCTGAGATGACCATCAGTCCAGGCAGCTGGCAGATCCAGACTTCCTAGGTCAAGATGATGTGGTGCCTGGACTGAATCCAGTGACGTCAGCAGAGAGCGGACTTCAGACAGCTCTCCGCTGAAAACGGGTCACAGGAGTGCAAAACCAAATTGCACTCCTGTGACCCATAGGAGAAGCCCAGCCTAAAAAGCTCAGGCTGGACTTCTCCTTTAATGTTTTAGTACTTCATGGACATTTATCAGATTTTTATCCTTGTACTGGGCACAATTTTTTTAGCACACAATATTTGCACTGTTTAAGATTTGCACTTTATTAATTGTTCACCATTTTGTGCACGTAGGCGTTTCATTTTTAGACACATTACGTCTATATAATATTGTTTTTACATTGCACAGTTCATACATCAGTTTGTATTATTACGTTTATTAGTGGGTGTAATAGGTTTGGTTGAGGCAGTATATGTTTGCACTGCTCCTCCTTTCTCTGTAATTACATCATCAGTGCATCACTGACAAGCTAGAAGCAGCTCTCCTCATACCATTTGTATTTCTTTCCATCAATATTTCTGAAACTATATTGTTTCTATTTCTTTTCCAAAGATGGAGATAGCCCTTAATTGCCTTGAACTCCCAAGACAGCAAACATGCAGGTAAAGATTTAAAAAAAGAAAAAACACACGATTGTTCACATGTTCATGTAGAGGTTTAATCTTATGATGTTAAAACGATTTCACTGGTCAGTGCCATGTTTAAAAACAAGCAAAATAAGACATTAAGACTGCGTTCACACTAGTGTGATTTCAGATGCAATGTGGGTTGTACAGAATCCCATGACAATGGAAATCACATGGTTTTTAATGGTGCCTATTCACATCAAACGCAACTCAGCACAATGCAACTTTAAAATAGGTTCCTGTACTACTTTGGTGCGATTCCAGTGTGATTTTGGCCCCATTGAATATGCTAGCCACTTTGCTTTTAAGGGAGGACCAAGGATAAATGTTGATGTATTACAAAAGTCAACATTTTTACAGAACTATTGAACTCAGTGTATTTATATAGATAACAATGAACTGAGTCACTGCTCAAATTTAAACTGAAATTTTGCTGGGATGCTAAAAGAAAGAGTAATCAAATAGCTAAATGTCTCTATTTTCTGGAGATTATGCTCCTCTAGGCTCCTTCCAGTGCCTAAGCCTTTGGTCACAGAATATTTGCTGAAAGCAATGATCAGACAAATTAAATGTTGAGCCTCCCCTTCAACAGAGACCACATGACTAGGATTTTGGCTATGAGATCTCTAACCAGAAACAACATTTTATCGAGGAATTGTTAAGCAGTTCAGCTGCTCTTCATCACTTATCCATCCAGATTGTAAAAAATTACAACAAATGGCAGTGTGATTCAGATTTGTGACAGTATGCTAACCATATACAGTGCAAACGAATGACTAAAAAACAAAAGAAAAATTAACAGATGATGGGATATGCTGCCCTCGCAAGTGTGATGATCTTTGTAGTGGGTCCTCAAAGTGCAATTCCAGCAAAAACATTTTCATTGTGTTTTGAATGGAGCAGTAGGAGGGGCTTGCTCCCATAGATTAGTAATGCCGATGCAGTGTGTTATTATTATTATACAGAATTTATATAGCGCCGACAGTACAGTTACAATACAATACAGGAGGGATCAGAGGGCCCTGTTCATTAGAGTTTAGAATCTAGAAGGTTATCAGTCCATTGTATGTTTACAGTCAAGATGACAAGATTGTCACTCAAATAGAAAGAAAGGGAAAATCTCCAATGGGGAAGGAACACAAAGAGCGAAAACAACACGGTTGGCAGTTCAAGCCTACTCAGTCTAAAAAAAATGTAATATATATATATATATATATATATATATATATATATATATATATATTATATTTTAATTTAGTTTAGTTTATTTTTAATTTAAAAAGGAGTAGGGCCAAAGCTTTTATTTGGCTATACATATCCTGTGGGTCACAGCAGGAGTGCAGTTAGGTCCTGTGCCCCATTTCAGCCAGCAGCGTGCTAAAATGTGCTGGTGGCCGATATCACAGAGGCTGTCCAGACTTGGGAAAGATTCCGACCATAAGGTCAGGATCCGCCTGGACTGACAGCTGGCTCAGCCTCTCATTGAGCCGCTGAAAGCCTGAGCCACATGCTTCCACTTCCTTCACAGCCAGTGAGCGCTGGAGGGGCATAGTAGAGAGCCGGTGACTGACAGTGACCAACTCTCTGCAGGCTGGGGACTGAGAGCTGAGTAATCAGCAGTGTGTGATTGTTCACTTCTCGATCTTAGGAGGTGGCTGAGGACCACTGCAGCTGGGATTGGTGTTGCAGCCATCTAGGGAAGTATATATATTTTTTTTTCGCCTTTCGTTTTCCCCAACTTCTCTTTTAATCTGGGTTTAGCTGTTTAACTTTAAAATAGTTTGTTATAAAAGATTTAAATAGACTAAATTCACACATAGCCAACACAACAGCAATAAGGATCCAAATGAGATTAGTAAAAATAGCAGATGGCTGAATGTACAGATCAGTATCCTTGTTAAAGCATTGTGAATTTAGCCTTATTTGTTTCTACAAATCAGGAGTGGATGATTTAATAAAAATGTATTTTACTAAGAGCCAATGGAAACCAATGTCAGTGTTCTTACCACTAAAGTTTTCATCTAATCCCAGTTATGCACAGGTATTCACACTGCTTTTTTTATAACTGTCCACAAATCTAGAGATTCACTGTCTGAAAGTAGGTGTTTTCTATAGTAAACTATGTCAATAGGAGTTTTCTGTGAAAATCCATTGCATACCAGTTTAGACTAAGTATCTACTTACAGAAAGAAACAGGTTGTAGCCAAGAAATGTTATACTGCGTATAAGTGAAAACATATTATTACTACGTATTATACAATTACCTATGAAACATATACCATTATCCCTGCAGGTGTGGCTTGGGAGGGGAAAGTCCTAACAAACTATTTAGCTGCACAAAAACAATTATAGAGATCTCACACTGTTCTCGGATGTATGCGTAGAATGATGCAAGTTTTTTAGCCAAGTACAACTGGCCTTGATATGGAAAGCTAGATCAGGTTACATTAAAGCCCAACTCTACAGGATTAATTAGGAGTTTGTGGTAAGATTTAACATCAGCCAACCAAAATGTCAAAAACGTTTATCAAAGGATAAACACTGGCATTTCATACCTTTGTAGCATATTGTTCTCTCTGCCAATACATATGTTCTTTACAGTATATCTGCCAACAGGTATGATGTATGACATTTGACTGCTAGGCTTCTGCACATTTTGTTTCTTTCTAAAAGACCTTCTGTTTCCGAGGACATGCAAACCAGGTGAACTATATATGAAACCCCAAATTCTCAGTGCCATCCTCTATGTACTGAGCAAAATAAGGAATAATCACTGTCATTTGGACTGAGGGATGTACAAAGCAAGCCCAGCTCTGGACTCCAATTAGAAGAAGAGATTTGTACATCTGGGTTTGTCCAAGTCATAAATCGAAGCTTGGAAAAAAAAAAATAGGCACTTTCCCCCCATGACAGAGTTTCACCTACCACCAGCAATACCCACATTCCTACTGTTACACCCGAATTCCAGGCTATTCTGGTGCCAAAACTTGCCCACCTCAGGTGTAAGAGGAGACCTGTGGGCTGCTGAGGGTACACCCCTCCCCATGACAACTTAGCTTTAATGCCCAAAAAAATTAAAAAAATAAGTGTTAGGGAAGCCAACCCGATACCAGATCAAGTATTTTTGCATTTGAAAAAAATAAGTTGTTGGTTACACACACACACACAAAGAAACGTTTAATTTAACAGGACTGCTTCCCACCATGTGTTACGTTTCAGTGAGAGAAAGTCCTACACATGCTGCATTTTTAATTCTTCTGACCTGCATTGTGCTTTTAAATATATTATTCAAAAACACAACCATAGGACACATGCAACTCCTAATACCAACTAGAGACTCATACTGGGGTCCCTGAATGTAGTTAGGTATGCTTTTTATCCAGGGGAATTTGGAAAAAAGTTGTGCAAGTATGTCAGAAAGAAGCTGTTTTCACATGGATGCAAACTGTGGGTCATTACAGTAAACCTAAAAGGGGACTTTTCAGTAATTTTATAAGTATGCATGAAAAAATCCAAAATATCGCAATACGTAGCAACAGTAGAATTGGAATTTGCTTTACTCATAATAATCACAAAGCTGTCCTTCAGCTCCCAGAAAGACATTGTATCCAGGCTGGCATGAGATCATCTGAATGTTGCAACAAGGAGAAAGCCTTTCCTGAGACTCCTCTCACCGTGATCACTCAGACTGCATGATTTTACCTTTGATACAAGTCACAAAGTGACAAGCTGCAGCAAGGCTGATGTGGGTGACAGTTGTGAACACTGCCAAGAAATGAAGCCATCAGGATTTACTTTCTTGTGTCACCTTTGAGTCATCATATCAGTATAGGAAGTAGATGCTGACCATGAGCAGTGCAAAAACAAAGATGGCACTGCCCTTCTGGAGAGAGGATGAGATGATGGTATTGTCCGATTTCTGTGACAGGTAACAAATACCCGCAAGTGTTATACATTTCTCAGCATGCAATTTGTTTGAAAAAATGAATCTGAAGCTAGGTCCACTTTAACATCCAGATGAGTCAACAAGGCAAAAAATAAATAAATAGAATTTTTAAGGCTACTTTCACACTGAGGCGCTTAACAAGCACTAAAGAGCTAAAAATAGCGCCTGTAAAGTGCCTCTCCTGTGTCTCCAGTGTGAAAGCCCGAGGGCTTTCACACTGGAGTGGTGCGCTTTCAGGACGGTCAAAAAAGTCCTGCAAGCTGCATATTTGCAGCGCTATAGGAGTGGTGTATTCACTGCTCCCAAAGCGCCCCTTCCCATTGAAAACAATGGGGCAGTGCCGCAAACCCGCTGGCAAAGCGCCGCTGCACTGCTGATGCCCACAACGCCCCAGTCTGAAAGTAGCCTAAAAGATCAGCAAAAGCTGGATTTCAGGTTTTGAGTGGACAGAGGCAAGCTGAATCAACCAGGCCCAGGAAGATAAGAGTTAGAGCTTTGATGAATGAGGCTGTGTGTGACCATACATATATTTCACATATGTCAGTGCATTCTTGTTTTATTTTACATTACAAAGGATGTAGTAGGTGGAGGGAAACTATTTAAAATTTGTAAGGACCCCAATAAATAGGTGGGCGATTCAATCACTAACAACTGTAATAAAAACACCCTTAAGTACAAATAGTTTATATATTTATTGTCATTTACTTAGTGGTTAGCATTTAGGTCTTGAAGCACTAGGGTCCTCAAATTGTAACCAGGACACTTTCTGCATGGAGTTTGCATGTTCTCCCTGTGCTTGTGTGGGATTCCTCTAGGTACTTGAATTTCCTTCCCAAACTCCAAATACATGCTAACAGGTAAATTGTGTCCTGTCTAGAATTTACCCTAGTATGCGTGTGTTCTTGTGCAAGCATGCATGAGACACAGATCTTCAACTGGAAGCTTCTAGAGGGCAGGGATTGAGATTAATATATGCATACACATCTATACACTATGGGGGTTATTTACTAAAGGAAAATCCACTTTGCACTGAAAGGGCACTTGGAAGTAAAGTCGCTGTAGATCCGAGGGAAGGAATGCAAGGAAAATAAAAAACAGCATTTTAGCTTGCACATGATTGGATGATAAATTCAGCAGAGCTTCCCCTCATTTCAGATCTTCCCCTTAGATTTAGAGTCACTGCACTTCCAAGTGCACTTGCAGTGCAAAGTGGATTTGCCTTTCGGAAATAACCCCATATATATTATATATATATTATATATATATATATATATATATATATATATATATATATATATATAACACACACACACACACACACACACACACACACACACACACACACACATACATATATATATACACACATACATACACACATATACATATACACACACATACACACACACACACACACAAAAGAAGCAAACAGCTGACTGTCATTACTAATGAACAATATTTTACTTCCAACAGTGAAAGGGATAAAACATACAGAACAAATATTGTTACAAATATAAAAATAGTAACAATTTGTACAAAAACAATATGTAGCATGAAGATTTAGGTAACAAATTGAGGACAGATTGTGATACTGCACAAATCTGTCTTTATCCCAAATTAGCCTTCTTCCCAGGAAAACAAGGCCACCAGGCTGTTGTGAGATGAAATCTTTGGGTGCAAGTAATGACGCAACTGAATTTTAGCAGCTGCAGCAACAAGCAGCGAAGAACAGGTGACCTTGGTTTCTAAGCCTGGGAATTAATGTGATATGTTCCACTGAGAACAGGGCAGCAAGCTGAAGGATTGATCAGTGTGGGGTGTATGGCTACAGAAGTCAGTGACTAAATCTGGTGCCTCTAATCAACTCACAGGGGACAAGTAGTATGCCTGAGTGTTTGGTTTACACTGTACTGCCTGCCACATAAGATCAAACTATGGTGATGCAACTCGTTACATTTGTACATGGAAGCATTATCAAACGGATTTCTCTTTTTGCTTATAGCAGGAAACCAACAGTCTCTATAGTCCTTAATGTTTAATTCTGACAGCTTTATAGGACTACTAATCCCTAGATAAAGAAAACAGTCAGAAAAATTTTACAGTACAGCACCACTTTTTATGCTTCTGAAATATGACGCTTTATCAATATGGTCACGATAAGATACAAGTCCACTTTGGTTTGCCAATTTGTCATTACTGTCAGGCAAACAGCTAGACATGTTAGTTTTTCTACAACGCACACAGGATGACTTGTAAAAGTAGCTTAAAGCAGAGTTCCACCCAAAAGTGGAACTTTCTCTCATTTGTCTCCTCCCCTACATTTGGCACCTTTCAGGGGGAGAGGGGAGCGGACACCCATCTTTGACAGGTATCCTGTTCCAACTTCTGGGAATCTAGGCCATGGCACATTATGCGGCAGCAGCACCTGACAGCTGATGGAAACACCTGCCACCTGGGACAGGTAAGTGTCCTATTATTAAACGTCAGCAGCTGCAGTATGTGTAGCTGCTGGCTTTTAATTTTTGCAGGGGTGGGCGGACCTCCTCTTTAAAGTGTTTAAACCCACAACAGTAAAATCAGTCTGTATATGCAGTAATACATCACTGTGGAACCTAAGGGGTTAATCCTGCACATTGTGTAAAAAGGCTGTTTGATCCTGACTTCTCTGATCCTCCCCTTCTTTCTGTCCCCAATCCATCTGCTGATAGCACTCTGGAGGCACTCTGCATATACTCAGTTAGGTGTGTGTTGCTAGACGTTTTTGTTTTTGGGGGGGGGGGGGGCATGTGATCAGCACAGGGCCAATCGGCACTGTCCAGACAGGGGGGTCAGGGGTCATGCAGACTCATAGGACAGTCAGTGAAGAATGAAAAAATGCCTCCTACAAGCTTTAACCAGACACTGATAGAAATCACAAAACAGCTATATAGAAGAAGTACTTAGCAGTTTATATTTACTAAAATAATTGTATTTCCATGTTCTGTGTAATGTGGGAGACCAGATCTAGTGAATGCAGGGTCCTGGGTTAAGTAACACTAATGTCGCGTACACACGAACGGACTTTCCCGCGGGATTGTCCGCCGGACTGAAGTCCGCCGGACAATCCCCCCGTGGGTGGGCGCCGGCAGACTTTTTGGCGCCAAAAGTCCGGCGGACTAGGTTTCAAGTTTTGTTTTAAAATTATCCGCTGGACTTGGCAGTCCGGCGGACAACCCCGCCGTTAGTATGTTAGTCGGACTTTTGGAAATGAACAGACTTGCCGAACATCGGAAAGTCCGTTCATTTAGCACGTGACTTCAGGTAGACGGAGCTAGCGAAGGCAGTGAATGCCGCCGCGCTAGCACCGTCACCTGGCATGGATTTAAAGGGAATCCCCACGACGAAAAAACGGCGTGGGGGTCCCCCCCAAATCCATCTCAGACACTTATCCGAGCACGCAGCCCGGCAGGCCAGGAAAGGGGTGGGGACGAGCGAGCGCCCCCCCCTCCTGAGCCGTACCAGGCCGCGTGCCCTCAACATGGGGGGTGCCCTGGGGAAAGGGGGGTCGTGCGGCCCCCCACCCCAAAGCACCTTGTCCCCATGTTGATGAGGACAAGGGCCTCTTCCCGACAACCCTGGCCGTTGGTTGTCGGGGTCTGCGGGCGGTGGCTTATCAGAATCCGGGAGCCCCCTTTAATAAGGGAATACATTTATGATATTTTAGGGCATTTTTATCTTTTTTTTTTTTTTACTAGTAATGGCGGTGATCTGCAATTTTTTTTATCGTGACTGCGACATTGCAGCGGACAGATCGGACTCTTAACACTTTTGACACTTTTTTGGGACCAGTGACATCTATCACCTTGCCACCGAGCGTACACAGATATGTGGCCTTGGCTTTAGGGGGTTATACCGGGATGATGCCCGCAGCTGCAGGCACCATCCCGGTACCGTTTTTAGACCAGGCGATCAGCTATCCAGGGATAACAACCGATGCGGCTAAAAGCCGCTCGCTTGTATCCCGGAGGAGTGAGAGGGGACATCCACCCCTTCCCGCTGCCTTCCGCCGCTCTTACCGGGCCTCCCGTCCCACCGGGAGACCTGATCCTCGAGCTGCCACTTCCGGCGGCTAGAGACAGACTGGCACTGAGCCGGAAATGGCTTAGTTCCAGTCTTCTCTCTGTAAACACGGAAGTGACGTCACAAAGTCATTTCCCGTTTACTCGGCTACCAATGGCGCCGGTTTTTAAAAAATATACAGTATTCAGAATTGTAATTTTTGGCGATCTGAATACTTTAAAGTGCAAAGGATCCCCGTACCTCCAGCTATTACTGTCACAAGGGATGTTTACATTCCTTGTGACAGCAATAAAAGTGTGTTTTAAAAAAAAACATTCATGAGTGTGCGCAATTTTAAAGCGTGACATGTTTGGTATCTATTTACTCGGCGTAACATCATCTTTCACATTATATTTTTTTTTTTAAAAGCGCTAACTGTACTGTTTTGTTTTTTTTGTAAGTTCATCAGTGTCTTTTTCCCCAAAAATACCGCTGCACAAATACCGTGTGACATAAAATATTGCAACAATCTGCATTTTATTCTCTAGATTCTCTGCTTTAAAAATATACATAATGTTTGGGGGTTCTAAGTAATTTTCTAGCAAAAAATGCAAACTGACTTTAACTTGTAAACACCAAATGTCAGAAATAGGCTTAGTCATGAAAGGGTTATACAGCGATCAGAGCTATAAATAGCCACCGATTACTGTGTAAATGTCACTGGCAGGGAAGGGGGAAGGAACACTAGGGGGCGATCAAGGGGTAACTGTGTTTCCTATGAGCGTTTCTAACTGTGGGGGGGTTGGGCTTACTGGGAAATGACCGCGATCACCGTTCCCGACCACCTTGTTTACAAAGGCATTTCCCCGTTCTGCCTGTGTATGAGTCAATTACGGGCCGCCGGAGGACACACAGTCCTCCCGACCCTCGAGCACGGGCCGCCGTACACCGAAGGACGATTTGCGCAGGAGAGCCATTGTGCCGTCGTCAAACGACGGTGGCCGGTCTTTAAGCGGTTAATATATACAGTATATACAGGACACACACACTAACAATATATATACATTTCCAGAGGAATTATTGATAGAGGATATTTTGAAGTACACAGTGTTCAGTGTAAGAAATAGATGGTCAGAGGTGGAAATAACGTAATAAAGATGTAACGGAGTTAATCGTAAAACACTTTTTGAGTAATATAACCAGTGCAGAATGCGAAGTGATGTTTTACTAACTGTTTACACATTTTATGACAAAGCCATTTTGTTCACCTGAGACCCTAAATAGAACAGGTTCGTTAAATCAATAAATGTGTAAGAAGACTGCAGAGTAAAAAAAAATCTTCCTCATTACAACCTATTCATGAATCAAATTTCTAATTTAGCAGTGCGCCATATAGTAGCAATTAAAAGCATTTAATCTTTGCACCTATAAATAAATGTACTAGCGATTTATTATTATTGTAATCATCTTTTCCAGCTACATCACATTTCCGGTGATGCAGCTAAACGAGATCAACAAGCTGAGCATCAAGCTACAGAAGGAAAATTACTAAGGCACTAACCTAGGGAAGAAATAACTTGTGGATATAACACATCTCACAGCTTCTAAAGACTTTGCCATCAAATGTATTTTAACCACATACTCTGAGGTGTCAGCTTAGCTGTATGAGCTTTGTAATGAACTCACATCAGTTCTCAGTAAGTACTTTAGCTGTTAGAAAGGCTTCTACTGATCCCTGATCACCAAATATGTTCTTCTAGTTCCAAATTGACAGAAAGGTGCATCCATAAAGTTTGATCCATAACCATTGCTATTAAATGGTGATGGAATGCCAATGTGGACGGTCTATTATTCTCTGGGGGGATTCACACTGTTCGGATAAAGCACATTTTTATCAAATACTGTCCCAATTTTAAGTGTCATCCCAACAAACTGCAATGCACAAGATCTACTGCTCCATAACACCCAGATGGGAACAATATGTATGCTATGGTGTGCTGTGTTGAGAAAAATAGGCGCAGGTACACTAAAACCTGCCTTCCAGAGAATTGACAGCCCATTTAAAATATATGGGTTAAAAGCACAACACGTTAACCTGTAGGAAGTATTTGAACCCAACCTCAACATAGTAGGGATGAGATTGGGCATGTTTTCACACTGGGGCGTTGTGGGCGATGGCAGTAAACCGTCGTTTTAGCAGGCGGGTTTGCAGCGCTGCCCCATTGCTTTCTATGGGAAGGGGCGCTCCAAAGATGCGGCTTGCAGGACTTTTTTGACCGTCCTGCAAGCGCACCGTATCATACTAATTACCACAATACAAACATTTCAATGGATCCTTAGAAATAAGCCAGCTCTTTGACTTATTTGTTGAGCGTTTATTTTAGGTCTGTGACTATTGAAGCCAAGATAAAGCCAGGCAACTAACCTTTTAAAAAGAGATCAGCACTGGCAACCCACATACTTCTGACAGGTGTACTTTAACCACTTCCCGCCCGCCCGCCATATGATGTCCTTGACTTTGTGCGAGTATATCTGAATGATGCCTGCAGCTACAGTCATCATTCAGATGCCTGGTCAGCCGCTTGATTGTTCTTATGAGCGGCGAGAGGGAACATGCCCCCCCCCCTCTCGCACGCCCCTCCGGCGTCCCAGCCGGAGAGCGGCCTAGAGGTGAGATGTGGGGTCTTATTGACCCCATATCTCACCGTTAAGAGGACCGATCATGCCATATTTCTATTACAAGGGATGTTTACATTCCTTGTAATAGGAATAAAAGTGATCAAAAACATATTTTTTGTTAAAAAACATAAAAAATAAAAATAAAAAAAATGCACACCAAGAAATCCACTGTATTTTTTGTTAATTTAAAACACCATATAGCCCACTGGCATTAAGCTCCATACAGCCAAGTAATGGACACTGGAAAGTATTTTTGCCTGGGGATTTACAACATCCCCCATAAATAAATTGTACATATAAAATCCAAGTGGATCCAAATCATTAATAGGCCCTGGCTCCCCCTATTCCACCTGCATGAAAACCTCATTAATGTCACTCCGCATCAGTGTTGCTACATTAGTTTCTCTTGCCCTTTACTCTCTTGTATCAGCTTGAAGCCATCCCCATTGTTAACACAGTACAGGACCGTGTGGGAAAGTGCCAGTGATTTCTTGTTTTAATTATTATCATCCTTATGCGGGCCTCTCTCTTTGTAATGTTTCTTCTTGTAACTTCGCTCGGTGGTTTCCCTCTGAGCAGGCACAAAGCCCATGGAGTTCAGTGAACAAATATTATTAAAAAAAAAAAAAAGAAATCTACAGAAGGGTCCAAGTTTTACTGCCACAGGTGTTCCT
Organism: Lithobates sylvaticus; assembly: GCA_028564925.1. NCBI lineage: Eukaryota > Metazoa > Chordata > Amphibia > Anura > Ranidae > Lithobates > Lithobates sylvaticus. The sequence continues at coordinate 370,937,865 of CM053027.1, forward strand.
GGGAGAGTTGGTAGCTTAGTGGGATTAGAGAACATTCTTCAATAAGTTAAGAGAAAAGAGGCAAACAAAGTGTGCATGTACAAAAATCCTATTAGAGAACTGTACCGACAGAGGCGAACGACTAATTATATGTGCTGATAGATGGCAATGTCTTGCAGAGAAGAAATACTTATCTTACACCGGAGCAGAAATCTGCACCCCTTGCAGTGCTTTTGTACACACACTCCGATTTCCAGCCCAGAGCATCCTTTCACTGCTATCCATCCATACATACATCATGCGTACATACTACCATTTCTGGATGATATTTCAGAAAAACTATAACCTTACTGAAAAAATAAACCATTATGTTGTTCCCACGCCTCTAACAGCCAATTACCGGTATATATGTAAAAAAAAAAAATGTTGCTGCTATATGTCCCTAGGCTTTCTCGATATGCCATAATTGAAAACCGGGGGGGCAGGTTAGTAGGCACAAAGTGGTAGGAGCTTTCATTCTCCTTCTACCTGGCTTGGTAGTGTGTCAGGTACTAGAGAACTAGCTCATCCTCACATGCGCAGTGCACTCTCCTTCATCCACTGTGCATGCTGGATGTGTGGAAAAGCATGACAGTGGCTCATTATTTGTTTCACGCAACTGTAAGGGGCGCGCTTATATGCAGGACAACATCAATAACTCAGAATGCTATTTTGGTCAGGCCTTGGGAAAACTGCAGTGGGCCTACAGGTATATCATTTACAGATTGGAAGCTGGACCATATGTGCTGCAACACCCTGCCAACTTCTCCTCCTAGTGGCCACAACATGGAGAACATTTAGACCCTGAGATAATGTACACTGTGTACACAATGTCTCCAAGTTTCCATGTATTTGCTATATTTTTTTCCCCACAAAGTTGGAGTTACCCTTTAAAGATTCACAACAGCACTTTTCTAAAAAAAAAACATGAACTATAACAAAATAATCCCAATACCATCTCTGTCTCAGTAAAAAAGTGGAGGTTTTTTGTACAGCTTGCTTTGAAAGTGAAAATCAAAAGACATACAGTGAAAAGTTTTAACACAAAAGTGCAAGAGATAACAAGTGACCCATGAAAAACTCACCACTGTTTGTTTGCAGTTAAATAAATAAGTATGATTATCAGGCCACTTGCACACAGATACAAAAAACTAGGGTTGCACTGATATCTGTATCGATGCGGTTATTAATCATTTGTGCGAGTATCGGTACTCATGGATATGCTCCGATTCCTGAAACCGATACTTTCAGGCTCACTTCTGTCAGCTGTCAACAGGATTCCCCACTGACAGCTTAAATGTTAAAAAAAAAACTAAAAATGTCAATGATCGGTTGTAAAAGGGCTGCCATGTCCTTAACAACCAATGACTCATTAAGCTGTCAGAGGGGTTCCCCTGTTGACAGCTAAAGTGTAAACAAAGTCCCAGGAGCTGTGAAAAAAATGCAGGCATGTTTATCAACAACATAGCTCAGCCGCTGAACAAACAGATAAAAAGAAACATTGTTTCTTTTTGTATATTTCTGTTTATTCACCTACAGATCAAAAAGGGATGAACTTCGATCTGCAGATGAAGTCACTTTAAAGAAATCTATCAAGTAAAAACAAATATATATATATTTTGTGTTTTTTTTTTTATTAAACGTTCCTTTGTTTAACCACTTATTAACCCTTAATTTACTCTAATCAGACCCAACTCCTTACCCTCCTTCTCCATTGAATTATTATCCTGCTGATTTTTTATTTTTTTTGTTCACTTCCATTTTATAAAACTTACTAATCCAAAATTTTTTTTTTTGCTTTGTTCTTTAACATTTTTACACCTGTAACATATATTTACACGTTTCACATTGAAAAAAGCCCAACATTTAATAAAAAAAAAGTATTAATTTGTAAATAACTTTTTAATGCTTCATACCATTGCGGGCAGCTGAAGTGTAACCAAAATGGTTGCGGTAGGGAGCTGTGAGAACGGATCAATCAGCTGTGTTTAATCGCTCAGTACTCAGTGTTAGAGCCGCTGGGGGACAGATGCAGCATCGGACTGATGCTACGTTCACCTAGGTAAGTATGATTCAGAAAAAATAAATAAAAGAAACTAACCCCATACTGCTCTTTTGCGTAAGATATCAAAAATATATGTCTACTTGTTACTTCTCAGATGGATTATTTTTCAAAGGGGCAGCAAACACTAAAACTAGTGTGAAAGGTGCCTTACCGGATCAAGTTACTTATTCTGATTTTATTTTTTATGTTTATTTGTTTGGAAACTAAAAGACAGCCAAACTAAACTGTTTGATAAGGCATAAGTCACAGCTATAATGTTGAATCCTGTGAACAACCTTTACCATCTTTGAGCACACTTGAAAAAGATATAATGGTAATTATGTAAAAAGGAAAGTACTGTAGAGCTTTGTCGGCTAGAATACTGAGTAATAATAACAATTCTAATTATAATGATGAAGTTATTCACCAAGAAAATACATAAAGCTGAATTCCAGGCAAACCAATTTACCTGCCAAAGGATTTGGATGTCTGTCCATTCAGACCTAGGATTTGCACAGCTCTGCCTCAAAGCACAGCCCTGTTTAGCATGAGAGGGGGACTGATCTTTCTCTGAAGTATCACTTTGCAGGTCTCCTCCCCACCCCCACACTATGAATGGACAGAGAAAAGAGCACTGATGTGCTCATCTGTCTGTCACTCGACTCTTTGCATCTTTAACCCCAACATATATTTTTTGCTCTTACGACTAGAGAACACCAATACCATGGAAAATGCTGGAACCTTTGAGCATACTCAGAACCCAGGGAAGAAAATGTGCAGATTTGGGGAATAAAGTCATGTAAAAACGGTCTGTCTTCCAAAACCAGTAGAACCGAGGTCTTCCTAGTGCAACCATATGGGAAGGAGGCCTGTCATTCTGAATGACCAGCATGAATGGATCAGACATTGGTAGCGCTATCTCCTCCAGGCAGATGGAAGCTGAGCACGGTACTGATAAGATGCATCAGCCTAGGTGGTGTAAGGGAATAAAAACAAATAGGTGATGAATAAAAATGTGGCCATGGGAAGATGCATCCCCAGCAGCTTCAGCTGTTAAAATACATATATAATCAACCCAATATTATAGATGTATGTCTATGTCATGCAACCTTTTCTCTGTTTTGGCACAGGATTTAAATTGAATGGGGGTCCTAGCTGTTTCCCAGTGGATAAACTCTTCATTTAAAAGCAGTATTAAACCCAAAAATGGAATATATTACAGCTTACCAACCATTAGAGAGAAAAGGCCAAATAAGATGCAGCCACAACATCTGTTTTACCTGGTAATATGGTCAGTAATGCATCTCCTGTATTAGGAGTGCCCACACTCTGGATGAAGGGGCACAGGGGAACCTTTGGACAGCAGCACTGTCAGTATGTGAGGAGGGGAGTGTTAGATGTACTAGCAGATTTAGATACACCAACAAAATGAAGCTGAACCACAGCTCACACTTTATAAGCAGTTACAGCCAGCAGTATTTTTCCTTATGGCTTAAAGGCTTTACATAAATAAAAGCTGATCATTGTAAGTATCTCTGTCATTCAAATGGTTTGTCTCATCCCTGTAAGTGATAACATCTGCAAGAGCTTGTTCTTTTGAAAAACAGACTTACTAGGCAGATCATCAGGTGTAAATAGAAGAAAGCATAAAAAAAGAAAGCTAATGCAGCCATCATATTTAAAGCGGGAGTTCTGCCGTGTTTTTTTTTTTTTTTGTTCAAAAGTCAGCAGCTACAAATACTGCAGCTGCTGACTTGGACACTTACCCGTCCAGCGCGCCCGCGATTTCGGCACCCAAAGCCGAGCTGACGCTTTGCTCTCGGGTGCCGCCGCCAACATCTTCGGCATGCGCGAGTCGCGCTGTGCAATAAGGATGGTCTCTGGGATCCATGTGTTTCCTAGCAGACAGGGGGGGGGGGGGACGATAGAAAGCGGCGTAAATACCCGCAGATTCTGCAAGGATGTCTATGCCCGGAAGTGGGCATATATTATACAGGTATCTGCACCCACCTCCCCCCTGAAAGGTGCCAATTGTGGCACCGGAGGGGTGGAGGGTTCCAATGTTCGGAAGTTCCACTTTAGGGTGGAATGCTTTAAGAATTGGTAAGCTGCAATATAATATATACATTTTTGCTTTTGAGATCAATACTGCTTTCATTTCCGAATATAAGTTTTAATAAGAACTTTTATTAATACATTTTTATATTCCGTTTTGGATAAACTAATGAAATTTAGGCCTTGTTCACACTGGCATTAGGAATTACCATTTAGTGCACATTTTTGTTCTTCCCTAAATGCCTAGAAAACGCAGCACACAATTAAAAATATCTAGCTAATAGATGTACGAGTGCTGCCAGCATTTCTGCAGAGGTTGAAGGGGTCAGCCTGTCAGTGCTCAGACCATACGATGCACACTGCATCAAACTGGTCTACATGACTGTCATCCTAGAAGGAAGCCTCTTCTACAGATAATGCTCAAGAAAGCCCACAAACAGTTTGCTGAAGACAAGCAGACTAAGGACCTAGATTACTGGAACCATGTCCTGTGGTCTGATGAGACCAAGATAAATTATTTGGTTCAGATGGTGTCAAGCGTGTGTGGCAGCAACCAGTTGAGGAGTACAAAGACAAGTGTGTTTTGCCTACAGTCAAGCATGGTGATGAGAGTGTCATGGTCTGGGGCTGCATGAGTGCTGCTGTCACCGGGGAGCTACAGTTCATTGAGTGAACCAGGAATGCAAACATGTACTGTGACATACTGAAGCAGAGTATGATCCCCTCCCTTCGGAGACTGGGCCGCAGGGCAGTATTCCAACATGATAATGACCCCCAAACACACCTCCAAGACGACCACTGCCTTGCTAAAGAAGCTGAGTGTAAAGGTGAAGGACTGACCAAGCATGTCTCCAGACCTAAACCCTATTGAGCATCTGTGGGGCATCCTCAAACCGAAGGTGGAGGAGAGCAAAGTCTCCAACATCCACCAGCTCTGTGATGTCGTCATGGAGGAGTGGAAGAGGACTCCAGTGGCAACCTGTGAAGCTCTGGTGAACTCCATGCCCAAGAGGGTTAAGGCTTGAAGTTTGTCTACTACTTCAAGTCAATGATAATGCACCATAAAATGCCTGTAGCTTTTATGGCGCATTTGACAAGCATTTATAAAATGTCAGTGAGGTGGAAAAAAAACAATGTTGAAGAAATATAATATCCTAGAATACACATAGTAGGGATATCAGAGGTAATTGATTGTACAAGTGTAACAAAACCATGCAAAATAGCACACAATAGCCACTGCTATGACCACAACTTGAAACTTTCACAGTGCAAAGCACTGTTTCCCCACAGCATGCAACAGTGCTGGAGGCCTTAGCATCTGTTTGCTAAGGACTAACACTATCATGTTAGAGGAAGGGAAGCGATTCACTTGCCTGGCCATAGTCTGAATAACAGGTAAGTCACATTGTTTCCCCAGGCAGACAAAACACAGCTGTGGGGTGCTGGGATTAAAGAGAACCTGTCACTTCAGTCTAAATAGGCTAAACAGTTCACTTTAAAATAACGAGACATTAGATAGAAGTTTGAAGCCAACAAAAAAAAATGGTCCCTAAAGCTTGATTTTTTTCTTCCTTCTGACCATATTGCATCTGGAAAGCATGGTCATAGGTCTACAGACAGCCTTAGGGTACTTTCACACTGCTCTGTAGCAAAATCGCTGTAAAAGCACATATGCGTTTTTACCTCAATTTTGTTGGGTTTCAGATGCATTTGCTGTGTTTTTGGGTTGCCTGCACCTCTGAAAAAAGGACACGAGACAAACGCAAAATCGGGGTGCGTTTTTACCACGATTTTTCTGCAATTACCATTCATTTCAATGGGAAGCTGCGTTTTTGGTGTGTTTTTCAAAACCACACCAAAGATGCAGCATGCAGGACTTTTCAAAATGCACTGCACCTGTAACCCAGTGGTGTGAAAATTCCCATAGGATTTAAAGGGAAACATTTTTCTTGCGGTTACCTTGCTAGGAAAAAAATGCAGGAAAAACAGTGTGAAAGGGTCCTTACAAGAGCACTGAAAAATATATTTTTGTGCGGATAACTAAGGCACTTTCTGTGCTCATTGTTGCAGGAGCTTGAGGCTTCAATCCATACAAGCAGGCAGCGAAGAATTTTCTTCATTTTTCGCTGCATTCTTAATATCAAGGCAGAGAGCAGCACCAGTATTTCACTACAGTTCAGCATTAAAAGTGATTCTACAGTCACTTTTTTTTCTACTCTATTGAATTCTCTGTACCCCCTGCTACTTATTCTACCTAGCCTCATCGCTAAACGAAACAGCACCTGACTCCTCTTACCACTCCAGTGCTGTTCTGGCTGCAGCACTGCTCCTTCTCTTCCTGTTCTCACAGGAGACACGGAGCAGGGGGAGCCATAGGCTCCTGCTGCTGACAAAAACTCCTGCGATAAGGGAATGGGGCTTGGCTTACCAGTGCTGTGCGTGTCTAAGGATGCACAAAGCCTGTTTTAGGAGCGTGCGCACTGTGCCCACTTAGCACTCGGCTTGCTAAGGAGCCAAACCGTGCCAGTGGAGTCTTCCAAAGAGAAGGTAAGGGACTGCTCTGAGCAATATTGTTGCCCAGAGTAGGCAAGCATTACCTCTTTCCTATTAAAAAAATAGATTAAAGAAATAACCTTTAGTATCACTTTAAGACTAGCACAGAGTGTCTGCCAGACGCAGCACCCCCATAACGTGCATTATATCAAGCAACTATGTGTACTCTGCCATACAGACATAGGATATTTAAATATTACCAATAAATTACCCTTTACATTACAGAATACCAATAAGGGTTTACATCACACTCTGCCACTGAAACAGCTTACAGTATATGTCAATATCCCTACCACAAACAGACTCACACTCTCCAAGCAGACACCAACACAAAGATAAAAAAGGAAATAGGATTTCTAGGTCAGAAGCTTTAGAATCTGCTGTGAATATCTTTAGAAAGGACAAATGCACCTTCTCATCCTTCCCTGCCTACTGCTATGCTTACCTAAGCCATCAGGTTTCTTTGGGACCTTCTTTTGAGCAACTCCAGCCTGAAAATCTTTGTCTTAATGTAATTTTTCTTTGGGCCTCATGCAGACTTGACATCTTTAATGCTACTGTTGGGGGGGGGGGGGGCTGGAAGTTGTTTTACTGACTATAAATGCCCTGCATGTTAGTCTATGTGCCCATGAACACAGGCATTTAGAAGAGTTTAGTGGCAGAAAAAAAAAAAAAAAAAAAACACTGCCAGAGCATCCAGGAGCAGCAGTGTTTTGGCAGAAAAGTGTTTGACACTAGCTTAACGCTAGGCGCATTTAGCACTCGATCGTTAATTTGTTTAGATTAAAAAAAATACAATTTTATTAGTTCATTTTCTTGCTTGTTTCTTAATACCAACGACCATCTTTAGCTGGCTACATCTCTACATCAAGTAATGGCTGATATTGAAATTTGGATTCTCAGTTAGAAAAAAATGTTACCATTGGTAACATTTCTGTATTTTAATGTTTTTTTTTAGCCTTATGCCTATTCACATGGGTACCTCTGTTCAGTCTCAGCTGAGGACCCATAGACTGATCCCTGCTGAGTTGGATCAGAATGGAAATGAATGTCACATATATAGCATCCAGGTTTGTTAATTTTTTCCTCATTATTGTGAGTTTGTAAAAACTGACCCATGCGATTATGGGCAGCTGCAGCTGGATGTAGATGTGCATCCGCCTATATCCAGCTACATCCAGACAGGTCTTCAAAAGCATAGACCTGAATGGAAACCTATTGCGTTCAGTCTAATGAGCAGTGCAGTTTGTCTAATGACGAATCAAACTTTGACTGTAGAAACACTCATGTGAAATGGTAGTCATCTCTGAGACATCAGATTTTTTGCTGGTATTCTCTCCCTGTCAGAGTAGAAATATCATACTTATTATCAGGAGAGAAGGTCTTCCCATCTCTAGCATGACAGTAAAAATAGTCAAGATTCTGTCAGCATTACATAAGAAAAAAATGAGCTGACACTATAACCCTCAAGCCGCAGCCCCCATTAAAGAAGTCTCACCAGCAATAAAAACATATGGTAACTTCAGGTTTATTTATTTGTGTTTAAATAATTATATTTGTTTGTAAAATGAAACTGAATGATTCTCCAGTAATTCACATCTTTTGGCTGTTATTACTGCGTCTCAGCTGCTCCCCTGTATAAAGCTCAATTTGTGGGCATTCCCTTTGTGGGGTTCAAGCAGGGCTCTGTTCCTACCACCCTCTCTGCTGTGAGCTTGCCAGTCAGAAAGTTCTGTATGTTTACGGTGACAGCAAATAATCTTATACTCTCGTCTCTATAGTCTCCAAACTGTGGCCCCAGGACCAGATGCGGCCCTTTGCTTATCTTTATCTGGCCCTTGGGGAACTACTACTCCAACTGATACCATTGATGGGACATTGCTTTCTTTCACTGATGTTGAGGCATTTGTGTTCCCATCGGCCACAGTCTGGCCCCCTAAAAGCTTGAAGTAAACTGGCCCTTTGCTTAAAAGTCCCCTGCTCTAAAACGTGGAATGAAAAAACACTTTTCACATATTGAGATCCAGTGGCTGGCTGTTGCTTAATCGCCTAGAGCAGGTCATTATATTTGTTGGATGATGTGATATTACTCACAATGACGCCCCCCTCCTCCTGCATGAGTATTGATGACGCTGGTCACGGGCACATGCCTGCTGCCGATGACCAGTGCTGTCATTCACAAGTAATTAACTACCGTATTTATCTCTTATATAGCAGCGTGGTTGGACAGTAGTAAGGGGATGGGGCTGTGCATCAAACTAACTCTGGATCCACTGCACCTTACAAAACAGGACAGCGTGCAACATGGTTGTTATCTTCTAGGAGGCAGAATAAAGAAAACATAATTTTTGAGATTTCTTTAAGCCTTACCATCTGACAAGCTAAAATGTATGTTCTAATAGTGATAGAAAAAAACTAAACAATAGCACATATACCTATCCCGCTAAAAATAAGGGGGCATTGTCTAAACCAGGTAAAATTGGAAATATACAGCATGCATTCTTACAAAAGGCTATTGCTGACTGGTTCTCCCAGGCCTCCAAATTGTCACTTTTCCACTGAGTGCATGCTAACCTATTTTTAAATGTTGATACACAAGTATTTAGAGATAGATAGTTATACATCTATCACAAATGCTGTAAAGCACTGGGTATTTGTCCTAAAGGTAAAAGGGTTAACCTATTACTGTGCTTCTTCCTCGATGCCATCCCTAGCCGCATCCCTGGCTGAAGAGTACTTGCTCTGCTGTAGACTAGGGCATTCGTTACAGAATGGGTTAATTCTGGTTTCTATCCAAGCCGGATACCCAAGGACGTCACAGCTCCCACTCCCAGCAGCTCATATGAAGGCTGAATCAAGCAAGCCAAACGTGCAGTGACCGGAAAAGCAATCAATCTGTTCCAGCAGCACTACAGTGACTAAAACACTATAGTTTGGGGGGTAGTAAACATATTGGACCTTCATGTATCTGAACTGCTGAGTACAGAGATCTGAAGTAGACTGCATAAAAAGCATGCTTACATTTGCATGGTGCACACAAATAGTAACTTGAATGATCTCATGACACAGCTGCCATTTACAGAGCTAGATATCGGCATTCATCCAGCACCTAACTGGTTAACACATTACAGCAATGTAAGAAGGCAAACCTGAAAATTAACCCCCTGTATGCAGCTTACACAGGGCTCTGCCACTCAAAAGTTACTACTGAGATTTTTTTAATGCAGCTGGTTCCAAGTCCTCTTTCTTGCCATGACTTCATAGAAAGTTTCCAGGAAGAAAAAACACGAGATTTTTTTTTTTTTAAACGAGACAGTGAGCTTCTTCACTGCGAACAGTGTAAACAGAAAAACACCTAATGAATATGAAACGTTCCCTCTTCCACCCACATGTGTATCCTGTGGGCTGCCTGCTATTCCAAGGGATCCAAACTCCCGTCCAAACAGTAAACAAAACAGCAGCATGAGTGTGGGGCGGTTGCTGGCCAAACAGCTCTCAAGTGCTGCAAGGATAGGTGGAAATTTTGGAAAAGCTTTGCGGCTAGTTAAAAGCGTTTGCCGTTTCACATTAGCACAACTGTATACTTAGCAACTCAATCCGCTGGCTCTTTTCACCATACTCCCCTGACTCCAAAGTTTCAGAAGGCAGTAAACAAGGCCGTGCTGCTCTAATGATCTCTTCTAAGTGCTATGGCTGAACAAGAACCCTACTGCAGAACAGAAAAGTGGGGGCATCGTCTGTAGAACCTGTGAGCCTCAACATCAAATCTGTGCAGTGAAATTAGCGGAATTCAGATCACGAATGTACAATTCCCGATTATGCTCTACTGTGGCACTCTAAACACCATTTCATTATTGCTTCAGTTACTTTAAATCCAAACCATGCAATTAAATTCCAAAAACTAAAATTTTGATCTGAAAATAGACACAGAATCACATAAAGCTGTAAACAGCAGGCTTCTATGGAACTCTAATGCCTTAAAAATTATTACTCTATCCAGTTTTGCTCCCCGCCCACTTTTTTCGTCCTTCTAGCCTACCCAAAAAAAGCCCAAAACTACCCGTTACTAGCTCCAGGATCTCGCCAAGTCATGGAACAATTATCATAGGGGGGGGGGGGGGGACTACCACACTACAAAGTGTTGGATCTGTGTTCAGGCAGACTGGCCCTATGACAGCAGACACATCACCCCCACCATCAGCTTTGTTCCAGAACTAGGACGGAGAGAACTGCTAACAGCTATTTCACAGGTCTTTATAGAACGCTAGGTTAAAAGGATAGGGGGGGGGGGGTGTTAAAGCAAGGTTAGGTTAAGCATTAAAAAAAAATAAAAAATATATATTTCTGTAAACACATACACACACACTTGTATAAATATAGATAATTAGAAACAAGGTTTTAAAAAAAATTGATTTCCTTTCTTCGGTACTGGCAGTGAGTAAACACAACAGATAGCTTGCATTTCCTATGTCAGCAGGTGAGGGTGAAAGGTCACACAAGTGCACAAAAACTAAAACAACTGCCAATACCTGAACTCATGGCAGATATGACATTGCAATATTTTGGGATGCCGGTATCCCAGAGGAGCTTTTTGATCAAATTAAGTGGCATACTCAATCTAATCAAAAGGCAAGAAGGCATAATAACAACTCAAACCTATTGGAATTGTGGACAGAGGAATTTCTTCTGCCAGTTAAAGTGGGGGGGGGGGGCAGCGCAGCTACTAACCAGGTACCTGCTCCCACTTCTGGGTAAGATCGCAGCACAACGATCGCAGCGATTTATGGAATTTCCAGCCCCCGCTGCCTTCTGAGAGACACACAGGTCTTAGAAAACAGCGGGACCATTCAGAAAATCGCAGCAGGACTCATGCATGTGCAGGAATCAGGCTGTCAAGATGCCGGCACCTGCACCCAATGCAGACTGAAGAATCGGCTAGGGGTGCTGACATCGTAGGATACCTGGACAGGTAAGTGTCCTTATATTAAAAGTCAGCAGCTACAGTATTTGTAGCTGCTGACTTAATTTTTTTTTACAGACTAGAACTTCACTTTAAGGAATCCTTACTGGCTTCTATGAGTAATACCAGCCATAGATGGTTCAGCAAGAACCAGCCGAGATTCAAACCATGTTTGGGCAGGCTGAATGTACCAAGTTGATAGATTAACTTGGGTACAACCAGCCTGCCGGATTCACTTGCGATTATTGCTATAGTCACTAGCAATAATCACTGTCTTCTCTCAGCCAGGGCCGCTCCCCCCCCCCCCCCCCCTCGTTCTTGGAACAGACAATTTCTCGGCAGGAGGGATTTCCCTGTCAGCGCCATCTGTGTTGATAGGGCAATCATGCAAATTTCTTTCCTGCAACCCGGGGTTGCAGGAAAGAAATTTGCACCGTCTATGGCCTGCCTTACTTTGCTCTGAATGATCTTATTGAATAAACCTAATCTGCTTTCTTTTACTAAATGTTGCTGCTGACAAACCTATGAAAGTCATTTAAAAATAAGAAAAACTCTGCTCTGGTCATGTAAACCTGTCACTTAGTGACTGCAATGTCATGACACGTTACTTCCTGCTCAGTCAGCTAATGGGGGCACCAAGGAAAAACGATAGCCTGACATGTTTCCAAAACATAATAGTGTGTAAATGTATATGGGCAGCACACACAACAGAAATAACTGGACTCCCCTTCTTCCAAATCTACAGTGTCACTGTAATGCTCTCTCTGCAGAACGTGAACATTATACAGCACTCACTACCAGACACAGCTTCCGAGCCTTCTAAACACAAGTGATCTGTTATTTGTATAACAGCTATGGGTGACCATCCAGTGCAAAAACAGATCACTTCCTCTGTATACTTTGTTCTCCTCACATTACTGCATAGCATACAATTACACATTATAAAATCTTTATTGCTACTCAAATACAATAATCATCATCATTTATGTGCAAACCTCCGAGGCAAAAATGCAATTTTCCCATGGCGCTAAAGCCATTACCATTAGCCCAACCAGTGCATGATTTAAGGTGGGATTAGATAAACAGACCAGTTTACGTTATAATAAGAGATTTAATTCAAGAGTGTAAATTCATTCAGGTAGAACATTTTACTCTAACAGTGATGCACTCCCCTCAGTGTTTCATATTTGATGGGCCACGCTGTCAAATCTATAAATCAGAGATACTAAATAATGTTTTATATTTAAAGTCATGAAAAATGAAAAATTCTGCTGCCCACACAGCTTACATTTGAGCAGCATGTGACTTCAACCAACCATACACACAGAATAAATTAGGCTAAGCAAGTATCAATGTATATTCAAATGAGAGAAATGTGTTGGTATAAACAAAGACTCCAGCCTCACACAGAAGAGTGACGTGTTACTTCAAGCACTGACGAGTTACAGAGAGCAGTTTCATGATGAGCAGCGAGGGACTTGTAAAACTCTGCTAAATATAGCACATCATCTGTCATTAACCCGTGGACTCTGGATAGGATTTTAAATGACGCCTATTCAATGGAACACAAATATGCATTTACTCTAAACCATACACAAATATTTTGCAATATGAATGTACTGTACATGGCTATACATGCACTATACTGTATATACAGTGCATATATAACCAGGGTTTCCTACCTACACATCATGAGGAGCTCCTGGGTTTTTTGACTGATGGAGAAAAACATTGTTTTCTCAGTATCCTAATGAGTCCTGTTTGGGGTCCTGGTGCGTAAAAGCTTTATGGAGCTTTGGGTGGGATAAAAGCCTCACACACACTAGTAGTCTTTTTTCATTCAACTCAGCAGGGCTGAATAAAAAAAAAAAAAAATGACAGCTTAGGTCGGAGCTACTGTACTAACTATCCAACGTTAGTTCAGCGATCTCCCCTGCTGTTCTATTGTGTTCTGACAGGGGGGTGTCGCCTGTCTCCCCCCAAGAGCACTCCAGTCAGCACTCTGCAGACCTTTTTCAGTCATGCCCCTTCGACAGAAGCCAGACAACTCCAGTACACACGGGCCAAATGTCAGCCGGTTTATATTGAACCAGCTGACGCTGCCCAATATTCGGCCCGTGTGTACTAGGCTAAAGATTCCATTTCTAGGTCCACATCTTACCCATTAGTTAGACCTCATTATCAGTTTCAGCTGTGCACAGGCCTTTATATAAGTGAGCTGACTGATGCGCAGGGCACTTTTTTTCCTCTCTCTGCCCTTGAAGCCTGCAGCTCGGCGAAAAGCCAGACTGCTGACAGAACACTAAAAAGGTACATGTGTTGGCACCCTGTTTGTGAAGAACTTACTTGAGTTTAGTTAGTACCTCAGACAAGCAGATATTTTGTTTCTTTTATACTGTACAGACTTCCTGTAAGACTTCCTACACTGAACTGTATAACATTAAAAAGGTACATGTGTTGGGCAACTCATTATAGGGCACCCTGTTCGTGAGGAAATTACTTGAGTTTAGTTAGTACCTCAGACAAGCAGATATTTTGTTTTATACTGTAAGACTTCCTGCACTGAACTGTATAATGCTTTTCAGAATAAAACCTGCAGGCAATTTTCCTCAGTGTCCTATGCATGGTTCATACCATTTTCAGTACTAGAGTGTCCTTTCTGATTTGTGAATGAGAGGGCCAACCAAATCCCTCACTTGCTAATAGATTTCAGTGTTGTATTATGAAATTCCCATTTCTGGCGGTTTCCTAAAAGCTAAGTTCACCCTTTACAGAAAATGCCCCATGTGGACATGGGGCACCATTAGTTTTAAATGCACTGTGCAGTTTGTTAAAATATAGGTATAGGCCGATTCCATATCGCTAGGCCATTTCTGTCCCTCATGTGTCTAGGCCCAAATCCTCTATTGATGACAGACGTGTGCCCTGTGTTCAGTGCAGGACACTGCACCCATTAGTGCTTACCCATATTTCTGTTTCAAAGCCATGCATGACCAGTGTGCATTCTTTCTTCACCTATTCCAACAGAGGCCAAGCTCAGCAGTGCTTGGAGAGGCTGAAAAGGTGTTTTGCCCATGAGCAGCTTTGAAACAGAAAGTGCACTCTTGTTTGGCTATCAGCATTTGTTGGCACTAGGCTCAGTGTTCTGCAATGAACACAGGACATAAGGCTATCAGCGACAGAGTATTTGGATCAGACTGCACAGGGACAGAAACAGCCTAGCGGTATGGCATTTGCATATACCTATAATTTAACAAACCACATAGTGCATTTAAAACTACTGGGGCTCCTTGTCTGTATGGGTTCGTTTATGTAAAAAGGTGAATTTAGCTTTACAATTTGACTTTGATCACAATTCTAACTTTTCAGAAGTTCAGTGAGCCAATCATACTGGCAGGAAATTAAATTTCTAAAGGGGGTTTCCCATTCATGTATATAGCTCCTCCAGGTTGGCCATATCACAAGGAATCTATTGTTTTTAATCCTACAGACCATGCCTGGGAGAGTTAAAGAGTGATTAGCTTATACACAATACAGATTAAAGAGTACGGTAAGTTAAAAATTAAACATTTCATATTAATATATTATTACTCATTGACAGACCACAGCTAAATCTTTAGAGACCTAAGCAAGTTTTGGACTGCAGATACCAGCATGCCTGCTCAGCCCTAAATTAGCTAGTAGAAGCAATGACCTCTTCCTCTGCAACAGGTAAATAATCAGAAATATTCCATTTGGAAAAAAGGTGTCTCAAAATGTCATTATAAAAGCAGTCAGGGCATCAGAGCTATTGCTGGGTTCTTCTGTGAGCCTCTTCTGTGAGCCTCTACAAGTAATATCATAAATCACATGATTGAAACCCCAAAACTGGCACAGCTGGACATGCCAGCCTGCGTTTCAAATATAATGTCACATATACAAGAATACATGATTATTTTGAAATATAAATTTCTCATAAACCAGTAAAAGTCTAAAGGCTTGTAAACCTTTAAAAAGTATGTTCAAACGAATTGTACAAACACATTATTTCCCTTTTAGACCCCACACTAGTGCAATCTAAATGTCACTATTAAACCACTTCTAATGCATAATGATTGGGACAGTGGCGATATACACACAAACAAGGTAGATACTCTTGGGAATTAAAGTGTTAATTAAATGCCATCAATCTCTATAGGCCTAAGCATATCTAGTTAATAAAATGCAACTGTACTTAGATTTAACCACTGAACATTTACTGCTCAGCTGGGATAAATGAACTGCTGAATTCAAAATCCTTAATTCAGCAGGATTTAGCAGCTAATTAAAAAACAGGTCAAAACAGGTTTTTATTTATGAGATGCATTAAAGAATATTGTGACAGTGCTAATTTTAGACATTCATTACAGCTGTTAATGTTCCTTTATACTATATTATGTAGTTTCTCAAATCAGAGGCCATAATTTTATATCAAAGAGACAGTGAGCACAACTACTTGGGGGATAAAAAAAAAAGAAGAATACGCGATGCGACATTCAATGTGACTTTGGATGTGGTTAGCATATTCAATAGAGAAGTCGCACCAAAGTAGCACATGAATCTTTTACAGAATTGCAGTGCAACTGAGTCGCATTGATGTGAACAGGCACCATTGAAAATAATGCAATTTCCCTTGTCAAGCAATTCTGTGTGACTCAAGTCATTATTATACAGGATTTCTATAGTGCCAACAATTTGCGCAGCGCTTTACAATATAAAAGGAGACAATACAGCAACAATACAATTCAATACATGAGGGTTAGGATGGCCCTGCTCCTGCAAGCTTACAATCTAATTGGGAGGGAGCTGGTGGAACAAAAAGGTAATAATTGAGGGATGAACTCATTTTGATTGTTGCATCAGAAAATCGCATTAGTGTGAACCAGGACTAAAAGCACAGTGACAACACTCAGGCTGGGTTCACACTAGAGATCGCAGCAGCTCACAGCAGGACTCCGGTGCGTCTCCCAATTTTGGGCTGAATTCGGATCTGAAACAGACCAAAAGTCACACAGGACTCCTGTGCAATTCACATCGGAGCCGCTGCGTAGATGTGTGAACCGTCTCCATGGAGACCCGGTCACAATCTCCTGACATGCGAATTGGATGTGGAGAAAACCCTCATCCAATTCACAATAGTGTGAACCCAGGCTAAGACAATAAGTAAGCCTGGAAACATACAACACCTGACAGAATAGTGATGCAAAGATTTCAGCATCTCTTTGGAGAAACTGGAATGTGGTATGGGATGATTAGAACATAACAAAGAAGTGCTTCCCAACATGGAAATTTCTCCCGTGAACTTGGACTTGCTGTAGTGTTAGTGTTAAGGTTCCATGTCGACAGAATTTTCAGAACCTGCTAAAGTGGGTCTAAAGCAACTACAATTAATCCTGAATGATCCCAGAAGCAACTCAAACTGATGCACTTGCAGGCCCTTACTGAGGTCAAGGATGGCAGTGGGTAGCAGTGGTGTTCAATGTAAACAAGGGCATGCAGATTTTAATTTTTAATTTTTTTCTTTAGTTTGCTTTTTCGCATCAAGAAATCGGAGTATGATTAAAGTGAATGTAAACCCACTCTCATCCTTTCTAAACTACTGCCATAGTGGTTATCTATAAGGATAAACATGCCTCCTGCATGTATCCTTACCTGTCAAATGTCTCCCCCTCTGTCTGTTATGAGACCCGAAAAACTGCAGATTCTGTGGGTGGGTGTGTTGTCTGGAGCTCGGTGGGTGGAGTCGTGATGTCAGTAGACTCCCCGCCCACCTCTATACTCCCTTTGGCCAGGCATCGATATTTCATACACTGAACTTCTGCTGGTCTTGTGGATTATGCCCCATGATTACGAACATTCAGTCAAAACCCAGGAAAGTCACCACATGTCTTCAGCATGCCCAATCATGCTGAGGTGTGGAGCAGCCAATCCTGGTAGAGCTGGAGAAGAAAGGGGTGGATGGGAAGTACACAGACTGTCTTTCTCACACTAGTACATGAGATATGTAAATCACCTGTCACTCACAGCAAGGGGGAGAAACCAACATCTATTTCTCTGTCTGACCATTTTTATCTCAAAAAGATAAGAGGACTGCTCAGAGCTGGATTAACTCTTCACGACAAGACTGGGCACAGATTACATGAGATCCTATACTGTACAAGCCTTAATTAAAAAAAAAAAAAAAAAAAAAAAAAAATTGGGGTTTACATCCACTTTAAGCCAATCTGCCAAGTGCCAGGCCAGCCCATTGGTGCAAGTCGGGGGGGGGGGGGGGGGGGGTTAAACGGATCATTCTGTATCTCCTTGGTGGAGAGCATTTAATGAATTTGCAAATATGTTCTTTTTGCCAAAAAGTTATTGAATATTCTCAACCATAGAAGGCTCTCTTTAGACATACGGTGGATTTTTTTGTTATATTAAAACAATGAATACTTGAGACAACCCTTTCTACATTTCTACATTTACAGATGATTATAAATAAGACAGATCCCAAGAACAAACTATACTCACATCAACCAGCGATGCCATGGCTGAAAACATTCATCTAAAAAAGCAGATTATCTTTACAGACGCAATGGAGAACAATCAACAATGCAACATTTTCCAGCTCATCAGTTAGACTTGGTCAAAGGAATTGGTTTCACAATGTTCTCAGTTTGAAATATTCATGTATGTACAGTACTATGAACCTTGAGTCTAAATTTACATCTATGCGGCTGCACTTGATGCGTTTTTCCAGGCATGTTTTGCAGTGCATTTTGCGTTTTTAAACCCGCGTTTATGCATGCAGTTTTCATGCGTTTTTTCTCTTTAAATGCACTGCAAACACACTGTATATAGCTGGTTTCTAAGGAGGGGGACGGGAAGCTGGCCTCCGCATCCTTAACAACCGATGAGTCATCAGCTGTCAGCAGGCTTCCTTGCTAAAAGCTGAATGTAAAAATAAAAGTGGCAGAATTTATTTTTTAGTTTTTTGGTGAATGGGTAGGGGTACAATGTACCCGATACCCATTCACATAAGGGGGCAGGATCTGGCCCCCTCTTGTTAATGGGGGATTCCAGATTCTGATAAGCCCCCCACCCGCAGATCCGACGACCTCCGGCCAGGGTTGTCAGAAAGAGGTCCTTGTTCTCATCAACTTGGGGGCAAGGTGCTTTGGGGTGCCCCAAAGCACTCACCCCCCCCCCCCATGTTGAGAGCATGCGGCCTGGTATGGCTCAGGAGGGGGTGCTCGCTCGTCCCCCCCTTTCCTGACCTACCGGGCAGCATGCTCGGATAAAGGGTCTGGTATGGATTTTTTTTTTTTGCATTTTAGCGTGGGCGGGGGGACCCATCCTAATCCATACTAGGCCCTTCGGGTGGGGAACCCCATGCCGTTTTTTTATTTTATTTTTTATTATTTGCAAATTTGTTTGCCAGCAATTTTTTTACATTCAGCTTTCAGCGGGGAAGCCAGCTGATGACTCATCGGTTGTTAAGGTAATGGCGGCTGGCTTCCTGGTCCCCTTCTTAGCAACCAGCTATATACAGTGTTTTAAACAGAGAAAAAAAATGTGTTTCTGGTGTGATTCCATTGAAGTCAATTACACGCAAAACGCAGAAAAAAAGCTCCCCACCCTTTCCAAAAATGCACCAGCCACAAAACGAATACATGTGAACCTGTACCATAGGAAACTATGTTAAATGTACTGTAGTGAGTTTCTGCAAAACGCACTATAAAAAAAAAATAAAAAAACTAACACATTAGGTGTGAACCTAGGTTTAAGGCGTTTGCTAAAGCATCTACCATCAGAGACATTAAGGCAGAATGGGACCCTAGGCAAGTAGCAGCTTTGACACATCCTATTCTTTCAGTTGACAATAAGCACAGAAAGTTCACCCTACCTGCACTATCTGTACTGGCATCACCCCATTAGACACCAACTTCCTGAAAGTGTATCCTCCCTTGTAAAGCGACAGGCACTTTTTTAATGAAGGTAGTTTCTGGGTCCCCTGAACATCCAGCCGATGATCCAGCTCTGCCCCCCATACATGGAGTGTGATCAAAATTAGATTTTTTTTTTACTTTAATTCATCCAGTACAAACACTACACATGTGTGCCAGACTGCAGTCTGTTTACAACCTCAATTCCCCAAAAAAATTTAAAAATAAAATAAAAAATATATTAAATGTTTCAACTGAGAAAATGTTCTATTTAGAGATGGACTGAAATTTTGTCCGCCGAAACATATTGGGTGAAAATGGCGTTATCGGCACTTTGCTGAAAAGAGAAAAAGGTGCCTATAATGGCACCAAAAAAGCACGCTATTTTGCCACTATTTTACCTCAAATTCATGGCGATTTTGCTGCAAATAATGGCTGACAAATTCATATTCATTTAAATTGATATTAATAAAAAAGTAAAATAATTATATATAAAAATATATATTTTTTTAAAACTGTAATTTTCGTTTTTTTCCAGCCACGCGCACCCTGCATTTTCGGTACCAAAATTTCCATTCGGTGCACCTCTAGCTCCATTTTAAAAAGGGAGGAAAAAAAAAATAAGGTAATTTTGAAATTGATGGCAGCAATACATCACAAAAATGTTGGGGCAGGGCAACAAAAATCTGGCAAAGTAAGACCCCTTTCACACTGGAGGCAATTTCCAGGCATTTTAGCACCAGAAATAGCACCTAAAAACTGCCTCCTATTCATTTGCTTTCATACTTGGCAGGTGAGCTTGCGGGACATTAGAAAAAGTCCTGCAAGCAGCATCTTTGGGGCGGGTTAGGAATGCTGTAAAAAGCACTCCAAAAACACCCCTGCCCATTGAAATTAATGGGCAGCACTTCAGAAGCGACTTAAAAGCACTGCAAAACAGGTGTTTTTTGGATTTTTTTTAAGGTCACGTTCACGCGAAGGCCTGTTGAGCAGTTAGAACCTCTCCCAAAACTCCAGAAATACTGTATGCAAATACATTTATATCTGTTTTGTTTACACAAGTAGAGCTATCCTTTGACGGTATTTGAACACCACTGGGTTTTTTTTTTATATAAAAATGAAAAAAAAAAATACCAAAAAAAAGACAAAAAGAAGGATTTGTTATAAAACACATCCGATGTTTCTTCATAAATTTAGGCCAAAATGTATTCTGCCTAATGTCTTTGGTAAAAACCAAAGTGTGTTTTTGGGGACACGGGTATAGTTCTGATCATTATCAAGATCCTAAAACATACAGACACTATAATAGTAATGCCGGTGTTCAGCAACTTGTAGTGTGACAGTGATAGGGTGGCGGTCAATCTGGCGCTAACAAACACTGACTAGGAGGATCACCAACTGACACTGCTAGTGCCACCAATACAGTGATCAGTAATAATACTGTACACGTACCAATGACAAACTGGGAAGGGAGTTAACATAAAGGGGGTTACCTGTGTACCTAAACAAGTGTAAAATGTGCGGTTTATACAAACAGATCTGGCTGCTTTTTCTCCCTCAACTCAAGAGTTGATTTCAGGGAGAAGAAACCGACAGATCGCTGTAGCCGATCAGCAGGTTTCAGCCAAAATCGTTGGCTGAAATCTGCTGACAAACTTGTGCTGTGTCCAATCACAGCTTGAGGTCAGCGGGCAAGTACCAGGAAGCAGAAAGCACACAGATGTACGGGTACATCAAGGTGCCTGGTTGTGCAGCCCGCTCAGTATATCTGTTAAACATTTTATTTTATTTAAAAAAATTTTACAATAGCAAATATAAAACATAAGGGTTTATGAGATTTGCAAATCATTGCATTCTGTTAGATTATGTAGATTTTACATAGTGTCACAACTTTTTTGGAATTGTAGCCTGCTTTGCAACTGCAGATTTTTTATTTTTTAGGCGATTACGGTATATACATACATATACACGCACACACAATTTATTTTCTTTTCATGTGTGGACCATGTGTTGGTAGTAATTGTCCAGCCATTACATTAGGGCAACTTTAATGCTCTTTATTGAGACATTTGTTCACAGTGCATGCAGTTTGCTGTGCTCCCCTCTCTAAAGTGCGTTTTGCCTTGTCAAAAGCAGTATGTGGTCTTATGCAGGATTTATTCCTAACTTCTGCACCTACTAGAAGAATAAGAACATATTCCTAACTTCTGCACCCATTAAAGGCCCATACACACGATCAGATTTTTTGACAACAAACATCCAAATTAGCGGTTTTAAAAGGCAACATCCAACCGTGTGTACGCTTCATTGGACAAACTTTTTTGGGTTTTATCAGACAAATGTTCGCTGTGCAAACAGACAAACTTTTCGGCAACAAAATTCCAATGGAGCAAAGTCTGATCGTGTGTACAGAAATCCATCGGACTTAAGTCCAAAGAATAAACACGCATGCTCAGAACCAATGCAAAAGATCAGACAACAATACATAAGTTGACCAAAGGTGGCGGTAAAGAGCAGGAAAACCATGCAATTTGGTGAAAGTTGCCTGAAAAAGTCCTGCCGTGTGTATGCAATACAAGTTCACAGCCAACGCCCTTTGGACAGAAATCCACGGAAAAGTTTGTTTGAAGTCCGATCGTGTGTACGAGGCTTTAGAAGAATAAGAACATATTCCTAACTTCTGCACCTATTAGAAGAATAAGAACAAGTCTGAGAACAAACACTTATGCCCCGTACACACGAGCGGAAATTCTGCCAGCAAAAGTCTGAGAACTTTTGGTCCGAAAATGCGACCGTGTTTATGCTCCATCAGACTTTTGCTGGCGGAATTCCAGCCAGCAAAAGATTGAGAGCATGTTCTTAATTTTTCAGTCGGAAAAAGTTCCGATCGGAAATTCTGATCGTCTGTACCAATTCTGCTGCGCAAAATTCCTACGCATGCTCGGAAACAATTCGACGCATGCTTGAAAGCATTGAACTTCATTTTCTCGGCTCATCGTAGTGTTGTACGTCACCGCGTTCTTGACGGTCGAAAGTTCAGCGAACTTTTGTGTGACCGTGTGTATGCAAGCCAAGCTTGAGCGGAATTCCGTCGGGAAAAACCATCCAAGATTTTTCTGACTGAAATTCCGCTCGTGTGCATTAGGCTGCATTCACATCTGAACGTTCCATAAATGCGCAGAAAACAGGTGTCATGCTTGCGGTACCATTCATTGTTAATGGCACATCAACACGGCAAGCAGACAGGGTAAATGACCTTCTTTGGCACATTTATCACCTGTACGGCTACCCACTGAAATAAACAGGCTGCCCTATCCATGCAGCATGGAAATGCACATTCATGATATGCCATGATATGAACCTAACCTTGCAATGTTAAGTGAGGTGTAAATGCACAATTTTGTGTGCATTATACATACAAAAGTTGCAGATTTTAGAGTACAAGTTCAGCATATGGATATTATTTGGAGTGCTGCTCTGTGCATATCTGATTATATGTAAACTTAAATACAAACAGACATTCACATGAGGGTCTTTTAAAATAGACAGTGGCAGTCATAAGTGCAGGGAACCGTTCGGTGCAGAGAATTTATTACCCAACTCTGAACTCTGCGTCTAAGGAAGCAGCCTGCAGCACTCCTGGCGAGAAAGGAATCACTTTCAGTCATCCTTTCATGGAAAATCCATTTTCAAAACAGTAAGGATGTTTAAATTTATATCACGGGTTATAGTTTAGCTCAATCACAAACCGAGCATATACTTTATATGATATATCTAATATATGTGGCCTGTGGGTATGCTGCACAGCCTGCGGTGTTGAAATACTGATAGCATGCTAATACTGGAGAGGACTAAATAAGCCACTCAAGAAGAGCAAGTCATTTAGTGCTAGACATTGACTTTCAGTGGGATTCAGATACTAACAGAAATGTGCTATGACACTTTTGATTAAATTAAACACCTAAAGCTGTAGGAGGCATAGGTTTTAACTGTTCAGATAACATGCTAGTTTAGATGGGCTGGATAATCCTGGATGTGCCTTATTCTGAGAAAAAGCATATATTTGCATTAAAAAGGGTATCTGTACCCAAACTTTTTAGTTTATTTTTTTCTAACCCTGTCCATCACTCAAAAGCATTTTTTACTTCTGCCCATTATGGGGTTACAAAGATTTCCCTTTACTTCCTGTCCTGGGGATAACCTTTTACCAGACAGGTCTCTTTTCAGCAGAAGTAACACCTGGCAGGAATTCTAATGCCGCGTACACACGATCGGAATTCTCGTCGGAAAAAACTCTGACGGTTTTTCCAATGGAATTTCGCTCAAGCTGTGTTGCCTACACACGATCACACCAAATTCCGACGATCAATAACACAGCGGCATAAAACACGTTCGACAGCACTATAAAAGGGAAGTTTAATGCTTCCGAGCATGCATCAAATTTTGCGTGTCGGAATTGCATACACACGGTCGGAAAATCCGATGAAAAGACTTTTTCCATCGGAAATTCCGACCGTGTGTACGCCGCATTACCCTTCTATCCAAAACTAAAAAAATAAATAAAAATCACATTTGGCCATAGATACACTTTAATGTCTAGTGCACCAATGCAAAACTTGAATATGCAACAAGCTTATCTGCAATGGTAAATGGAAGTACATAGATTGTTGGTCACATTGTTTTGTAGAAAACACATGTCCATACAAAAACACACATAAGCTAAAGCACAATAAATAAATAAATAAAATAAAAAACACACACACACACACACACACACACACACACACACACAAACCCAACATGTTTTACCTTTTAGCATGCTTAAGCTGGCCATACATTATACAAATTTTCTTATTCATTCAAAGTTTTTATTTATTTTTTTAAACAGAAAAGTTTTAAATTGGTGAACAAAACATCAGAACAGCTTAAACATATAGTGGTGAGGTATATGAGACATTGAGATAACAGAAGTAAATACATACAATGATGTGATGCTGGACATTAAGAGATCTAGAGTGGGCAGACAGGGTATGGTCCAAAAAAGAAAAAAAAAAAAAGAAGAAGATCTATAGGGATTTAAGAGGTGCCGAGGACGCACCTGTTTCCACGGGCATCAATTATAATAGTCTCCTGGGGCAAGGTCTAATTGAGGGAAAATTATAACACGTGAGGGCGGGGGTTGTATATAGACCGGGAGGGAGAAATATGTGTCTCTTGTTTTAAAAAGGAGGATTGTGATTGGCAAGGGTCCAATCTGAGCAAGCGTGATCGGTACATCCTGTTTTGAAGCGGAAAATCCAAAATTCAGTGCATTCCCAGGATAGGGCACCACCAGTTCGCTTGTCAGTGTGCTCATGTATGTATGTATGTATGTATGTTTGTGTATATGTATATATATATATATTATATATATATATATATATATATATATATATATATATATATATATTATTTATTTATTTATTGAGCGGCCTGGCAGTTACAGATGAGTTCCACACCTTTTCAAATTTTTGGGGACACTTACGACCCATATATGCAAGTTTGTACAGGGGCAGCACAGAATCCACTACTGTACGCCACTGGGCAACTGTAGGAGGAGTCATCAGTTTCCAGTGCTGTAGGAGTAGGAGTATCTTCCTGGCATAAAAACACAGATAGAACAGCAATAGTTTTTTTATGTGTGGAATGTGTCACCGAGTCTGTAATGCCTAAGAAAAGAACTGTGGGGTCCATTGACAGTGAAAGGTTGGTAGCAATATTGACATCCGAGACCACCCTCCTCCAGTAATCCTGAATGGTAGGGCAGTCCCAGATGACATGGTAGTATGTTCCAACCATCTGTCGGTACTTAGGACACATTTCCGACTGTGCGGGATATATTCGGGCCAGTCTTTGGGGGGTGTAATAGGCCCTGTGTACGGATTTTAATTGGATGAAACAGTGTCTAGCAGAGATTACTGTTGGTATAAATTGTTGTAATTTCCTTTAGATTTACCTTCAACTATGTGGTGCAAGGGCCTGCATGACTACATAGACATTGAAAGTGTTTAGGTTTGAACTCATATTATATGGTTTTGGTAAATCTAAAAGAAAAATTGTACAAGAAAATTGTATACTGTATGGCCAGCCTTAGGGGATACTACTCTTTAAAAAACACTTGCCGACCGCCTAACTGTAAATATAAGTCATGATTTTTAGGTTAAATACCAGGGTTATGGCTGCAGCTAGATGCCATAAACCCTGGTATTTTTTTTTTTCCTCAGGTGGTCGGCTTTCCCATGAATGTGATCCCAGCGATGGAGTCGCCACAAGATCATTTTTAGAAGGGACAGGAGAGGGGCCCCCCCACCACTTTCCGGGCTAACGTTACCAATCAGTAGCTGTGGGAACCATCCGGCGTCGGCAGAGGTAGGCGATGGCTAGATGGCCACCGCTGATCTCTATGCCCTTGGAGGACCAGACCGACGTCACTTCTGGTTCCATTTACTCAGTGTAACATCATCTTTCAGTATACAAAAAAAAAAATTGGGTTATAATTTTTTTTTATTCTTCATTAAAAAGAGTTCCCCCCCCCCCCCCCCAAAAAAAAATTGTGTTTGAGAAGACGCTGCGGAAAAAAACGTGTGACAAAGTTTCCAAGGCCACCATTTTATATTCTAGGGCTTCTGCTAAAATATAATGTTTGGGTGTAGTTGTCCAGCAAAAAAAATTCTGATTGTAACTTGTAAGCAAAAAATGTCAGAAAAAAGCCCAGTCAGCAAGTGGTTAACAAATAAAGCATAAAGGCTAAACTTCAAATTTATTGTAATTGCATGCAACTGAAAGATTTACCCATTTGTTAGGTAATCACTTTATTTGCAGCACACTGATTGTAATTCAGTTTCAATGTGTTACAAATAAGGCATCTAGCTACAAGTTGTTACATTTCTCAGTAGTATGGGGTTACTATTACCATTGTAGCTAAGCCTTTAAAATATCCGTAACATAACCTGTAGCCTCAGTGTAAGGACCCCTTCAAATCCCACTGCTTCAATTATAAAGGCTGAGACAAAAGGACAGTGGGGGTTATTTACTAAAGGCCAAATCCACTTTGCACTACAAGTTCAAACTACAAGTGCAAAGTGCACTTGAAATTGCACTGAAAGTGCACTTGGAAGTGAAGTCGCTGTAGAGCCAAAGGGGAACATGCAAGGACAATAAAAAAAATAAAAAAAAATAAAAAAACACAGCATTTTAGCTTGCACATGATTGGATAATAAAACCAGCAGAGCTCCCCCTTATTTCAGATCTACCCTCAGATTTACAGCGACTGCACTTCCAAGTGCACTTTGCACTTGTAGTGCAAAGTGGTTTTGCCTTTAGTAAATAACCCCCATGGTGATGTTCATTGACATACACTGAGGAATTCCAGTTTATTTCAATAGAAAAACACATCAGGCAGAAAATAAAGCAGAATACAAATGAATGCTTAAAAGTAAAAACTATATTATTGTGCAGCGGTGGTATTACAGTAAACTAAAAGCGAGATGCACCAAAACTAGCATTTTAAATCTGAAAACTGAATTACACACTTGCTTACACCTAGTGGGGATTCTATTGCGGAAATATCTCCAAAGATGTTAAACTCTCTAAATATACTGTATATCCAATGTTGAACTAAAAATGTATTTGTGCAACAGATTTGAGAGACACACTTTCCTTGGCTTTGGGATAGAGAGGTAGAGACCCAAACCATTATAAGGAAATACAAACTTTCACCTTTGGATCATTCCTTTGGAGTATATAGGCCCTT
Organism: Lithobates sylvaticus; assembly: GCA_028564925.1. Lineage (NCBI taxonomy): Eukaryota > Metazoa > Chordata > Amphibia > Anura > Ranidae > Lithobates > Lithobates sylvaticus. The sequence continues at coordinate 370,965,230 of CM053027.1, forward strand.
TGGATGAATGTTTAACAAAGAGAAGCTAGCAAAGCCCTGGTTGTTAGGGTAGCATTCTGCCTTCAGCCAGTCTTTATTTGGCTCAATACACTGAGACCAGGTATTTGGGGAGCACTTGGTGAGGTTTACAAGCTGCCTTTTATGTACTTTGGATAAATACCTGTCTGAACAAGAGAAAAAAATAAATCCTTAAAAATCCTGGTTGTAAACCCTTCCTTATACCCAGTAAAGTGACTGGCCTCAGGTGATACACCAGGCATGTCCAAAGTCTAGCCCACATTCCGGTTTCAGATGGCCTGCATGGTAATTTTGACATGTATGTCTTTTGTGGCCCCCAACGAATCCCCAAGCGTCGGGGGCCAAAAAGGATATATGCTGGCTGCCTTGGAGGGGAAAGGACGAGTGCCGTGCCTACAGGAGAATTTCCTGTTTACACGGTAGCCTCTGTAAAAGGAAGTCCTGTCTCCTGCACTGCCATTAGACAACTGTTCTGTCCATCATAGGAGGCGGGACTTTCTATTAAAGAGGCCACAGAGAAAACAGGAGTTTCTCCAGTATGTCTGTTGGCGCTCATCCCGCCCCCTCCCTGTCTCCTCCAAGGCTGCAGATGGGCATGAATAAGGCAGCACTGATGGCAACGGGGGTGCTGCATTCATGGCAACGGGGGTGCTGCATTTATGGCAACGGGGGTGCTGCATTTATGGCAACGGGGGTGCTGCATTCATGGCAACGGGGGTGCTGCATTCATGGCAACGGAGGTGCTGCATTCATGGCAACGGAGGTGCTGCATTAATGGCAACGGGGGTGCTGCATTAATGGCAACGGGGTTCGCTACATTAATGGCAATGGGGGTGCTGCATTCATGGCAACGGGGGTCTGCATTCATGGCAACGGAGGTGCTGCATTCATGGCAACGGAGGTGCTGCATTCATGGCAACGGAGGTGCTGCATTAATGGCAATGGTGCGGCTGCATTCGTGGCACTTGTGAGGCTGCAGATGGGCACTGACCCTTATTTTGCTTCACAGTTCTTTATTTAAAATTTAAGATTTTTTCCTGAAACTTCCTTTTTAAAATGAAGGTGTGTGTGTTATTTGGATATACCGTATTTATCGGCATATCCATATAACACGCCCAAGCTCATCTCTTCACCACACACACACACACACACACAACAGAATTCTTGTTGGGCAGTGTATTAATGCTCGGACGAACACACTTAAGCCCCATACACACGGTCGGACAATCCGCGGACCAGGTCCGTCGGATCATGTCCGTCATACTTTGTCCGATGTTGGTTTTGCGTACACACGGTCGGACAAAGTTGTCGGAAAATCCGATCATTCTGAACGTGGTGACGTTTGTTGCCTACGACGGGACTACGTAGAGGCTAGTAGCCAATAGCTTTGGTCTTGTAATGTGATCTGAGCATGTGTGGCACTTTGTCAACCGTACACACGATCGGATTTGGTGTGATCGGACCGTGTTGACGGCAAAGATTTCCAGCAGGAGATAAGACTTTGTCCGTCTGTCAAACCGACGAACACTGTCCGATGGTGCATACACACGGTCTGATTTTTCAACAACCTTGTCCGATCGGACAGAATCCATGAAAAAGTCCGACCGTGTGTATGGGGCTTTAGACCGAATTTTAATGGTTTAAAGAATGTCAGGAAAAATGGTCAGCCCTCACACATGTTCACTTCATCAAATCTGTCCGGGGGAGCTGAAGTAACTCTGCAGAGCTCAGTGAGGGGAGCTGATTGGAGGGAATGGCCACCCAGGGCTGGTGCAAGGATTTTTGACACCCTAGGCGAAACCTCATTTTGCCGCCCCCCCCCCTCCATTGGCTGACTCCGCCCCCTTTTCCCTGCCCATGTTAATCCCACCTTTTTTAATAAAGTGCCCATCAAATGCAGCCTCACCAGCACCCATCAAATAATGCAGCCTCACCAGCGCCCATCAAATGCAGCCTCACCAGCGCCCATCAAATGTAGCCTCACCAGCACCCATCAAATGCAGCCTCACCAGCGCCCATCAAATGTAGCCTCACCAGCGCCCATCAAATGTAGCCTCACCAGCGCCCTTCAAATGCAGCCTCACCAGCGCCCATCAAATGTAGCCTCACCGGCACCAATCAAATGCAGCCTCACCAGCGCCCATCAAATGTAGCCTCACCAGCGCCCATCAAATGTAGCCTCACCAGCGCCCATCAAATGTAGCCTCACCAGCACCCATCAAATGCAGCCTCACCAGCGCCCATCAAATGTAGCCTCACCAGCGCCCATCAAATGCAGCCTCACCAGCGCCCATCAAATGCAGCCTCACCAGCGCCCATCAAATGCAACCTCACCAGCGCCCATCAAATGTAGCCTCACCAGCGCCCATCAATTGTAGCCTTTACCAGCGCCCATCAAATGCAGCCTCACCAGCGCCCATCAAATGCAGCCTCACCAGCACTCGTCAAATGCAGGCTACCAGCGCCCTTCAATGCAGCCTAACAGTGCCCATCAATGAATGTTTGCTTGCTGCAGGAGTCGGGACACAGGCACAGTCCTCCACCACTGCTGCGCCTCTGACACTATGTGTGAACGGAGCTGCGGCTGCCTGCTGATGCTGGGACTTAGTTGCTTGCTGCAGAGAGAAGAGAGTAGGAAAACCAGTGGCCGGGCGCCCCAGGCAGCAGGGCGCCCTAGGGGGCCGCCTAGTTTGCCTAGTGGTAGCACCGGCCCTGTGGCCACCCCCCCGCCTCCAAACAGTGCTGAGGCTGTCAATTAGCTGGAAGTCCCTCCCCAGTCACGATTTTTCTCTTGGTGTCAGGAAAACTTGTGATTCATACTGATAGCAGAGCAACAAAGCAGCAGGCAGAAAGGACACTGAGGCTGGATTCACACTGATGCAGCCACGGGTCCCAGCAGGGGTCCAGTGCTTCCCTGTACACCGATTCAGGTCCACATTTTTGCCTGAATTTGCACAGGAAACAGAGCCAAAAATGCACAGGGCCCTTTTCTAATGCGGACCGTGGCCACCTCGGAGCTGTGTGAACTGGCTCTATTGATAGCTGGTTGCAGTCTCCTGTAATGCGACATGTATGGGGGGGGGGGGGGGGGACCCGCATCCAATTTGCATGTGAACCCAGCCTTAGTGATTTTAAATTGAGACAAGTACACACTATAGAGGCATTTGCTTTGTTCATAATTCATATCTGAAGTTTGCAACCACTTTAATTGCCCAAATAAATACCACCAGTTTGTTATGTCCAGAGCCTGCTGTAGCTGCGATAGAGGTCTCTGTAGCTATGACGTTTGGCTGCATCACAAGAATTCTTTGAAATTTAAACAGTTAACACATACTGTATGTATTTCAGCAGTGTTTGCCTGGAGATCCACTTTAAGTTTTTATACACAAAGAAAAAAAGGTCCACTCTAAAGAAGTGATATCTAGCAGGCCAAGCTCAAGGGTGAAGGAATCAAGCATATGCATTCTTACAAAGGAAAAAAAAAACGATTTGTCATAATGTGTAGCCAATGAGATCAAATAGCTGCAATTATCACAAAACATGGAAAATGCATATATATTAGAAGTAATTCTGAAATGGAGAAATCATTTATGCAAAAAAATACAGAATGGCTGTGTCACACAAAAAAGGTGTTGATGAAATGTAGCACAAAAAAGACCAATGCTGGCCATAGCAACAATTCAGAATGCCCATATTTTTTTAAGGAAAGATCCTAAACAAGCTTACTGGTTAACCATGGACTGTAGAAACACATATTTTTTTTCTAGATTTTATTTCATTAGGAAAAAGCATGAAAAAATCTGTCTAAATAAAAAGTGCATAAATGAAAATAGTGCAAACCACATGTCATCGATTTGCCTTGACTTGGTAACCTGCAACTTTAAGGAATACAATGTTTCAAATGCACCACTAATCCCACAACATAATCCTTTGCTAAAACACAAGCTCCTTGCCCAGCTCAAAAATAGCCCAACCTCTTTTTTGCTTGCTCTCCCTAATTAATATTAGCTGGAGCTTACAAAGAGGTAAGAGGGCCTCAGGAAAGGCTCCTTAACCAATTAGTTCCATCTAGATTTTATTAGGAAGGAACCCACTTGATCTTTGTTGCCAGATGTATAGCCACAGTCTTAGAAAAATGATTTTCTGAAATAACCAAACGTTATATTACGAGATTTCTGGTACAAAATAAAAAATAAATAAAACAGAAGCACATCATTGCATTCAAGAGAGACTATGAGAAACAGTGCAGCCAGTATATGATGTGTCAACAGCCATGTGTGCCCATACTGTATTAAGACCCCATACACACTATTAGATTATCTGCAGACTTTTGTCTTCAGATTTACCAAAACCATGTAGTGCAAGGGCCTGCCTGATTGCATACAAATTGAAAATCTTAAGGTTTGTCCTGATATTATCTGGTTTTGGTAAATCTGAAGACAAAAGTCTGCAGATAATCTAATAGTGTGTATGGGGTCTAAGGCTATGTTATCTCATGAGATCTGAGATTAAATATAATCAATGTTTATTTAAAAGCATCAGACCAACCAATATCAAAATTTATATTATAATTCTAATATAAATATATCACACACACATACACTCGTGCACATAAGTTTAACTACCCAAAAGACCCTGATCAAAAAAATAAAGTGTACATACCCCAGTTCTTAATACCGTGTATTGCCCCTTTTAACAACAATGACATCTTGAAGTCTTTTGTGATATTTGTGGATGAGGCTCTTTATCTTCTCAGATGGTAAAGATGCCCATTCCTCTTGGCAAAAAGCCTCCAGTTCCTGTAAATTCTTGGGCTGTCTTGCATGAACTGCACATTTGAGATCTCCCCAGAGTGGCTCAATGATATTGAGGTCAGGAGACAGATGGCCACTCCAGAACCTTCACTTTATTCTGCTGTAGCCAACGACAGGTCGACTTGGCCTTGTGTTTTGGATCATTGTCATGTTGGAATGGCCAAATACCTCCCATGCGCAGCTTCCTGGCTGATGAATGCAAATGTTTCTCCAGTATTTTTTGATAACATACTGCATTCATCTTGCCATCAATTTTGACCAAATTTCCTGTGCCTATGTAGCTCACACATCCATAAACCATCAGCGATCCACCTCAGTGTTTAAAAGTAGGAATGGTGTACCTTTCATCATAGGCCTTGTTGACTCCTCTCCAAATGTAGTGTTTATGGTTGTGGCCAAAAAGCTCAATTTTGGTCTCAGCACTCCAAATGACTTTGTGGCAGAAGGTTTGAGGCTTGTCTCTGTGCTAGTTGGCGTATTGTAAGCGGGATACTTTGTGGCATTTGTGTAGTAATAACTTTCTTCTGGCGACTTGACCATGCAGCCCATCTTTCTTCAAGTGCATCTTGAAACAGCCACACCACATGTTTTCAGAGAACCCTGTATTTCACCTGGAGTTATATGTGTTTTTTTATTTGCAACCTGAGCAATTTTCCTTGCAGGTTTGGTTTTAACAGAACCCCTTTTTTTCCCCACACTTCTCGATTAGAGTTTGAACACTGCCGATTGGCATTCTCAATTACTTGGATATCTTTTTATATCCCTTTCATACAGTTCAACTACCTTTACCTGCAGGTCTTTTGACAATTATTTTGCTTTCCCCATGACTCAGAATCTAGAAATGTCAGTGCAGCACTGGATAAAAGATGCAAGGGTCTGTCAGGAGTCCAGAAACTCATTGACCTTTTATACACACACCAATTACAAGCAAACAGATCACAGGTGAGGATGATTACCTTTAATAGCCATTTTAAACCCCTTTGTGTCAACTTGTGTGCATGTTATCAGGCCAAAATCACAAGGGGTATGTAAACTTTTGATCAGGGTAATATGGGTAGTTTGTTGTGATTATTATTTAAAAAGAGTAAACACAGTTGATTGATAAAAAATGGCTTCAGCCAAACACTAACCACAAGTGAAAGAAAAGTTTGTGTTATTCATAGTCTCTGAAAAATGGCCAAGAAATCATAATTTCTGCCAGGGTATGTAATTTTATGAGCACGACTGTAATATAACTATCTATATCTCAGCAGTATTCCCCTCTAGTAATTTTTCTTGACTGGCTACGAACTTGGGGTCTTCCCACTGCTCCTTTGATACTTTCTGCGTAATATAAAGTACAGGTACATTTAAACTGCAGCAGAAGGAGGAGTGCAAGGGTGGAGTCACACCAGACTGAGTGGCTATTCCAGTGCAGTCCCACCGCATGATTGGCAAAACACCTCATCTCCTGTGAACCGGGTTCACATCACCATGTTGCGGCGGTGTGTGCGCACTGGAGAGAGGAAAAAAAAAAAATGCACACACAAAAACACTTCTTAAAAGTTGGCGCTATATAAAACCTGTATAATAATGTGCAGCCAAAGCTTTCAGCTCCCCACCTGCAGTTTAAGTTATAGTGACAAAAGGCCCAAGCCCCCCTGTCACAGTTGTTTTTTTGTTTTTTTACTATTATAACTATGCAGGACTCTGTTAGGATACAATCGCACCTTACTGACTTGGAAAGGCGTTTGTCTACGTTCCAGAAACACGGGCTAAAAACGCAAGTTGAGCTTGCAGTGCCATTATTTTTTAATGTCACCCCAAAACGCAGGTAGTCTCAGGTAGCTCATTGCCAAAATGTGGTACTTAGAGCTTCTTTGGCAGATTTGTAGCCCGACAAGTAGCCAATTCTAGTCAACAAGTCGTCGAGTTTTAGCATCACTACAGTCAGATGTGAGTGTAGCCTAAGAGACTTCCCCTCCCTTACTATCACACTACTAGTATTACTATCTGTCTCAACAGATTCTCAAGACATGTAGTGATGGAGAATATGCAACAGGACAAACAGCAATTAAAAAAAAAAAAAAAGAAAAAAAAAATGTATATAAAAACTGATGTTTGTTTTACTCTACTAACAAAACACACACACGGTTATAGATTTTCCCACATTTCTCTCAGGCCGACCATACACTATGCAGTCTGTGCAATCTTATCCAAATATGCCATCATCTAGGGCCTACCTTATTTAAACGCTAATTGTACACTCAGAGATTGTATAATGTATGGCCAAAGTTAACAGAGCACTGGATATCAGTAAAACGCGGACAAAGGGATTTTAATACATCTTAAAAAAAAATGATATTGATAAAATGTAAACATTAAAAAAGTGAAGGCCAAAAAACGTACACTTTAAAACTTCTATAAAAGCAACATTCGATTTTTAATTAGTCACACATCCTCTAGTAAAACAAAGACTTCCTATCCCTGGCCTGCCAAGCTCACACAACACAAAAACTCAATGTATGATTAACAAGGAAGACAACCACATAATTGTTCCATCAAGAAAAAGAAAAAAAAAAAAAAACACACATCTATGCAGTTCATTATATTATGTTCTCCATCAAGGGGAGGAAAATTATAACTTGCCTCGTATAAAATGTAAAAAGAAAATACGTCTATGGCCAGACAGTAAGGGGCCTTGTTAGATAAGATGTCAGGGACAAATGTCAGGCCAGAAAGGTAACTTAAAAAAAATAGCCAAAATTTGCCAAAAAGGTTAACAGCACATTAGGGAACCTATTACGCTGAACCCTCCACACATATATTTCCATGGAAAACATTTCCTTGATTTGAACTTCATGCTGGAGCTCTAGAACACCCCCATATGTAATGAAAGTGCTCATTAGTTACATTGTGGGATGCTAGGTACCATGCCAAAGCTTCAACTCAAAGTCCAGGCACCATACAACACACTCCTTAGGTGGATAAGACACACTTTCTACTAAACTCATTGTATTCAAAGATACATTTTAGAACCTACTCATGGGGACCTGTGCTTGATTAATAATGGATACTGCAGATTCACTTTAAGGGGGGGTAATAAACTAATAATAAGTTAATAAATGTATTCTCTTTCTACATAAATCAATATTAGATGCAAGGTACAAATATTTAGGTTTTCAAGTTATCACTCCTCTTTGCATTTCTGTTGCTGATGCGGGGCAGAAAGCCTAGGTGTGGCGTCTCAAAAAAAATGCTAACATCTGCTAGCAAAGAGGTTTAAAATGAAAAAAAAAATAAAATAATAATAATAAATAATAATAATAATAATAAATAAAAAAATCCATGTATCTACTAATTTCTTGTTTCCAATTTCACTCCATGTAACCACAGTGTGGGAGTTCTTTCACTCTTGTATTATTGAGTTATAACATTGTATAAAATAAAAGCAATGTGTTTGTAATGTTAATCAAGAGGTTAATGGCCCATTCACAACAATTACTGAAAGGCCATTGATGTGCACTTAGAAGGTGTTGTGCATTGTTAGGATGCATCTCACATCTCTTTTTTGTTTTTTTTTGTTTAAAAAAACTTGACCGGTCACAAAATTACATTTCTTTCCCTCTTTTAGCACTGCAGTGTGCAGCGATGTGGTGTAGTGTGTCACAACACATTGGGGGTTATTTACGAAAGGCAAATCCACTTTGCACTACAAGTGCACTTTCAAGTGCAGGCACTGTAGATCTGAGGGGGGACATGCAAGGAAATAAAAAAACAGCATTTTAGCTTGCACATGATTGGATGATAAAATCAGCAGAGATTACCCTCATTTCAGATCTACCCCTCAGATTTACAGCAACTGCACTTCCAAGTGCAACGTGGATTTGCCTTTCATAAATAACCCCCACTGTGCAAAAAATGCAGCATGACCCAAGCATTTTCAGCATACACCACTGCACTGAACTAAAAAGGACATAAGGCAAACTGAAGGAAAGGCTGCCCATCACATATGGTATGAATGGACAAAGGGTACGTTCACACTGAACGTGGGATTGAAATCGTGCAAGTTCAGCTGAACTCGCACGATTTCAAACCTGCATTTCAATGCGAGCTTGGGGGCAATTTAAAAAAACATCTGTTCCTGCACATATGTCTATTGAAATCGCCACCCTGAAGTCAACAAAAGTAGTGCAGGAACTACTTTTGGAAAAATCGGTGAGGCGCCACAAAGTTCACGTCGCACCAATTGGGACAGTGCCGTTGCCGGCAATAGGCTGCAATTTGACATGTCAAATCACACTGATGTGAACAGGGGCTTATTCTCAGCTGAGCCCCCATTCATATCGGCACAATTTAATATGCCAAATCGCAGCCTATTGCTGGCAACAGCACTGTCCCAATCAGTGTGGCGCCACACCGATTTCCAAAAGTAGTTACACAGATGTCTTTCAAATTGCCCCCAAACTCGCACTGAAATGCAGGTTTAAAATGTGTGTGAGTTCAGCTGAATGAGGGCAGAATGATTAGGTGAACAATATGCTACATGGTTTCCTAGAAGTCTCGTGCAGAACAAAGTAAGAGGTTAAATACTTAAGAGCTCTGCACCAATTGTGATTCATGTCCTTGCAAAGTTATATATTGTAAATATGGCAGCAATATTTTTTATTCCAAAGCCAAAATCACATAGGTAAATTTGCATCACATATAGATTACTTTTGACATAGGTTCAAATGATCAAACTACAGTATTAAATCACATTATTGTAATCTTTACTTAACATCATGAAGTGTACCTGACTTGTAGCCACATTCTGAAAAATCAGAATTTCAGCAGTAACAGCACCCATTAAAAAGGCCCGAAATATTAATCAATATACATTTCTTCACCAATGACTACCATGCCAACAAAAACTTACATCACACGACCTCAAACCTCGGTCAATGCAGAGATACGAGTTTCTGAAAACTCACAGTACAATTCTGCAAATAATCTACAACAGGTACAATTCAAATTTAACCTTTGTAAATAAAAGACTTGATGCTCCCCATGAATTTAAAAAGGTCTTGTACTTAATGCTATGGTAATTTATAACCCATAGTACCAACAGTCGCTCACTAGGCCAATGTGACACTTATTAATTATGTGCTCATAGGAGCTGTAAAATAGAGAGGTTTGACAACCCAAGTATATAGCCTTAAAATGACAAGTGGCAGGTTGTTTTATTTGTTATTTTACAAGCCATTACAATATTTAATTCACACAATTTCCACAAATATGGCTGGGTTTTGAGGTTTTACAAATGTGAAGACAACCTGAAAAGGATGTAATACACTAATGGGCATATGTATAAAGGAGCGAATGGAACACTGATCAAACATTTTCTGAAGGATTATCTTCTTGGTGAATAGGTTTATATTTATTATTGATTGCAGTGAGGGCTCATTGATACCACTTGTATTGCTCAACACAGGCCCAGTGCAAGTCAAAAGCCGCTGTTTCCAATATGTTCAGTTAACACACACTGGGGTTGATTTACCAAAAACTGGAGAGTGGAAAATCTGGAGCAACTTTGCACAGAAACCAATCAGCTTCCAGGTTTTCTTCTTCTTTGTCAAAGCTTAATTGAATAAGGTGAAGTTAGAAGCCGATTGGGTACCATGCACAGTAGTACCAGATTTTTCCACTCTCCAGTTTTAGTAAATTAACCCCATTGTATTGGTGAGCGCTAGGTAAAATTGGATACCACCTACTCTTGGATTTTTTTTTTTTTTTTATTTGGAAATATACAATTACGTAGAAAAAAACTAAAAAACAAAAAGTATACAGGCTACAAAAGGACCTTCCCTTCACAATCGCTTAGCTTGAAAGGGGTGTTGGAAACTAAATTTTAGTCGTTTTTATGGATGTTTTGCAAAACCAACTAAAAATGTTCACTTTGGCAGCGAACACACTGACAACCAATTCCAACAGCAAGTTTAGGCATCAACCATATGATGTTCGGTAATACTTATCGTAGATTCCTCTAAAGCTGTGTACCCATGAGACTTCTCCATAGGCCACAGGAGCACTGCTATGTAGTGCTGCTCAGCCAGAAGATAGAGCTGTATTTAAATCATACATGGATAGTATAGCTCGTACCCATGGGAAGGCTTTCATGGACACTCCAGGGAGAATGAAAAGACCTGCTGCAATCAGTAGCATCTGTCAAAATCTGCAGTAGGTACAGGAGGTATCCTCCAGATATGATTAAATACAGCTCTATATTGCTGAATGTGACCTCTGGGCACACTGCAAAAGTTCTCCTAAACACCCAGAAGTACAAGACATTCAAGACATTAGTCTAAAAGAATTAACAATTTTGGTGTGTTTAATAACCATACACTAGCTATTCTAGCTGATACTCAAAGAAATAAGGTTCTCAATTGGAGTTCAGACAAGTCTAAAAAAAAAAAAAAAAAAATAATTTCTAGCCAACCTAAATTGCCTATTACTACTACTGCTATGAAGGTCAAAAGCAAAATTTACCACACAATATCAAATAAAATCTATATGCACAGTGCCACCAAATACTTTTTACACATGGCTGTCCACATTTAATCATTTCTAAAAATTCTTGTCTTAAGCCAAAAGCAACACCAATTGGATCTGATGCAAAACTGAACTAGTGCAGCAGTGCGCAGCCTACTATTATAATTTAGGCACGACATTCAATCTAATGACTTTTTGTCAGAAAACTAAGGGTACTGTATTTTTGAAGTCACATTCACATCTGAAGTATGACATAACATACATTCATAGGTTGACCATTAATACACAAACACCATGATTGTTCAAACATGGGCTATATTTTATTAAAAGCAAAAAAACAGCAAAAATAAATAAATAAATAAATAAAATCCCCAGTAAACCTCATAACACAAGCACAGTTTAGCCCAGTTAGCAGATAGTTAAAGTGGAGAGTCACAGCACAGCTCTCTCCTGTAGTTTCCCCAGCCATATGCTGATACCCTTAAGACGCCATGCGGTCCAGCTTTATAAGCTTTCATCTCCAATTCCCTGCTTGAAACACGAACTGCCTGGTAACAATGACTCTCTGTGTGCCGAAAATCCTATTATTGATCCTTCTACTTACCTTAGGCTGTGCTCTTCTGGGAAATGCAACTTTAGGGTCAATCTGAAAGGACGGGACACAGGAAAAGAAAAAAAAAAAAAAAAAACAGCAGTTAGTGACTTGCATTCACTCGTTTCCACTTTGAGATTAATGGCTCATATTTAAGGGTGGTATAATGGACATCTGTCACTTAAATGTTGGAATGACATTTTAGTGTGTACTGTAATGCTCTGCAACCCTGACAAAGTCAAAGGGGTTACTAGCCTACTAGAACTGCCACAAAGCTAATGTGCTCGGTTTGTATCTTACAGAAATGACATTGATTTCCTTTATTACAATGTATTGAAAAATTAGAACTGCCGAGCACACAAGAGACCCAGTGATCGCCATATAACAAAGTACTTCTCTCTCGCTCAGCGTGTCGAACAGATGTTTGAGCCCCACAGCTAAAACGTAAAGTTATTTGCATGTACACCATAATGCACCACTCTGCAGAGGGATGTGCAAACAGTTCTGGATAGAAGCAGTCACCCAGCAGATTAATCTGTGCAAAAGGGGGAAAGAAAAAAAAAAACACCACAAGACCTCAACCCCTTCACAGCCACAGTCTGAGCGCTGTCTGCAATGCAACCTGCTGCCGTCTCTACCTAATCACTGATAACAAGTACAAATACAGATGCCAATACCTGCTTCAAAACATAAGTCCCTTCTGCTAAAAAAAAAAAAAAAAAAAAAAAAAAAAAAACACCACATCCAGTCTATTAAAGTTTAGTAATACGTGGATTTTCCCTGGAGAACATGAAATAAGCAAATGTTGTGGCTGGCAAGAAGCTATGTGTAAGCTTTGAAAATGTTTCTGAGATAAACACAGAAGTCTAAGCAGCTCCACACAAGGATCTGTTTTTTCTTCCACCCTCCATTAACCTGGAAATCACATCGTCATGTTTAATAATGCAACAGTATGGCCACACACTTTCTAATGTGTTAGCAGAACAAAAAGCAACAAGTGAAATAGATGGCTACATAGATCTAGATGTGCATCATAAAAGACACAAAAATGTGTGACAAAACAGAAAAAGCACATGTTTTTCTTTTCAAACACTTCACACAAAAAGACCTCACAAGCTTTTATTGAATAAAACAAAGCGTTGTGTACAGCACCACACAACATTTAATCACAAATCAGCTTTTCTTGTAGGGACTACAATAATCTAGTGCATGTTAATAAAATACGGCTGTCTCAGGTACAAGAGCCCTATACTCTGGCTGGCCATAAGGTTTAAGGCTGTATTCACACCTATGCATTTTGCAGATTTGCACTACAGTCCATTTACATGGTTTCCTATGGAACACGTTCTGTAGGGCAAATCTGCAAAATGCACAAAGCACTAAAAATGCATAGATGTGAATCCAGCCTAAACACTCAGGTCAGTAAACACAAATCAAAGCCACCTTGGTCAAAAAGAACGTTTTTTTTTTTTTTTTTGGCACTTCTCCACAAAAAATAAAACTAAAAAACACAATAGCTATTAGCTGGAAAACTTTGTGGCTGCGCTAAAACAGAATACTGCAGCTCGATACCAACTAATAAAAATTGCCTGGGCTATCCAAAACCATGCCTATTAAATCAGGCAATGAGCAAAGTGCAGTAAACCACAGCAGATAGCATTCGAAATTGAAATCTAACAGGTTGCTATGGGCAACTGAATATTGTCATTGCTTGCTTTACTCCGTTAAATAAAAAAGCTCAGATGTCATGCCATTCCAAGGATCTACCGTGTTATATTCAACCTTACACATGAGCCATTAATCTAGGCTATTCCTTTATGAGACACACAGTAACATGACATTTTGCAAATCCTTCCCACAACAGTATTATAAGATCAGAAAATAAACAAAGGGGAATGCAACAAGTGAGGTATTTGCATGCAGGCAAGCAAGAAGTGATGTCCACATGTAAAATTTCAAACTACTTAAATCTGAACATCCCGGAATTTCAGTGGAACACGTTTTTAGGACAAATTCATCATCGGGGTTATCATGCTACCTAATGTAGTTAGTAGCCATGGTCAAAAAGATGCTTTTGCTGATTTTCTAGAAGTATGTAACACCCTTTCAAGCTTGCATGGAAATTACTCACCTCCTGCACCCCCCACTACTATTACATATCAATAATCATCTACCAAGAAATAAAATGAGTTAATCAGAGACAAATTCTACTTACTGTATCTACAAATCCTCTAGGAAAAAAAGTACTATGACACTATTTCTGAGGTTTGTGGGCCATTACCTAAAATCAAAGCTTTTAACGTAAGCGTAAACAAGAGCGGTCACTCCGAGCCAAAGCCCAACCGAGCTGCCTCCTGCACTGAATGTTGAAACACGAGTCAAAAGACTAGATAAAGCTACATTAACAGTAATCAAGAATGTGGTGACAAATACAAAACATACTATTAGCTTTTGCAGCCCATTCTGCTTTGCTTTACTGCTGAAGCCTGAACCTGGGCCTAAATGTTTAAAACGCATCCCCTGCCCAAAAAAAAATCTCTTTAAACAACATCTAGAATTAATCCTTGGCATGAGACTGAGCCATTCTTATTTGTCAAAAAAGCTTAACATTAAATAAAAGAATAGGAGGGAGAAAAGTACAAATGATTACACAAGAATTAACAAAAAACAAACAAAAAGGTGCAAGTGTTTAAACATTTGCACAGTTTTTTTTTGTTTTTGTTTTTTTTTAGCTTAATTGAACTTTTTATACTCAAAAACTACAGGGGGTGATCTTCAGCTGTTCAGGTGACATCTACGCTAGCTACATAAAATAACATACTTACAATGTGTGCATATAATGAATAGATATGCAGACATGTGCATAATAACTTCTTCCTCACATTCCTTACAACCCTGTGCATGTTATTTTGGAAGCTCATCTCTATGCTCAGGTTCCATTTTTTAATCTAGGACAAAGCTTGCTGCATGAACATACAGTTAAAATTGTGACATTTACCAGTTGTTAAAAAAAATCCTTTATCTAATCAGTGTAATTAGCTCACCTTTCCCTCCTCATTAAGCACGATACCAGCAATACAGGAGATCTTTTGTCAGCGTCCCTTTTCCAAGCTTTGTGAAAGCATAATTAAACTGGGTAATAAGGTGCAAAAAAAAGGCTGTGTTTTTTTTTCCCTTTGCTTTGTAAACACAGGAAAACAGAAGTGAGATGCACTGACAGCGCTGGCTGATCAGCCATAGTCACTGAAAACTAAGCTTATGCAAATTTCGGTCTATAAGTTGATGTGAAGGGCAAAATAAACATGCTAAAGCAAATACTAAATGTTCCTAAATTAATATCACACAGTAAAATAAACTGAGTGCCCTAGTAAGTCTACCATACCTAAACTGACACCAGGAGATTGTATTACCTACAGACACTTGCTCACACAAAAACAAATCAGCATGGCACATTTTTAAACCCATATATTAACCAGCTACACATTACTGATGCCTAGCAGAAATAATGGTGACTTGACAGCAGCTATTTACAGCTGGTGGTAAATGGGGTGAGCAAGATCTACAGGTAAAAAAAAAAAAAAAAACCCATACACAAAACTTTAGCCAACTCTAGAAAGTGCCTGGCAAAGACAACATTTTTTAAAAAAAAATGCACAAAAAACACACTAACATCAACAAAAACTGAACAACTGAATTTGAAAAATAAAGCACAACATACCGTCTTGGAATCTAATTCATGGTGGGGTTGAGCTAATACTTTATCTACACTTGCAGGATCTGCAAACGTAACAAAGCCGAAGCCTCTGAAATCAGACAAAGAACAAGAGAAATGACAATGAGTGCTAAACATGAAGCACAGATGCAACGTGAAAATTAAAACACCACACTTATTAACAAATTAAAAAGAAAAAAAAAAAAAAGAAAAAGAAAAGCATGCATTAGGGTGAAGGGCTAGGCACCCTTGTGTGTCCTCAAAGCAACAGTATATAACTTGGCATTGGCACAGAGAATGCCAGCTGGATAGGGCAACAGTACAGTTTTTGGACAAGTTTTTATTATTTCTCTTACAGTTCCCTCTGTTAGTGAAATCCTGAAAAAAGGGGTGTGGGCTAATAGAGGGGGAAAATAACCTGGATACAGTATTACAGGCACAAAGATAACACTAGTTAACCATGTCTGCAACAATGAAACAATTCAGCACTCTGAGTGACACCACACCTGACAGTTTGGCCAGAAAGGAGAGTGGCCCTAAAAGTAAGGGGGCTACTTGATGGAGACGAGGGTGGCCCTAAAAGTAAGGGGGCTACTTGATGGAGGCAAGGGTGGCCCTAAAAGTAAAGGGGCTACTTGATGGTGACGAGGGTGGTCCTAAAAGTAAAGGGGTGGCCCTAAAAGTAAGGGGGTTACTTGATGGTGACCCTAACAGTAAGGGGGCCACTTGATGGAGAAGAGTGTGGCCCTGAAAGTAGGGAGGCTACTTGGAGAAGAGAGTGGCCCTAACAGTAAGGGGGCTACTTGATGGCAACAATGGTGGCTCTAAAAGTAAGGGGGCTACTTGATGGAGAAGAGTGTGGCCCTGAAAGTAAGGGGGCTACTTGATGGAGAAGAGAGTGGCCCTAACAGTAAGGGGGCTACTTGATGGAGAAGAGAGTGGCCCTAACAGTAAGGGGGCTACTTGATGGAGAAGAGAGTGGCCCTAACAGTAAGGGGGCTACTTGATGGCAACAATGGTGGCCCTAAAAGTAAGGGGGCTACTTGATGGAGAAGAGTGTGGCCCTGAAAGTAAGGGGGCTAATTGTTGGAGAGTGGCCCTAACAGTAAGGGGGCTAATTGTTGCAGAAGAGAGTGGCCCTAACAGTAAGGGGGCTAATTGTTGCAGAAGAGAGTGGCCATAACAGTAAGGGGGCTACTTGATGGCGACAAGGGTGTCCCTAACAGTAAGGAGGCTACTTGATGGAGACAAGGGTGGCCCTAACAGTAAGGGGGCTACTTGATGGCGACAAGGGTGGCCCTAACAGTAAGGGGGCTACTTGATGGCGACAAGGGTGTCCCTAACAGTAAGGGGGCTACTTCATGGAGAAGAGAGTGTCCCTAACAGTAAGGGGACTACTTGATGGAGAAGAGAGAGTGTCCCTAACAGTAAGGGGGCTGCATGATGAAGAAGAGAGTGATCCTAACAGTAAGCGGGCTACTTGATTGAGAAGAGAGTGTCCCTAACAGTAAGGGGGCTACTTGATGATGACGAGGGTGGCCATAACAGTAAGGGGGCTACTTGATGGAATATTGAAGCGTAGAATCTCATCAATACTGGCAGGCAGATGTGATTGATTCTTTTTAGAGTGAGTAAACCTCAGTGTGGAGAGGCAGAGATTTTGGCAGCAAGTCAGAGAGACGAGGGGGGTGTGTGCCTGCACAGACGGGAGATTGCATCTTCCCCCTTTAGCCCACTTGTCCAGAGGACATAGCTTCTGGAGAGTACAAAGAAGTTTTTTTCCACGGAGCGAGCTTACCTGGACCGTTTGGTGGTGGGGTCTCTCATCACCATGCACTCTCGGATTTCTCCAAATTTGCTAAAATAGTCTCTGAGGCTATCTGTGCACAAGCATAAAAGGACATGACGGCCGTAAGTAATAGGTCAGAATCAAAAACACATCCCACTACCCCCCCAATCCATCCCATGCCCAAAGAGCCCCAAATAGCGACAGGGGTCGAATAGAGGACTCGGAAAGCAGAAATAAATAAATAAGCGGAGAAGAGAGAGAAGTAGGAGGTTGGAGAGAAGAAGAAGGAGAAGAAGAAGAAGAAGAAGACGGTGGAACAAAGAGCCAGGGAAAAAAAGGGGGGATCACCGGTGCCTGCTTACCTGGGGAGGTCTGCCAGCTCAGCCCGCCGATAAACATTTTACTAGAAGGGGAGGAAAACAGAACACAAGTCAGCACAGATGTCAGATCGGCCATTTTGACGTGTAACTTACAAAAGGGAGAGAGAAGAGAGGAGACAGAGGGTGAGGATGGAGCACACACACTACAGATGACAGGGGAGGAGGCCCACTCTTCTCAGGGAAGGTGACTGTCAACAAGCAGAGATGTGGGGACAAGCCTCCTCTGTGTCCTTGTCCTTCCTAGGAGAGGGGGATGCTACACACACACCATCCCATACAACTTACCCGGGGTCGTGCTGAGAATCATTCGGACTCCCAGAGGTGCTCTGGCTCCCATCTGCCTCCATGTCCCCTTTAAAACTGTTTAAAAAAAAAAAAGAAAAAAAAAAAAAAGAAAAGCTAACTAGTAAAAAAGAAGCCGGTGTTTATATAAAAAGCCCGGATGGAATCCAACAGCAGCCGCAAACTCTTGTCAGGGAAGACTGTCAGTAGCCCCACTCACACACAGTGACAGCAGGCTGTCCTCACTCCTGCACTGGGACTCGCTGTGTGTGTGTGTGTGTATGTGTGTGTCTCAGTCACACAGGGAGAGAGGCAGCAGCTAAGCGAGGAGCCGCTAAGAGAATATTATTGAGCCGGGAAGAAGCTCGTCACACGTGGGATCAGCTCCACATCGCCACGCCTCCTCCCGCCCCCTGTCCGCAGCCCCACCTCCTCTCCCCAGCACGACGGCCATGGGCGGGCTCCTCTCCTATGACATCACACTGCCTTCCTACCTGCCTGGTGTGCTGCGACATCCCCGGCGTCCCTCTAGACGTGTGTGCTCCTTATAGCGGGAATACACGGTTACAAGATCGAAACTGCGTCCGTTCATAGTGCATTTTGTTTGCTTATATCTGTTTATGATGACATTATCGAAGCAAAATGTTAATGTACTATTTTTTTTTTTTTAAATATCTAAAAAAATCCAATAAAAATCTTTGAATTGTAAAAAGCGTTCGTTGGTCGAAATCGTCGCCCCCACATTGACCAATCCAAAAAAAATCTTTAAAAAAGCAATCGATTTCATACGTAGTGTTGACGTCTCACTAGTTCTACTAGTTCTGCTAATACGTGATAATGTTCAAGAGATGTTTTACGGGTGACCTTCACACCAACGAATATAATATTGTTCGTTCGCAAATGATACGACACTATTTTTTCAATCAGACTTTTTCGTTTACAATACCGATATCGGGTATTACTTGCTGGGCATCAACGTGTAGAAAGTCGACCGATCGTTTGCAGAACGGAAAATTTTCACCCTATTTTCCTGCCATTAGTTACGGCCCGTACATACGATCCAAAAATCGGGGGGTTTTTTGGTTACTGGTCTCAGATCGAAAAATAAAGAGTTTACTAAAGTTCCGAAAATTTTTGGACAACAGCATAAAAATCCGTAAGTGATGTAATGTTTTGTAGTGTATTTGTATTGTATTGTCATATGACAACTGTACTGATTAAAGCCTGGTACACTCAATGAGATTATCAGATTATTATTATTAATATTATTCACGATTTATATAGCGCCAACAGTTTATGCATCGCTTTACAATGTAGAGGTGGGGCAACACAATTACAGTACAGAAGGGACAGGAGGGCCCTGCTCGTAGAGTTTACATTCTAATCAGATGAATGATTGTCAGTTTTTTTTTTTGTTCTATGCTACTCTCATATCGAAAAAACAAAAAGGTTACTAGGTATTAGGTATTTTCGAATTACAACTGTACTGTTTAAACGAAAAATCGTACAATCTGGTATTGTATGAGAAAAAAATTTGCGTTTGTCCCTTCGGAAAATTTCAGACGACTGTGTACTGGCGATCAGATTATCGCACGATCACTTCGAAAGGGGTATTTTTGTACGATATTCCTATTGTATGTATGGGGCTTAAATGAAAATTGGATGTCCTCGTACCATATTAGAAATTTTTTTTGTGTTTGTTTCTTCGGAAAATTTCAGCTGTGTACTAATGATCAGATTATCATATGATCAAACGCAGTATTTTTTGTAAGATGTTCTGACCTTTTTCGTGCTAGCCCATTGGATAATATGAGATGAATTGTCGTTATCAGCTCTTGAAAGCTGCGTACTAACCATCAGATTATCGTATGATCGCATCGAGTGCAGTATTTTTAGAACATGTTTCAGATCGTGTGTACAAGCCATTAGAAGTGATCGTACAATGATCTGATCATTAATACATGGCTTTCAAGTGCTGTTCATGACAGTTTACCTGAAATTATCCAAAGGGACAAACACAAACATTTTTCTTGTATGATACCAGACCATACGATTTTTCTTTATTCAGTATAGTATTCGTCCCAAAAAATTAAATAAAAATTAAGAAGAGCAAGACCACGCATGCTCAAAACAAAAGAATACAATACATGACATCACTTCCAAAGTTGTATTCTGCCATATGAGAATTTTCGTAACGTTAGTAACCTCTTCATTTTCAATATGGAGATTAGCATGGGAAATAAAAAAGGACGATTATTCGTCCGATAATCTCATTATGTGTACAAGGCTTTATGCATGTGTCTAAACGCAGCACAATGAGCCATTTCACATTGATCAGTTTTTCAATTAAAAAAAAGCAGGAGAAAAATACATGCAAAATGTTATCCCTTTAACCCCTTGGCGCCGAAGTAACATAAATATGCGGCCTAACTGAACTGGGCTTTTTTCGGTGGGGCCGCATATTTGCGTATCTCCCATGTGGGCGCGCTCCAAGCTCAGAGACTGGGGTCCCACCGAAAGCCCCGATCCCATTCTAACGATTGGGACCTGGAACTACTGATTCCGGGTCACCTGGTCGCTGTGTTAGCCTCTGACTGGCTATCACAGTGATCAGTCACTGTGAAGCCCGCCCCTGTGTTTTCTATCTCTGTGACTAGATGAGAAAGACACAGTTCTCTGTCCTTGCTTAGAGAAAAAAAAAAGGTGTGTGTAGAAAAATAATAATAATAATAATGAAAAAAAATAAAATTAAAAAAATACCTAGATCCATGTTTGATCTAGGTCAGTGCAAGGGTTATGCAATTATTACAGGCAGAAAAAAAACCCTACCAAACTCATGTTTTTGAGAGGAGCTTTCGAGCAG
The DNA here is from genome assembly GCA_028564925.1 of Lithobates sylvaticus. Classification (NCBI taxonomy): domain Eukaryota; kingdom Metazoa; phylum Chordata; class Amphibia; order Anura; family Ranidae; genus Lithobates; species Lithobates sylvaticus. The sequence continues at coordinate 370,986,190 of CM053027.1, forward strand.
AAAAGATGCCTAAGTGCCCAAAAACATGCAAAAGAGTGTGAAAAAGCACATAAAAGCTCAATAAAGTGCAAAAACACACACAAAAAAGGAAAAATTAGGGGAGGGTTTGTGAAAAATAAAAACTTATGCTCAAAATAAGCTCAATAAAAACATGCAAAACAGCACAAAAAAAGCACAATCTTCTTCAAGCTTAGGCAGAGAAATAAACGCTCAAATGCCTGTAAAAGCAGCTTTTTTTTATTTATTTTAAGCTGCAGTGTGCATGATCCCTTAGTGTTTGGGTCTAGGTCAGGGTCAAAGGTCAAGGTCAGGGTCAGTTTCTTTTATTTATTTTTAATTAGTACCAATGTCAGTGTGTTAGGTAGGATAAAGAAAAAAGGAAAATGCGCACTATTGTTTTTGGGCTGTACTACAGATACAAACATCAACTAACATACAAATTTGAGGTATCACTGTGATGAGCAGGAGAATTTATTTTGTGGTGTTCTTTGGTGGTAGGTTATGGTAGTAGCAAGAAATATACAGCTACATTAAAAAAAAAAAATGTTTTTTTTTTTTTTTTTTTTACTATTTTGGAGATGTCCATTACCATTTTCCACCAAAGGAAAGCCCAATTTGTTCTGAAAAAAAAAAAAAAAAAACGAAATATAATCCACCTGGATATACAAAGTAGTTGTGATGATATGTACAGTTTTACTAACACATGCCAAAGTTACAAAACTGGGCTTAGGCTTTTAGATTTGTTTTACCCTTTACCCATTTCCACACTTTGTTTTACCCTTAGGCGCGGAGGGGTTAAGGGACGATTTACAGCGTAAAAACACAGCCCGGATGCTTTTTGCATGCGTGTTTTTGATGCCTTTTTTCCTTTTTTTTTCTTCACCTTAAGTAAGGACATGTGTGCATTCTGGTGTGTTTTTGTCTTACCGCGTTCCAGTACAGTTCAGTGCAAAAAAAATGCAGCACATGGTACTTTTTTCGGTAACTGGAACACACCAGGAAATTGACTGCACTGATGTGAACTATGCCATTGGAAACCATGTAAACTACTAGCCATGCAGTTTTGTTGCAGAACAAAAAAAACACACTGGGCTGCATGTGGTATGTACCAGCCCTTAATTCTATGGAACTCTTTACACCGACCAGTTGGGATTCAGTTGCGTTTTTAAGCCCTGGTCCACACCTATCCAGGTTGTGGTTGATGCATTTTCCAGGTGCGTTTTGCTTTTTTTTCACTCGTGTTTTGATGTGTTTTGCTTTTTTAGGAGGTGTCTGCTGTCTTGCGGGAGAAACCAGCAATGTTATTTAAAAAAAAAAAATTGTCTTCTATTGTATGCGCAAAAAAAGTTCAAAAAACACATTTTCAAAAATGAAAAAAAAATGCAGCAGAAATGCATCAAAAATGCAAGCACTGCGTTTTTGATGTGTTTTTTATACCTTTCCACTGCGTTTCTATTGAAGCCTAAGGAACCAAAAACACAACCTGCTGCAGGGAAAAAAAGTCCCGGACTCTTTCCTAAAAACGCACTGGTGGAAAACTCACAGATGTAAACGTGACGCATAGGAAGCCATGCTAAATGGGCTGTTGCAAAACTGAAAATGCACTGAAAAATGCATGCGTGTGAACGAGGCCTTAAAGTCCTGCTTGCTGCATTTTTGGTGTAAAAAAATGTAGCTCTCCATTAAAATTAATATAAAATGTGTCAAAAACACACAGCAGCTGCGTATTTGGCACTTTTCTGAGGCCGGGTTCACACTGTCTTCACATGCGGCTCACGGCACAGGTCTGGTGCGTCCCTGTTCCCCGTTTCAGGGACGAATCAGGCCTGAATTTTTGCCTGAATTCGGCCCTGAAACTGAGCCAAAGACGCACAGCGTTCCTGTGCAATCCTCCCCGCAGCCGCCACGGAGATGTGTGAACCGGCTCCATTGAGAGTCGGTCACAATCTCCTGTCATGTGAATTGGTTGCAGGGAAACCCTCATCCAATTCTCACTACTGTGAACTCCGCCTTAGTCACATGTCTATTTTTCACAAGCGCATGCTGAGAATCAGTCAACCAAAAAACATGCCCGAAATGCATCTAAAACCCATATGTGATTTTGATGCGTTTTCTTCTTCTTCAACAAAGCAGTGTTTAAGCAGCCTATAGAAATCTATGTGAAGTGCGTTTAGCGACATACAAAAAATCAGGATGGAGCTTAGTCTGGGGCCAGACATATCTACAGATCTTATGCATATTAATGCATATCTGCATAAAGTCATCAGAAGAATCGTACACATCTAAACGTGAGTACTTAGGCGCATAGTTTAGGCTAGGTTCAGATTATCGTGGTTTCCCTGCAGCCACGTTTTTCACGTTCATTTGAACTGGCTGCTGTACTTACAGAAAAGGCAGGGAAAAGGCCCCTGCAACTTTTCCAAAATCGCAGCTACAGGGAATCCCAGCACAGGAAAACTCACTGCGGTTTCCAGTGCATGGGGGTATCATGAAGACTTAATCTGCTAACAGCAGTGTGCTTTTGCTGCTGGTGCGGGAAAGCATGCGATTTACATGCATGTGAACTTAGCCTACCATAGGATCTTCTGCTAGCTGTGCTGGCAAGAACCCACATCCCTTGCAGGAAAGACACATATGACCGTGTGAATTAGCCCTTATGGTGGCCATACACATGTCGCAAAATGACTTTTCTGATTGATTGCCCCCAATAAGAATATTGATTCATAGTCAACAACACATTCGATCCATATGGCACGCACAGGGAAGCGTATACAATCAATAGTTGAAAGATACGATCGTAAATTATGGATCGCATTACTGTTTCCACATGCAGTCTCATAATCTGATCAATTGAAATATAACTGAATTCATTAACAAAGCATCTCAGTACTGTTGATCAGTGCAACACGATCAATCATTTGAAGTTTGATTGAATCCAATCTATATCGAATCGTTCAGAAGGCAAGCTATGTCTATCTGATTGTTTGCAGATTCAACTGTTTTCATAGAATAGCACACTGATTAGATAATAAAATCAAAGCGTGCATGACCACCATTAGGCTGGATTCACACCTGAGCTGAAGGGCTGTTTAGGTGATTTTAACCGTTTCTATTTGATAATTTTTGCAGGTGTAGGACTCCATTCACACTTGTGCGATTTGTTGTGCGACTTTGGACATCAAAGTCGATTGGCAAATCGCACCCTATTCTTTTCAATGGCATCCATTCAAATTGGTGCTACTTAAAGTCGCAGCAACTTTGGTGGGACTTTTGATGCATCTTAGATTCATTGAGTGTAAAGTCGGATCAAAGTCGTACAGGAAATCGTGCCCCTTTGGTGACGTGCTAATGTGAATGGAGCCTAAACGAGTGTATCAGAAGTTCAGAAGTGTATTTCAAGCATTACCTGGTCATTCAAGCTTCAGGGGTTTTTGTTATAGCAAATAGAAAGCAGTAGAGGGAGGAGGCCAGTTCAGGCTAAAAGAATGCTCAAAATACAACTGAAAAAAATGGGCAAAAGCGCTCAATTCACCCTTTAAGCCCTGGTTCACATTGGTGCGTTTTGACATGCGATTTGACATGTCAAATCGACGGCAATTGCCGACGATGGCACCGCTCTAATCAGTGCGATGCTACATTTGCAGCGCTGCACCGATATCCAAAAGTAGTTTCTGTACTACTTTTTGCGATTTCGGGGTGCGATTTCCATTGACATCTGTGCAGAAAACCGCACAGATGTCAGTGAAATTGCCGCTGAAATCAGGACTGACATGCGGGAGTGACAATCCCGTGAGTGACCTCATGGGATTGTCATCCATTCCATATAAAATCAATTTACGTTTTAATGGAAGGTTATGACTGTAACACTGGGTTCACTCTTGTGCGGGTCGGGAATGCTTGCAAAATCATGCACGTTTCTGATTCGCAGGTAAAATGTGTTGCTCTTTAGCAGACGCTCAGGGTGCCATAAATTCTTAATGGCAAAACGCCCGTGTTTTTGTGCGCATAAAGGGGCATGGTGTCGCAGCACCATGCGGTTCGTTAGAGCCTTTTTTACCAGTGCTTCATGCCTATAGGGCAGTGATGGCAAACCTTGGTACCCCAGATGTTTTGGAACGACATTTCTCATGATGTTCTTGCACTCTGTAGTGTAGTTGAGCGTCATGAGAAATGTAGTTCTAACACATCTGGGGTGCCAAGGTTTGCCATCACTGCTATAGGGCATCCCTTTGAAATGAATAGGTTGCCTTAGTTACACTCAGAATGCCTGCTGTGATGTGAACCTAGGCTAAGGTGGGAAGCAATGGGGCAGCAAATTCAGATTACATTTTTGCTGTCATGTGAAGATGTACCTAAATGAAATTGATGTCCTTTTTTTCCCACAAATATAGTTTTTTTTGGTGGTATTTGGTGTTTTTTCTTTTTTTTGCACTATAAACAAAAAAAAGACAGACTTTTGCTATAAAACATATCCAATAAAAAATTATTTTTTTAAATTACATTTCTTCATCAATTTAGACCAATATGTATTCTGCTACAAATTTGTGATTAAAAAAAATCCCAATAAGCATAAATGCGCAAAAGTTATTTTGTCTACAAACTGGGATATTTTTATTTATTTTTAAAAAAAAATTATACTAGTGATAGCAATCTGCGACCTTTAGTGGGATTGCGATATTACGACAGACATTCGGACACTAACTGACACTTTTGACACTTTTTTGGGAAGCAGTAACACTAATACAGTGATCAGTGCTAAAAATATGCACTGTCACTGTACTAATGACACTGACTGGGAAGGGGTTAAACATCAGGGGTGATCAAAGGTTTAACTGTGTGCCTAACCAGTGTTTTTCTAAACTGTGGGAGGTTCTTTTACTAAGGGAAGACCTGGATCCATGTCCCTGCTTTGCAGAGACACAGGATCCATGCCTTCCCCCCTGTCAGAACGGTAATCTGCCTTGTTTACATAGGCAGATTGCAATTCTGTCTCTGTGGCTGATGATCGCTAGGTTACGGCTGACAGCGAGTCTGCTCTACCCGCTGATCGGCTCCTGCTGCGTGCAATCACAGCGCAAGCGAGCTGGTGGCCATGCGCATTCGCTTCCCCTACCCAGAAGTGTCATATAATGTACTAGGTAAGTGATCTGGCACAGCCAAGCTGCCTTGCCACCATATATGTAGGTTATAGGGTTGGCAGGTGGTTCAAGCTAAAGGTCTGTGAATGGAGGATGGGTGGATGAATGACAGGATCCATCTCCTTCCAATAGCAATGCTTGATTGAGTTCTGCGGACAGGAAGAACGGATGAAGGGGAGGGTGAGTGGTGCTTCACAGATGCAGTCGCTGATCTTAACCCCCACAGTCCAGAAGATCAGTCCTGTGTACCGTATCCGGCATCGGTGGAGGGAAGACTTCTACAACACGTAGCAGCCAGCAGGACATTCTACACGCTTCATTAGAGGTACGTTATGTCCCTAGTGCTCCGGCCACAGCTAATTTTATAACTTCAGGTTTAAAGACTAAGCATGTTGGACTGTTTATGGTTAACAAGGGTTTTTGTTTGGCAATAAAAGTTAAAGTTTAATTTGTGGTCAAATTGTTTAAACTCAATATAGGGGCCGCGGCCTAAAGTTTTTCCCACAGCACTTGTGGCGTTCTTTGTCTTTATGATTCAGGTATGCTTTCACAGTATTTGGCTGATAATGGGGGGTACAATCCCATGGCTGGATTGGCATTATTTTGAAGTGTATCGCTTGTCTGTAAAACAATCCTACACATGCTTCCCCATGGTGACGTGTACATCCTGTAGTGAGTAGTAATAGTATGTAGTATGAGGCGGGAGAAACCACAGTGAGTGGCAGCTTGTACATTCACACAAGCAAAAGTATCTGGCGTCTTTTCAAGAAACAAGCCACTGAAATGGTAAGTACTTTTCTTACAGGTATATATATATATGGAGGCACTCATGCAGGCTTGTTCCAGAGCCGCGCTCTGTGGCTCGGCCCCGCCCCCCTTTCCTTCCTCACAGGCTGTGAATGATGGCAGCAGGAGCCAATGGCTCCCAATGCTGCATCCATGTCCAGTGAGGAGAGAGAGAGAGAGAGACGCTTTTCTCTGACACATCGCTTGATCGAGTATGAGACTCAGTTCACATACTGTATATATGTTTTGAACCACATCCGATTTGCATAACAAGTGACCGGGCAGCATTTTCGAAGGCAGCCAGTTCACACATATGCGGGGCGGCCGTGTTGCAGTTTTAAAAAGAGTCCTGTGCATTTTTCAGTGTGGTTCAGGTGCAATTTCAGGTAAATTTGCACCTAAACTGGTGAACAGAACAGCACCGAATCCCCGCGCTGGAACCGTGGATGCATATATGTAAACCCATCCTGAGGGAGGGCTGGGAGGGGGAAGCTGCACACAGGTTTTTTTTTTTACTTTAATGCAGAGAGTGCAATAAAGAGTTGTAAAGTCAGAATATTTTTTTATCTTAATGCATTATATGCATTAAGATAAAAAGCCTTCTGTGTGCAGCAGCCCCCCTCAGCCCCCCTAATACTTACTTGAGCCCATCACTATCCAGCGATGTCCATGAGTGTCTTGGCCATCCGAGACTCTCCCTCCTGGCTGAGACACAGCAGCAGCGCCATTGGTTCCCACTGCTGCCAATCAAAGTAATTTAGTCAATCAGGGGGCGGGGCCAGGACACATCTTCATGTCTGAATGGACACAGGGAGCTGTGACTTGGCTTGGAGGGGCCAGGAGCTCAGAAAAGTGACCTGAGAAGAGAAGGATCTGGGCTGCTCTGTGCAAATCCACCTAGACAGAGCAGGTAAGTATGACATGTTTGGTTTTTTTGAACAAAAAAAAAATAGACTTTAGGCTGGTTTCACATATGAGCCACATGTCACTGTTTCAGGTCTGATTTCAGCCCGAATTTTGTGCTGAATTTGGACGTGAAACGGACCAAAAGACGCACAGCGTTTTTGTGCAAATCACTAGACCCGCTGTGGAGATATGTGAACCGGCTCCATAGAGAGCTGGTCAAAATCTCCCGCTATTGTGAATTGGATCCAATTCACAATGGTGTGAACCCAGCCTGACAATCACTTTTAAGCGGAGTTCCGTCCAAAAATGTAACTTCCGCTTATCCGGTTCCTGTCCCCCTCCGGTGTCACATTTGGCACCTTTCAGGGGGGAGCAGATACCTGTCTAATACAGGTATTTGCTCCCACTTCCGACGATAGATCGCCGCAGAATCTGCGGCGATCTATGCCATGTCTGGCCCCTCCTCCATCCCCTCCGCTGTCTTCTGGGAGACACACAGGTCCCAGAAGACAGCAGGGACCAGTCAGGACACGCAGCGCCACTCGCACATGCGCAGTAGGGAACCAGACTGTGAAGCCATAAGACTTCACTTCCTTATTCCCTTACTGAAGATGCCGGTGCCTGAGGGACAGGTCGGCTTTGGATGAGGACATTATGGGTGCCCTGGACAGGTAAGTGTACTTATTTTAAAAGTCAGCAGCTGCGGTATTTGTAGCTGCTGACTTTAAAAAAAAAAATTTCGGCGGAACTCCACTTTAAGGTAAAAAACCTTCTGCCTTTATAACCACTTTAAATTGATGACCCCACTACAGCAAAGCAGAAGTACTGCATATCAAACTCTGCACCCCGTGTTAAAAATATTGCAGACATGAAGCAATGTGTTATGGTAACAGCATCTGTATAGCTCTATCCAGCTGCATTGGGACAGTTCTGGGGGGGGGGGGTAGGGGGGGGGGGCAGTAAAACCACAGCTCAGCCACCCATTTTTAGTGCCTCTCCAGCCTCCCATCTGAATGAGCACCTATGATCTATCCAACAAATAATATTTTTTACAAAACTTTATAGAGCTCATTTACATGGGTGCTCAGCCCCGTACAGAATGAAGGCCTTTTGTTCCTTTTTGTGTTCTAGCACTGAGCTGTGTGCAGGCAGCCCATATTAGTGAATGGGCATACAGTACATTGGCTGTACGGCTCACCTGCACAGCCGAGTATGACGGGGACACGTGCACAGCCCTGGATGTACAGATTCAGCACCAGGGTCTATGCACCCATCCCTGCATCCCAATCACACTCCGCTGTGTGCGTTTACAGCCCGTGAATATCCATTCAGTAATATGGGCTGCCTGCACACAGCTCAGTGCTAGGATAGAAAAGGTTAACAAAGGGCTCTTCATGCTGTCCAGGGCTGAGCGCCCATGTGAATGAGCCCATAATGGGAGAAGCAGCTGTGATTAAATAAATATAATATGCACATACACAACCAGCACTAAAGTTCAAATATGTGCTACAAATAATATACAATGTTCCAAAGTCCACAGCCTTTCTGTGTAACTGTTTCATTCACCACACAAAGAATGTCTTGAGCTGACATGGTCACTTTGAAGTGAACCTGTGCTTTGCTCAATGCAGGAAAAGCAACAAGTTCATTTTAACGTTTGCCCTGTCCAGCTCTGTTGGACACTCTGTCCTCAGAACATTTTGTATTATTTAGTGCATGGGCGGGTTACAATTTCTCTCACGTTTTTATTGCCTTTTGTCAGGACAGCATCTGTTCAATGGGGAAAACAGGTTAAAGCTGCTCATAGATGGATCAAAATTTGGCTGGTGCAGCAGGGACCAGCCGAATTTCAATTCATGTATGGGCACTGTGATTGTACAGAAGTCAATCCACCAAAATCGACTTCTGTACAACCGCACTGATGGATTTTCCCCGCTCGATCAGCACTGCTGGCTGATCAGTGTATTCTGATGGCAGGGAAGTCTCCCCTCTGTCAGCAGTGTGTGGATGGGGAAATCAGGTCAGTTTTTTTCATTCAACCCGCTGGTTGAACAAAAAAAAAAAAAATGGATTCACCTATGTGCAGCTTAAGGCCTTTCACAAGTGTGAGTTCTCGTGCGTTTGCCGTTGCACTGCAATGCACAGCAAAGGAAATCACATGAAACCCATATGGTGCCTGCTCATCTTAAAGTGGAGGTTCACCCAAAAATGGAACTACCGCTTTAAGGGAAGGTGACCCCCTGACATGCCACATCTGGCATGTCATTTTTGGGGAGGGGGGGCGGAAACCCTCTTTTTAGTGGGTTCCAGCTCCCACTTCCTCCTGGGGCACAGCGGCGTCGGAAGTAAGTTTAGCTCTCCCCCCTTCCTCTCGGCAATCATCTGGGACACGTCACAGGTCCCAGATGACTGCCCGGCCAGTCACAGCGTGCAGCGCGGCTCGCACGAGCGCAGTGCGTGCCCGGCTGTGAAGCCACGGCCGGGTGCCCGCAGTGACAATGCCAGGACGACAGAGAGGAGGGGGAGACGAGCAGGGCTTCATTCCCCCACATCGCTGGACCCTGGGACAGGTAAGTGTCCGATTATTAAAAGTCAGCAGCTGCAGTATTTGTAGTCCGCTTTAATACTATATGGTGCAGTGCGATTTTTGAAAAGATCCAGGTGTTTCTTTTGGTGCAGCATAGTGCATTTTTTGGTGCCATAGACTTCAATAGGAGTGCATAAAAAGAGCATGAAAAATGCCTGTTCATGGTGCGTTTTTGGTAAGGTTTTGTGTTTAAGAACCAGTCTCCTCCTACAAAAAAAATAAAAAATTAAGCACCTGATAAAGCAGCAGCACTAGTGTGAATTTAGGCTTAAGCCTGGTACACACTATTATTTTTTTTCTTTGTTCAACCCAGCAGGCTTCGGGAGTGAGGATCCGCTGTACTAACTATGCGATGTTAGCACAGAAATCTCCCCCGCTGAGCTATTACGTTCTGATAGGGGGGCACCCCCCCAAAAAAAATGTTTTAGTTTGGGTACAGGGTTGCATGACCACGCAATTGTCATTCAAAGTGTGACAGCTCTGAAAGCGGAAGATTGGCCTGGGCAGAAATGGGGTAAAAGTGCCTGGTATTGAAGAGAACCTGTAACCAACTTAAAATTTGCAGGTAAAAGCTTTGAAAAATCACATATTTTAACTGCTTACATGTAGCATTTTCCCAACCCATACATTATTTTTTATTACCTTGCAAGGTGTCTCTTAATTTTCTAGAAAACTACCTCAGGAAGCGTCAGTTCCCAAGTGCAGTCCCCATTCTCCTTGCATAGCATTGCCCTCTCCTCTTCTGGGAGTGTCTACTGTGCTGGTCAAGCTCCTTTACCCCTCCCTTCACCTACATTTATATAGCTAAAGCAGTAGTAAACATCACTTGGTCACTTATACCTACAGGCAAGCCTATAATAAAGCTCACCTTAAGATACAATGAATATCTCCTAAATGTGCCCAATTTCTGCAACTGGTGACGTCACCAGCCCATGCACACTGCACTCTGAGTTGAGGGCACACTGAATGTGCCATCAATCCAGAGTGCTGTGCCACTGCCATGACTCCTGTGCTCATGCATGAGAGAGTAATGTCATCGCAGCTCGGCCATCGAATTGGACCCAGAAGGAAGCAGGGGTGAAGATAAAAGCCCTGTCACTGGTGACAGTGCGCCACCTTGAGGCATCCATTTTATAGGTAAGTCTGTCATAATGTGCTAGTATAGGGTGCATACTAGCACATTAGGCTTGCAGGGAGACCATTTCTTTTTACTTTACTACCACTTTAATGTTTTCAGTTGTATTAATTCTCTTTAATAGCAAGAAACTTTATGTGGAAATAAAAAAAATGTTTATCTGTCTAGAACTGCATTGTAAAAAAAATGAAAGCTTATCCCTAGTATTCAGATCTGTAATTTCATTGTCTAGGATTTAAGGATACAGAAACCATTCCAGTTTTCAGGAAGAGGTTGTATGAGCAAGCGGCATGGTAGTCCTTTAACTATGAAGTGGAGAGACACTGCTATGAGCATCTTCTTTACGTTCAAAACAAGAAAATATATCACAGAGGGCATTTTAGGGTCCTTATAGTATTGGAGATGCCATGTCATTGAGGTATAATATAATATATATATTGTAGTTGACCATAGTTACAAATCGTGTCGTATATCATCGGGAACGCTACAGGATACCAGATGTCATGCGAGACCTCATAAATCACGAGTGATGCACATGACATTGAAGGCATGCAAATGACATTGACAGATCTTACAGGGTATATTGTCTATGAAGGGATGCCAACTATCACAAAGGGATGCTGGATTCCAGATATCAGGGAAAGCCAAACAACACATTGAAATGTCACATGACAGGCGATTCTGAGCATGCCCTGTACTAATGAAGGGTGCTGTGTACTAATGGAATACGTAAAATCATCTAAAGGAATACAAATAAAACCTCCAGTGTTTTTGCAATATCCAAAATGTTACTTTTCTAGATTATGCTTTATATATTATAACTAAAGGCAAACTTTCTTTTTTTTTTTTTTTTTTTTTTAATACTGCAGAGGGATTAGAATGCTTGCCAGTTTTTATTGCTCCCTGTGCCCCATTAAGGAGATTTGCCCTCTCTATTTGTCCTGTTTACCATTATCATTGAAAGTAAAAGAAATACCCAAAGTTTGGGTTGTCCCCAGAAAAGTAATAGAGGTAAAGTCTACCAATGGGGACGCTAGTTCTGGTAACTTGCGGTTCCCCAAGAAACTCCCTTTAATTTGCAGAAATTTCCTCTCACTTCCTGTTTGGCTATGCAACAGGAAGTGATGGGAAATCTCCGCAATGGGACAGAGATGGTGAAAAAAAAAATATGACAGGGGTTATAAACCCTCCTTACTCTATCCAAAATGGAAAGAAAAATGTTGCCTATAGTTCTACTTTAAGGCTGGATTCATACTTGTATGTTGCTGTAAAACTCAGTTTACTGTGTGCTACAGCTAGTTACACGAAAACATGGTACTATGGGGGTTATTTACAAAAAGCAAATCCACTTTGCACTACAAGTGCACTTGGAAGTGCAGTTGCTTAAAATCTTAGGGGAAGATCTGAAATGAGGGGAAGCTCTGCTGATTTTATCATCCAATCATGTGCAAGCTAAAATGCTGTTTTTTAGTTTCCTTGCATGTCCCCCTCGGATCTACAGCGACTTTACTTCCAAGTGCACTTGTAGTGCAAAGTGGATTTGCCTTTAGTAAATAACGTCCTATGTGTGTTGCATTGTGGTGCCATTCCTTTTTTTTATTATTATTTTCAACATTTCAGAAAATTCCAAACATTATCTTGAAGCATATACTATGTAATTTATCTTATCAGTTCCTGTCCTCTACCCTCCAATAGCCAAATAGAGGGAAGGGGGGCGGGAACCACACAAAAGGAAAAAGAGAAGAAAAAAAGAGGGAAAGAGGAAAAAAAAAATAATAAAAAAAAATTCAGAAGGAAGAAAAAGAAGAGGGAGGTTGGGGGGAGCTTATGACAAATGTAAATATAGAACTATTGGGGAGGTACAAAAACTATAAGGTTAATCAATATTAATTAATAAGTCATACTCTGACTCAATATAAATGTGGTTTGGGAACAGCATTGCATGACCGTGAAATTACCAGTTAAAGTAGCACAGTGCTAAATAGCAAAAAAAATGGCCTGGTCATGAAGGGGGTCAAACCTTCTGGAGCTCAAGTGGTTAACGAAAGACTTTAGTTCCTCTTAAACTGTTTTTGTAGAGTTTCTTCAAGCTTTTTTCCAGCAGAAAAAAATGCTGAATGCTCCTAAATGCTCCTAAATGCTCCTAACCGCTTCTACACGCTACTAAAATGTACTGCACAAACACTAATAAAATGCTAACACTTCTAACTGCTTTTGAAAACGTTTAAATGCTTCTGTCACAGTTGAAATGCCGATGCTGGGGAGAGGAGAAGGAGAGAAGCGAGGGTTTGGCGCGACCACATCACTGGATCATTGGACAGGTGAGTGTGTGTTTATTAAAAGTCAGCATATACACTTTTTGTAGTTACTAACTTGAAAGAATCACAAAAATTACTACAGCTCCACTTTAAAGTCAGCAGCTACAAAAAATGTAGCTGCTGACATTAACTTTTAAAAAAAACGGACACTCACCTGTCCAAGGATCCAGCACTGTCCTCACGCTAGCTGGTTCTTCAACTGCCTTCAAGTGATACTAAAGGTTCATTTTTTTTAAAAAATAACAAACATGTCATACTTACCTCCACTGTGCAGCTAATTTTACACAGAGTGGCCCCCTAACCTTCTCTTCTGGGGGCCCTTGGTGGCTCTCTCGGCTCCTTCCCCCCATTATATAACCCCCTGGGAGAAGCGCTCTGCCGGGGGGTTACCTTGCGGGCACGTTCTCAAGTCCAGCATTTGCGTCCATTGACGCTGAATGCAGGACTCGGCCCCCGGCGGCTGCGTTATTGGATTAGATTGACAGCAGCTGGAGCCAATGGCTGCGCTGCTATCAATCTATCCAATCAACAGCCGAGAACCCCCTAGCAGAGAGACGGCGCGCCCCTGTGGGACAAGTTCGAGGTATCAGGTAAGTAAAACGGGGGGGGGGGGGGTTGCTGGGGGATCGGTCACTGTGTTTTGGTTCTTGCCAGGTGGTCCCCGGCCCTGGCATGTAAACTGTGGGCAGCTGGATGTAACTCTTTGTGGCTTCACAGCTGGCTGCAGACTGCACATGCGCAAGCCTCACTACACTTTGTGAATGGTCCCACTTAGAAAATCTGAGTGGAAGTGGAAATAGGTACCTGTCAAAACTAGGTACCTGTTACTGCCCCCCCCCCCCAAAAAAAAAATTATAATTCAAATATGGCAGTGGGGGGCGGGATTTCCCCTATTAAATGAAGTTGTGCTTTAAAGCGGAGTTCCACCCTAAAGTGGAACTTCCGCTTATCGGATTCCTCCCCCCCTCCGGTGCCACAATTGGCACATTTCAGGGGGGAGGGGGGTGCAGATACCTGTATAATACAGGTATCTGCACCCACTTCCGGGACTAGCATCCCCGCCTCTATCCAAGGATGCCCGTTGTGTCTTGGGAAACACAGTTCCCAGGACACAGCGGGGACCAATAGAGGCGCGCAGCGCGACTCGCGCATGCGCAGTAGGGAACCGGGCAGTGAAGACGTTGCGTCTTCACTTCCTGATTCCCTGACAGAGGATGGCGGCGGGGCAGCCGAGAGAAGAGCGATCGCTTGTCATCTTCTGCCGACACCGCTGGAACCTGGAACAGGTAAGTGTCCATTTATTAAAAGTCAGCAGCTGCAGTATTTGTAGCTGCTGACTTTTAAAAAAAAAATTTCAGGTGGAGCACCGCTTTAAGATCTTTTGCTTGGTATGAGAGAGACTCATTTTCTTATTATATGTTCTCTGACCCCCAACAAGCATGTCGCCAGTGAAATCAATAAAAACTTATTGTGCGTACTGGTTCCAGGTCACAGCTTGGCAGGAATCGAAGCAATGGGATCAGCATGACAGTCCAGCAACATCCAGGATGGGAAGGGGAGCTCAGCAGTGACAGTCTGGTCTCTGGGTATATAGGTCTGGGGAAGTGGCAACACTGATGATCAATAAATAACAGGTTTGTGGCATCCTGTGCCAATAGATACTATTACAATGAGCAGCACAGACAGGGTAATTGTGAAGATGACTATATAATTACAAGATGCTAATAAGTGTGTCATATGTCAGCCATAGTGAGGTCAGTACTGTCAGAGGAGACCCACTCTGCTTCTATGTGATGACAGGCAGCCCTCGGGGGCGAGCGTAGGGTGCGCGCACGTATAAAGGGACGCCGGGGATGCAGTAGTCAGTGTATCGGCGGCTCCAGTTTCTGGGTAGTAACAACAAGCATCATCCTCCTCATCATCACCATAATACTGGCCGTGACGTGCTGCATTGTTTGCACACAGTGGAATCAGGCAGCCTACATCCAGCACTTTACCGGCACCAGCTGCTAAAAATAGGCTGACAAGCGGGGCTGGAGCCCGGCTCTGCTCTTCGGATACACACTGGAGACATCAGCTGAGTGCTGGAGCTAGTATGGAATCAGGAGGACACTTCCTAATGACAAGTCCTGCCTCCCATCTACAGCACCAGCTGCTTGCTCCTATAGTGCAACTTTAAGCCCCGTACACACGATCTGAAAATCGTATGAAAAATATAGATTTCGGAGCGATCGTACGATAATCTGATCGTTAGTAGAGAGCTTTTCGAGAGACGATCAGGACAGTTCATCCGATGTTATTTGATCGGACGTGCACACATTTATTTTTTCCTGTACAATGCCAGATCGTACCATTTTCATTCAATCAGTACAGCTGTCGTTCGAAAACGCAAAACAAGTGCATTGCAACAAATGACATCGCTTCACTGTCGTACGAGAATTTTCGTAAACTCATAAGATTCGATCTGAGATTAGCATGCAAAAAATTAAATAAATGGACGATCATTCGTCCGATAATCTCATCATGTGTACCGGCATTAGGCTAAAGCCTGGTACACACAATTAGATTATCGGACGAACGATCGTCTGTTTTTTTTTGGGCGTGCAATCTCATATTAAAAATGAAGGCTTTACTAAAGTTATGAAAATTCTCGTACGACAGAATCAAAACAAATCGGAAGTGATGTCATATGTTTGCATGTTCTCCCTGCGCCTGCGTGGGTTTCCTCATAAGTTCCAAAAACATGCTGGTAGGTTAATTGGCTTCTGTCCAAAATTGGCCCTAGTATATGAATGTGAGTTGGGCACATGGGCGTCCACAGGTAGGGGCAAGGGGGGTCAAGTGCCCCCCCCTGGAATCAGGGATCAGATCTTAAATTCAGCACACTTGCGTCTCTATCGAGGTGCCGCCCGCCAGTGGGGTGACACATAAAGGTGCTGTCAAGCCTCCCCCTATTAGTGTAGTGTGACTTTGAGCTCTTTTCCCTGCTCAGTCCAGCCGAGAACTTGGCGGTGCTGTGACGGGAAAAAAGCGAGCTGCGGGCTATCAGAGGTTTCCCCCGCTCGCCCCACCCATTCTCCTGTCAGGGAGAAGAGACAGCGGCTCTCACCAGGTTCCCCACCCAGCTTCCTGTCCGCTCCGTTCCTTCCCTATTGGCCATAACTGAGGGCCAATCAAAGGCGACTAGGAGAGGCAAACTTCATGGGACATGTAGTCCCAAAAGATTGGCGGCCCCATTTTTCACAGGGAGGAGGCTACAGCTCGATCAAGAGAGATTGAGAGACTGCAGCCTGGAAAAAAGCTGAGGGAGAGAGTTCTACAGGACAAAGAATAAGGAGTGTGCTGGGCGGAAGCCAGAGAAAGTGCCATGCTGCCCAGCGCCACCAGAGAGAGCCATGCTGCCCAGCGCCACCAGAGAGAGCCATGCTGCCCAGCGCCACCAAAGAGAGCCATGCTGCCCAGCACCACCAGAGAGAGAAAGACTGAGCCACTACCAGGGTACAGACATTCTACACTACTGAACAGAGTCGCCCCCGGGGAACCCAGAGTGAACGATCGTCCGGAGTGATCATTGCTGTAGTTTCGCTGGCCTAAGACCAGAGCACATTTTGCGACAATTGCGCGGTCTTGCGACGTGGCTCCCAAACAAAATTGATGTCCTTCTTTTCTCACAAATAGAGCTTTCTTTTGGTGGTATTTGATTATCTCTGCGGTTTTTATTTTTTACGCTATAAACAAAAATAGAGCGACAAATTTTGAAAAATAACGCATTATTTTTTACATTATGCTATAATAAACATCCCCAAAAAATATATAAAACAACAATTTTAGGCCGATACGTATTCTTTACATATTTTTGACTATAAAAAAATTGCAATAAGCGTTTATTGATTTGCGCAAAAGTTATAGCGTCTACAAAATAGGGGTTTGTTTTATGGCATTTTTATTAATAATTTTTTTTTTTTTACTAGTAATGGCGGCGAGCTGCAATTTTTATCATGACTGCGACATTATGGCAGACACATCGGACAATTTTGACACATTTTTGGGACCATTGTCATTTTTACAGTGATCAGTGCTATAAAATTGCATTGATTACTGTAAAAATGACACTGGCAGTGAAGGGGTTAACCACTAGCTGGCTAGGAAGGGGTTAAGTGTGGTTATGATTCTAACTGTTAGGGGGCAGGCTACATGTGATACATCAATGATCATAGCTCCCGATCACAGGGAGCTATGATCAGTGACAGTGTCACTAATCAGAATGGGAAGATGCTTGTTTACATTAGCATCTCTCCGGACTTCAGCTCCGTGAGACAATCGCGGGTATCCTTGCGGACATCGAGTCCACGGGACCCGCAATCCTACTCATGGAGCTCCTGGCAGAAGGCGCGCTTGTGACCACACAGTGGCAAATTCAAAGGGACGTACCTGTACACCCATTTGCCCAGCTGTGCCATTCTGCCCACGTAAATGTACATGCGGCGGTCGGCAAGTGGTTAAATAAATAATAATATAATAGATGAGCATCTTAATGAGACACAATGTACAGGGATAGGTCTACTTGTAGACACGCACTCACACTCACTCAGGTTGAATTGGATGGACTGGTGTCTTTATTCAACCTTACTATGTAACTATGGGAGTTATTTACGAAAGGCAAATCCACTTTGCACTGCAAGTGCACTTGGAAGTGCAGTCGCTCTACATCTGAGGGGTAGATCTGAAATGAGGGGAAGCTCTGCTGATTTTATCATCCAATGATGTGCAAGCTAAAATGCTGTTTTCTATTTTCCTTGCATGTCCCCCTCAGATCTACAGTGACTTTACTTCCAAGTGCACTTTCAGTGCAAAGTGGATTTTCCTTTAGTAAATAACCCCCTATACGTTGTAGTATATTTGGATTGTATTTTCGAATGGCAACTGTACTGATTAATCAAAAATGGTACAATCTGACATCGTACGAGAACAATTTTCGTGCTTGTCCCATCGGATAATATCAAATGAACTGTCGTGATCGGCTCTGGACAGATCTATGCTAACAATCAGATTATTGTACAATCGATTCAAAAGCAGTATTTTTCATACAATTTTTTCTGATCGTGTGTATGGGCCATAAGGAGTTATTATTTTTGGGCAGGCAGGATTTTGTAATGCAGAAAAGACACGCTTTCTTCTGCATTGAAGTTACTTACCTGTCTGCCCTTGTAAAGTGAGCCGTGCATGCGCAGCTCACTATGCAAATTCAGTAGTGCCAAATCTGACTTAAATTGGTTGAAAAGGCACAAGGTTTTTTTGTCATACCTTCAATCTTCCATGGCCAGGTATGGAATATACATAGTAATTATGGTGTAAGAGTCCCTGGTGCAAAGCTCATGTACAGGGTAGTGTGAACCTCCTATTATATCATATGATTAGATAGTGATTGCTACAAAACTTGATATAATGATAGAAAAAAATAAAAAAAACAATTTCTATAATAAAGTCGGATATTCAAATGGATATTGTGACATTCCACATGTTCAATATCGAATTGACACCAATGATGACCCTTAGGTCGTGAACTAGTGCTATTAGATGTATGTTGCACACACTGCAAAGAAAACAATATTTTTAGTGCTCCCACATAGTAAACATCGATCCCTAAATATATATGTACTCAGAAAAAACACAAAAAACAGTGAACCACAGCAGTGGTAAATAAGAGTCACACCACAGGGTGACCCCACTTAACCTTAATAAAGTCCAAATCCAAAGTCCACCATTAGGCTGGACATGGATATACGTGTTGGTGATAAATAATGTCTCTAAAAAAATATATAATCAAAAAATATATGCAAAGAAAAAAATCAGCATAGAACCACAAAAAACTATGTAAATCAAAAGTTCATAAGATAGTTCGCAACAGTTGAGTGTTGAATTGCACTTTTTCTTATTAACTGTGAATCCCTTCACCGCATAGAGAAACTCTTCTTTCACCCAGGTGATAATAATAGTAAAGCTGGCCGCTTACCAAAAGATGTTGATTGTTTTAACTAAAAAACAATCGCATGCGCTTGTTACAGGGCATAGCCTGTTTGGATACACCAAAGGACACAACTTAGAGACACCTCCTCCTCCTCCTCTCAGATTGGCTCAGATCAGGTCATGGATAGGTATATATGTGGAATTAAAAAGACACTTCATAGTGTAACTTTGCTTTTTTATTTTAAAAACAATATAACAAAAAGCCAAAAGGCCACTCACATTCTCCGGTGCCCGCCCGGCACTGGGGCTGCTCGCTTTGATAAAACCAGTGGTAGGTTGGAAATAGGAAGCTCTCCCTCTGAAAGGATTCCTGGGGTGATCGGCGTGCGTGTCACCTCCTCGCGCCGTCAACCAGCACAAACGGATATCCTGGGAAGCTTGCGTTCAAAGTAGTGATCAGGTACCTGCCCTGTAACAAGCGCATGCGATTGTTTTTTAGTTAAAACAATCAACATCTTTTGGTAAGCGGCCAGCTTTACTATTATTATCACCTGGGTGAAAGAAGAGTTTCTCTATGCGGTGAAGGGATTCACAGTTAATAAGAAAAAGTGCAATTCAACACTCAACTGTTGCGAACTATCTTATGAACTTTTGATTTACATAGTTTTTTGTGGTTCTATGCTGATTTTTTTCTTTGCATATATTTTTTGATTATATATTTTTTTAGAGACATTATTTATCACCAACACGTATATCCATGTCCAGCCTAATGGTGGACTTTGGATTTGGACTTTATTAAGGTTAAGTGGGGTCACCCTGTGGTGTGACTCTTATTTACCACTGCTGTGGTTCACTGTTTTTTGTGTTTTTTCTGAGTACATATATATTTAGGGATCGATGTTTACTATGTGGGAGCACTAAAAATATTGTTTTCTTTGCAGTGTGTGCAACATACATCTAATAGCACTAGTTCACGACCTAAGGGTCATCATTGGTGTCAATTCGATATTGAACATGTGGAATGTCACAATATCCATTTGAATATCCGACTTTATTATAGAAATTGTTTTTTTTATTTTTTTCTATCATTATATCAAGTTTTGTAGCAATCACTATCTAATCATATGATATAATAGGAGGTTCACACTACCCTGTACATGAGCTTTGCACCAGGGACTCTTACACCATAATTAGAGGCACCTACACCTCTTTTTGAGAGTGCATTTTTATATTGTATAATAGTCTTAATTGTTTTTAGATTGTTATAGATTTATAGCGCCCCAAATACCAAAACCTTACCACTCATCAAATCTACGGATTTCAAAGGGAGCAGCTTCATTTAATTGACATTTAATTGTAAGGGGGGTGACAATTTTAGAGTTCTTTTTAGTGCTCTGTCACCACCTTATATCAACATCCTATATTTCATTATATATTTTTTTGATTTTTCAGTCCCTCTCTTCCAAGCGCGGGGTTGAGATAACCCATTTATAGGGGTTATCTACACTTACAATGGAATATACATAAATTAGAGCAGAAGTAGGGTGCTACTACCCAATATGATCAGAAGATTGTTTAGAGCTACCTGCGTGCGGAAAGGCGGTCACACAGCTGCAGTAGCAAGCATGAGAAAAGGTTGTCCGCAACTCCTTGCTTGCTCTTTAAAATCTTCAAAGTGTATTGATTCTCCATAAAAGACACAGACAGTAGATGCAATTGTGTGTCGTTTATGGAGAATCAACACATTTTGAAGATTTTAAAGGGCAAGCAAGGAATGGAATATACATACTGTACTTACATTGGTAAACTAGACTAATATAACTATGCATAAAAAAGAAAAGAAAAAAAAAAAACATGCCTGAAATTCATCTTTAATGTTAAAGTGGAACAATACTCATCTCAGCTCCAGTGATGCGGTGTCCCCGAGCTCCCCGCCCCGCCGCTGACATCTTTGGAGATCCCGGTTCTGTCAGGGGAGAGGAGACTACTAAGTAGGAGCAACGATCTCTCTTCTCCTCTAGTCAGCCACATTCCCCCTCACAGTTAGAACACACATAGGGAACATAATTAACCCCCTTTTATACAGTAATCGGTGAATTTTTATAGCACCAATCGCTGTAAAAAATGTCCGATGTGTCCGTCGCAATGTCGCAGTCCCGATAAAAATCGTAGATAGCCGCCATTACTAGTAAAAAAAATAGATAATAATAAAAATGCCATAAATCTATCCCCTATTTTGTAGATGCTATAACTTTTGCGCAAACCAAACAATATACACTTATTGTGATTTTTTTTATTTACCAAAAATATGTGGAAGAATATATATAATATATCGGCTTAAACTGAGGAAGACATTTTTTTTTTTTTTAATTGGGATATTTATTATAGCAAAAAGTAAATATTGTGTTTTTTTTTTTTCAAAATTGGCACTTTATTTTTGTTTATAGCGCAAAAAATAAAAACCGCAGAGGTGATCAAATAGAACCAAAAGAAAGCTCTATTTGTACCAAACAATATACGCTTATTGTGATTTTTATTTTATTTTTTACCAAAAATATGTAGAAGAATATATATCGGCCTAAACTGAGGAAGACATTTTTTTTTTTTTAATTGGGATATTTATTATAGCAAAAAGTAAAAAATATTGTGTTTTTTTTTTCAAAATAGAGCTTTCTTTTGGTGGTATTTGATCATCTCTGCGTTTTTTATTTTTTGCACTATAAACAAAAAGAAAGCGCCAATTTTGAAAAAAAAAAAAAACACAATATTTTTAACTTTTTGCTATAATAAATATCCCAATTAAAAAAAAAAAAAAATGTCTTCCTCAGTTTAGGCCGATATATATTCTTCTACATATTTTTGGTAAAAAAAAAAAAAATCACAATAAGCGTATATTGTTTGGTTTGCGCAAAAGTTATAGCGTCTACAAAATAGGGGATAGATTTATGGCATTTTTATTATTGTCTATTTTTTTTAAAGGACGTCAATTTTGTTTGGGTACAGTGTCGCACGACCGCGCAATTGTCAGTTAAAGCGACACAGTGCCGTATGGCAAAAAATGGCTCGGTCATTAAGCAGAAAATCTTCCGGGGCTGCTTGCTTGAAGGTAAAAAACCTTCTTTGTGCAGCAGCCCCCCCAGGACCCCCTAATACTTACATGAGCCCCCTCTCAATCCAGCGATGTCCACGAGAGCCTTGGCTTGCACTCCTGATTGGCCATTGGCTCCAGCTGCTGTCAATCACAGCCAGTGAGCCTATCAGGAGACAGAGGGGGCGGGGCCGAGCCACGGCTCCATGTGTGAATGGGCACACAGACCTGTGAGCCAGGAGCAGGTCTGCTTGGGTTCCCCCAAAGCAAGCAGCACTCTGCAGGAGGGAGGGACCAGGAGCGCCGGAGTGGGACCCCAGAAGAGGAGGAGCTGGGCTGCTCTGTGCAAAACCACTGCACAGAGCAGGTAAGTATAACATGTTTGTTATTTTAAATAAAAAACAAAAACAAGACTTTAATATTCCTTTAACTCCTGCACATGCCAATGGAAGCGGCAAACGATCGAGACCCAGAAGCCGTCTGTCCAAAGGTGTCAGCGGCGGGGTGGGGAGCTCAAGGACACTGCATCGCTGGAGCTGATGTGAGTATTGACAATAACCTTAAAGCTGAATCCCAGGCATGTTTTTTTTTTTATGCATAGTTACAGTATATTGGTCTAGTTTGGACATATCTAAGTACAGTATGTATATTCCATACCTGACCAATTCTTGTGGAAGCTGGCAATAATTGTAGTAGGTACTTTTACTATAATAATTCTCACTGTCTTCCAGAACCCATGCTGAGCAGCTTCCCTGCTGCATGGGGAACACAGGAGCTCACTCACTCAGCACGAGCGCCATTCAGAGAACACTTTGCATTTTAAATAATTAATGCAAAACCTTCCCTGACTGGAAGAGATGGAGAGGCAAGAAAGAGATGTAACGATCTCCACCTCATCCACTCGAAGAACGCCTTGCAGTGCCTGAGTAAAAATGCAAAGTGTTTCCTCAATGTGTGCCCAACACCCAGAGAGCAACCTCCTGTGGTTACTGTGCAGAAGGGTAGCCACAAAACCTGGAAATCAGCTCTAGGTCCCATTCACATGTGCATATAGTGCTAACGTGCATTTTTTCCGCACTATTGTATGGTACATTTTTTATGTGACAGCATAGGGCAGCCCATTCATGTGAATGAGCTGTCCTACATGTGACAAATGTTGCAAAGTAGCTCATGGAGCATTTTGCCATGTTTGTTTTTTTTTGTAACACTTGTTTTGCTGCGTTTGTCGAAAATTTTTGTACATGGCAAAATGAATATTGGCCTCTTGCACTTAGGGTGCCCTTAACAATTAATAGCACTGCAAGCGTGACATGAGTTTTTATGTTTCTGCTTGTGTTCCCAGAACACGCAGATGTCAATAGAGCCTTGTTGTCAATGATTACTTTTGGGGCTGAGAGGTACCTTGTAAGCAGTTAGAAAATAAGGGCTCATGCAAATACAGTGACTTGAAAAAGTATTCATACTTCTTTAAATTTTCCACATTTTGTCATCTTACAACCAAAAACGTAAATGTATTTTATTGGGATTTTATGTGATAGACCAACACAAAGTGGCACATAATTGTGAAGTAGAAGGAAGATGATAAATAGTTTTCAAAATTTTTTTACAAATAAATATCTGAAAAGTGGGGCGTGTATTTGTATTCAGCCCCCTTTACTCTGATACCCCTAACTAAAATCGAGTGGAACCAATTGCCTTCGGAAATCACCTAATTAGTAAATAGAGTCCATCTGTGTGTAATTTAATCTCAGTATAAATACAGCTGTTCTGTGAAGCCCTCAGGGCCAGCAGACAGGTCAGGGATAAAGTTGTGGAGAAGTTTAAAGCAGGGTTAGGTTATAAAAAAATCCCAAGCTTTGAACATCTCACCGAGCACTGTTCAATCCATCATCTGAAAATGGAAAGAGTATGGCACAACTGCAAACCTACCAAGAAATGGCCGTCCACCTAAACTGACAGGCCGGGCAAGGAGAGCATTAATCAGAGAAGCAGTCAAGAGGTCCATGGTAAATCTGGAGGAGCTGCACAGATTCATAGCTCAGGTGGGAGAATCTGTCCACAGGACAACTATTAGTAGCACACTCCACAAATCTGGCCTATATGGAAGAGTGGCAAGAAGAAAGCCATTGTTGAAAGAAAGCCATAAAAAGTCCAGTTTGCAGTCTGCAAGAAGCCATGTGGGGGACACAGCAAAATGTGGAAGAAGGCGCTCTTGTCAGATGAGACCAAAATTATACTTTTTGGCCTAAAAGCAAAATGCTAAGTGTGGCGGAAAACCAACACTGCACATCACCCTGAACACACCGTTCCCACCGTGAAACATGGTGGTGGCAGCATCATGTTGTGAGGATACTTTTCTTCAGTAGGGACAAGGAAGCTGGTCAGAGTTGATGGGAAGATGGATGGAGCCAAATACAGGTCAATCTTAGAAGAAAACCTTTTAAAGTCTGC
This sequence comes from Lithobates sylvaticus, assembly GCA_028564925.1. NCBI lineage: Eukaryota > Metazoa > Chordata > Amphibia > Anura > Ranidae > Lithobates > Lithobates sylvaticus. The sequence goes on from CM053027.1 coordinate 371,010,566, forward strand.
AAAAGACATACAGCCAGAGCTACAATGGAATGGTTTAGATCAGGGGTATCCAAACTTTTTTCAAAGAGGGCCAGATTTGATGAAGTGAACATGCTTGAGGGCCGACCATTTTGCCTGACATTCTTTGAACCTTTAAATTAAATGTAAATTAACTAATACACTGCCCAACAAGAATTATCTTGCCTTTGTGGCTGTGTGTGTGGTCAAGAGTCTAAAGCCCCATACACACGGTCGGAAAATCAGGATTTGGTCCGACGGATTTAGTCCGACACTGGTGTTGCATACACACGGTCGGACAAAGTTGTCGGAAAATCATTCTGAACGTGGTGACGTTTGTTGCCTACGACGGGACTACGTAGAGGCTAGTAGCCAATAGCTTTGGTCTTGTAATGTGATCTGAGCATGCGTGGCACTTTGTCCGTCGGAATTCGCTACACACGATCGGAATTGGTGTGATCGGACTTTGTTGTCGGAAAATTTTTAGAGCAGGAGATACAACTTTGTCCGTTGGACAATCCGATGGAAAATGTCCGATGGTGCCTACACACGGTCGGAATTTCCGACAACATTGTCCGATAGGACAGAATCCATCGGAAAATCCGACCGTGTGTATGGGGCTTAAGGATGAGCTTGGACGTTTTTTTTTTTTGCATATACCGTAGTTATCGGCGTATAACACGCACCTTCACTTTAAGAGGGAAGTTTCAGGAAAAAAAATTCATTTTAAATAAGGAACCGTGAAGCAAAATAAGGGTCAGTGCCCATCAAAGCAGCCTAATCAGTGCCCATCTGCAGCCTCACCATTGACATTAATGCAGCCTCATCATTGACATGAATGCAGCCTCACCATTTCCATGAATGTCATGAATAAAAAATATAAAAAAAACATTGAATGTGTATGAACATGAAGACCCTAAACTGCCACTCACCCCAATGTATGACCTCCAAACTTTAGGTTGGTCATGTCAAGCATCTGTGAATATTTACCTCTGTGCATAGTTACAAAAAAGTCCATCAAGTTCAACCAAAAAAAAAACAAAAGAAAAAACCTCAGCAAAGCATGCTCCAATTTGCTACAGCAGGCAAAAAAAATCCTTCCTGATCCCCTGAGAGGCAATCTGATTTTCCCTGGATCAACTTTACCTATAAATGTTAGTACCCAGTTATATTGTGTACATTTAGGAAAGAATCCAGGCCTTTTTTAAAGCAATCAACTGAGCTTGCCAGATCCACCTCTGCAGAGAGTCACATTATCACAGCTCTTACTGTGAAGAAACCTTTCCGTATTTGAAGATGAAATCTTTTTTCCTCTAGACATGAAGAGTGCCCCCTAGTCCTCTGTGATGACCTTAAAGTGAATTACTCAACACCAAGTTCACGATATGGACCTCTTATGTATTTGTACATGTTGATCATATCCCCCCTTAATCTCCTCTTCTCAAGAGGGAATAGCTATCTTATTGGATGATGGTGCCCCATGTGACTCTGGTGGTCATTTTGGGTCAGGCAGAGTCTTTCTAATGCCCCGTACACATGGTCGGATATTCCGATGGAAAAAATCTGATCGGATTATGTTGTCAGAAAATCCGATCGTGTGTGGGCTCTAGCGGACTTTTTGAGAGCAGGACCTTAAATTTTCCGACAACAAAATCCGATCAGACTTTTTCCGATCGTGTGTAGAGAATTCCGACGGACAAAGTGCCACGCATGCTCAGATCAAATTACGAGACCAAAGCTATTGGCTACTAGCCTCTACGTAGTTTCGTCATACGCAACGAACGTCACCACGTTCGGTACAATCAGATTTTCTGACAACTTTGTCCGACCGTGTGTATGCAGCACCAGTTTCGGACAAAATCCGTCTGAAAAAATCCGCCGGCTTTCACACTGGAGTTAAAGGGGCAGGATTTTTTTTCATGCGGTGAACAGGCGCTATTTTTTAGCGCTGCACCGCATGAAAAAACGCCCCGGTGTGAAAGGGGCCTAAAAGATTTACCTGTGGCTGCTTTGTGTTTTCATTATTGACCTTAGTACTGTATAGTACTGTATTTTTTTATGTCAAACTTCTTGTGGAGGTACTTGCCAACCATTTTTCTAAAGTTATTGAAGATATTATTCACCCTGATCAAACGGGTTTCATTCCGATTAGGTCCACAGCTCTAAATAGAAGCAGGGTATTCCTCAACCTAAAAGTCCCAATAATAATATGGGCAATTATATTCTTATCATTAGACACAGCCAAGGCCTTTGATAGTATAGCGTGCATTATATTTCTTCACCAATTATATAAAAAGGATACACTGATGTCTTTTCAATTCCAACGATTTTTATTGAAATTTTTCAAAAAGATACAAAGGAGTCACTGCATACTGTATTCAAGTTTGCTGAATGCAAAACTCGTTCAATACCATTAACAACATGTAAGATAGAAATACAAAAGTACTTTTGTAATGTGCCCAAAGTTCAATAATAAGAGAAGCGTTAAGCCAAGGAGACCATTTAAGTGGTGTCAAAATACAAAAAGGGGGGCCTCAGTGCCACTACATTATCAGCTATAATAACCCCTTAGCCAGAAAAATAAGCACAACTCTTCAACTCAAATACTCACAAATTACTGCTGATGTCTTTTCAATCCATGGCCGATAGATACCAACTCTCTCACAAGTCATTTTTTCAGTACCAACAACTTTGCCACGCCTTACATAGGCAATCGTGATAATCCCCAATGGTTTACAACATTTCTGTAGTTCTTAAAATGGTGGCCCCCTCAGGTACTTCCAAAAGGGGTTTGATAGGAGACTTGTCCTCTACATTCTTAGTGGAATCAAGTTATAACATGCCCTTGTGATGTTGCGAGGGCTGGAGACAGGATTTAGGTGATATAGACGGGGACCAGTGGATGGCGGCGCTTGAGGCGATGTCAGCTGTATCTTTTTCTCCTTCCCATAAACTACCACAGTAATTTATTTTACTCAGGGTATATTATAACCTTCAAAAACTGTACTCATGGGGCAGGATTAACTTGCCTTTTTGCCCCTAGTGCTCTAGTGCTGCTGGCACATTACTTCATATGCTCTGGCGGGGCCCTAAACTATTGCGATATTGGTCAGCTGTCTTTCAAACTTTTCAGGACTTGTGCTCCATTCAACTGGTGTTTGACCCTAAGATTGCCCTCCTGAGCAGTCTCCCTGAGGATATAGTACCACCATCATTTAAATTACCGCATTTTAATTAATTGCTCAGTGTTGTCTATCTCCTTGTCCTCCCAACTTTTTACAATGGCGTAATGCAGTTAATGAGAGAGAAAATCTAACATATCAACATAGTGGTTTTCCTAAGAAGTAGCAAAAAAATCTGTTCCCCATGGTTGTCGTCTCCTTCTTTGGCCTGTTATTCTGCCTTTTCCTTGACTTGTTTAACTGAATAATCTTTTATCTGTTAAACTAACTGATGGTGAGAACTGCTTATGTCCACTGTCAAGCCTGTAATCTTTGGGTCACTTTCCAATCTTACTTGTTATGCTATGTACACATTTTATCGCACACTGTGATAGGTAGGTGTTCTTGTGATATCTCTGATTTATATAAGGAAAGGAATTTGTTTAACTGCTATTTTGTATGCCTTTTCTAATTGTGTATTTTTGTACGCTGTAAACCAAACAGAAAAAAAGACTGCAACTTTAAGATTATTGCTGAAACATTCTTTCCATTCTCCGTTTGCCAGTCTTAAACTGGCCATACACGGCTAAGTTTTTTTCGCTCAGCTTCCCCCTTTCACATTCAAGGTGGATGTGTCATTATATTCTGACAGTGGAGGAGTCAGCAAGACTCCTCCTCTGTCAGAAAACACTGATTAGCGCTGCAGCCTATTACCTGTAGTGCTGATTGAACTAAAGTTTTCCAGCAAGCCCGTTTTAGAGCAGTTGAACAGTAGATCGACTATTGTCAAATAAAACCAACCATAGGTGGATCAAAATTCGGCCAGTCCTTGCTGAACTGGGCAAATATTGATCCATCTATGGTCAGCTTTACTTTCATAACAATGTTAAGGCCTCCATGCACAGCTTGAATTTTACTGACTTGGTCAAAATTCTTGCTATGGGTGCCCCTGTCGGCATCACCTGGCTCGACAAAAGGCGTTTGTTTGATCATTTTTTGAACATGCTGGGTAGAAAATTGCCAGCTGAACAATGACTGCATCAAATCAGATGCAGTTAATGTTCAGGTTTTTTAACAGCTGCTGGTACCAGCTGTCAGAGGATTTTTACTGCTTAGCATGGTGGAATCTGTTAGATTTCTTTCTTTCAACCCGCAGACTGAATGAAAAATCTACACTATATTATCAAAAGTATTGGGACACCTGCGTTTACACGCACATGAACTTTAATGGCATCCCAGTCTTAGTCTGTAGGGTTCAATATTGAGTTGGTCCACCCTTTGCAGCTATAACAACTTCAACTCTTCTAGGAAGGCTGTCCACAAGGTTTAGGAGTGTGTCTATGGGAGTGTTTGACCATTTTTCCAGAAATGCATTTGTGAGATCAGGCACTGATGTGGACAAGAAGGCCTGGCTCACAGTCTCCACTCAAATTCATCCCAAAGGTGTTCTATTGGTTTGAGGTCAGGGCTCTGTGCAGGCCAGTCAAGTTCCTCCACCCCAAACTCGCTCATCCATGTCTCTATGGACCTTGCTTTGTGCACTGGTCCAAATCATTTGGTGGAGGGGGGGATTATGGTTAGGGAATTTTCTTCAGGGGTTGGACTTGGCCTCTTAGCTCAGTGAAGGGAAAGCTTAAGGCGTCAGCATACCAAGACATTTTGGACAATTTTATGCCCCTTAAATTTGTGGGAACAGTTTGGGATGGTTCCTTCCTTTTCCAACATGACTGCGCACCAATCCCCATCAGAAACATCAGATTGGAAATTTCTTGCTGGTGCAAGAATGTGTAAAGGCTCTTCTCCAAATTACAAATTTGCACTGGGCACAATGACCACAGGGGTACATCCCGTGTGGTGATTAGTAGACAGTGAGACAGTTTTTAGCATTATTGTTTGTTAATTACTTTGGAATCCTGCATGAATAAGCACAATCCTCAGAGTGTGATCTTTTGTGTGCAAAAATAGATGGATCCTTAAATACATCCTTAAGTTTAGGGTCATTTGCCAGAACACCTAAATGTTTCCTGATAAACTGCTGAATTTGGGGAGCAGTGGAGGCTGGTATTTTTTTTTTGGGGGGGCGACAAAGAATCAACCCCCGGGTGACTGGCGGCACTAATCTACACCCACCCACCCGCTGTCTACCGGTCAGTCCGGCACTTACCCCATCTAGGTGGTGGGTAGCGGCTCCAGTGTTCTTGAGCACGGCGGACCCAATCTAGGTGGTGGGAGGCGGGCTGCTGGCAGCGGCTCAGGTGTCCTCCCTTCCAGCATGGTGGCTTCCGCCATGCAAGCCGCTGTGCGTCTCCTCTCTCCTCCTCCTAGGCAATAGGCATCCAATTAGATCGCCTGACATTTTAGCCAATTGGGTCTCACGATCCGCTTCCTGATTGACGGGGAGGAGATTCAGTGTGAAAATAGCCCCGAGCCCACCCTTTTTTGAAACCTATTAGAGCCTGTGGCTCTAATCACATGCTTCAAAAAATCACACCTCCGCCATTGGAATCCATAGTCCGGCGCCCTGTATGTAAATCAGGGGGGCGGACGCATGGATAGGGGGGCAGCACCCGTGCACCCATAATGGATGGGCCGCCACTACTTGGGAGTCTGTTTGGAATAGGTAAGTGCAAGAATACGCTTAGATGACCCACTGAGTTAACAGTTTCCCAAAACATCTACATTCAATGCATGTTGTGAATATGCTTTCAACCGAACTGTCAAGCCATCAAATGGCTGGCATCATAGTTGATCACATGTGCCAGATGGCTCTTCCTTGGCTGTTAACAATAGAATAGCTTAAGTCTATTAACAAAAGCCTTATTGTTTTGTTGTACCGTTACTATTGTTTTATGTACCGTTTACCAATGTGGCAATTATTTAGGAGTGTGCTGCGTACAGAGTGCAGAGTTCAGGAGTTCATTATGTACAAAGTGCAGATGCACTGGTGACTGTACATCTAAAAATGACATCCCCTTTCCCCACAAATGGCTCCCCACCCCCAGTCGGTGCCTTCCTCTGACCCCCAAATCCCCCTCCTTTACAGTACCAGATAGAGAACTGTGGCTGCTGAAGAGTAGCTACAGCTTACCTCAGTAGGAGAGTGGAGAATGCAGGCTGTTGGCAGGGCTCAGGGTTCAAGAGCTGCTGCCACCAGACAATTGTCAGATTTCTCACAGTGCAGGCATACAGCAGAGAGGTGGAGGACTGTTGATATAATTTTGCTAGGACTGACTCTCAGAGCTGCAACTGGAACTAGAGGTGCAGTATCATCAAATGCAGCCACCTGCTCACTCACAGTCTCTTTTGAAAGAGGTGCTGGTACTTCACCTAAAAAAAGCACTGATTATTACAGACATTTTATGACTGTAATGAATATTGAATTTGCAGACAATTGGCAACCCTGCTTCTGGGCATGGGGAAGTATGTGGCTCAGTCCACTTCCTCCTACAATGCAGTGCTGGAGTGGGAATAGAGTCCTTTGAACTCTGCAAGCTTCAAACAGGTCAACTTGGAGCTCACACAGGTTTTTTATTGGACATTTTTATTCTTGTAAATTAGTGGTGAGATACCATACATACGAACTCTATTTGGTTCCCATTGGCATCATCCCGTACATTTATGTAGGCAAAATCTAAAAGGAAAGAGGGACTTTATATATGCCCATGAGAACCACTCTCAAACACTAATGTATAAAAATAAAACATTTTATGATATCATATAATATAAATAGCAAATAAAACATTTTTGTGAGCTCGGATTAGAGTAGTCCTTTATATAGGATATGTATTCACATTAGTCTGCAAACATATCAATATATAGGATAGAGGGGACATCTATGCTATTCATTTGGATATGTGCACCAATGAATTCATTGTATCTTTGTTTTTCTTTTTTAGATTATGAGTCCTCGAACCCCGAATGGGTTCCTGCCAAAGGAGGGAGCATGCAGCAGGACAGTAGTCACATCTTCAGCACAACTCCTGTGCTCTTCCCATACATGGAACTTTTAACTGCAGTGGATGGTACCTGGCCAACAGAGTTAACTTTCAGGAGGCAACAGCTCTGCATGGCAACACAACCAAACATTACAACAGTCAAAACGTAATATAAAAATAGAAAATGCATAACTGAACAACCTTTATGGAAGCACATGCTTACAAGTGGGCTTAAAGAAAAAAAAGTAAAAAATATGCCCTTTTCTCACTCCCCCAGCTAGGACAAAAAATGTCCTAGCTCATATGGGTTTAAAAAAACGCCCAGTGTTAGTGACAGTGAAAAATGCCCCTGCGTTGGTGGTCAATGGGGTGAAAAAAAAAAAAATGCCCAGTATCAGTAGGAGTAAGAAAATATCCCTGTGTCAGTGGAAGTAAAAGAATGTCCTAGTTTAAAGCGGAGTCCACCTGCCCTCATCTATCCATTAGAATGCATGTGCCTCCACTGTGGGGACACACATATTTTAGTGTTAGGACCACAGATATCAGGGTGCCGTGACGAGGCTCTGTGGCTTACGCATGCGTTTGCAAATGCGTGCGGACTAAACCCCTGTTTTTAACGCACTGTTAGACAGGTTAATTCGGTTTTCTGCTAGCTGGTGGTAAGTAGGCTTGAGTTTTTTCCTGGGCATTCCCCAGGCTTTGTTGTTATCTGTTTCAGCCTTCCAATGCTGCTTACTGCTATAGCTATATAGATGAGGGTGGTGGCGAGTTTTTCGTATCATTATCACGTTGGTGTTTGTATTGGTCCAGCAACGCACCAACATCTTTGCAGCCATTGTGCAATTTGCTGGGTGCTTGGTGTGCTCCTGTACCTTTAAGAAGGGGTGGCTCCCCTTCAGCCCACCTGCCCTCATCTATCCATTAGAATGCATGTGCCTCCACTGTGGGGACACTCATATTTTAGTGTTAGGACCACAGATATCAGGGTGCCGCAACGAGGCTCTGTGGCTTACGCATGCATTTGCAAATGCGTGCGGACTAAACCCCTGTTTTTAGCGCACTGTTAGACAGGTTAATTTGGTTTTCTGCTAGCTGGTGGTAAGTAGGCTTGGGTTTTTCCTGGGCATTCCCCAGGCTTTGTTGTTAAAGCGGAGTTCCGCCTGGGAAAAAAATTAACAGTCAGCAGCTACAAATACTGTAGCTTCTAACTTTTAATATATGGACACTTACCTGTCCGATGTTGGCACCCAAAGCCAATCTTCGGATCGACTCACAGGTGCTGCCGCCGCCATTCCTGGTTGGGGAACCAGGCAGTGAAGACTTTCGGTTTCACTCCTGGTTCCCTACTGCGCATGCGCGAGTCATGCTGCGTATTCTGAATGGTCCCTGCTGTCTTATGGGACCTGTGTGTCTCTCAGAAGACAGCGGGGGGAAGGAGGAGGAGCCGGACATAGCGTAGTTTGCCGCACAATGTGGGGCGCTCTTTTGCCAGAAGTGGGAGAAATACTTGGATTTGACAGGTATCTGCTCCCCCCTCCCCCCTAAAGGTGCCAAATGTGGCACCAGAGGGGGGGAGGAATCCGATCAGTGGAAGTTCCATTTCTGGGTGGAACTCCGCTTTAAGTGGGAGTATAAAAAATTACCCAGTGTCTGTGACAGTAAAAATGGCCCATTGGGGGGAAGTCATCCTTTATGTTGCCCAAGCCTATCCTTTGTGATCTCCCTTCTTGTTGAAAAACCCGGCTGGGTTTTTCTCACTAGAGTTGTCAAAACTAGTTACTGCATTTATGTACCAACTCTCTTGTTTACCTGCTATTACAAAACCCCTTTTACACACTTGATCATCCTTAAAGAACTTGAGATACTGAACTACACCGTACAGAATGTTTGGGTCATTATCACCAGTTTCTTTGTCTTTGCTTATCTTGTCAAAATGTAATGTTTTGATATGTCCAAGATTGGACACCAACTCTTGGAATATTATTATTTGAAAAATATGTTCTTTACTTATTGGTAGCGAAATTGTATTAGTACTTGTTTATGCAACTTCAAATTTCGTAAAATACGATTGATTCAAAAAATGTCCCAGTGGGAAAATAAAAAATCCCTGATGTCAGTGACTGCAAAAAAATGCTTGGTGTCAGGAGTAGTAAAACATGCTGCTACAGTGGTCATCAGTGGGAGTAAAAAAAATGCCCCTGCATCAGTGGTCAGTCAGAAGGAGAAAAAAATGCCCCTGTGCCAGTGATGAGTGAAATGAAAAATGGTCTCAGCTTAAAGAGAAACTCCAGGAATTGTAGCACTTATAAAAATGTAAATTAACCTTTTTCCCTATACACCAATAACCTCCTTATTATAGAGCTAGCTAGCACCAATAAGGGTATATCTACCCACTAGACATGTGCAAAAGGAAAAAATTCATTTCGTTTAGTTTCATTTTAATTTGTTAATTAATTAATTTCGTTTAGTTAGATTCGTTACATTTGTTAAATTCGTTTTCGGATTTCGTTTAGTTTTCGACCGATTTTCGAATTCGAAAATATTTTGCGACCCGACTTTGGGTCCACGTATCTCGGGGTTACTTGGTGATAGAAACACCAAATATGTTGTAGTGCTAGTTCTACTGTGTTTGCATACCAAATTTGGGGTTTCTAGCTACAAGTGGCCCCGAGATATGTGGCCCCAAATTCGGGTCGAAAAATGTCATTCTCTGCTGCAGAAAAGTGCTTGACATTTTGCGACCCGACTTTGGGGCCACGTATCTCGGGGCCACTTATAGCTAGAAAATTTGGTGTTTCTATCACCAAGTAACCCCGAGATACATGGACCCAAGTCGGGTCGCAAAATATTTTCGAATTCGGTTGAAAAAATTTCAAATGCAGTTGAAAAAATTTCAAATGCAGTTGAAAAAATTTCAAATGCAGTTGAAAAAATTTCAAATGCAGTTGAAATAATTTCAAATCATGTTGATACTATTTCAAGCGGATTCGAAAATATTTTGCGACCCGACTTTGAAAAAAAAAATGAAATTGATTCTAACAGTCTGCAGAAGATCTGCAAAAAAAAGAAGTGAAATGGCTGTTAATAGTCTACAGGAGATCTGCTATTAAATTATATATGTTTTTTTATTCTGTTCTAATCTTTTCTATTTGAATTATACATTTTGGAAGATGGTTATTTATTATACACATCTGTCACATACAAAAAAAGATGTGAAATGGCTGTCACGGATGTCGGTCGCAAGGCAAGTACATATGCTGTATGTCATTGTCCACTTGCCACAACACCTGCCAAGACACCTGCCACGATTGCCACATGACCGACCACAAGTGCCACGTGACCTGCCCCGTGACCAAGTTGTGGATTGTCCACTTGCCATGTCACCTGCCACAAGTTATGGGGTTCCTAGCACCAAGTGACCCCCAGATATGGGGCATATGTCAAGTACTTTTCTACAGCAGAGAATTACATTTTGTGACCCGACTTTGAGGCCACGTATCTCGGGGCCACTTATAGCTAGAAATCTGGTATGCAAACACAGTAGAACTAGCACTAAAACCTCTCCAAATTTGGTGTTTCTATCACCAAGTAACCCCAAGATACGTGGACCCAAAGTCGGGTCACAAAATATTTTCGAATTCGGTTGAAATAGTTTCAAATGCGGTTGAAATCATTTCAAATGCAGTTGAAAAAATTTCAAATCATGTTGATACTATTTCAAGCGGATTCGAAAATATTTTGCGACCCGACTTTGAAAAAAAAAAAATGAAATTGATTCTAACAGTCTGCAGAAGATCTGCAAAAGTAAAAGAAGTGAAATGGCTGTTAATAGTCTACAGGAGATCTGCTATTAAATTATATATTTTTTTATTCTGTTCTAATCTTTTCTATTTGAATTATACATTTTGGAAGATGGTTATTTACTTATATACATCTGTCACATAAAAAAAAAGGATGTGAAATGGCTGTCACGGATGTCGATCGCAAGGCAAGTACATATGCTGTATGTCATTGTCCACTTGCCAGAACACCTGCCACAAGTGCCAAGACACCTGCCATGAGTGCCACGTCACCGACCACAAGTGCCACGTGACCTGCCACGTGACCAAGTTGTGGATTGTCCACTTGCCATGTCACCTGCCACAAGTTATGGGGTTCCTAGCACCAAGTGACCCCCAGATATGGGGGATATGTCAAGTACTTTTCTACAGCAGAGAATTACATTTTGTGAGCCGACTTTGGGGCCACGTAGTTCCTAGCACCAAGTGACCCCCAGATATGGGGGATATGTCAAGTACTTTTCTACAGCAGAGAATTACATTTTGTGACCCGACTTTGAGGCCACGTATCTCGGGGCCACTTATAGCTAGAAACCAGAAATTTGGTATGCGAACACAGTAGAACTAGCACTATAACCTCTCCAAATTTCTATCACCAAGTAACCCCCAGATACGTGGACCCAAAGTCGGGTCACAAAATATTTTCGAATTCGGTTGAAATAGTTTCAAATGCGGTTGAAATAATTTCAAATGCAGTTGAAATAATTTCGAATCATGTTGATAGCGGATTCGAAAATATTTTGCCACCCGAATTTGAAAAAAAAAATGCAATTGATTCTAACAGTCTGCAGAAGATCTGCAAAAAAAAAGTGAAATGGCTGTTAATAGTCTACAGGAGATCTGCTAAAAAAAGAAATAGATGCTAATAGTCTGCAGGAGATCTGGTGAGAAAACGAAATAGATACTAATTGTCTGCAGGAGATCTGCAAAAAAAAAGTGAAATGGTTGTTAATAGTCTACAGGAGATCTGCTAAAAAATGAAATAGATGCTAATAGTCTGCAGGAGATCTGGTGAGAAAACGAAATAGATACTAATAGTCTGTAGTTTATAATGCAGTTGAAATATTTTCAAATCTGGTTGAAATAGTTTCTAATGCAGTTGAAATACTTTCTAATGCAGTTGAAATAATTTCAACCAGATTTGAAAATATTTCAACTGCATTTGAAATTATTTCAACCGAATTCGAAAATATTTTGCGACCCGACTTTGGGTCCACGTATCTCGGGGTTACTTGGTGATAGAAACCCAACCAATTTGGAGCGGTTGTAGTGCTAGTTCTACTGTGTTTGCATACCAAATTTGGGGTTTCTAGCTACAAGTGGCCCCGAGATACGTGGCCCCAAAGTCGGGTCACAAAATGTAATTCTCTGCTGCAGAAAAGTACTTGACATATCGCCCCTATCTTGGGGTCACTTGGTGCTAGGAACCCCACAACTTGTGGCAGGTGACGTGGCAAGTGGACTATCCACAACTTGGTCACGTGGCCGGTCATGTGGCACTCGTGGCCGGTCATGTGGCACGCGTGGCCGGTCACGTGGCACTCGTGGCAGGTGTCGTGCCACTCGTGGCAGGTGTCGTGGCACTTGTGGCAAGTGAACAATACACAACTTGTGGCAGGTGATGTGGCAAGTGGACAATGACATACAGCATATGTACTTGCCTTGCGATCGACATCCGTGTTAGACGTGCAAAAAGAAAAAAATTGTTTTGTTTCGTTTTAATTCGTTAATTAATTCATTTTGTTTAGTTAGATTCGTTAAATTCGTTTTCGGATTTTGTTTCGTTTTTGACCGAATTCGAAAAATCAGTCGCATTTGAAATTATTTCAACCGGATTTGAAAATATTTCAACCGGATTTAACAATATTTCAACCGAATTTAAAAATATTTCTACTGGATTTGAAATTATTTCAACTGCATTAGAAACTATTTCAACCAGATTTGAAACAGTTTCTAATGCAGTTGAAATAGTTTCTAATGCAGTTGAAATAGTTTATAATGCAGATGAAATATTTTCAAATCTGGTTGAAATAGTTTCTAATGCAGTTGAAATACTTTCTAATGCAGTTGAAATAATTTCAACCAGATTTGAAAATATTTCAACTGCATTTGAAATTATTTCAACCGAATTCGAAAATATTTTGCGACCCGACTTTGGGTCCACGTATCTCGGGGTTACTTGGTGATAGAAACCCAACCAATTTGGAGCGGTTGTAGTGCTAGTTCTACTGTGTTTGCATACCAAATTTGGGGTTTCTAGCTATAAGTGGCCCGAGATACGTGGCCCCAAAGTCGGGTCACAAAATGTAATTCTCTGCTGTAGAAAAGTACTTGACATATCCCCCATATCTGGGGGTCACTTGGTGCTAGGAACCCCATAACTTGTGGCAGGTGACATGGCAAGTGGACAATCCACAACTTGGTCACGTGGCAGGTCACGTGGCACTTGTGGTCGGTCCCGTGGCACTCATGGCAGGTGTCTTGGCACTTGTGGCAGGTGTTGTGGCAAGTGGACAATGACATACAGCACATGTACTTGCCTTGCGATCGACATCCGTGACAGCCATTTCACATCCTTTTTTTTTATGTGACAGATGTATATAAGTAAATAACCATCTTCCAAAATGTATAATTCAAATAGAAAAGATTAGAACAGAATAGAAAAAAATATATAATTTAATAGCAGATCTCCTGTAGACTATTAACAGCCATTTCACTTCTTTTTTTTTTTTGAATGAATGAATGAATGACTAACTTGTATAGCGCTACAATGCGAACTGAATCGCCTCAAGGCGCTGTTGGCGTTTGGTTAACAGCTTCTAGAAGAGGTAGGTCTTGAGTTTCTTCCTGAAGGCCTGATGGTTTTCTTCCATGCGAATGTCGGTTGGTAGAGCGTTCCATAGCCGAGGTCCCTGGACAGCGAATCTCCGTTCCCCCTTTGATTTGTAGCGGGATTTAGGAATAAGGAGAAGATTTTGATTAGCCGATCGAAGACTGCGATTCGGTGTGTAGTGTTTTATTTTCTCGCAAAGGTATTGCGGAGCGTTTCCATGTGCGCATTTGTGGGTAAGGCAGAGGGTCTTGAATGCGATCCGATTCCTTACGTTTAGCCAATGTAGGTTCCTCAGGGAAGGGGAGATGGATTCCCAGGGTTTTTTCCCTGTTATCAGCCTTGCCGCCGTGTTTTGGATAAGTTGTAAGCGCGCAAGTTGATGCATCAGTTGATTTTTGCAGATCTTCTGCAGACTGTTAGAATCAATTTCATTTTTTTTTTTTCAAAGTCGGTTCGCAAAATATTTTCGAATCCGCTTGAAATAGTATCAACATGATTTGAAATTATTTCAACTGCATTTGAAATTTTTTCAACTGCATTTGAAATTTTTTCAACTGCATTTGAAATTTTTTCAACTGCATTTGAAATTTTTTTAACTGCATTTGAAATTTTTTCAACTGCATTTGAAATTTTTTCAACTGCATTTGAAATTATTTCAACCGAATTCGAAAATATTTTGCGACCCGACTTTGGGTCCATGTATCTCGGGGTTACTTGGTGATAGAAATAGTTTCTAATGCAGATGAAATATTTTCAAATCTGGTTGAAATAGTTTCTAAGGCAGTTGAAATAGTTTCTAATGCAGATGAAATATTTTCAAATCTGGTTGAAATTGTTTCTAATGCAGTTGAAATATTTTCAAATCTGGTTGAAATAGTTTCTAATGCAGTTGAAATAATTTCAACCAGATTTGAAAATATTTCAACTGCATTTGAAATTATTTCAACCGAATTCGAAAATATTTTGCGACCCGATTTTGGGTCCACGTATCTCGGGGTCACTTGGTGATATAAACCCCAAATTTGGAGAGGTTGTAGTGCTAGTTCTACTGTGTTTGCATTTGAAATTTTTTCAACTGCATTTGAAATTTTTTCAACTGCATTTGAAATTTTTTCAACTGCATTTGAAATTTTTTCAACTGCATTTGAAATTTTTTCAACTGCATTTGAAATTTTTTCAACTGCATTTGAAATTATTTCAACCGAATTCGAAAATATTTTGCGACCCGACTTTGGGTCCATGTATCTCGGGGTTACTTGGTGATAGAAATAGTTTCTAATGCAGATGAAATATTTTCAAATCTGGTTGAAATAGTTTCTAAGGCAGTTGAAATAGTTTCTAATGCAGATGAAATATTTTCAAATCTGGTTGAAATTGTTTCTAATGCAGTTGAAATATTTTCAAATCTGGTTGAAATAGTTTCTAATGCAGTTGAAATAGTTTCTAATGCAGTTGAAATAATTTCAACCAGATTTGAAAATATTTCAACTGCATTTGAAATTATTTCAACCGAATTCGAAAATATTTTGCGACCCGATTTTGGGTCCACGTATCTCGGGGTCCCAAATTTGGAGAGGTTGTAGTGCTAGTTCTACTGTGTTTGCATACCAAATTTGGGATTTCTAGCTATAAGTGGCCCCGAGATATGTGGCCCCAGAGTCGGGTCACAAAATGTCAAGCACTTTTCTGCAGCAGAGAATTACATTTTTCGACCCGACTTTGGGGCCACATATCTCGGGGCCACTTGTAACTAGAAACCCCAAATTTGGTATGCAAACACAGTAGAACTAGCACTATAACATATCCAAATTTGGGGTTTCACTAAGTGACCCTGAGATATTTCGAATTTCGTCCGCGATTTTTCGATTCGAAAAAAATTCGGATTCGGTTAAATTCGTTAGTATTGTAATTCGGTAATTCGGATGCATCCGAATGTCCGAATAATGAAAAATTTGTCCGAATTTAGATTTGGAACATAACGAAATGCACATGTCTACTACCCACCCAAATATAAAAATGTAAATAAAAATGGTGCAGCGCTCTATTCCTCTTAGTGCCTTTAGGCCTCGTTTACACTGAAGGTGGGTTTAAAATCGTGTGAGTTCTAGGGGGGGGGGGCATGCGATTTATAAGACACCTGTGCGGGTTCATGCACAGATGTCTATTGTAATTGCCCCCAAAGTCACCAAAAGTAGTGCAGGAACTACTTTTGGAAATCGGTGAGGTGTAGTCGGCTGGGACAGTGCCATTGCCAATAATAGGCTGGGATTTGGCATGCGATTTGACATGTCAAGGCACTGATAGGCACATATAAGGCGGCACTGATAGGCACAGATAAGGCGGCACTGATGGGGACAGATAAGGCGGTACTGATGGGCACAGATAAGGCAGCACTGATGGCCACTGATAAGATGGCACTGATGGGCACTGATAGGTGGCATTGATGGCATTGATGGGCACTGGTAGGTGACACTGATGGGCAGCACTGTTGATGAGGTACTGATTGGTGACATTGATAGGTGGCACTGTGGGCACTGATAGATGGCACTGTAGACACTGATGGGTGGCACTGTGGGCACTGGTAGGGGGCACTGGTGGGCACTGGTAGACAGCACTGTTGTACACTGGTAGGTGGCACTGAGAGGTGGCACAGATGGGCACAGATGAGCTGGCGGCTGCTCTCCTTGATCGGGACCTATGTCCCTCTGACAGCCGCCGGTGATCTGCTTTTTTTTTATCTTCTCCTCACGCTATCAGCACGCTACATTGTATATAAAATAAATTTTTATATAACTTTCTATGCTTGAGCTATTGATGTTTTACCACATTCACATTTTAGAAAGGATTTTGTACTCAAGTCGCCCCTGAAGAAGGAATATCATTCCGAAACATGTTGGGAATCTTTCTAGCAACTCATGTGGACTGACCACAGGTCTCTTTCTCTGGCAGTACCCAGGGTGCAACTTTCTGAGTACCTGCCTTATATATAAGGATTAAGTCCTTTGTATTGTTATTACCCATGATTATATGTATACTGATTATGTCTTTGGGCCTTCTCATTTTGCCCTTGTGTTTTTTCTATTTTAACCTTTGTAATAATAAAAGTGGTAGTATTGCCTTTTACCATACATGTACTGTTTCTCAGGATGTTGGCAGTCTCCCACACCCAGTCCCAAATGCCAATTAGTAATTTTGTTTAATATTATATACTACAAGTATTGCAAGAACCTTATCCAATTTAATGTCACATGCGTTAACCTACTCATCCTTGTGACTTATTTGACCACTGTGTTACTAGGACATAATGTCTGTATTTTTTCAAATTCTTTGTGTATGTGTTTCTTTTGCAAAAATAATGAATATATGAATAATATGTATTAAGGACTGTTAACCTTTTTATGAAAGCATTAGACATTTATGTGGTGGCAGTTGTTCCATATAAAGCCTAAATAGCTTGTTTTGGGACGTGATCTATCAGCATCCCCAGAACTGTGACTGAGCTGTCACAAAAATTTAGGGTCGACTACTGGTGACCGGAAACTGATACCCAGCCAATCAAAGTTTAGCAGGATAGGGAGCCCCGCCTACCCATTCGGAGCTTTACAGCCCATTTAAGAACCGGCTCTGGACAGCATAAACACGTTAAATAGGCAGTTTACAAAGCATCATTTTTAAAACATGGGAGCCTTTATTAATGCTTTACGTCAAATTTAGGAATGCAAAATCGCAAGAAATAAGAATCGATTGGGAACAAGGAATGTATATGTAGCACCCTCTAGTGTATTCTACTAGAATTAGAGTAGGCAAACTATAGTCTGGCTAAACCTGAGTCACTGAATCAGTCAGGGTTATTAGAGGCTCTCTGGTGCCTCCCCCTGTTTCTAGAATGTTCTGGAAGATAGTGGGGGGAGGCTAGGAAGGGTTGCCTTGAATATTTAGGGGCCCTTAGCCGATCCCCAGGTAGGGGGCCTGGCAGGGAACTAAGGAGCCCTTAAATAGGAAAGAGACCATGCCAGCAGGGGAGTCAGGTGGAAGATGGAGAAGCAGTGCTGAGGAGAGGTTGTCGGTGGCCCTTGAGGGACCCCTGCTAGGGAGGGGTTTTACCTCCAGCTGGAGCTTGGGAGGCTGACCTGGAAGGATCCCAACATGGGAGGCATAAGAACACTGTTAAGCGGGGGAGATATTTTTCACCTCTTATGCAAAAGAGAGGTATTCTGGATCTTTAAACTAAAGAGCAGAATCCCCAATGGAATAAATTTAGAATGGGATGTGGCACACTAGTATGGGTAGTTATGTTTATTTTGACACATCCCATTCTTATTATTCAAACCAGTTTCTTTGACTGTCCCATTGTTGCACAATATATGACATTAGTAATCTTTGTTTGATTATCCTGTGCAGCTTTTAATAGTTTCTTTCAATTACATTTTTTGATTTTTCCTTATGCATTTTTACATCGTGCATCTTTCATGCAACTCTTTCACTATATGCATTCCCTACAAGTTTCATGGGGTATTTTCTAATTATGTATATGTTTTTTTCTTGACTTTTTGCATTATTATATATAAGATATACATGGATACATATATGCCATACATGGAACTGGGAACATACAGTATATGTGTGTTTTTTTAAGACAAGTATATGAGTCATCTATATATATATATATATATATATATATATATATATCATTTTTTTTCTTTATAGCTATATATACACTTTCTTGGTATTGATTTTACCTATGGCTTTCTGTGATGTTTGTCTTGAGCAGGACCAATTAAGCAATTAAGCACTTCATTGTCATTTAGCTGTACCATGACTACTTAAGGTATGAGGTTGCTAGTGCTTTTGGGTTATGACTAAGCAAAGAAATTTGTGAAATGCGTCAACCATGCTCCCCTTTGTGCGTACCGTGATGCTGTTGCTGTAATTGTTTTTCATGTTGGATGTTTTTTATACAATAAAGCTCTTTTCCTTCATTTTTTTGGAGTGCGGTTATTCACTTTGCTTTTTATATGCATTGCCCAGACCACGGACTGGACCTGCACCTGATCATGAAGGATAGAATCATTATCACCTGGAGCAGTGTTACCTGTTTGCTTGTTGCATTGCTGTTTCCGTGTTCAAGACGTCTGCTCGGTGAGCTACTTATAACTTTTCTGCTGTTCACTATATACAACAGTTTTTAGTGAAAGCATTTTTGTTTTATAAAACATCCAATTACTAACTATGACTGACAACACAGCTCTGGACTCTGCTGGAAGTTTGAACAATTGCACGTTTAGAACTTTGGATAATAATCCTCTTAGAATTGATGCACAAAATTATTTTTAAACAAGGAAATGAAGATGGCTCGTGATCTATCCGAAAATTGGAAAAATGTATGGTCAAAGAAGTAAAAACATATTGGGAAAAAACAACTCTGCAAGAATATTTGTCTGTGAAACGTATACTAAGGGGTCTTCGCATTAAAAATTTTCCCACTATTGATGATTTTAAACAATGGAATGACATTCTCTCCACTTGTTCTACTGACTTGATAAATTTAATTATCACTTTTAAAACCAGTGAACTGGAACTTTTACGAGAAGATATTACATCTTTACAACAAGAGATCTTACCGCTACAACATGAGACCAAATTTGCTGAGTTGGATCAACAACTTAATGAGAAAGTCAACAAAATTGAGATGAATACCATTGCCGGAAAGAGGGAGAAGCTTCTCCGTGACAAATTGGACTATGAACTCAATAATGTTTATGTTTGGAAGAAAATACGCCCATGGGGCCGTTATGGAAATTTACAAAGGAAACGGGTCTCCTTCTCTGACACAGAACCATAAATTATGGATAACACTCTGGCGGTGCCAGTATCTGATGGTTTGTCTTATCAATCTGGAGCACACCTGTGCCCTCAAAAAACAGACAATACAAGTTCAAAAGCAAGAGTTTTATCACAAGAAATCTATAAGAAAACAAGAAGGGGGAGAAAACATAGGCGATTCCTCTCAGGCACTTTATACCCTCAGAGCTCAGAAGAAGTAAGTGCTGATAAAAATGGGATAAATATGTCACAGAGAATATTGACAGATGAAGAAACTTCCCTTCTATGGGCTTGAACTTTTGTCCTCATGCACACTTTGATCCATTTAATACCATTCTGGACGTTAATAAATCCACAATTTAAGTGTTCGTCGACACTATTTTAATGAGGACAACAATACACAAAGAGGTGATATTGGCATTGATAAATGTTCTGTTGGTACTAATGCTTTGTCTTTTAAGGAGAATTGTGCAGTTATTGAAATGGAAGATTTAGAATTTGAACAATCCTCTTTGTCTGGATGTGAGACTGATGGAGGTGGCACCCGGAGAGTTCCTTTGCGCGTGCCATTTGATTTTTATCCCATACAGTCTCGCAGTCCGGTTATGGATAAATTCCAGAGATTGCTAGAGAGAGATCTATTTGATTTAACTGCACAAACGTCATACTGATCTCAGATTAAAGGAGATAACCTTTCTTGTGCTGAAAGATCTGCTCTTAACAATCTCATGAAGGACAAGACCACCATGATCCGCAACGTGGATAAAGGACCCCCTTTATGGTGGTTGTTTTGGACACTGATACATACAAGTATGAGGCCATTAGACAATTGAGGGCTACAGACACCTATGTTCCGCTCAAAAGTAAATATAAAAGTACTTAATACGTTTAATTAAAAAGGGGGCAAGCTTAGAGGCGTTTAATCCCAAAGAAGCACAGGTGTTAGTTGCAGAATTCCCAATTGTACCTCTTTTCCACCATCCCCCTAAAGTTCCTAAAGGTCCATTATCTAGTAGACTGATAGTTTCGGACATTGGGTCCCTCAGTGAACGTCTGTGACAGTGGATGGATGGATGGATAACTGCATCCATTTGTACACAGTCTACCAAGTTTTCTAAGAGACACCAACCATTTATTGTCTGTTATGGATGAATGGCAGCAAACAATGTTCCACAGCACACTGCAACAATGAAAAACTTGGCGGTTCGCACAAATGGTCACATGGGATACCAAAATGTACAACTTCAGAGCTCACCCACTCCTTTGGACGCTGCCCAGGATACAGTCTGTGATAGAATGGATTCTGAATGGCGAACAGCAGGAGCGATGAATGGAGCCGATCTCTGAGAGCACCAAACTTATCAAAAGAATTTTAAAGTCACATGACGAAACATGTCAGGGGCGTGGCCACACAGACTTTAAAATTCTTTTGATAAGTTTGGTGCTCTCAGAGATCGGCTCCATTCATCGCTCCTGCTGTTCGCCATTCAGAATCCATTCTATCACAGACTGTATCCTGGGCAGCGTCCAAAGGAGTGGGTGAGCTCTGAAGTTGTACATTTTGGTATCCCATGCGACCATTTGTGCGATGTGGAACATTGTTTGCTGTGTTTTGCTGGTTTATCACTTTGAACATGTGAGTTTAATCATTGAAGGGTGTGTGCAAGATTTGTTTGAATAAATAGTGTTACAAACAGAATCACGCTATGTGGAGCACTGTTTATGTTTTATTTTCACATATGAATGTTTAAGCCTTGGATCAATTGGATCACTAACCCAGGTGTGCTTAAACAGCGTTTTTGACAACCACGAGAGTGGTGGGCAACACCATCTGGTGAGTGCGGATCTATTGGGAGAGGGATCACGAGACACTTTGGTGTGGTGGAAGTTTACAAAGGAGTATTTTGAAGATTGATCAGCATCAGACAGATCGCTTCATATACCTTTTTTTTCATTACAGTTATCAAAAGGACTTTTTTCATTTAAACACTTTCACGTGGTGTTATATATTGTTTTATGATAATTTTGCAATATTTTGTATATTTCACTTATAGTTTTCAGCGCTACTTGTTTTTTTTCAAACATTTCACATTTCACGTTTGATTTTAATCTTAACACAAATAGAGTGAGGATTACATTTGGATCACATGAGACGTATCCAGACTTTATTCATCCATACCACACACATTGGTAAATACCGCTATTTTGTTCTTTTTTCAACATTGCACTGATTTGTCATTGGAACTTTGCACTTATATTTTAGAGACTCTAGATTTATGATTGACTCTGAGTTTTTTATGGGGTTTACTATCTCCAAAGGTGTGGGGCCACGATGGGGGCGAAATTTTCACCCTCACTCGCCAAACTTTTTATGGGTTGGTGGGAGCAGTCCCTCTTTTTAGATGGGAACCCCTTTAGGAGTCTCATTATCTTATATTTTTGTTACATAGACAATCTTATTTTTGTGTGCAAAAAAGCTAAACCTTTGGGAAATTATTTAGTTCCTAGTCTATTCCATTACGATAGTGTATGTACCCGGTCATCTACTTGGCTACATTTCAAAGGGAATTTCAGGTGTGGTTTTTCTGAGTGTTCCTGTTGTTCCCATATATTGCCGGGTCAGGATTTACATTCAAATATGGCAGGGTCTTTAAACTCAATACATTTTTCAATTGTAATACTTCCTATGGGATCTATGTTATAACATGCAGTGCTTGCTCTAAGCAATATGTGGGAAAAACTATTCAAAGACTCAGAGATAGAGTTAGGGAACATTAGTGTGACAGGGGTAATAAATCTACAAATGTTGGCCGCCATTTCAATAATTTACACGATGGAGATCTGTCCAAACTATAGAAAAAATTAAAAACACTGTTAAGAGGGGTAGATATTTTTTGCCTCTTATGCAAAAGAGAGGTGTTCTGGATCTTTAAACTACAGAGCAGAATACCCAATGAAATGATTTTCTAATGGGATGTGACACACTACTATGTTTATATTGACACATCCCATTCATATTATTCAAACCAGTTTCTTTGACTTTCCCATTACTGTACATTTGCATATAAATAATTTTGTTTACATCCATATTATTGCTGCATTATATTTGGTTTCTAGATATTATATGCATGTGTATTGTTTGTTTACACAAGCGAAATGTGAGTATCGTCATGTGTGTCTTGTTGCACAATATATAACATTAGTAATGTTTGATTGTTCCGTGCAGCTTTTAATAGTTTATTTCAATTACATTTTTTAGATTTTTCCTTATGCATTTTTACAATATGCATCTTTCATGTGACTCGCCATATTCATTCCCTACAAGTTCCATGGGGCATTTTCTAATTATGTATATGTTTTTCTTAGTATTGCCTTTTTGCATAATTATATATAGGATATACATGGATACATATACACCATACATGAAACTGTGAACATATATATATATGTGCGTGTGTGTTTTTTAAGACAAATATATGAGTCATCTATATATATATTTATTCTTTTTCTTTTAAGCTATATATACACTTTTTTGGTATTGCTTTTAGCTATGGCTTCTGTGATGTTTGTCTTGAGCAGGACCAATTAAGCAATTAAGCACTTCATTATCATTTAGCTGTAACATGACTACTTACGGTATGAGGTTGCTAGTGTTTTTGGGTTATGACTAAGCGAAGAAATTTGTGAAATGCGTCAACGACGCTCCCCTCTGTCCCTACCATGATGTTGTTGCTGTAATCGTTTTTCATGTTGGATTTTTTTTTTTTTATACAATAAAGCTATTTTCCTTCATTTTTGTGCAGTCATTCGCTTTGCTTTTCATAAGCAGTTGGACCCTAACCAGAGAGGCAGCAGAGAGAGCAAGGAGAGACAGTGAGTAGATCAGCATGGTGCAGGGACAGACAAGAGGAGAGACTGCCAGCTGTAGCAATGCTCTCTTGAAGACAGCAGTGTGCCAAGTCTTCATCCAACCTTGCCCTGGGGAATCTCCATGTGTGTGTCAGTCGGGAAGACTGGGAAGAGAAATCTTCCAGGTGGGCTGGTGGCAGCCAGGTGGGCTAACATTTCTGCAGCAGTGGAACTGGGCTCACCGTCTATGGGGAAACAGAAGGTGATGAGAGATGCTGTTCACGCCACATGTGCTACTTTTCAAAGGGGTTGGCAAGTTCCATAGCCTGTAATGGGCTGAGCTAACAAGTGACTGTTAGTTCCTCCAGGAGTGACCCAGCAGGAGCTGTACATCAAGGAACCAAGTTTGTGCAGGAGGAAAGAAGGAGAGGAACCTGTGAATAGGGAGAAAGTTGTCACTGGTTTTGTGTTTGAACATTTTCAAGTGGGGGATACAATAATCCCCTACCTTATCTAAATTATCATCCCCCTAATAAAACCAACAAAAAAAACAAGCCAAAGGACTGGTTTCTGACTGCTAAAAAGGAAATGCTGTGTGACTGGCTGTGCGGCATTGGGGGACCTGGACATCAGCAACTCCTAGAGGGGTAGTGCCACGTATACAAATAACAAATATATTTCCAAAAATTAATCATTCTAACATACCGATTAAGAAGAAATAAAATGATTTACTTAACGAATCAAACTGAAACAAAACAAAATTTTCCATCATGCACATCTCTAGCAGCTTGACCACTCAACCACTGTATATGTATGACGACTGCCAATGAAATCATGTACATGTAGTTTTTATTTCATGATAAAAGCTGTCTCATCTCTCCCTCTTACACTGCAGCCTAACCAAACTACTTACATCTGCTGTGCAACCACTGTATTATATGTGTGGCTATTGTCTATTTGTCTTTGTGCTGTGAGGTTGTGATTTTGAAGTGTTATGGCACTTTCTTTTTGCAATTTTGTTAAACTTTTAAGACAGCACAGTGTGATACTGCAAAATTCTCAAAAAATATATTACTATATTACCATTGGTATTAATTTAAGGGTTTTACTTTTTTAAGAGTACACTTTTCTATAGCTTTTAGATCTTCTGTGGCTGCTACTTTCAACAGTCAATTCAAGCCTATTACTGCAGAAAAAAAAAATCAGATGTCGCAGCTAAAACTACCCAAAAATCCCCCTTTTTAAGTTGAAATGAATTACATTAGTGTGCGGCTGCTGTGATTGATTATGTGAAACACATGCAAAATATGCAGTGCCAGAATACCATGTAACTGATGCTGTCTATGAGAATTGTACTGTTCTTTAACACCACATACAGATTAAAGGCATCTCCTAAGCATGTAATTGAATAGATTGGCTATTCGTTTGGTCTCTTGAGATATTTTAGCTATTAGATGTAGATAGTTGGCGTCGGCTAGATTAGTGGGATCTACCGTCAATAAAAGGTCTAAGTTTGGGATGAAAGGACCTGTCCATGTGTAAGGAAGGTTGGTCTGAAGTCTCATTTGGAGAGGGAGGGGATGTTCATACCTACAGTAAAATTAAGGATTTGGTGAAATTTACTTTATAGTAGGATATATCACTAAATGAACAACAACAAGTTCCTAAAGCACTCAAAACAGGCAGTCAGATGAGGATATATTGAAAATAGGGCTGACCCCCAGTGCAGCTGCCAACCACTGGACAAATGGAAAGCAAAATATAAAACACAAAAAAGCAGCGCTCTATGGGTAAAGTCAGATATATAAGACAAAGTATATATGCATAAAAGCCGATGCGCCTAGGATTGGATACAAATTGTTTTTATTATACTTAAGCAGTTGCGAAGCAGTATACACAAACTGTGGACACTGGTGCAAAGAGTAATAAAACGGATAAAGAGCATATAGCTGTGTATAGATAAAATGATATTAACACGGTACCAATAGAATATAGAAGAATCTTGATAAGAAGGGGTTAACTGCTCCCGAAAGGTTTAGCCAGTTGTTAGTGGACCACGGTCATCCTGGGATATAGGGAAGGCATTCTAACGCTGATCGGAGGGAGTGAGAAGGTGATACCTTGTCAGGAATGGATCCGTCCGCTGGTAAGACCCATCATTTGGCGTGCAGTACTGTGGTCCACCAGCAGGTGTCTCCTGGCAGTTTATAACTGTCAGGAGAGGCCTTCCCTGCTGGGATATCACCTTTGGGCCGCAGTACTGGCGTCCACCAGCGGATGGATCCTGGCAGTGTGGAGCAGACAGCTCTTTCTGCGCTCAGCTGTCACATGAGGCCAATCACTGGCAGATTATAAATACCTGGCCAGCCCTCACACACTTGCCTTGGTATCTCTCTTCCATGTGACCTGAACCTGTGACCTGTGACCTGTGACCTGTAACCTGTACCCTTCCCATCCTGATCCTGATCCTGTGTTCCTGAGTTCCTGCTCCTTTGTTGCCTTTCCCATCCTTAGTTCCCTCTCCCATCCTGCCCTTGTTCCTCTGCTGATCTCCCGTGCATGACCCTGGCTTGGCTAATCGTTTGTGATTCTGGCATTTATTGTATATATTATTTGTTTGTAGTTTGTGGTTGGTAGTGCACTATTTGTTTTCACTTCTTGTCATTTATTTAAATAAACACTTATTATTTCACTTATATGTGTTTTGGGTTTCCTCTGTGCAGTCCACACAGTCTGGTCTACTAATTTCCCTGATATACCTCTTCCTGCTGACCCGCAATCAGACACTACAGATCTGAAGGGGAGCGGGGGGGTGCCCCCGCGGACAGCGGTGATGTAATGCTCTCGCCTTGGTGATCCACCTGCACAGCGTCAGGCTGTGGGAAGCGTGGTGTGTTCGTTGCCACTGGAGAGCGAGGCTGGGAACGCCGGATGTAACCGAGGAGACCGGGCATGCGCGGTAACATCAGCACTACTCCGGAAGCCGGAACCCTGTGAATACTGGTGGTCTGCAACATATGAAGTTGCCGTAGCTGACATGTTTTGCGTGCCTGCGCTTTGTCAAAGCTACGGTAAGAACGGAAATTGGAGAAATTAAAGGGAATGGGAATTAATTGGTGGGAGGGGAAGAGGATGGAGGAAACCCACCGAGTGCTGTTAACCCCTCTTGTACACACACCGGTGGAATACATGCACAGTACATTAAAACAACTACTAATGCTTGAATGTGAGCCCCCTATAGCCCCTAGATATTACAAATAATTCTGGTAACTAAATTGCAATTTTGAAAAATTACTATGGATAAAATGAAGAACCATAATGAAATTAAAAGAAAAGAACAAAAAAAAAAAAAAAAATTAAATATAAAATAAAATAAAAATAAAAGGTGAACACATGCTCAACAAGTTTGTGGAAAAGTGTTACCCTAGAGCCCTAGTCCAAGATGCCTTTCTCTCGCACACTGATAAGCCACCGAAAAATAAGAACAAAGATAATTACACTAAAGATATGGGAAGCACAGTAAGATTTGTCTCTACATTTAACACTAAATACAGGACCATTTCAAAAATTATCCAGAAACATTACAACATCCTCAAGCTGAATCAACATTTGGCCCCTTGTTTACCTCCTAAACCACAAATGACCTTTCGGAAAGCACGCACTATTAAAAATATTATTGCCCCTAGCAGGTTAGAAAAACACAACAGTAGACCCCTTTCTGACATCAGGACATATTTTGACAGTAGAACAGGCATT
This sequence comes from Lithobates sylvaticus, assembly GCA_028564925.1. NCBI lineage: Eukaryota > Metazoa > Chordata > Amphibia > Anura > Ranidae > Lithobates > Lithobates sylvaticus. The sequence goes on from CM053027.1 coordinate 371,037,759, forward strand.
TTTCAATGTAGGAAACGAGGCTGCCTCACATGTCAATCAATTACTCACGGTTGCTCTAAGATCGTTACCAACCAAGGAACTTCATTCCAGATTAGACAGTTTATCACCTGTTCAACAGATTTTGTTGTTTATGTCCTGTGGTGTTCATGTAATTTACTATATGTTGGCCGCACAATACATACCCTTCATACGAGAGTGGGTGAACACAGCAGATTCATCAAAAAAGTCCTTGACAAACATAGTGTCTCACGCCATTTCCTCCAGGCACACAATAAAGATTTCCAGTGCCTGGAGGTTATGGCAATTGAAAGTATCCCCAAGGGGACTCTGGGAATGAAAAGTTTTCCCTGCTGTGTAGGAGGAACTCGACATTCACAGTGTTATGTGATCCCCTTGGATTCTTATGCACATAATTATTGAATTAATGACTAATATACCAATTATTTGTCCCACTTTATACTTTAAGTTATTTTGGTTTTTAAGATGCAATATCATATCTCCTTCTGTACAGAGGACAACCTTATGGGTATACTTTATACATTACACATTATACATTATACATTAGAGGTGAGGGTTGGGCATAGACTTGCTTGGAATACCTTATAGTAGTCTATAGTTAAATCACCTAGTCCTGGAGATTTCCCATTAGGGAGAGAACCAATAACTTTAGCGATTTCGGATGCTGAGATTGGAGCATTTAAGACTGCCAATTGGAGGGAGGAAAGCGAAGGGAGGTTGAGGTTAGCTAAAAAATGTTCAATAGCGCTATCAGTAGGTTGGGTTCCTGTAGGGTCTCTGCTGAGATTGTATAGGGATTGGTAATAATCAGCAAAGGAGTTTGCTATGTGTCTGGGGTTGATGATTTTACTTTTTTTTTTTTTTTTAACAAATTGTGATGATTTTACTTTTGGTTACTGGATGAATTAGATGTGCTATTTTTGTTTAGGTCTTATGTTTCTGTAACCTTTGAGCGAGGAGCTTACCCCTTCTGTTACCTGAAGAGTAGTGGGATAATTTTAGAGAGGATAGTTGTGTATACAATTGTTCTATAAGCAGAAGTCTCAATTCTACTATTAATTTGGTTAGTTTAGGCACCAGCCCAGCGTCCGGGTTTGCCTTGTTATTTGCCTCCAATTGTTTGATATCAGATAACAACTGTTCAAACTTCTGCACCCTCTGCCTAATAACCCGGGCACCAAGTTGTAGCAGGAGTCCTCTAATAAAGGCCTTATGGGTGCACCAAAACACAAAGGGATTATAAACAGAATTAGTATTAACCAAGAAGAATTCAGTTAATTGCTGAGATATATAAGTGCTGTGAGTAGGTGAATGGAGGATTTGAGAATTTGCACGCCATACATAAGTCGGGTTAGGTGTGTTTTCTTCCTGCAATACAATAGAGACTGGGGCATGGCCATGTTAGTGTATGTATTGAGGAAGAGGACACAGATTGTAAAACCATTCTGTCAACCAAAATTAGAAGAGTGGAAAGTATAGTCACATTCAGTTGCATGCATACACCTCCAGGCATCATAGAGATCATTGGTATGTAGAAGTGGTTGTAGGGTAGGGGGAGGTCTCTTGACTCTAGAGGTTGAGTCCATCTGGTGATCCACAGTGAGATTGTAATCCCTGCAGAGGAGCAGAGCTCCTTTCTGTAAGGAGAGCATCCTATGGCAGAGTTTCTGTAGGAAACAAACTTGATGCTTATTAGGGCTATATAGATTAACAATAGTGTGGAGTTTGTTGTTGAGTTCGCAGATCATTATCAGATACATGCCTTCAGGATCGGCATGAAGTTCCTGCAGGTTAAAAGCAATAGTGTTCTTGATAGCTATACAAACGCCCTTCTGTTTTGTAGGTGCAGAGGCCATATAGATGTGAGGGAAACGTTTATGTTTGAAGGTTGGAGCATTAGAGGCTTGAAAATGTGTCTCTTGGATGCACATGATATCATATTTAAGCTTTAGAGCTTGTTTCCAAAGGGCCGATCCCTTAGCCGGGTGGTTCAACCCACTGACATTAAAGGATACAATGTTAATCTCCATAGTCTATGAGCAGTGTTAAACAAGAGCAGTACCTTAATAGACCCTCAATGAGTCTAAAGCCCCATACACACGGTCCGATTTTCCGATGGATTCTGTCCTATCGGACAATGTTGTCAGAAATTCCGACCGTGTGTAGGCACCATCGGACATTTTCCATCGGATTGTCCGACGGACAAAGTTGTATCTCCTGCTCTATAAATTTTCCGACAACAAAGTCCGATCACACCAATTACGATTGTGTGTAGCGAATTCCGACGGACAAAGTGCCACGCATGCTCAGATCACATTACAAGACCAAAGCTATTGGCTACTAGCCTCTACATAGTCCCGTCCTAGGCAACAAACGTCACCACGTTCAGAATGATCGGATTTTCCGACAACTTTGTCCGACCGTGTGTATGCAACACCAGTGTCGGACTAAATCCGTCGGACCAAATCCGATGGATTTGGTGGTCGGATTTTCCGACCGTGTGTATGGGGCTTTAGAGGGTCGAGACGTCGGTGTCTAAATATCATGGAGGCAGACCTCGGATGTTTATGAGGGTGAGGCGAGTTAGTTACAGTGTAGGAATGCATCTTACTCCATAAGGTGGACCTTAGACAATCAGGGGGGAGGAAAAGAAAGGTCAACAGTAAACATTAGGAGAACAACAATGCACAGGTAGTGTAAAAAGGGGGATTCCAAAGGGAATCCATCAGCAGAATGACTGCACATTACAGTGGGGGGTAAACAAGTGGGCTACAAGCTCCAAAGTAAACCAGGGTTTATGTTGCTCACCTGGAAATAGAAATGGTGGAGGTGATTACGAGTTCTACTTTTGGTTGCAGCGTTTGTGAGACACCAGCTGCCACTTGTCTTGGGCCTCTACCTTGGGTGATGAAGGTTGGTGGGCCAGGCCTTCATCCAGGGAGGAGATTGTTGTTGCCATACCTTCTTGAGTGATAGTCAGCTTGATAGTATGCCCCCAGTGATATGGTATATTGTGGTTTTGCAGAGCCTTGGTGACTGACAGTAGAGCTTTGCATTTCTGCATGGTGTGCTGAGAAAGGTCTGCAAAAATCTGTATGGGAGCATATTGCACTGGAGGTTGTAAGTTTTTGCGGAAGGCCACCATAAACTGATTCTTGATATGGTAGAAATGCACCCGCATTAATACGTCCCTTGGGATATTGTCAGCCAGGAAGGATGGCTTAGGCAGGCAGTGGATCACTACCTCAGAGTCTGGAGCAGATGGTAGGAAAGTTTTAATGAGCTCACAAGCATACTGGTGTAGTTGAGCTGGCTGCACAGATTTTGGGACGCCACAGATTTTTACGTTATTTCTCTGTGAGCCATCCTCAAGGTCCACTATTTTGTCCCTGAGCCACGCCACTTCATCAGATTGCTCATTATTGGCATCAACCAGAGAGTTGTGGGAAGAAGCAAACCCCCTCTTTTCAACGTGATCAACTCTACCTCCCAGTTCTCCCAAATCAGCTTTAAATGGGTCATCATGTCAGAGTGTAGGGAGCTGCATAAGGACACTAGCATATCTTTCATAGTTGTGTCCATTATAGGCTGGTTAGCGGTGGGGAAGGCACTGATAGGGTTAATTAGCTCCCTGGTGTCATCCAGGTTGAGGTTTCCTTTGGCAGAGTCTGCAGGGGGAGAGTCTGTGTCCAGCTGCGGCTTGGACTTAGCAGGGCTGCTAGAGAGAGGAGTGAAGGCACTGGGCGAGCTCCACTGTGAGCACGCATGTGATCCAGTGCTCTGAGATGCCGAGGGAGAGCCGCTGTCTGCAGCTGGCGAGCAGCCGTGGGCGCCATCTTGGACCCGCTCTGCAGGTGGGAAGAAATGGGGCAGTTTTTTGGCTGGTGAGCCTACTTTTGTTCCCTAACCATACCTCGAGGCTGAGGGGTCCTTCAGGAGAGTGCTGGTGTCAGTGGTGGTAGACGGGATCTCTTCGGGAGTCGCTAGTACCCAGAGTCAGAGCGGAGCTCTTCTCCTAGCCTGCCAGTCTTCAGCGTGGTAGCCATACCCCCCACTGCTGGCAACCCTTCTTGATCCACGTTACAAGGGTAAAGTTGCAGAGCTCATGCTGTCTTTGTAGAGGGAGTAGAGGATGAAACATCTTCAGGACGCCTTGAAGAAAAATTTGTGTAACACCTTTCCAGACACTGGGAGGTTACCATTTTCTGGACAACGTGTTTCTGAGGCTTCATTCAGTCAGAAGAAGAGCGGTGGAGAAGGCGGCCGGCTGATCGATGCCTTTAAACAATTTTTTTGTTCTCAGCGCCCAGGGCTGTTAGGTTTAGGCAACCATCGGCAGCGTCTGCATCATATGGTGCAGGATTATCTAGGGGCAAGAGCAGACTTGGAGACCTCGTCCACTGAGTTACTGGGTCTTGAGGATGGACCACTGGCCAGAACTTGCTCAATTATGCAATCGAGCTACTGGCCTGTCCTGCACCCAGCATGTTCCTCCACCCCAAACTCACTCATCTATATCTTTATGGACCTTGCTTTATGCACTGGTCCAAATAATTTGGTGGGGGGGGGGGGGGGGATTATGATGTGGAGTTGTTTTTCAGGGGTTGGGCTTAGCACCTTAGTTTCAGTAAAGGGAACTCTTAAGGTGTCAGCACACAAGACATTTTGGACAATGTCATGCTCCCAACTTTGTGGCAAGGTGGATAAAAATCAATGATTTAAAAAAATATATATATATTTTTTTAAACAAATTTATTTTAATAAAATGTTTTTGGAGTAAAATTCTATCTTTAGATAGTTTTCTATTTAAGATACATTAATCATTTAGTTTATTCAGAATTATATCTGGCTTAGTTATGTAGCGTGAGGCTGTATATTCTGCAATATTTACATTTTTGGTAAACTCATTCAATGAATCCAAGCTCTGCAAGCTGAGATAACATGCACTGCATTGGTGCATTCACACAATTTCACAGTAACCATGAGATAAAACAAAGTTCAGGAATATTCCTTTATCCCATTGTTTTGCAAATCTATCTACACTACAAACCGTATGATTGAATCGGTTCCGATATGGCTGTTTTACTAACCTGACAGCTTATTATTCTAAATAGGAAACCTTAAATTTGTTTTCAAACATTAAAGATTCTAACTACCAGCAAGAATGACTCCCTACATTTAAAGATCACCTGTCATTTCAAATATATCATGTCAGCGCCTGTTAGTGGGCAGTCACTGTGGGACTGCCACCAAATTCTCATCTTGTTGTGTCACTGCCACATCACCAGCCTTCCCATTAAAGTGAACTGGACTGTCAATGAGTCAACAGCGGGTCAGAGGAGGAGCCACTGTGGGACAGAGGTCTGGTGTTTGAGGGTCCAGAGATGGTGTAGTGTTGTTGCCCCGGTGATGTTCCTTTTTAAGAGCCACATGGCTCAGGTCAGTGGGGAGCCGTCTGTCTGTCTTGCTATTTATATATGTTGTCAGGTGAAAATAGTTGTCACTCTATAATATCATGGAATGTTTGTGGGTTAAATTCTAAGTTCAAAAGAGCAATAAAGAGTATACTCCTGTTTTTCCACCTCCCATAAAACCTCCAGGCTCCCGAATATACCTAGCTTTTGCAGATCCAGCATTGGCGGCAGATATTGTGGAAGCTACATATTTACCAAGTGGCCTTTCAGACCACTCTCCATTGTTTTTGTTGATACGTACCCCTGCTCCTCAGTGGGTGTTGTACCCAGAGATAGCAGAAAAAATGTAATTAACACTAGTAGAATATTGGGAAAATAATGCTGGATCATCGTTGTTAGATATGGTCTGGGATGCTTTTAAAGCCTATGTGCGAGGGCAATATATCTCAAACATTGCGGCAGTTAATAGGAAACAAAAGATTGATACACAGGTATTACAAACGCAGGTAGAATTATAGCCCGGATCTTAGTATAAGCAATTTCAATACAATGATGGCCGTGCAAAGGGATTTACACCTGCATATGATGGAAATAACTAGATTAGAACTATACAAAAATAGACAAAACATTTTTGAACAAGGGGATAAAAGCGGAAGATTTCTGGCAAGGTTGGTGCAACAGGAATATCAGGTTACACTTATACCAAAAATTAGGACTCCAGAAGGAGAAACAGTAGTCAATCCTGAGGATATTTTGGAGACTTTCAAGAGGTATTAGGGTTCCTTATATGCTTCTTCCCTCCTCTCCGACCTACCCCCGGGGGAGATGTCGGACCTTTTGGACCAGATAGCCCTTGTGGCTGTCGGATAGGGAGAGAGAGACATTGGTTAGCATGATTACAAGTGAGGAGATTTTGAAGACTATACATACTTTCCTGAGGGGAAAAGCCCCAGGCCCTGATGAAATGCCTGTTGAATTTTATATAAAATACGGGGACTTTTTGGCCCCAAATTTTGCGGAAATATTCACAAATGGGTTGTCATAAGGGACTCTTCCAGATTCAATGAGACAGGCACATATAACCCTTATATAAAAATACAATAAAAAATGAGAAATTTTAAAAAAAGACCATCCAATATTGTAGCAGCGCTTGGTTACTGGGTACTAAAACCCAATAGACCCCAATGAAATTGATGAGTATAGGTAAAATAGATAAATTAATTAATTAATAGATAATTAATACCATAAATCAATAAATAAATAGATATTTGATAAACCAAGTGCGAATAAATAAATAAATAAATATATGAATATAAATATAAATATAAATATTTAGATGTCCACAATCAGTATCAATAACAGTATCTATAACTATATCAGAAGTTCATGAATGAATAAAGCATAGTCCAGTGGTATCCAGATAAAATATTGGGATTTGCTGATAAGTGCGCTTATATAATCCTGCAGTGTGGTCTAATCTCTTAGGTTCTTCCACCAATGCACTTCACCTCGTGAAAGAAAACGGGATCCCCTATGGGGCTGCACTCACCAGAGCCAAAATCAAATAAGGCATGTAATCTCCAAATCAGACTCTGCTACCTCCTTTCTCCTCCAATCTCCTCCACAGCCTCTGGTCAACAGCTCATCAATATCAGCCCAGCCATATATGGAAAAAATTGGGTCCACATAGTGTAATATTGCTTTAGACAAATTTATTCACCCCAAGAAAATATCCCTTTAAAATTCAAACGTACCAAAAATGATATTAAAAACAGCATGTAAGACAAATGTAGGTGCTCTACTATGCCTGGTGTCACTTTCCGGTGTAGCAACGCTAGTTTCCGCTCGGCCGAGCGGTGAGAATAGCGTGTAGAAGACTTCCCGGTCTGTGGAACGCAGGGTTGGAGCGCAGAACGTCACTTCCTTGGTTGCCTGGTCTACGTCCCTGACGCGCGTTTCGTCATATCCGACTTCGTCACGAGGGCGTGACCAGGCAACCGGAAGCGATACTTTTATAGTGACTGATAGTACAGAAGACCAATCAGGATGCTCGCATGTGTTTGGAATAGAATTCTATGCTTTGCGGTTATGCTGTCCTCAGACTTCCTGCTTAATGTACCGACATACGCTGCCATGGTGTCTATGGGACATTAGTTAGTCAGGATAGTGTGTAAGACATTAAGACTTTACTTATCAATTAGACGAATGATACCCCTGTAACAGGATACCGCGTCAGCCCTGCGATCGGTATAATGCACAGCAAGGACCCGCATATTGCTGAACTATTCAAAATCTCAAATATATGAGTACTGAATAAGGAATATATGTGTGTGACATATATACATAAATAAACACTTTTACATGCGAGATCTCGAGGTCTAATGTCCCAAAGGGATAAATATAAAGTGCATAAGCAAATATTAACCATAAATGATTAGAATGATTACAATGATGCCCATGAAGGAAGGATGCGACCTCGATTCATTTAAAATTACAATGCTTCCTATAGACATGTATTATAAAATCTCCTTCAATGGATATGGAATTAAATTAAATTTGACAAAGATAAAATAAAAGTAAAATGGATAATATAGATGGGTATTATAAATGGATATTAGATAAAATATAAAAGCAATATATAATTTAAATATTGCATAAATTTATGTAAAAACATTAAAATATTAAAATATCCCAACATATCCACGAAAATAGCCAATAAAATATCTACATCGATAGGAGACTCAATTAAAAATAGGGATTTCAGTGAGTTGATAAAGAGGTATAATTATATGCCGAAAAGGACTGTCAGAGAGCAAGTCCAACCCAAAAAAATTTTTTTGGCAATAATACTTTAAATATATAATGATAAGAACAAGAATAAAACCGGCAATAATCATCAGCGATAAAATGTAAAGATATAAAATATAAAATATATAAAATTCTAGTGATAAAAGTTCCATGATAAAATTACAACCATAAAGTGAATTAAATTAAAATCAAGGGCTCCTAATGCGACTTAGGCTGCTTGTACCTTGATAATGAGTTAAGTTAAAGGTATGGGGACTGAGGTCGCAGCTCCCCTTCAGTGAGGATCACCTGAGAATAACCCATTTTTTGGAGTTACAAACAAACTTTACACGTTGCAATTACATGGAATCCCACAATCGTGGTCGCATACATAAAATCGCATACAGACCTATTACTATTGTGTGGGGAAGAAATCACTTAAAAAATCGCTTACAGAATATATGTATGATTATCGCTTACACCTGTGCTTTAGAGAAATGAAATAAAGTAAAATACACCATTCTGATATATCACGTGTCGCTGATAAAGCAATTTATATCCAGCTCTACATTAAGACCTTTAGGGGCAAGTACATCAGTTAAAAAAATCCATTGGGTTTCTTTCTTGGATAGTTCACGTATTCTGTGAATGCCTCTCCAATGGGGTTGGAGGTGCTCGATTCCCCAGAACTCTAGGCCACTGGGGTCGCTATCATGTTTTAATTTAAAATGTAAGGAAACATTATGGTCCTTATAACCTATTTTGATGTTGTTGATATGCTCAGCAATGCATATGCGTAGCAGCCTTTTTGTGCGGCCTATATACATTAAGCCGCACGGACACTTAAGTGCATAGACCACAAACATAGTGTTGCATGTTATAAATTGCTTAATGTCAAATGATATTTGGTTTGATGTTGCCATAAAGCTATCAAGAGCTCTTATGGGTTTTTTTACTTCCCTGCACGCCTTACACTTCCTACATGCATAAAAGCCATTCTTATCCCAGAAGGAAGGTGTTTTTTTTGGTGGATCAATGATTTTTTTGATGACCTTATCTCCAAAACTTGTTGCTTTTCTATATATGAACTGAGGATTCGAGGGTATGGCTGTGGTCAATTTCCTATCCAATAATAAAACGTGCCAGTGATTTTTAAAAATGTTCTCTACTTCTTTGTATTGTTCATGGTAACCAGAGATAAAAGCCCATTCTTTTTTGTTATTATTCTGGATGCTGACAGTTGAGGAGGTTTGATCCTTTTCTTTTAGTGTCGAACTTCGTGGTATTGCACCAACTTCTTCCACTATTTCTTTCAACTTCCTTGGATCATAGCCCCTAGCCTCAAATCTATCTGTAAGGATCTTCGATTGGAGCATAAAATTATCAGTTTCAGAGCAGTTCCTTCTTACCCGCATTATCTGACCCTTGGGTATGTTTTTTAGCCACAAAGGGTGATGTCCGCTGGAGATAGGCAGGTAACTGTTCCTATCTGTTTTCTTGAAGTAAACCTTGGTCTCTAGTTGATTCTCCTTTCGATATATGGTCACGTCCAAGAAGTCAATCTCCTCTCTATGCCAGGTAGAGGTCAGATTGATGTTGTTATTATTGGTGTTTAAAATGGTTAAAAATGCTTCCAAATTTTCAGTGGTCCCCGCCCAAATAAAAAATAAATCATCAATAAAACGCCGATAAAAAAATCAGTTCTGGTCGCTGATTATTAAAAATAGTTTTGTCCTCCCATTCCGCCATGAACAGATTTGCGATACTGGGTGCAAATTTCGCTCCCATGGCCACGCCCCTCTGTTGTGAATAAAAGTTCCCACTGTACCAGAAATAATTATGGTTAAGGCAAAAATCCAAAGCGTTCCTTAAAAACATCTTTTGATTTAGTGGCAGATCGTCTCTCTTACTTAGCGCCCAGTTAAGTGCTAGTAAAGCATCATCATGCTGAATGATGGAATATAAAGAAGAGACGTCGGCTGTAACTAATAAAATCTGGTTCTTTTCAGTTAGGTCAACTTTCTGAAGGGAGTTTAAAAAATCTTTGGTATCGCGTATGTATGATCTGGTGTTCTTCACGCTATTTTGGAGGAATTTATCCAGGTATTGTCCTAATCTTGCAGAGATAGAATTAATACTATTAACAATAGGTCTTGCTGGGGGTTGGATTGGATCCTTGTGGATTTTGGGCAATGTGTAGAGTGTTGGAATTCTACTGCTTGCTGGGACCAAATATCTTTTTTCCTTGTTCGTAAGGACTCCCGTCTTTGATCCTATCTCTATGAGACTTTCCAAATGATCTCTGTATTGTATAGAAGGATCTTTGTTTAAAATGCGGTAGGTGGCTGTGTCTGATAGCATTTCTACTATTTGTTTGTGATAAAAATATTTAGTTAATATCACTACCCCTCCTCCTTTATCCGCCGGGCGTATAATTATGTCCTTACGCTTTTCCAAAGCCGAAATTCCTTCATCAATATACCTGGCATTGTCCTTTTTATTTGGTTGTAATTTTGATAAATCCTTCAAAACTAGACTTTTGAACACCTCCACCTGATGGTTTGGATTATTCTGGGGGTTGAATAATGATCTATTTTTTAAACCACTGTTAATTGGTTGGTTCATTTTGAGTTGGGAGGTGGTAGCATTCTGGCTGGTGGACTCACATCCTAGAAAATGTTTCTTTATATTAATTTTTCTAATGTATTTGTGGACGTCAATGAATACATTGAATTTGTTAATAGGCTTTTTTAGGCCACATTTCAGGCCTAAATTTAAAATGTTAACTTCTTTCTGTGTTAGTTGGATATTTGTCAGATTAAAAATTCCTCCTATTCTGAGCCCCTTCTTCTTTTGTTGGAGTTTGCGGCCAGCCCTGCATCCTCGGTATTTTCTTTTATCTGTTGCACTGGTTGTGTTTGTTCCTTTGTTGGATATGTAGGATTTTTCCATTGTTGTTCTTTGTGTTGTGATTGTTGCTGGTGTTCTTGTGGGTAATGGTGGTATTGTGCCTGCATGGGTGGTCGGCCTCTTCGTGGGGGGTGTCCCCGTCCTCTCTGCTGCCCCCCCCTGCCTCGTCCTAAAAAAGGACGTGGTGCAGGGTAATCATTGTAGTTATCTGTATATTCATAAATAGGTTGAAACCTATTTTGAGTGACTACTCCATATGATTGTTGTTGGTTGCCGTTATTCCTTTGATTTCTTCCTTTTGCTCCTCTGACTTTCCAGTGCTGGACGGGGGTTGAGAAAAGAGGTGGTGGTCGCATCTGATTAGGTTCCTCATAGTATTCATATTCATCCCTCCACTGGGTATTTGGTATAGGAGTTGGGATAGTAATGGGCCTGGGCATGGGCACTGTTTTAGCTCTAATGTTATCTTTAACATTTCCTTCTTTGATGTCTGTAGCAGTTGTTTGCCAGGTATACATCTGGTTGTTCCTAAAATCCTCTAAATCTTTCTGATATTTCTTCACGTTTTTCTTTTGAGTGTCCTTATCGATTTTTTCTAGTTTCTTTTGCACTCTAGTGTTGAAGTCTAAAATCTGTTGAGATTCTTTAATGGGTTCCAATTGTAACTTTAAGTCATTAATTTTAGATTCTATTTTGACCATTTTGCGTTTCTTTCTTTGCAAGATTAATTGTTGCAGTTTGAAGCCTACTCCATTAAAAAAATCCAACCACTCTTGGTTGGATTCTGGGTCGTCTAAGCCGTCCTGAGGGACAATGTCCCATCTTAGGCTCTTGATTATAATCTTATCCTTGATATATTGCTCTAGGGTACATATGTCCCACCATGTTCTTACTTGTTTTTCTAGAATATTTCCCAAAGCGGATATTGCTCCGTTATAGTTAACATCTGCGGGGGTGGGTGTATAATCAGTGAATAATGAGTTGACATCAATTTGTCTATTACTCAAAAATTGCAAGACATCCATAGCTGCAGAGATATAAGTGCTGAAACGATTGAAAAAAGTTGTTTGGTGTATGCGCCCTCTTATATCAAACAACTCTCTGCGCTTATGGGATGATAAACCTTGCTGATTTAGATATATACACAATGTAAAGATATAAGAATCTAAATAAATAAATCAATATATCCGTATTAGTGTGATTACTATGTAGGATGGCACACTATTAGCGGCTGCTTAAAATCAAGAGACATATAAAAATACAATAAAAAATGAGAAATTTTAAAAAAAGACCATCCAATATTGTAGCAGCGCTTGGTTACTGGGTACTAAAACCCAATAGACCCCAATGAAATTGATGAGTATAGGTAAAATAGATAAATTAATTAATTAATAGATAATTAATACCATAAATCAATAAATAAATACATATAACCCTTATACATAAAGAAATGAAGGATCCAAAATGATGTGCTTCATACAGGTCAATAGCATTATTGAATACAGATATTAAAATACTGACTAAAATATTAACATTGAGAATACAACCTTTGTTAAAAACCATTATAGATTCAGATCATGCAGGATTTATGCCTCAAAAGACGACAGATATTAATCCACGTAGGTTACTAACTAATATACTCTCTGGATATATATGCAGACGATATGCTGCTATTCCTTGGGGATGTGGGTCCATCGCTACAAGGAGGTTTAGATCTGCTAAATACATATTCACAATATACAGGGCTTAAAGTAAATTGGGGTTAAACCCTATTGCGATCGATCAAAGAGTGTAGGATATGGCTTTTTCAGATTTGCCATTACAATAGGTAACAGAATTTAAATAACTTGGTATAATAATTTCACGACAGGTTGGGGATTTCTTTATGTTGAATTTAAATCCAGCAGTACAGGAATTTAAGAGGAAACTGAAGTTGTGGGAGACCTTGCCCCTTTCACTACTAGGACGCATAAATTTAATAAAGATGAAAGTTCTTCCTAAATTTTTATATTTTTTTAGAAATTCACTACAATGGTTTTTTATACAATTAAACAGTATTTTTTCCTTATCTTTATGGAGAAATAAACTACCCAGCATTAAATTAACTACACTTATGCGTCCTTTGGCACAGGGGGGACTGGCCCTCCCAGACCCAAATACTATTTAGCAGCACAGCTGGTAACGGCAGGTGAATGGTTAAATCCAGATAAATATAACCCTGCGACAATGTTAGAGGCGGCAGTGGTGCACTCTACTGAAGCACTTGAGGCACTGCTGTTCCGAGGGTTAAAATCTGTATATCTGTATATGATCTGAGCCCTTTGATGGTAAATACTATAAAGGTATGGAGAACCGGCTTAGTGGGGGAAAAATATATTAAGGAGATTTGGTCTCCAAATACTCAGCTGTGGAGGAATCCTCAGATGCCCCATTTAAATTCTATCCAAGATCCAAGAGCTTGGATTAAATTTAAGGTTAAAAAGTTATACCAGGTGGTGCAGAGAGAAACAATGATATCCTTTGCAGGAATGATAGAACTCTTGAATAATCAAGGAAGTTATGTGTTTAGATATATGCAGCTTGCCCATGCTCTTTCTGCCCAATTTCCGCAATTGACAGAATCAGGATTAGAACAAATAACTAGAAAGAGATAGGAAAATAAATCAATATCAACTTTGTATACTTATTTAGTGAAAACTGCATTATTAGATATAAGTAAGTTAAAAGTACGTTGGATGAGAGATGTCCCAAAATTAGAGGAGGAGAATTGGGAGGAGATATGGGGATTCCCTTTCCACATATTAGTCTCACTTTGAGACAAGCTTATACAATTCAAGATAACACATCAAATATATTATACACCTTATAGATTATATAGAATGTGCCCATTGAACCCTCAGAATTGTTGGAGATGTGGGTACACTCCAGGAGATTTTATCCATACATTCTGGTCTTGTCCTGCTATAGAGGTATTTTGGAGAGAGGTTATAAGGGTAATCACTACAGCTAAATCAGTGGTTTTAGAACAGGATGCAGAGATATGTCTTTTGGGTTTGGTAGGAAATAACATCCCACTAGGGCAAAAGGGTCACAAGTAAGTCTGTTGCTTTTCTACATGAGAAAGGCAATAGTACTTAATTGGAAAAAAACAGAAGCTCCTTCATTAGCCTTTTGGAAATACTTCAAATGACAACTTGCAGCTGTATTGAGAAACATATTGTAATAGAGGAAGCGAGGAAAAATATAAGAGAGTTGAGGGCTTGAAATATGTCTTAGACACAATACGGCCCTCCGCATCGGATAATTCGAGGTCCAAAAACACAAGAGATTGAGTATCATGTACATGAGTAAACGAGATGCCCATGTTATTGTTACAGTACTGGACAAAAATGGAAATGGAAGAGGGAGGACCATCCCATATAACGATCACATCATCGATATATCTTCCATAGAAGACAATCTGAGATGCAAAGGGTTTACTTCTCCAAATGCATGACTCCTCCCACCAACCCATAGTAAGATTTGATTAACAAGGTGCAAAGGAAGCACCCATGGCAGTGCCATGCACCTTTATGTAAATCAATTATTTTATATAAAGGATTCTTCTTCCTCCTCTTCTAAAGATACCCCTGCACCTCCTTCTCCCACTACCTTTTCTGGTGTGTGGAATGAGGAGGATATTAAAATCCTTGAGATTCTTGAAGAACTTCAGGCGGAACAAATATGTGGGGAATATTCCCCCTACATACCCCTGTCATATGTCCTGACTGCACATACAACTTTCAAACCACTCTCTACTTTTTTATCCTTCACATACAAAAGGTTCTTTTATAGATGCATTTTATCATGTAACTTTTGCTGAGCTACGTCAGTTGTGTGATTCTACCAAGCCTAATAGGTTTAAACATTATAACTTCAACCCCAGAGAGCAATTGGCCCTCAAAGCTTTAGCTAGCAATCATGACCTTATTGTGAAACAATAAAGCTGATGCGTTTCAGCAATAGCCTTAGTCGTCTATGACTAAGGCTATTGCCGAAACGCATCAGCTTTATTGTCACTCTGATGTACCAATAAACGACACTTCAAGGTTTACAGTTCTGCCGGCTCTTCTAACTACTGTTGCATTGGAGTGTGTTGGGACACATCGAGCCTCAGCACCTGTGAGTGGACCTGGTGTATGGATTGAGTTGTCCCTGCAGAGAGCGCTGTTACCTTTCTTCCTTATTGTGAAACAGATAGATAGGAGGAGGAGTAGTTATTCAAAATAGATCTGAATACACCAAAGAGGCTGAAAGATTGTTGTCAGACACCAAAACTTATATCAGACTTCCTAAGGACCCTTTGGATACTTTCCAAACCAAATTAAAATCCCTAGTAGACCAGGCATATACAGATAAGGTCATCAGTTCAGGAAAATATCAATTCTTGTATAAGGAACTTTATTAACATCCATATTTCTATCACCTGCCAAAGGTGCACAAGGATCCCATTTGTCCACCTGGGAGGCAAATCATTGCGGCTATGGATAGCATTACGAGTGGTCTGTCCCAATATGTAGCTTACTTTTTGCAACCTATAGTTCAGTCTCTACCATCTTATGTCTGCGATTCCTCCCATCTGCTGGATTCCCTGTCGCACTACACATCGGAAAGCTCCTACACTTGTCTCTCTCTCGATGTGACTTCCTTGTACACATCAATCCCGCATGAAGTTGGACTCATGGCATTAGGGCATTTTATAGCATAGGAACCTAACCTACATCATCTACATGCCCAATTCCTCTTGGATTGTATGCAATTCTGCTTGGAACACAACTACTTTAAGTATCTTGGGGGTTAATATCTCCAGGTGCATGGCACTGCCATGGATGCTTCCTTTGCACTTTGTTATGCCAATTTCACCATGGGTTGGTGGGAGAAGTCATTCATTTGGAGAAGTAACCCCTTTGCATCTCAGATTGTCATCTATGGAAGATATATAGATGATGTGATCGTTATATGGGATGGTCCTCCCTCTTCCATTTCCCCTTTTGTTCAGTACTGTAACAACAATAATATCGGCATCTCGTTTACTCATGATACGCAATCTCTCGTGTTTTTGGACCTCAAATTATCCCATGCAGAGGGCTGTATTGTGTCTAAGACATATTTCAAGCCCTCAGCGGGAAATTTATATCTCCATTTTGCGAGCTGCCACCACCCTAAATGGAAGCAGAATATCCCAAAGGGCCAATTTTGTAGATTGAGAAAGAACTGCACCCTAGACAGTGACTACAAGGCACAAGAGCAACTTTTAATAAATACATTTATGGACAAGGGATATGACTCGGATGTAGTTCATAAAGCCTTTTTGGAGGGCCAAGCCCCCATCACCAATCAGGACAAGCCGACAACTTCTGTTACTAAGTCAGAGGTCAAGTTAATTACCCAGTGTCATAATCAACACAAAAAGATGGAGCACATCATTAGATGCCACTGGGGTATTCTTTTACAGGACCCAAAGTTAGTTCTGGTTTTGCCTGAGAGACCAAGGGTCGTCTATCGCAAAGCTAGAAGTGTGAAAAATGTGGTAGCCCCAAGTAGGATTCCTCACTGTACTACTTCAGCCGGAACATTAACCACCTTTTGCAATCTGATGGGTATGTTTCAGTGTAAAAAAATCTTTTTTTTTACCGCGCCTCCTTCTATCCATTATCGCCCCTCTCCTTTAAAAAAAAAATGTTTTTACTTACTCATAGTCTGTGTGTATATATCCATTGCCCTTTAGATATGCTGATAGGAATTATTACCTGTTGTGTATCTCGATACATTTATAATTTGTATTTTTTTGTGTAATTAATTATGTAGTGATCCTAATAGGTTATTTTATTTGAAGTCACCTTTTATATAGTTATTTTTTGATTTTTTACCATTTATTATAAAATACTGTCATAGATGAGATGTGTTACTATACAGCCGTTCATTCCGATCAGATGAAATTTTTTATAATTTTTACGTTTTTTTTATAATCATGCCCATTTTTCTTTATTCTATGTAATATACTTTTTAGCTCATTGCCCACTGTGCTATTGTGCCATGCTATGACAGCTATACATGTTGGAGATTTGATTATAGCTAAAAAAGTTGGCCAGTATAGCCCTGTTGATTGGACGACTGGCCACGCCCAGACTCTTTACTGATTGGGTGTTATTTGTTTTATTCTAGCTCTGTGAGAGCAGGTGTGAGAGATGGAGACACTGCTGGTTATACACCTCCATATGGCAGGTCTGAGCTTATCCCCACAGTGGTCTTCTCATCCCTTGTGACGGTTGACTGCTTGATTGGTGATCCAGATCCACCCTGTGTGCAGCTTGCAAGATACTTTTATGTAAGTGTATCTGAATAAAGTGTTACTTGCTTTTACTATTACACTGACCCAGGCTCCCTCTTTCTGCTGTTTTTGTTTGTCTGAGGGAACTGCTGAGGAGCTGCCGGTGACTGTGTGTGCAATCCCCATCCACTTGAGGATCCATCGGTCCTGTGGACTTCTCCTTGATAACCCTTACTACTATGGACTGTATGGACTCATTCTTATTAATTCATTTTGGGTATATCTTGTTGTTCCCCCCCTCCCTGTTATTGATCCCTTATGATCCACCTTATAGCTGCCAGTGAGCGGTGACTCACACACTACCTGACAGTTCTGTGTGATATATTGCTTATAATGTTCAGGTAGATCTCCACCTGTCAAAGGTTGCCTACCCCTGTTCTAATAAGAAAATAAAAGCATTCGCTCCCAACACTCCAAGGTCCTCCACAGAGAGATGGCTATACAGACGACATGTCACATACATGGGGAATCCAATGTGAAACTACAAAAACAACAAAGGGGAAGAAGCAAACACCTGACACATTACCCAAGAAAAAATGTTTTATTCAAAGACAATGAAACCAATAAAATGGATACTCACAAAAGTGCAGTGTAAACCAACATGCGAGTCGGAAGATGCCATATAGTGTAAGGTACAAATGCTCCAACAACCTCCCTTTTACTAGCAAGCTGACACATTTTGGGGGCGCTGAGCACAGCTCTGAGGAAGGGGGTGCGCCCTGAAATGCTTCAGCTTGCTAGTACATGGGAGGTTGTTGGAGCATTTGTACCTTGCACCATATGGCATCTTCCGACTCACATGTTGGTTTACACTGAATTTTTGTGAGTATGCATTTTTTTGGTTCCATCTCCTTTGAATAAAAAAAATTGATATTCTCGGGTAAATCACCATGTGTTTGCGCCTTCCCCTTTGTGTTTTTTGTAGCTTCACATTGGACCCCTTTTCTAAGGCATGACTTAGGACAGTGGTCAGGTTTCCCATAGCAACCAATGACAATTTCTAGTTCTGTTATTATAGGGTGTCAGTATTTGGTTGCCAAGGCCATAACCATACCGGGGAAGTATATAAAATCATTATTCCTGAGAATAGTGGTGGGGAATGGACGGGGCTAACTGCAGTGCCCTTATTGTGCCATGCTAAATGATGGTTTTGGCCAAATTGTGCTTTAAAAGTAGGAGGGGCTTACCCACTTTACCCCAAGGCCAAGTCTGACATTTCTCTCATGCATGTAAAAGTCTGCAATTTTTTTGCTAGAAAATTACTTAGGACTCCCAAACATTATATATATTTTTTTAAGCCGAGGTCAAAAACAATTTTAACTGTTGCACAATATTTGGGGGAAAAATACATTTATTATGAATTTTAGTGAACACAAACACAATATAATAATATAATGCCCAAATTTTTGTTAGAATATAAAAGCCGATGTTGTGTAAATAGATACCAAACACTTTAAAATTGTGCACAGCCGTGGAATAGCGACAAACTATCATACATTAAATTATCTATAGGTGATACTTTAAAAGCCTTTGCAGGTTACAAGTTAAGAATTACACAGGAGGTCTGGTGCTAGAATTATTGCACTTGCTCTAACGTTCACAGTGATACCTCACATGTGTGGCGCGATCGCTGTTTACATAAGTATGCAGGACCTACATGCGTCTTAACATTTGTGCATGAGCATGGGTGGATGGGGGCACTTTAAATTATTATTTTTTTAACACTGTACCTTTCTTTTTTTTATCAACTTTATTGCTATTGCAGGGGATGAACAACATTCATGGGCTGTGACATATCCTCTTTTGGAGACATATGGGGTCTATTAGTGCCCATATCTCTCCAAAGCATCTGATCAAAGCAAGAACAGTTTGATCAGATGCTGTACAAGCCAGTAATGGCTTCTAAACAAACCGCAAGTAATGTCACAGAAGGGGGGAGGAGCTCTTTCACAGTGATTGTGATTAGAGCAGTTATATCGGTACCGGGCTCCCTAATGGGACAGGAGAGCCCGGTAAAGGTGGTAGCAGTGGTGGTGCTCTGGCTGCCCTGGCTAAAAGGAGGAGTTTCAAGAGGTGGAGTCCATTAGGAACCATTGCTTTAGGGCAGCAAGGGACCATGGTGTATGTAGTTCTTAGAAATTAAAAGTAAACATTAGAGGAAATACTGCAAAGCATGCTGAGAATCCAGGAAGTTGTGAAAAGAGATGGCAAGCAGATAGGCAGCACTCACAGCATGAAAGGATATTTTCAATTAAGTTTACATTGGATTGTCAAAAATAACTATTGTCTGCATTGCTATTAAAATGCCAATGATATAAAATGAAAGTGTATGCAGGGATCATATAATTTCTTTTATATGTCTTTTTTTCATTGTTCCCAAAAATCAGGCATGGCAGAAGAAACACCCATCTGTCCTGTCCTAAATCTGATTTCATTGCATACTGCGGGTACTGTGATTTTGTAAGCAATATACCCAATATGAGTAATGTTTATCCTTCCCCCTGAAAAATTTGTAGAAACATCAATACATAAAACTTAAAAAATCAAAAACATATAGAAAACAGATTTTATTGCAGATTCTGCAATGGAATCTTAAAGTGGCATTAAACCCAAAACCAAAAATGCAATATATTGCAGCTGAGCTTACCAGTCATTAGATGTGATGGCTGTATTCGTTTTTTTTTCCCCCTGGTGATCTGGCCAGTAACACACCTCCTGTATTATACAAACACCACTCTAGATGAATGAGCACAGGGGACAGATTTGGACAGCAGCATTGCCAGCCTAGAAGGGAAGAGAGGGAGGTGTTAGAAGTACAAGCAGATTTAAATACAGTAAAGAATTGAAGCTGGACTCCAGCTAAAGGTAACGTTTTTACTTAAAGGTTCTACATAAATAAATAAAAAGCTGATCATTTTAAACACTCCTGACAGTGTTCAATGGTCTGTCTCAAGCCTGTAACTGTAAAAGAGCTTTTCTGTTGAAAGACACCGGACTTACTGGCTGGATCACCAGATGAAAATAGAAGAAAAAAAGCCTGAAAAAGGAAACTAATACAGCCATCACATTAAATAATTGGTAAGCTACAGCATAATAAATGTTTGCTTTTGGGTCTAATACTGCTTTAGGGTAATTTAAGAGATTAGAAATTAGGGTAAAAAAACTAATTAGTAAAACAAGGATAGAATTGGCTTAAAAATTTGATTTGTTTTTCTTTCTCATCAAATAGTTTGCTATTAGTATAGTGAAATGTGAAAAGTAGGACTTCTGGTCAGTACTGTGAAGAGAACACTGCCTACATTTTACAGGAAAATGGCATTAATTACACCCACATTGGGAACATTTGCAAATGTCATTATCTGGGAACAGAGTTATTAATTATTGAACTTTCAGTATCAAAATATATTATGTATAGGAGAGAGGCTGCAAAAAAAAAAAAAAAAAAAATACACTGCTTTACACTAAAGTTATGGGAGAAGACTTTTTTGGATTATATGGCTTGTTAATTAAAACATATTTTATGCATTTTTGTGCCGGTAATAAAAGAAAAAAATGAATTAAAAAAATTGAATTATTAGAGTATTAGCCCATATATACTGTACTTCCTCATTACCAGGTCATTTTAAGTTTTCAATGCTGTGATAGTTTGCCTGACAATTGCTTAACCACTTAAGGACCAGACCTATTTTTCAGACTTGGTGTTTGGTCCATGCAATACATTATGTCACATCGTATTTGTGCAGCGGTTTTATAAAGCGCATTTTTTTGGGGAAAAAATACACTTTTTTTTTAATTAAAAAATAAGATAACAATAGTTAGCCCTTTTTTTTTTTTTTTTATATTGTGAAAGATAATGTTACGTTGAGTAAATTGATACCCAACATGTCACGCTTCAAAATTGCGCACTCCCGTGGAATGGCGACAAACTTTGACCCTTAAAACTCTCCATAGGCAAAATTTAACATTTCTACAGGTTAACAGTTTTGAGTTACAGACGAGGTCTAGTGCTATAATTATTGCTCTTGCTCTAACAATCGTGGCGATACCTCACATGTGTGATTTGAACACCGTTTTCATATGTGGGAGTGACTTACGTATGTGTTCGCTATTTATTTGACTTTTTATTTTTTATTTTGACACTGTCCCTTAAAAAAAAAATTTTGGGTCACTTTAACTTCTATTACAAGAAATGTAAACATCCCTTGTAATTGACGTTACAAGGGATTTGACGTTGCGTCCGCCATCCAATGGTGTGGAGCCAAGCGGGGGCCATCTTTCCCTCACTCGGCATCCTGCCTGTGAGGGGAGAGGATGCGATTGTCTCCGACGCTACAGACGGCGGCAGAGACGACCAAAGCACGGCAGGAGGGGGGCCTCTCTCGACCCCGATAACGGTGATAAAAGTGATTTTCGCAGCGAATCCGACGATGAATTCGCCATTGGCGATAGAAGATTTATGTGAAAAATATATATTTTTTATCTGTTGTTGGTTTGTGAGGTGTAAGCCCAGCTCAGATTCCCCCTTTTGAAGAAAAGAGGGCAAAAACTCTGAATTTAACAGAACCAGTTGATTTGGTTCTGTTTTTTTATTTACCTTTAAACTTCATACCGGCATGCTCAGCAATAGGGATGGGCGAACGGTTCGGCACGAGGATAAGTTTGCGAACACCGAACAATATGCAGTGTTTGGGGCAAATTCGAAAGACGCTAAAGTCTATGGGACACTTTTAATGCTTAAAGTGAAACAAAAAAATGAAATATTCCTTTAAATATTGTGCCTGGGGGGGTGTCTATAGTATGCCTGTAAAGTGGCGCATTTTTGCCCGTGCTTAGAACAGTACCATAGCAAAATGAAATTTCTAAAGGAAAAATTGTCATTTAAAACTGATCGCAACTGTAAAGAATTGTTGGGTCTCGGCAATATAGATAAAACTCATTGAAAAAAAGAGCATGGGATCCCCCCAGTCCATTACTGGGCGTCAGAGGGGGGTGGGGTCAGCCAGGTATGTCACTGGGTGGCCCCGCCTTCAGTTATATAAGAACTGTCAAAGGCGATGAAGCGTCACAAGGCGGGAGCCTCCCATAGAGGAGGATCGGTTGTGGATTTCTTTTTTTATTTTTCGGTCCGTCGCGGCGTGAAGAAGAAGATGAATGGACATCATGGGACATTAATTTTTTTTAATAAAGTACTTGTCCCCAAGCTGTGTCTTGTCGTTTTTAACATTTTGACACTTTTTTGGGATCTGGGGGTGCCCTTATTAAAGGGGGCTTCTGGATTCCGATAAGCCCCCTGCCAGCAGACCCCCACAACCACCGGGCAAGGGTTGTGGGGATGATGCCCTTGTCCCCATCAACATGGGGACAAGGTGCTTTGGGGGGCTACCCCAAAGCACCCTCACCATGTTGAGGGCATGTGGCCTGGTATGGTTCAGGGGAGGGCGCTCTCTCTCGTCCCCCCTCTTTTCTTGCGGCCTGCCAGGTTGTGTGCTCGTATAAGGGTCTGGTATGGATTTTGGGGGGACCACTACGCCATTTTTTTTTAAATTTTGGCGCAGGGTTCCCCTTAAAATCCATACCAGACCTGAAGGGCCTGGTATGGATTTTAGGGGGACCCCCACGCAAAGTTTTTTTAAATTTTGGTTCGGGGTTCCCCTTAATATTCATACCAGACCCAAAGGGCCTGGTAATGGACTGGGGGCACCCTATGCTCTTTTTTTCAATGAGTTTTATCTATATTGCCGAGACCCGACAATTCATTACAGCTGCGATCAGTTTTAAATGACAATTTTTCCTTTAGAAATGTAATTTTGCTGTGGTACTGTTCTAAACATGGGAAAAATGTGCCACTTTACAGGCATACTATAGCCACCCCCCCCCCCCCCCCCCCCCAGGCACGATATTTAAAGGAATATTACATTTTTATTATTTCACTTTAATCACTGCTCCCAAAAAAACGTCCATTAAAAAAAACTTTTTTTGCATTGAAACATGTCCCCTGGGGCAGGACCTGGGTCCCCAAACACTTTTTATGACAATAACTTCCATATAAGCCTTTAAAATTCATGTGTTCTGCTCATCCCTACTCAGCAACTGGTTAGGGGTACAAAGGACCCAGTTCTTCAGAGAGGGGTCACACCTACGTATTCCTCATGTGAGCAGGTTGGTGGCACATAGACACCACACGGCAGCTCTCCACCCTGGGATTTGGAGCTGTCAAAAAGCGCAGTGCCTGTTAGTATTGAGCACTGGTGCATTTTAAGGTGTTTCCTTTTTTTGAATCTACCTAATAATGAAGGCCATGCTGACTGATTTCACCACAGCACGGGGCTGCAAGCTCACTGTCCAATTGCCATGGGAATACCAGCCCATGTGGCGAGGGAAGGCCATGCTGTTTTTTATTTATTAAAAAGAAGTAAAGTAATTTCCTTGCAGTTGGTGAACCAGTGTTCTGCATGCCCAGTCTAAGCATTGCAAGTTCACAGTGCGATAACAATAACTAACAGTGGTTATATTAAACATTATAGTGCTGCAGTTATCATCCAAAAAATGAAGGTCCATGTTATCCATCTTGTGTAATGTGATACTGTATACCTTTGATGCGTAGTCTTTCCTTCACACTATAGTGGTGTGGACACTATTCAAAGCAAGCAGTGTGTCTTTTTGACAGGAAGGAATAAAGGGAGAAACTGTATTTTTTTGCCTATGATGACCCAGCCTAGATCCAGGCGTTGGAAAATATGATGCATTATGGGGCCTGTTGACTTGTTAACAAACCTTGTGTACCCTTAGGATGTCTCTGCCATTTGCGGTGTGGCCAGATTGTGATAACAGTGGGAGGGTCTTACAGAGGCATTGTTAAATAAAACCTAACAAACACCTACAACACTCAGCACAATCATTTAAAAAAAATTAACATTTTTTCATTAAATATGCTTTTTAGCCTACCTTATGGAAGTACTTCATAGAATAGTCAGTGACCACTTAGCAACCATTTAGCAACCAGGCAGCAAGGCAGTGAAAACATAGCAGCCTTTATATCAAAAGTCCCCTGCTCACATCAGGAGTCCCTCCACACATCATAATCCCCCCTTTTATCAGAGTCCCCACTTACATCTGGTTCCTTTCTCAATATAGAGTCCTCCCTTACCCTAGGTTCACATATGTGCTTTCTGCTGGGCATTTTGCATAGGCACGTGCCTGCGTTTCCTGCAGAAAAAAAGGAATGCACCTTTTTCAAAATGCGGCCTTCAGGGAATTTCCCTGTGGTTCCGGCACACGCACTGCGATTTTACACGCATGTTAGTTTCATTCAGAAGGAATGGCAGCCAAGCGCGTTTTCATAGAGCAGCGCACTTTCATTGCTAGTGGTTGTGGGTGCAGGAATTTGCTTAGATTACGCAGAAGTGTGAACCAAGCCCAACATCAGAGTTCCCTCTTAAATCAGAGTCCCTTCTTACATCAGCATCTCCTCTTACATCAGAGTCACCTCTGAGTGCCCCCTGTCCTGTTGATTAATCGAAAAATGCATTCTACGCACTTTGCATTTTTTGATGGGAGGCAAGCCATGGAGAGCGTGCAGAGAGAGAGAATCTAAATGTAAGATTATGCCTTGCTCTCTGAGGCGTGATGTATTGGCTGGGCAGGCGCAGTTCGTCGGATGCATTTTTCGACGAGAGGCAAGCCACTAAAAGCGCGTGAAGAGAGAATTTAAATGTAGGATTCTGCCTCGCTCTCTGTGCATCTCAACACTGATGTAAGGGAGAACTCCACTGGCTACACTGATGTAAGGGAGAACTCCACTTGGAACACTGAGGTAAGGGAGAACTCCACTGGGTACACTGATGTAAGGGAGAACTCCGCTGGGTACACTGATATAAGGGAGAACTCCACTGGGTACACTGATGTAAGGGAGAGCCCATTGGCATCTAGCAACCAGTGACGTCACATCCGCAACTCACTGGCCTTGCCCAGCATTCAAAGCGGAGGAGTATTCAACCTACTCCTCTGTGCCTGGTGCTCGTGGGGCCCATAGCAGCTGCCAAGTTGAGCCCTTGTCATGGAAAGTTCAGGCGACGGGTTGTAATAAAAAAATCCTCGACCTGTGAAAAGTTTCGACAGTATCACTTCCGGTGCAGCTACGTAGGTAAACAGCTGTTCGCACAGCTTCACTGCGCATGGTTTTTCGGGTCCAGGAATATTTTAGAGCCTACAAAACAACTGTTCATGCAGCTTTATCCAGAAAAATTATAGACGAGCGGGGCGTGTCATCGGGAGCAGTGCGTCTGGCCCCACCCCCACCACTAACACTCCCCTAGGCTGCTCTGGAGAGTGGGTGGGCTAGTGGGAGGGTCCTACGTCTGTGCTTGGAGAGAGGGATGGGCCCCCTGAATAGATGTGTCTGTGTAAATTAATCCTGTGCCCAAGAGCTTGCAATCTATGACAATGACCTAAAGTTTACTTGGTAATATAAGAAAGCCCATCAGAAGAGCTGTGTCTATTCTTATCTCTGTGTGCTTTGTTCTTTTGAAAAGTGTGCTGTAGATAGAGCATGTCAAGCCGTAGCTGTGCTCCCTGAGGATATGCTGATCGCCCATCTATGCTGCTGGAGGGAGCTCAGGCGATCATGAATGAGGGACCTACAGACTTGGTCATGGTGAGTGAGACCACCCCATATCCCCCACACACCATCCCATAGCCCACTCCATCTCCCCTGAGGACAGGGACCCCCATCTCCCCCGAGGACAGGGACCCCCATCTCCCCCGAGGACAGGGACACCATCTCCCCAGAGGACAGGGACCCCTTCTCCCTCTGAGGACAAGGACCCCTTCTCCCTCTGAGGACAGGGACCCCCATATTCCCAGAGGACAGGGACCCCATCTCCCCCAAGGACAGAGACCCCCCATCCCCTGGAGACAGGGACCCCCTTCTTCCCCGGGGACAGGGACTCCCTTCTCTTCTGGGGGCAGAGTCCCCCCTTCTCCCCTAGGGACAGGGACACTATCTCCCCTGGGGACAGGGACCCCCTTCTCCCTCGGGGACAGGGATCCTATCTCACCTGGGGACAGGAACTTCATCTCCCCTGGGGAAAGGGACCCCATCTCCCCTGGGGATAGGGGACCCATCTTGCCTATGGACAGGATCCCCATCTCCCCTGGCAACGGGGACTCCATGTCATCTAGGGACCCCATCTTCCCTGGGGACCAAGACCCCACTTCCCCTAAGAACAGAAACCTGATCAAACTGACTGTGCCAACCTCACCGCCCTATCTGATCACCCTGTGTATGCCAACCTCACTGCCCTGCCTGCCATGTGTCCTGTGTGAGGGCCCTCCTGTGACAGCTCTTATCAGGACTTCACCCCACTGTGTGCTCCCCCTACATGGACACATGGATGTGCTCCCACTACACGACTGACCCCTCTGTGCGCTCTCCTAGACTGTCACACTGCCCCCATCTCTCACACTACCCCCCACTTGTCACACTGCCTCCCCCTCCTGTCACCTGTCACACTGCCCCCCACCTGTCACACTGCCCCACCACCTGTCACACTGCCTCTTCACCAGTCACACTGCCCCCTCCCTGTGACGCTGGCCCCCCACCTGTCACACACAGCACATGTGCCAATAACGTCACAGGCGGCTTCACAAGTAAATATCTCCTAAACGGTGCACGTTTAGGAGATATTTACTGTACCTGTAGGCAAGCCTTACTATATAGCCTTACTATAGGCTTACAGCCTTACTAATATATTGTGGGAGTATGCTAACACTTAAGTTATACAGGTGTGTGCAGGCTTCGAACAATGTAACCAAGTATGTCAGAGGGGACAGAGCAGTTTATGGAGTCGTGGCAGAACAGAGAACCTATTATACCAAGTGGCCCCTGTGGAAGTAAGCGCTGCACAAGCATTTTGTGAATTTGTGTTACTTTGTATGTCCACCTTTAAATGATGGTTGTGTAAATGGACACCTTTAGCCAATCAGGCCAGTATCTTTGCATTTTTCATTAAGTAAATAAGTTACAGTGCCTTGCAAAAGTATTCACCCCCTTGGCATTTTTCGTGTTTTGTTGCCTCACAACCTGGAATTAACATTGGATTGTTTGAGGATTTGCATAATTTAATTTACAGAACATACAGTGACATTTTTCCAATCAATAAATAACGTGACTGTGAATCTATGTGAACTGGTTGTCTGTAGATAATCTACCACCGTAAGGAAAGAGGCTTACCGAATAGGTTGAACCCAACTAGGCATATGCCTAATGAGTCAACCAAGCTTTTAAGGAGAGGTACAGCAACCACGACCAATATAAACCAATCTGGTATGGATCTGTTACAATATTGACATCAATGAGTATCCACCATAGGTATAGTGATCGAAAATGACATTGGGATCCAAAATTTTTTTTGTCAAAATGGAAGCCTGTTTCTTAAAAATCTCTGTGTCCGTACTCTGTGAAAATTGTTTCAATATTACATAACGGCACTTTACTCATTTAATTTTCTTTTAAATTAATTTATGTCTTCGGAAGTTCTTTTTTTCGCACTCCGTAGGAATTGTTTCAATATTACATAACGGCACTTTACTCATTTAATTTTCTTTTTAATTAATTTATGTCTTCGGACGTTCTTTGCTTATTTAGCATAGCAGAGAGCGGTCTGGAGTATATGTTTCTGGTTACACTCATATTGAGGCTTGAGTCGCACATCAGAGTGAGGCTTGAATTGCAAACCATGGGCGCCATCTTTACAAACCGGTTGGTTTGTTTACGATTTTTTGGAGGCCATGGAGCTGGCCCTCATTTGGGGTGACCATTTACCCTATAAATACGCAGTGGCTGCAGTGGACCAGCACCCCAGAGGATGCCTTATTAGGATGAAACGCGGCGGGATAGGCTCTGCTGATGCCACTGCATTACTTGGTTTTATCCATATGCTTTTAATGTCTTCTCAAATGTGAGTGACCAATTTATAATTTTTCAAAAAAAATTTTATATTTAAAATGGAATCACACTCTATGGCCCAATTTTTATCATTTTGCCATATGTTACACTGAGAGGAACCACTCATGAATTTCGGTTAGACATGTGCACTGACAAAAAATTTGTTCCTTTTCGTTTCATTTGTTTTTTTTTAGTTTTTCGGGTCATTCGTTATGATCGCAATTAGTAAATTCGTTCATTCGCACATTCGTAAATTCATACTTTTGTAAATTCGTACATTTGTACATTCGTACATTTGCACATTCGTACATTCGTAAATTCATAAATTCATACATTCGTAAATTAGAAAATTTGTATATTCGTAAATTCGTACATTCGTACATTCGGAAATTAGAAAATTTGGAAATTTGGAAATTCGAAAATGCGAAAATCCAAAAATGAGAAAATCTGAAATAGTAACTATTAAATTATAGGTATTGTAATTTCCTTTCAAATTTGGCTGTTAGTGAACACAAATTTATCTGAAGTTACGAATTATCCGAAATAACGAATGCCGCATCTAAACAAAATGGAACGGAACAACTTAATAATAAATAATAACAATAAAAAGTTTTTATTATTATTATTGTTATTTATTATTATTAATTCATTACATTCCATTTGTTTGGATACGGCATTCGTTATTTTGGATAATTCGTAACTTAAGATAAATTTGTATTTGTTGCGTTCACTAACAGCCAAATTTGAAAGGAAATTACAATACCTATAATTTAATAGTTAGTAATAGTTAAGTTATTATTAGTTAATTATAAATTCAAATTTACGAATGTGCGAATGTGCGAAAATACGAATTTACAAATGTACGAATTTACGAATGTGCAAATGTACGAATTAACGAATGTACGAATTTACAAATGTGCCAATGTACGAATTTACTAATTTTTGATTATTTACGAATATTTGGAAAAATTTGTTAAAAAACGAATTCAGAACGAAACAAATTACACATTTCTAATTTCGGTCACTATACCTATAGTGGATAGTCATTGATGTCAATATTGTCACACAGATTCACAGTCACATTATTTATTGCCATTATTATATGGACTATATGCACTTTATATGCACTAACACTGTTGGTTTATGTAATATATCACCAATGTTGTGTATTATTGTTTTTGCTGGGTATATATGATTTGCACATTTATATACTATATTAATTTTTGATTGGAAAAATGTCACTGTTTATTCCACTATCATTAGCGCTGCCCTATATTACTTTATTCATTCACTTATTTACAGATTATATGATGTGCTGGCAGCTACCACTATTCGTATAAGACAGCACGTTTTTTTACACATTTTTTCTATTAATTTACAGAACATGCCCACGACTTTGAAGATGTTTTGGGACCTCTCAATAAGGTGTGTATATGTAATACATATACCCATGTGACACTTAGATGGCACACAAGTGGATATCATTTCACTAATTATGTGACTTCTGAAGGTAATTGGTTGCACCAGAGCTTTTTATGGGTTTCATAACAAAGGGGATGAATACATACGCACATGCCAATTATCAATTTTTTATTTCTGAAAAATTGTTTTATGTATATATTTTTCTTATTTTACATCACCAACTTAGACTATTGTGTTCTGATCTATCACATATAATTCAGATTAAAAAAAAACATTGAACTAAAGGCTGTAATGTAACAAAATAGGTAAAAAGCCAAGGGGGTAGATACTTTTGCAAGGCACTGTAAATACCTAAGACTGTTGCATCTAAATTCCTATATTTAAAAATTCTTTAACGTTTATTCTATATAGTAAAAAATACACACCTGCTGCTAGAAATATTTATTTATAATAATTATTTTTCAAATATAACTTTTTTAAAAGCCTGTGTGTGCTGCATCAATGAAAATTGTAACAGTAAGCTGTAAGGCAACTGGGGTTGAGTCATCATCACATAGCAGTGTCCTAGTAATGGGCCACATCAGACTGCTATCACATAATATTGTCCTAATAAGCTTTATAGCATAAGCCTCAGGCAACATTGCTGTGAGCAGAGAGTACATGAGCCATCAGCACAGTACTACTTACTGGTGACCCAAATCATTAATGTCTGTCTATCTATTGCCATGGCAAGGAATAGCATTATAACTGATAATGGTAAAATTGTACTTTGCACACACAGCCATTAAAAGAGACTGCAATTCTTTCAAAAAAGCATTTACAGCAGGAAGGAAACTGAGTGACAAAGGTCACACAGTTTATATATATTTTATTTAGTTTCTCATTTATTTATTGATATAAATAAGTATGTATTATTTTATTGGATTTAATTTCATACTAAGGTATTACATGTGTAATTGCTATCCTAATGCTTTAGGTCCTGCAATGATAAATTAATATATCTTGCTTACAATAGCCATTGCATTACCCTTAATAAGAAAACGTTACATTTTCTCAGCACAGCTATACTTTCCTACTAGATATAATCCCTAAGTGGGAATTTTGTTTTGCTACTGCCAGATTCTGCCTCCAGTTGTGATTTCTCTTCATCCTTCCTCTTCTATTTTCCTCTATTTCCCAATCCTGTCCTCCCTGCAGCTCCACTTCCCTACCCAGCACAGCAAGTCCCCAAGGATGCCATCCCTCCAAGCCAACGCATATTCCCAAAGGACACAATCTTGCCCCACAGCTCAGCAACCCCCTCAGCCAGATCACATCTCTGAAAGTCAATGAAATTCCCTGGCACCATCCCGTTATTTTCCATTTCATGCCATTCTTCCTGCTACCTTCTTTAGCCCATGCACACACAAATGTAGGGGGTCTAACTGCACCCGAGGTGCTTGCGTGCCTTTCCACTGGGACTGGCCTAACACAGGTCTGACTCAAGTCTATCAACAGCCATGCAGTCTACAGCCCACGCTGAGTTCCACTTCATCTGCAAATGTGCACATAAAGGAATGCCTGAGACATGGAATGCCTTGAGTATCCACTCACTGTACGCCGAGTCAATCATAGCAATGACTCTCCTCTGGCTAGGGACACTTCCTGCATTAGGCGCGATGACTCACGTGTGGTTCCAGGATAGAGCTCCTACTCCCAAAATTACAACCATCCCCTAGCCCAACCAGGTTTGCACAGAGTTGGCTCACCAGGATCCTATCTCCCCAAGTGTTCTTGATGAGATGCACAATCTAGCATTAGCTTAACATGGTGCTATCTCACTTTAGAACAGCAGAGGTAGCCAGGATCCACTCCATATATTTGAAGCAGCCACAGGCTCGGTGGCAAGGTCCAGATCTGAACCTGCGACCTCTGTAGTGTCTGGCTACGGCTCTTCTTGCTGTGCCACTTGAGATGCTGGACAGCTCCCTGTCTGATCTTCTAGAACAATCTTGTCTTGTCTCTTGTTTCTGCTGAACATTGAACTTTTTGCTCCTCTGATTAACTTCCTGATTCCTGCTCTTCCTGTTTGCTAGATTATTTTGCTCTCTCCAGCTGAAATCTTGCTCCTTTGCGTACCTGCATCTGTCCTTATCCCCACTACCATTTGTTATCGGCTTGTTCTTCGATTATGCATCTGCTTGACCCCAACCTGCAATTATTTGTTAGCGACCTTTGGCTTGTTTACTGACTACTCTTCTGCTTGATCCCTACATGCTATAAGTGCTACTGGACCCCGACTTGTTCATCTCCAGGTGGGGCGATCCTGAGGACCGCAAACTGGTACAAACACACAGCAAAACCAATCTCCACCATCAGGAGCTCTGGGGAACACCAGTTAGCCTGCCCTCCCCTTATGTAGCACAAGAAAGTGCCACTCTGAATAATTTTGAGACTTTTGTAACTGTGAATCAGGTTTTTGATACTCCCAACCACTGCGCTACTGCCAAATCAAAGTTATATAGTTTGCAGCACGGTAGACGCTCTGTTGCTGAGTACAGAGCTGAATTCCGACATTGGATTTCAGATACCACTTGGAACCCAGCAGTGCAAAAAAATTTGTTCTGCCAAGGGGGATATGAACTTGTAAAAGATGAGCTCATCAGAGTAGAGACTCCTAATGATCTTGAGGCTTTCATCCAATTATTTATCCAAATTGTTTAGAGACTTACAGAAAGGAGAAAAGAGAGACAGGGAATGTTTGGAAGTAATGGTGGTATGTGTTTCTGCAAGTTAGTTTGTTCAGAAGGATCCAAAAGATTCCCTGGATTCTAACACTTCAGAACCTATGCAGGTTGATGCAGGGGTGGACTGACAACTTATGGGGCCCCCGGGCATTAGGAGATTATGGGGCCCCCAGGCTTACAGATGGCCACCACACAGCAGCCACCTTTTTTAGGGGAGGGGCACCAAGCTCGACGACATGCAAAGTGGCAGGAGACTTAGAGCTGGTGATCCAGTAAAGGCACCAGGAGCCTCTCATGGGCAGTTCCACCTTATCAACATCATGGGCCCCTGGGCAAAATACTGCACTGGGGCCCCTACCAGGGAGATGATGACCTGTGGCATGCATAGTGCACCATGGTGAACAATGAGCATGGCCAGTGGGAGAGTCTTAAAGGAGGATTGAACAGAATCTGCACCTGCTGTATACAATTCAAACATACCACAGACCTTGTACCCATAAAATTCTACTTACTGTCCCACAACTGATAATCTCACAGACAGACACAAATAATTCTCAGTCAGGATCATTTGTTTTTAAAATAACATTTTTCCATTATATATGTTTTTTTATGCACAAAAAATATTTTTGTCTTACTGAGGCAACCTTACAGAAGAACTTAATTAAAACCAGAAACTGTTAAGACATTGAACACCTTGGTCAGGTCTATATACAGTATAAAGTACAGAGTACGTGGGTCAGGAGAATTTAACAAACAAAACAACATATAGAGTACAGCAGTCAGGATGAGTGCCACGCTCACATCAGAGTCTTCCCTTACATCAAAGTCCTTACACATCACAGTCTGCAGAGTCCCACCCTATGGCAAAGCCCCCCAGTGTGCCACCTTACAGCAGAGCCCCCAGTGTGCCACCTTACGGCAGAGCCCCCAGAGTGGCGCCCTACAGCACAGCCCCCAGTGCGCCACCCTACGGCACAGCCCCCCGTGTGTGATCCCTTACGGCACAGCCCCCAGTGTGCCACCTTCCATCAGTATCCCCTTACACACACCTTTGCACCTTAGTGCTTGGTGTGGTAGGCAGATGATGGGAAAAGGGTTTAAAAAAAAAAATCCACATGTTGCAGGCTCTGAACTGCGCATGTGCAGTCGTAGAGCCAGCAGAATAGTAGAATGCTGTGGTTGTCCACAGAGCGGGCAATGGGGCATGTGAATAAAAGCCATGCTTGATGTGTACAATGATATCACTGCACAGGTGTGTACCCAGACCTGCCCTGCTGCCTGGTCCGATGTAGAGCTCAGCAGTGCACCTTTCAGCTGCCTCTGAATGGCAACAAGGGAATTTTTCACGGGCAGGGGATTGTTAGATCGACATCTGTTGAACGACAGTGAACACACATGGATCATACAGTACACACGCACAGTACACACACATGCACGCACGCATGCACAGTATACACACACACATGCACAGTAAACACAGATGCACGCATGCTCAGTATACACACACGCATGCACAATACACACACGCACAGTACACACAGATGCACGCATGCACAGTACACACGCACACACCCATGCACAGTACACACACATGCATACATGCACAGTACACACAAACACACGCAGGCATGCACAGTATACACACACGCACACATGCACAGTACACACACTCATACACGCATGCATAGTACACATACACGCACACATGCACAGTACACACACATGCACACATGCACAGTATACACACACACGTACAGTACACACTCATGCGCGCATGCACAGTACACACACACACACACAGTACCCACACACGCATGCATACACAGTACACACACTCATGCACAGTATACACTTGCACAGCACACACACGCACACACATTGCACACACACACATGAACAATACACACACACACAGTACACACACACGCGCATGCACAGTACACACACACACACACATGCACAGTACACACAGACTCACACATGCACAGTACACACACGCATGCACAGTATACAAACAGACACACACAGTCACACATACATACATACATACATACATACATACCGTATACATATACACAGTATACACACACACTATACAACACAGACACACAGTATACACACACCAGCAATTTTCACCAAAAAATCAGCATGATGGAACACACTACTGCCTCCATCTTCTGGCATGCTGGGACTTGTAGTGCCCAAGCAACTCACAGACACAGGAAGTGATAATGCAGGGGAGGGGGGCTGTGCCTCTGTACTGGAGGGCACGTAATGAGTAGGGAGGTGTATTAGAGATTGGGATAGAAGTTCAGAACATGTCTTTCCTCCAGAAGCAGTGCACTTCTCCTCACTAGGAATGAGCCCGGTGTTCGATTCAAACCCATGTGACCCAGCATGCTTGGCCAATCACAGCGCCGGCTGCGAGGAGAGCCATAATTGGCCACAGGCAGGATGCCTGTGGCCAATTATAGCTCAGGGGGGTTTAGTACACACCCCACACTATATAAGGCCGCCAGTGCGGCAGCCTTGTGTAGTGTTGTGCGCCGTTCATAGAGAGAAGGATAGGCAGGGACAGTGTCAGCTGTGCTTTATACTTCTTTAGATAGCGCTGTTACAGTAAGTGTAGTGTTCAGGGTGAGAGCAGGATAGGCAGGGACAGTGTCAGCTGTGCTTTATACTTCTTTAGATAGCGCTGTTACAGTGAGTGTAGTGTTCAGGGAGAGAGCAGTATAGGCAGGGACAGTGTCAGCTGTGCTTTATACTTCTTTAGATAGCGCTGTTACAGTGAGTGTAGTGTTCAGGGAGAGAGCAGGATAGGCAGGGACAGTGTCAGCTGTGCTTTGCTTCCTAACCTAGCGCTGTTACAGTGGGTGTAGTGTGCCTCCTGCACACTGCACAGCATAAACCTGAGTCTACCCCCTCATTGCTGGTGTTGTGTAGTTGATTTGTGCAACACAGGCATCTGCCTAATATTCAGTCAGTGTAGTGTGCCTCCTGCACAGCATACACCTGAATTTAAATAGCACTGATAGCTGTATAAATGACAATGGTCCCAAAAATGTGTCAAAAATGTCTGATGTGTCCGCCATAATGTCGCAGTCACAATAAAAAATCGCTGATCGCCGCCATTACTAGTAAAAAAAAAATATTAATAAAAATGCTATAAAACTATCCCCTATTTGTAAACGCTATAACTTTTGCGCGAACCAATCGATAATCGCTAATTGCGATTTTTTTTAACCAAAAATATGTAGAAGAATACGTATCGGCCTAATCTGAGGAAAAAAATGTTTTTTTATATATTTTTTGGGGATATTTAGTATAGCAAAAAGTAAAAAATATTGCATTTTTTTCAAAATTGTCGCTCTATTTTTGTTTATAGCTCAAAAAATAAAAACCGCAGAGGTGATCAAATACCACCAAAAGAAAGCTCTATTTGTGGGAAAAAAAGGACGCCAATTTTGTTTGGGAGCCACGTCGCACGACCACGCAATTGTCAGTTAAAGCGACGCAGTGCTGAATCGCAAAAAGGGGCCTGGTCCTTTGGCTGCAAATTGGTCCGGGGCTTAAGTGGTTAAATGGCTTTTTTTCCTTTACAAATGTCATTTTGTGCAGGGACAGTTCTAAACATGGGAAACACATGCCACTTCACAGGCATACTTTAGACACCCCCCAGGTACGATATTTAAAGCAATATTTTACATTTTTTTTTCACTTCATGCATCATTAAAATGAGTGCTGCAGAAAAAACTTCAGTATTTAAAACTTCTTTTTGCATTGATACATGTCCCCTGAGACAGAACCCGGGTCCCCAAACCCTTTTTAGGACAATAACATGCATATTGGCTGTTCTAAATAGCACTTTAGATTTCGAACGTTTGTGTCCATTGTAATTAATAGGGTTCTAACCTTCGTGCGAACTTTCAGTCCGTTCGCAGGTTCTGGTGCAAACCGAACCCGGGGGTGTTCGGCTCATGCCTACTCCTCACACAGAAAATGTATCTAACTGCTTCAGAGACAGGAGGAGCCATGCTAGAGGAAACACATCCTCCCCCTCCTCACCAGGGTAAACCACTGATAAGAATACATTCAGCTCAGTTAGCTTACCTTCTATCAGGTAGCAGTCAGTCCCACACTGCAGGCTGTGTCCCCTCCCTCCTCTCTCTCCTCTCCTCCAGCTGTCGACATCTCTTGCTCATATCTCAAATAAGCCGCGCTGGAGAAGGGGCTGGGTACACTGTGTTCCCATTGACTGAGGAGGCAGTGGAGAGGCAGGGCAGCTACAATCTAGGGAATTCTTACATAAAAAGTTTGTCGGTAGGGGACATTTCGGGGACAGATGTAAAAAAGCACAGCTTTTTTACATACTGACCCTGGTTTTACTGAGGCTGACCACCCTGATGGGCCCCCTAGTGGCCCTGGGCCCTCTGGCACTGCCCGAGGGCCTAAATGGTCAGTCTGCCCCTGTGTTGATGCTATTAACCCTTTCACTGCCAAGCCCTGTGCTCCATTTTGTACACTCAGGTGGCCAGACCATTTTTGCAATTTTTCCTTTACTTTTTTATTTTTCACTTAGGCTGCTTTCACACTGGGGCGGTTTGCAGGCGTTATTGCGCTAAGAATAGCGCCTGCAAACCGACCCCAAACAGCTGTTGCTGTTCCTTCAGTGTGAAAGCCCGAGGGCTTTCACACTGAAGCGGTGCGCTTGCAGGACGCTCAAAAATGTCCTGCAAGCCGCATCTTTGGCTCGCTATAGGAGCGGTATATTTACCGCTCCTATAGCGCCCGTTCCCATTGAAAACAATGGGGGAGCGCGCCGAACCCGCCCGCAAAACGCCGCTGCAGCGGCGGTTTGCGGGCGGTATTGACCCTTTTTCGGCCGCTCGCGGGGGGTAAAACCACCCCGCTAGCGGCCGAAATGCGCCGCTAAAACGCCGGTAAAGCGGCGCTAAATATAGCGCCGCTTTACCGCCAGCGCCCCCACCGCTCCAGTGTGAAAGCAGCCTTATAGCTTTTAGAATTTGTGAAAGACCCCCCAAACCATATATTTTCTGAAAGCACATGATCAGTAATATAAAAAGAAGATGCTACAGATTTTTTAGAGTCTGCAGTATTTGCGCAAATGTTTATCAAACCAATATATTTGCAAAAAATACACTAAAATCATTATTAGCAGATAAAAACACAGCAAATTTGACAAAATTCCTACTAAATATAAAGCTTAACCTGTAATGAGTTAATAAATAACAAATATTTATAACTTTTAAATTGCGCCTTTTTGCGAAATGGTGAAAATTTATGCAAAAGTGTAAATATCCAAATTTCTCAAACAATCTGAGAGTTAAAAATTTTCCCTTACAGCTTTCAGAATTTGCGAAAGACCCCCAAAAACATATATTTTCTGAAAGCATATGACCCCTATAATAAAAAGAAGGTGCTACTGATTTTTTATACCCTGCGGTATTTGCGCAGATGTTTATTGAACCAATATATTGGCAAAAAATACACTAAAACTATTATTAGCAGATAAAAACACAGCTAATTTTACAAAATTTCTGCTAAATCCCTACTAGATCTAAAAGCTTAACTTGTATGGAGTTAATAAATAACAAAAAGTTTTAATTTTTACATTGCGTCTTTTTTCAAAATGGTGAAAATTGAACGTACACAAAAATGTAAATATCCAAATTTCTCAAAAAATCTGAAGGTTTTCATTTTTCCCTTACAGCTTTCAGAATTTGTGAAAGACCCCCAAAACCATATATTTTCTGAAAGCATATGACCGATAGAATAAAAATAAGGTGCTACAGATTTTTTAGACCCTGTGCAAATGTTTATTAAACCAATATATATGCAAAAAATTCACTAAAATCATTATTAGCAGATAAAAACACAGCTAATTTTACAACATTCCTGCTAAATCCCTACTAAATATAAAAGCTTAATCTGTATGGAGTTAATAAATAGCAAATATTTGTAAATTTTAACCACTTGCTTACTGGGCACCTAAACCCCCCTCCTGCCCATACCAATTATCAGCTTTTAGCACTGTCACTCTTTGAACGACAATTGCGCGGTCATACAACACTGTACCCAAATTACATTTTTATCGTTTTTTTTCCCACAAATAGAGCTTTCTTTTGGTGGTATTTGATCACCTCTGGATTTTTTTTTTTTGTTAAAAAATTTAAAAAGACCGAAATAAAAAAAAAAATACATTTTGCAAACAGGTAATTTTTCTCCTTCATTGATGTATGCTGATGAGGCTACACTGATGGGCACTGATAGGCTGCACTGATGGACACCGATAGGCTGCATTGATGGGCACTGATAAGGCACCACTGATGGGCACTTATAGGCGGCAAAGGTGGGCACTGATGAGGTTGCACTGGTGGGCCTTGTTAGGTGGCATTAGTGGGCACTGAGAGGTGGTACTGATGGGTGGCAGTGATGGGCGACAGTGAAGGGCACTAATAGGTGGCACTGAAGGGCACTAATAGGTGGCACTGATAGGTGGCAGTGATGGGCACTGATGGGTGGCAGTGATGGACACTGATAGGTTACACTGATAGGCAGCACTGCTAGGTGGCACTGATGAGGCACTGATTAGCACCACTGGTGGGCATTGATAGGTGGCACTCGTGGACATTGATAGGTGGCACTGATTGCTGGCACTTATGCACTGGTGGGCACCGATTTGTGGCACTGTGGGCACTGGCAGGTGGCACTGGCAGGTGGTACTGGTGGGCACAGATGAGTCGGCTTTGCCTCTTCCTCTTCGGGACCAATGTCTCTTGCACAGAATCCGGTGATCTGCTGTCAGTGTGAGGAGAAAAAAAAACAATTACCGATCTTCTGTTTACATCACGTGATCAGCTGTCTTTGGCTGACAGCTGATCACATGGTAAGGGACCGGGATCGGCCCCTTACATTGACTCAGTGATCACAGCGCGCACCGCGCAGGAGGTTCACGGGGAGCGTGCAAAAGGGATGACATCTATTGATGGCCTCCCGGCAAAGTAGGTCCACGCTGTAGCTGTCATTCGGGTATAGTGCAGATCTGAAGGGGTTAAATGGTGCCTTTTTGCAAAATGGTGAAAATCGAACGTACCCAAAAATTTCTCTAAAGATCTGGAGGTTTTCATTTTTCACTTACAGCTTTCAGAATTGGAAAAGTCCCCTTAACTAGACATTTTCTAAAAGCACATGACCTGTAGAATAAAAAAAAGTGCTACTGATTTTTTTGGCCCTGCAATAATTGCTCAAATGTTCATCATATTGCTATTTTCACAAAAAATACACTAAAATCATTAATATTGCACATAAACACAACGTAACTTACAAAATTCCTGGGATGCACAGGTGTTCCGTACAAGCAATCCCATTTATGTCAATTGGGATGCAACGGCTGCATAGGCATAGTTGCTGTTCCAAATCTGATATCTGTGTGGGTGTGGGTACCTGACCCCAAACGCAGACAGTGTGAGCTCAGGTGGCACTGGCAGGCGGTACTGGTGGGCACAGATGATGCGGCTTTGCATTGCATGCATGCGGACCTACATGGATGTAAAATTGGGAGCAACGGTTCTGTAGGTGCAGTTGCTACATCCCAAATTACATCAATGGGACTGCCTGCACAGAGATGCACGGAACACCTGTGCATCCCTGTAAAGGTACACTGTGTTTTCTCTGTGTGAACAAGGCCTTAGGCCCCTTTCACACAAGAAAACTGATCCGGTCTGCCTGTCCATTTATCAGGCGGGCCCAATCGGACCACACATTGTTCTCTATTGTGAGGCTGATGTAAATGGACATGTGTACGTTTATTCCCAGCCTGCATTTAATCCAGTCCAGTCCGCCTAAAAACAGATGGATGGGGATTCAATTCCCCATCAATCTAGCAGATTGGATCAGATTGGATCCAATGGAAATTAACAGGTGGTCCATTTCCATCCGACTCTCCCATCAGCAAACAGATCCCCCACTGAGCAGGCGGATTTGCTTGACAGAGTCCGCACCATGTGAATGGGGTCTTACCAGGAGCGGCCAGTCCATTAGGGGCGCTGGGGCGCCCCCCCCTGCAGGGCGCCATACTCATACGTTTGTATGAGTTTTTTTTCCATCCACATGATTAGAGCCTGAGGCTCTAATTGGCTTGAAAAAGGTTGGGCTCGGGGTGCAGAGCATTGCACCCCAAACCCACCCACTCGTGACAATAGTG
This sequence comes from Lithobates sylvaticus, assembly GCA_028564925.1. NCBI lineage: Eukaryota > Metazoa > Chordata > Amphibia > Anura > Ranidae > Lithobates > Lithobates sylvaticus. The sequence continues at coordinate 371,078,575 of CM053027.1, forward strand.
AATTAATATTCGCTATCGTCTTCCGGCTTCTCCTCCTGGCCAATCAGGACTTATCGGGTTGGCTGGGAGGAGAAGATGAGGTATTTGTGGAGGGGTGAGTGCACGGGGGGGCGTCACCTTGGAGGGGGGGGGGTCTTTGGTGAGTTATCTGAGGGGATAGGAGAGGAGAGTGGGGGAGCAGTTTTAGATGGAAGGGTGCAGCGGGGGTGGAGAGGCAGGGGGCAGGGAAGCGGCAGCATGGGTGGGGGGGTATGGTCACATTAGGAGTTAGTAACTCATTGAAGTGACCATAAGCTTATAGGAGAGGGAGAAAGGAGGTCCGTATGCCGTACTGACCTGGCCACTTCTGTAGGTCCGTACGGACTTGGTAGTGAAAGGGTTAAGAGATCCATTTTTATTCAGGAGAAAGAGAGAAGATGTTATAAGAACCTATGTCTATATTGTGGGGACTTGGGGCATTACACAGTTAACTGTTCCAACAATGTTTAAAGAACAATTGCTGTGACTGATCCATGAAGAAAATAAAGTAAAATTCTGAGGGATGTGAAATTCCTTGCTCTGCTATGATGGACTGCAGGGCTGGGGGGAACTTTATGAACAAGGAATTCTCCCACAGCAATAATTTTAAAACAAAAAATAAATAGGCCCCTATTGATATGGAGATGGTTGGTGGTTCAGCTTTATCGTCAAGACCTGTTACCCATGAAACTGTTCTTCTGGAACTCCAGTTTGAGGCTGACTATCGTGAGATGGTTTAAGGCGATTACATCATTCCTTGGTTTTCTACCCATAGTCCCTCCATCAACTGGAGAGCACGGGCTATACATTTTATGTTCCCCCCATTGCAAGGAACATTGTAGACAACCTTTTTAATAAACCTTCTTCGCCGATCAAGGAATCGCAAGTGGATGTGGTAACTACCCAGTCATATGACAACCTGTCTCCACAATACCATGAGTTCCAGAATGTCTGTGATAAAAAGAATTCTACTTAAATACTTCCTCACTGTCCATATGATTGTCCCATTGAACTGCTTACAGCTGCAGAAAAACCTTTTGGCCAAATCTTCAATTCTGTCATAACCTGAATTAAAGGTGCTCATGGAGTGGCTTGATGAGAATTTATAGGGGGCAGAACTGTTCTTTGTTCACCTTTCTAAAAACCCAGCTTCCTTCACGGGGTGAGTGCTTATCTGGATGATATTCTCATCTTGTCCAATAACCTGGAGGAATATCTCCAGCATGTTTGCACTATCTTTGAAAGATTAAAGCGGTTCTGCACACATTTCATTTAGTAAATCTCTTTGCCTTCCAAATCAGGCAAAGAGTACTAAATGAAATGTGTTTTTTTTTTTTTCACTTACCTTGATAATCGCTGACTTCCTGTCCTCTGTCTCTGCGGCGGTGGGCGGGGTCTCTGCGTCGATCCTCGTCATGCCGCACTGTCTCCTGGGATCTGGTGTCATTGATCCCAGGAGTCTGTGCGGGCATCTTCCGAAATCTCGCGAGATTTCGGACACATCTTCCGAAATCTCGCGAGATTTCGGACACATCTTCCGAAATCTCGCGAGATTTCGGAGAACGTGAGCTGCACTTTGCCGTTACTGCGCACGCGTGAGCTCGGCGCAGTAACGGCGGTGCATGCTGGGCCATCTAAAGTGCCTGTGGGGTTTCACATGCCCACAGGCAAGATGGCCCCCAGCAGAAAAGCATAATCTAAATAATTTTATTGGAGGAAAACCGGCTGCGATCGAGATGGAAGATGGAACACGTGAGTCCCCCAATTTACCCCGTAATCCTTGGCATATTCCCCCCCAAAAAAAAAAAAAAAAACACAGTGCAGAACCGCTTTAAGGAAGAAACAGCTTTACATCAAACTGAAAAAGTGTGAGTTAAAATCAGCCCAGACCCAGATCTTGGGATATATTATATTTCTATAGGTGTGGGCATGGATCCCGAGATGATAAAACTGGTGGTGGATCGGCCTGCCCCTAGAAACGTTAAGGAAATACAATAATATGTTGGATTTGCCAACTTATACTGAAAATTCATAAGAAACTTTTTTAAGGTGAAAGTACCAATTACACATCTAACAAAGAAAGGGATGCCCTTTGTGTGGTCTCCTGAGGCACAGACTGCCTTTAGTAAGCTAAAGACTTTCACTTCTGTACCAATATTGGTACATCCTGATTCAGAACTTCCCTTTATTGTGGAAGTGGATTCTGACTATATTCTTTCTCAGCGAAGAGAGAAAAATGCAGCTTCATCCTTGCGCTTATTTCTCGCATTTAATGTCTTCAGGCAAAAGAAATTATAACAGTGAGGATAAGGAGTTTCTGGCAATTAAGAAAGCCTTGTCCATATGGAAGCATCTGCTTGAGGGGGCTAATCATCCTGTAACTGTTTTCATCATAAACTGATTATAAAAATATGGAATTCATTCTTTCTGCCAAGAGATAGTCTTCTAGACAAGCATGTTGGTGTAGCAAGGTCCCAGGCCTCCTTTGGTCTGATGATAACCTCCAGGGCCAGAGATAGCTGACATCCTTCTGTATATGGTGGGTTGTGAGGCATAGGGGGTGCAAGGTGGAAGTTATTGGGCGCCAGACACTTCTTTAATGTAAAAGAGATGTTTATTTCGCTTACAAACTTTTATGGGGGAAATATGGTTAGGGCCAGGGCACCCTTGAGTAGTTGCAAGTTCAATTAGCAGACCCCAAGACTTCAATAGGAGGACAGCCGTGCAGGAAAAAGCCTCCAGCAAGAAGCCACATCTGCATGTGCAGGGATTCTGTCTCTTATAGCAACAGTCTTTCTTTTTTTTTTATAAATCTTTTTATTAAATTTCTTAATAAACAAACAAACAGAACAAAACACAACAAGACATCATACACATTGAACCTAAAATATATTAATACGGTTTAAAAATCCAATATAACAACTATTAATCTAAACAATTGTCAAAGCTTAAATCAAAACCATCCCATTTATCCACTTAAAAACCAAACCAAGCCAGAAAAGAAAAAAAAAAAAGAAAAAGAAGAAAATAAAATAAACATAATTCCTTCTATCCCCAGTGACCCCAAGCATTCTTTACAGTGGTGTGAAAAAGTGTTTGCCCCCTTCCTCATTTCCTGTTCCTTTGCATGTTTGTCACACTTAAGTGTTTCGGAACATCAAACCAATTTAAACAATAGTCAAGGACAACACAAGTAAACACAAAATGCAATTTGTAAATGAAGGTGTTTATTATTAAAGGTGAAAAAAAATCCAAACCATCATGGCCCTGTGTGAAAAAGTGATTGCCCCCTAAACCTAATAACTTGTTGGGCCACCCTTAGCAGCAACAACTGCAACCAAGCGTTTGCGATAACGTGCAATGAGGCTTTTACAGCGTCCTGGAGGAATTTTGGCCCACTCATCTTTGCAGAATTGTCCTAATTCAGTTACATTAGAGGATTTTCGAGCATGAACGGCCTTTTTAAGGTCATACCACAACATCTCAATAGGATTCAGTCAGGACTTTGGCTAGGCCACTCCAAAGTCTTCATTTTGTTTTTCTTCAGCCATTCGGTGGTGGACTTGCTGGTGTGTTTAGGATCATTGTCCTGCTGCAGAACCCAAGTTCGTTTCAGCTTGAGTACACGAACAGATGGTCAGACATTCTCCTTCAGGATCTCTTGGTAGACAGCAGAATTCATAGTTCCTTTTATCACGGCAAGTCTTCCAGGTCCTGAAGCAGCAAAACAGCCCCAGACCATTACACTACCACCACCATATTTTACTGTTGGTATAATGTTCTTTTTCTGAAATGCAGTGTTCCTTCTACGCCAGATATACTTGGACACACACCTTCCAAAGAGTTCCACTTTTGTCTCATCGGTCCACAGAATGTTGTCCCAAAAGTCTTGGGGATCATCAAGATGTGTTGTGGAGAAATTGAGACAAGCTTTGATGTTCTTTTTGCTCAGCAGTGGTTTTCTCCTTGGAACTCTGCCATGCAGGCCATTTTTGCCCAGTCTTTTCCTGATGGTGGAGGCATGAACGCTGACTTTAACTGAGGCAAGTGAGGCCTGCAGTTCCTTGGACGTTGTTGTGGGGTCTTTTGTGACCTCTTGGATGAGTCGTCGCTGCGCTCTTGGGGTAATTTTGGGTGGCCGGACACTCCTGGGAAGGTTCACCACTGTTCCATGTCTTCGCCATTTGTGGATAATGGCTCTCACTGTGGTTCGCTGGATTCCCAAAGCTTTGGAAATGGCTTTATAACCCTTTCCAGACTGATAGATCTCAATTACTTTCTTTCTCAATTGTTCCTGAATTTCTTTGGGTCTCGGCATGATGTGTAGCTTTTAAGGATCTTCTGGTGGACCTTACTGTGTCAAGCAGCACCTATTTAAGTGATGCCTTGATTGTGAACAGGTGTGGCAATAATCAGGCCTGGGTGTGGCTAGAGAAATTGAACTCAGGTGTGGACAACCACAGTTATAGTATGCTTTAACAAGGGGGGCAATCACTTTTTCACACAGGGCCATGATGGTTTGGATTTTTTTTCATCTTTAATAATAAACATCTTCATTTACAAATTGCATTTTGTGTTTACTTGTGTTGTCCTTGACTATTGTTTAAATTGGTTTGATGTTCCGAAACACTTAAGTGCGACAAACATGCAAAGGAACAGGAAATGAGGAAGGGGGCAAACACTTTTTCACACCACTGTATATTATAATGAATGGCCCCCATGGGCATTAGATGCTGTATACGATTTGTCCAGCCACTTTGCCCACACTTTATCGTACTTACTAGGACAATCCCTATTCATGTAAGTATCTCTATACAATGGGGGATTATTATTTATCAATTGTTTCCAGTATAGAATCGTAGGAGGACAAGGTTTCTTCCAATGCAATGCAATAGCTTTTCCTGCGTAGAATAATGTTATATTAGCAAACAATCGCTCAGACACTGTAGGAGGAATAGCCTCTACCAGACCCAGTAAGCAAACAGACATTGAAACTTGTAAAGGAGCAGAAGTGATAGAGTTCAATAGATCCACCACACCCAAAAAATTGCTATATGTGGGCAAGTCCAGAAAATGTGTGTAAAATCCCCCTGAATTGCTCCACATCGCCAACACTCTGAAGAACACGCAGAGTTTATCTTTTGAAGTCTCTGTGGCGTGATATATGCTCTATCTACCAATTTATATTGGATCATGCGGTCTCTCAAAGATACCAAAGATCACAAAGGGAAATCCCACACACCCCTCCAATCCTCCATATCCAAATCTGGTATATCTCGCACCCACCTAGCTCTAAGAACCTCTAATGGAAAGATAGAAATGAATGAAAGATGAGAATACAATCTCGAGGTGGGCTTATCCAGACACTCAGATCTAAGCACTGGCAACAGTCTTTAACAGTTCCTTTACTTTCACTACAACTTCTCCTTGTAGTTCTTCAACACACTGAGCTCCCGGTCTCCCACTAGACCCTCTGATTCACTGCTACTGAATCCCTTGAGCTCCTCCAATCTACGGTGCCATTACCGTGGTATTGGTATTGGTATCTTCCTTAAGAGTCACCCCCTTCTCTGCTGGGTCCCTAGCTTGGCACTCCTGATACTTCTCAAGCTTCACCCCACTGGCCTGCTTGGTCCCTAACTTGGCACACAAGGCTGCTCTGCAAGCGTCACCTCCGCTGGCTGCGTCCCTGACTTGACCACCATCTGAGGTTTCCCGATTCTTCACAGTGCCCGTTCAGTGAGAATGTGACTCCAGTACTTGCTTCAGTTACTCACTGTGATTCCTGGTAATAAGGCGGATGGTTGCTTTGTGGCGACAGCTTCCCCTCTACCTCCAACCACTGACAGGTTCTCCGGCCGGCAGAACTGTCACTTCTGGTTGGACTGCTAGCCGCAATCCCAACTCTGCGCTGCTCTCTTGCTTCTGGATAGGCCTCAGACAGCCTAGCAGCCAGATGCCCTCTGGAATAGGCCCAAACTCTGGCCTAGCAGCCCAGGGCAACATGACACATGTCCACTCAGACAGCCGTCCAGTTGGCACTGAACATAGATCACCTGACTCCACCTGAATATATAGGTTCTCCCAGCAGGCCAAGGAATCCAAGAAAACCCCTGCCCATTGGCTGAGATACACCATATACCCATAACCTGACCTTGAGTTGCCCTTCTCATATCTAGTACCACCAAGTACCCGGCCACCTAGTGGTACAAGAGAAAATTGCAGTAAGGCCAAACATAGGGAGAAATGAATGGATCTTTAACACTCAACCAGTTGAACTACTCCTGGCTAGTAAATTTGTGAGGAGCATCCCTGCCTAAACTCCATGGTGCTACTTTGGTTTCTATTATTTTCCAGGTCCGATTTTATTATCTCGTATCGACCTGTGTCAAGGTAAGGTAAGGCCCATGCCTTATTGAGAAAGTTGTCTGAACTTCTCCAGGAATGCAACTCTGAATGTACAATACTTTCTCAAAAAAACTTTCTATGGGCCACAAATTCCAAGACATTCTTCACCCATTTCTCATCCTCCTAAGGACATTAACCTTAACTACAAGATCTGGACTCAAACAAATCATCTCTATGTACCTGAATTGGTTCAGGTAGAAGCCCTGAGGTTAGTGCATGATTCTAAACTTGCTGGGCATTTTGTTTTTTTTTAAATGGGCTAATAAGAAAAACATTCCTTTTGGTGGCCTGGTTACAAGAAAAATGTTAAGAACTTTGTGACCTCATGTTTGACCTGTGCAAACAGTAAGACATCTCAATATTCTCCTTTGGGGTTACTGCAACCACTCCCTATTCCATCAAGACCTGGGGGGGTAAATTTCAATGGACTTTGTTGTCGATCTTCTCATTAAGATGGCTCAATTCTTACCTGTTCAGGTTGTATTCACTGCTGAACAAACTGCAGAGTTGATGGCTCGATAAGTCTTTAAACTACATGGAATTCCTGAAGATGTGGTGTCTGACAGAGGAGTACAGATTACTTTTGAGATTTTGGAAAAGGCTTGCTCAGCTTTAGGTGTTACAATTAATCTGTCCACTGCTTTTCATCCTCAGTCTAATAGTCAGATCGAGAGGACCAATCAAACTCTGAAATAACTGTTTTGTCAGTTATTTTTAGGATGACTGGGTGGACTATCTTCCTACAGCAGAGTTCGCCTAGAACAATTCTAAGCATAGCTCCTCTTCTCAAAGTCCCTTTTTTTGCAAACTCATGCAGTTTTTATAAAATGGAAAAGGGTGGGACTTTATGTGAGGCCTAAGACAATTACGTCAAATTGTAGAATTACAAACCCATCCATATAACACTTACCTTTCATTATTTCATAGTCTAAGCACAGGGTCAATCACCCATAAATCCAACACAAACACTAATAGATTTAATTATACGTTTACAGATGGTGTAGGTGATTAAATACACACTACCGTTGATTGTTTGGTGAGGATCACCCTATCAGTCATACCCACCCTTTCATGCTTTCCTGATTCACCACATGTTGTGCCGTCTCAGCTCCCGTGCCAGACGATGTCCTCAGCCACCCCAGTGTTCACCGCCACACTTTTCATCATAATCGGCTTGTAAGTATGGGTGGATGTTTTTTTCTTTCCCTCCCCCCTTCTAATGTAAGCCTGACTAATTGTTTGGTTTAATATCTTTTTTAGATATCTAATTTACATCTTCTCCTGATGAGTGGCAATATAGCCACAGAACTTGTCGAACTCCAGATGCTACAATTATGCTCATTTAATGCAGTTTTATATACTCTGTGCTACTTGTTTTATTATTATATTTGATTAACCTCCCTATGTGCAATATATCAACATGAACTGTTGTATTGTGTTGTATATCAACAAACTGAGAATGATTATGAATCATGAACCACTGTGCCTTTATGTATAAACCTGTGTAATATCTAATAAATATAATATCATCAAACTGATATAGTGTATTTCTGCTTCCCAAATGCATGCTTCACTTAAAGAGGCTATAGCCTGATGTAGGAGCATGCATGCTCTGAACGTTCGCTCCTCCCTGCTCTCTCTCTCCAACCGGAAGTGACGTGCATTGCTGTCTGTGAGCCGTCCTGAGTGTCTGGAAGCGCTGGGAACCACCGGCATCCCTGCACCCATCAGTTGCCTCTTCACCAGTGAGAAGATGGTCTTTCCCATGGGCAGATGAACCACATTATTAATCCCACATGTGCTGACATCTCATACATCTTGTGGGTTACCAATTGTCTTTTATGGAATATAAAGCCTGATGAAGGAGCATGCATGCCTTGAACGCACACTCCTCCCCGATCTCTCTCCAACCGGAAGTGACGTACATTGCTGTCTGTGAGCCATCCTGAGTGTCTGGAAGCGCTGGGAACCACCGGCATCACTGGACCCAGCTGCCCTTTCACCAGTGTCGATGTTGATGTTGATGTCGATGTTGATTTGTGCAACACAGGCATCTGCCTAATATTCAGTCAGTGTAGTGTGCCTCCTGCACAGCATACACCTGAATTTAAATAGCACTGATAGCTGTATAAATGACAATGGTCCCAAAAATGTGTCAAAAATGTCCGCCATAATGTCGCAGTCACAATAAAAAATCGCTGATCGCCGCCATTACTAGTAAAAAAAAAATATTAATAAAAATGCTATAAAACAATCCCCTATTTGTAAACGCTATAACTTTTGCGCGAACCAATCGATAATCGCTAATTGCGATTTTTTTTAACCAAAAATATGTAGAAGAATACGTATCGGCCTAATCTGAGGAACAAAATGTTTTTTTATATATTTTTTGGGGATATTTAGTATAGCAAAAAGTAAAAAATATTGCATTTTTTTCAAAATTGTCGCTCTATTTTTGTTTATAGCGCAAAAAATAAAAACCGCAGAGGTGATCAAATACCACCAAAAGAAAGCTCTATTTGTGGGAAAAAAAGGACGCCAATTTTGTTTGGGAGCCACGTCGCACGACCACGCAATTGTCAGTTAAAGCGACGCAGTGCTGAATCGCAAAAAGGGGCCTGGTCCTTTGGCTGCAAATTGGTCCGGGGCTTAAGTGGTTAAATGGCTTTTTTTCCTTTACAAATGTCATTTTGTGCAGGGACAGTTCTAAACATGGGAAACACATGCCACTTCACAGGCATACTTTAGACACCCCCCAGGTACGATATTTAAAGCAATATTTTACATTTTTTTTTCACTTCATGCATCATTAAAATGAGTGCTGCAGAAAAAACTTCAGTATTTAAAACTTCTTTTTGCATTGATACATGTCCCCTGAGACAGAACCCGGGTCCCCAAACCCTTTTTAGGACAATAACATGCATATTGGCTGTTCTAAATAGCACTTTAGATTTCGAACGTTTGTGTCCATTGTAATTAATAGGGTTCTAACCTTCGTGCGAACTTTCAGTCCGTTCGCAGGTTCTGGTGCAAACCGAACCCGGGGGTGTTCGGCTCATGCCTACTCCTCACACAGAAAATGTATCTAACTGCTTCAGAGACAGGAGGAGCCATGCTAGAGGAAACACATCCTCCCCCTCCTCACCAGGGTAAACCACTGATAAGAATACATTCAGCTCAGTTAGCTTACCTTCTATCAGGTAGCAGTCAGTCCCACACTGCAGGCTGTGTCCCCTCCCTCCTCTCTCTCCTCTCCTCCAGCTGTCGACATCTCTTGCTCATATCTCAAATAAGCCGCGCTGGAGAAGGGGCTGGGTACACTGTGTTCCCATTGGCTGAGGAGGCAGTGGAGAGGCAGGGCAGCTACAATCTAGGGAATTCTTACATAAAAAGTTTGTCGGTAGGGGACATTTCGGGGACAGATGTAAAAAAGCACAGCTTTTTTACATACTGACCCTGGTTTTACTGAGGCTGACCACCCTGATGGGCCCCCTAGTGGCCCTGGGCCCTCTGGCACTGCCCGAGGGCCTAAATGGTCAGTCTGCCCCTGTGTTGATGCTATTAACCCTTTCACTGCCAAGCCCTGTGCTCCATTTTGTACACTCAGGTGGCCAGACCATTTTTGCAATTTTTCCTTTACTTTTTTATTTTTCACTTAGGCTGCTTTCACACTGGGGCGGTTTGCAGGCGTTATTGCGCTAAGAATAGCGCCTGCAAACCGACCCCAAACAGCTGTTGCTGTTCCTTCAGTGTGAAAGCCCGAGGGCTTTCACACTGAAGCGGTGCGCTTGCAGGACGCTCAAAAATGTCCTGCAAGCCGCATCTTTGGCTCGCTATAGGAGCGGTATATTTACCGCTCCTATAGCGCCCGTTCCCATTGAAAACAATGGGGGAGCGCGCCGAACCCGCCCGCAAAACGCCGCTGCAGCGGCGGTTTGCGGGCGGTATTGACCCTTTTTCGGCCGCTCGCGGGGGGTAAAACCACCCCGCTAGCGGCCGAAATGCGCCGCTAAAACGCCGGTAAAGCGGCGCTAAATATAGCGCCGCTTTACCGCCAGCGCCCCCACCGCTCCAGTGTGAAAGCAGCCTTATAGCTTTTAGAATTTGTGAAAGACCCCCCAAACCATATATTTTCTGAAAGCACATGATCAGTAATATAAAAAGAAGATGCTACAGATTTTTTAGAGTCTGCAGTATTTGCGCAAATGTTTATCAAACCAATATATTTGCAAAAAATACACTAAAATCATTATTAGCAGATAAAAACACAGCAAATTTGACAAAATTCCTACTAAATATAAAGCTTAACCTGTAATGAGTTAATAAATAACAAATATTTATAACTTTTAAATTGCGCCTTTTTGCGAAATGGTGAAAATTTATGCAAAAGTGTAAATATCCAAATTTCTCAAACAATCTGAGAGTTAAAAATTTTCCCTTACAGCTTTCAGAATTTGCGAAAGACCCCCAAAAACATATATTTTCTGAAAGCATATGACCCCTATAATAAAAAGAAGGTGCTACTGATTTTTTATACCCTGCGGTATTTGCGCAGATGTTTATTGAACCAATATATTGGCAAAAAATACACTAAAACTATTATTAGCAGATAAAAACACAGCTAATTTTACAAAATTTCTGCTAAATCCCTACTAGATCTAAAAGCTTAACTTGTATGGAGTTAATAAATAACAAAAAGTTTTAATTTTTACATTGCGTCTTTTTTCAAAATGGTGAAAATTGAACGTACACAAAAATGTAAATATCCAAATTTCTCAAAAAATCTGAAGGTTTTCATTTTTCCCTTACAGCTTTCAGAATTTGTGAAAGACCCCCAAAACCATATATTTTCTGAAAGCATATGACCGATAGAATAAAAATAAGGTGCTACAGATTTTTTAGACCCTGTGCAAATGTTTATTAAACCAATATATATGCAAAAAATTCACTAAAATCATTATTAGCAGATAAAAACACAGCTAATTTTACAACATTCCTGCTAAATCCCTACTAAATATAAAAGCTTAATCTGTATGGAGTTAATAAATAGCAAATATTTGTAAATTTTAACCACTTGCTTACTGGGCACCTAAACCCCCCTCCTGCCCATACCAATTATCAGCTTTTAGCACTGTCACTCTTTGAACGACAATTGCGCGGTCATACAACACTGTACCCAAATTACATTTTTATCGTTTTTTTTCCCACAAATAGAGCTTTCTTTTGGTGGTATTTGATCACCTCTGGATTTTTTTTTTTTGTTAAAAAATTTAAAAAGACCGAAATAAAAAAAAAAATACATTTTGCAAACAGGTAATTTTTCTCCTTCATTGATGTATGCTGATGAGGCTACACTGATGGGCACTGATAGGCTGCACTGATGGACACCGATAGGCTGCATTGATGGGCACTGATAAGGCACCACTGATGGGCACTTATAGGCGGCAAAGGTGGGCACTGATGAGGTTGCACTGGTGGGCCTTGTTAGGTGGCATTAGTGGGCACTGAGAGGTGGTACTGATGGGTGGCAGTGATGGGCGACAGTGAAGGGCACTAATAGGTGGCACTGAAGGGCACTAATAGGTGGCACTGATAGGTGGCAGTGATGGGCACTGATGGGTGGCAGTGATGGACACTGATAGGTTACACTGATAGGCAGCACTGCTAGGTGGCACTGATGAGGCACTGATTAGCACCACTGGTGGGCATTGATAGGTGGCACTCGTGGACATTGATAGGTGGCACTGATTGCTGGCACTTATGCACTGGTGGGCACCGATTTGTGGCACTGTGGGCACTGGCAGGTGGCACTGGCAGGTGGTACTGGTGGGCACAGATGAGTCGGCTTTGCCTCTTCCTCTTCGGGACCAATGTCTCTTGCACAGAATCCGGTGATCTGCTGTCAGTGTGAGGAGAAAAAAAAACAATTACCGATCTTCTGTTTACATCACGTGATCAGCTGTCTTTGGCTGACAGCTGATCACATGGTAAGGGACCGGGATCGGCCCCTTACATTGACTCAGTGATCACAGCGCGCACCGCGCAGGAGGTTCACGGGGAGCGTGCAAAAGGGATGACATCTATTGATGGCCTCCCGGCAAAGTAGGTCCACGCTGTAGCTGTCATTCGGGTATAGTGCAGATCTGAAGGGGTTAAATGGTGCCTTTTTGCAAAATGGTGAAAATCGAACGTACCCAAAAATTTCTCTAAAGATCTGGAGGTTTTCATTTTTCACTTACAGCTTTCAGAATTGGAAAAGTCCCCTTAACTAGACATTTTCTAAAAGCACATGACCTGTAGAATAAAAAAAAGTGCTACTGATTTTTTTGGCCCTGCAATAATTGCTCAAATGTTCATCATATTGCTATTTTCACAAAAAATACACTAAAATCATTAATATTGCACATAAACACAACGTAACTTACAAAATTCCTGGGATGCACAGGTGTTCCGTACAAGCAATCCCATTTATGTCAATTGGGATGCAACGGCTGCATAGGCATAGTTGCTGTTCCAAATCTGATATCTGTGTGGGTGTGGGTACCTGACCCCAAACGCAGACAGTGTGAGCTCAGGTGGCACTGGCAGGCGGTACTGGTGGGCACAGATGATGCGGCTTTGCATTGCATGCATGCGGACCTACATGGATGTAAAATTGGGAGCAACGGTTCTGTAGGTGCAGTTGCTACATCCCAAATTACATCAATGGGACTGCCTGCACAGAGATGCACGGAACACCTGTGCATCCCTGTAAAGGTACACTGTGTTTTCTCTGTGTGAACAAGGCCTTAGGCCCCTTTCACACAAGAAAACTGATCCGGTCTGCCTGTCCATTTATCAGGCGGGCCCAATCGGACCACACATTGTTCTCTATTGTGAGGCTGATGTAAATGGACATGTGTACGTTTATTCCCAGCCTGCATTTAATCCAGTCCAGTCCGCCTAAAAACAGATGGATGGGGATTCAATTCCCCATCAATCTAGCAGATTGGATCAGATTGGATCCAATGGAAATTAACAGGTGGTCCATTTCCATCCGACTCTCCCATCAGCAAACAGATCCCCCACTGAGCAGGCGGATTTGCTTGACAGAGTCCGCACCATGTGAATGGGGTCTTACCAGGAGCGGCCAGTCCATTAGGGGCGCTGGGGCGCCCCCCCCTGCAGGGCGCCATACTCATACGTTTGTATGAGTTTTTTTTCCATCCACATGATTAGAGCCTGAGGCTCTAATTGGCTTGAAAAAGGTTGGGCTCGGGGTGCAGAGCATTGCACCCCAAACCCACCCACTCGTGACAATAGTGAATTAATATTCGCTATCGTCTTCCGGCTTCTCCTCCTGGCCAATCAGGACTTATCGGGTTGGCTGGGAGGAGAAGATGAGGTATTTGTGGAGGGGTGAGTGCACGGGGGGGCGTCACCTTGGAGGGGGGGGGGTCTTTGGTGAGTTATCTGAGGGGATAGGAGAGGAGAGTGGGGGAGCAGTTTTAGATGGAAGGGTGCAGCGGGGGTGGAGAGGCAGGGGGCAGGGAAGCGGCAGCATGGGTGGGGGGGTATGGTCACATTAGGAGTTAGTAACTCATTGAAGTGACCATAAGCTTATAGGAGAGGGAGAAAGGAGGTCCGTATGCCGTACTGACCTGGCCACTTCTGTAGGTCCGTACGGACTTGGTAGTGAAAGGGTTAAGAGATCCATTTTTATTCAGGAGAAAGAGAGAAGATGTTATAAGAACCTATGTCTATATTGTGGGGACTTGGGGCATTACACAGTTAACTGTTCCAACAATGTTTAAAGAACAATTGCTGTGACTGATCCATGAAGAAAATAAAGTAAAATTCTGAGGGATGTGAAATTCCTTGCTCTGCTATGATGGACTGCAGGGCTGGGGGGAACTTTATGAACAAGGAATTCTCCCACAGCAATAATTTTAAAACAAAAAATAAATAGGCCCCTATTGATATGGAGATGGTTGGTGGTTCAGCTTTATCGTCAAGACCTGTTACCCATGAAACTGTTCTTCTGGAACTCCAGTTTGAGGCTGACTATCGTGAGATGGTTTAAGGCGATTACATCATTCCTTGGTTTTCTACCCATAGTCCCTCCATCAACTGGAGAGCACGGGCTATACATTTTATGTTCCCCCCATTGCAAGGAACATTGTAGACAACCTTTTTAATAAACCTTCTTCGCCGATCAAGGAATCGCAAGTGGATGTGGTAACTACCCAGTCATATGACAACCTGTCTCCACAATACCATGAGTTCCAGAATGTCTGTGATAAAAAGAATTCTACTTAAATACTTCCTCACTGTCCATATGATTGTCCCATTGAACTGCTTACAGCTGCAGAAAAACCTTTTGGCCAAATCTTCAATTCTGTCATAACCTGAATTAAAGGTGCTCATGGAGTGGCTTGATGAGAATTTATAGGGGGCAGAACTGTTCTTTGTTCACCTTTCTAAAAACCCAGCTTCCTTCACGGGGTGAGTGCTTATCTGGATGATATTCTCATCTTGTCCAATAACCTGGAGGAATATCTCCAGCATGTTTGCACTATCTTTGAAAGATTAAAGCGGTTCTGCACACATTTCATTTAGTAAATCTCTTTGCCTTCCAAATCAGGCAAAGAGTACTAAATGAAATGTGTTTTTTTTTTTCACTTACCTTGATAATCGCTGACTTCCTGTCCTCTGTCTCTGCGGCGGTGGGCGGGGTCTCTGCGTCGATCCTCGTCATGCCGCACTGTCTCCTGGGATCTGGTGTCATTGATCCCAGGAGTCTGTGCGGGCATCTTCCGAAATCTCGCGAGATTTCGGACACATCTTCCGAAATCTCGCGAGATTTCGGACACATCTTCCGAAATCTCGCGAGATTTCGGAGAACGTGAGCTGCACTTTGCCGTTACTGCGCACGCGTGAGCTCGGCGCAGTAACGGCGGTGCATGCTGGGCCATCTAAAGTGCCTGTGGGGTTTCACATGCCCACAGGCAAGATGGCCCCCAGCAGAAAAGCATAATCTAAATAATTTTATTGGAGGAAAACCGGCTGCGATCGAGATGGAAGATGGAACACGTGAGTCCCCCAATTTACCCCGTAATCCTTGGCATATTCCCCCAAAAAAAAAAAAAAAAAACACAGTGCAGAACCGCTTTAAGGAAGAAACAGCTTTACATCAAACTGAAAAAGTGTGAGTTAAAATCAGCCCAGACCCAGATCTTGGGATATATTATATTTCTATAGGTGTGGGCATGGATCCCGAGATGATAAAACTGGTGGTGGATCGGCCTGCCCCTAGAAACGTTAAGGAAATACAATAATATGTTGGATTTGCCAACTTATACTGAAAATTCATAAGAAACTTTTTTAAGGTGAAAGTACCAATTACACATCTAACAAAGAAAGGGATGCCCTTTGTGTGGTCTCCTGAGGCACAGACTGCCTTTAGTAAGCTAAAGACTTTCACTTCTGTACCAATATTGGTACATCCTGATTCAGAACTTCCCTTTATTGTGGAAGTGGATTCTGACTATATTCTTTCTCAGCGAAGAGAGAAAAATGCAGCTTCATCCTTGCGCTTATTTCTCGCATTTAATGTCTTCAGGCAAAAGAAATTATAACAGTGAGGATAAGGAGTTTCTGGCAATTAAGAAAGCCTTGTCCATATGGAAGCATCTGCTTGAGGGGGCTAATCATCCTGTAACTGTTTTCATCATAAACTGATTATAAAAATATGGAATTCATTCTTTCTGCCAAGAGATAGTCTTCTAGACAAGCATGTTGGTGTAGCAAGGTCCCAGGCCTCCTTTGGTCTGATGATAACCTCCAGGGCCAGAGATAGCTGACATCCTTCTGTATATGGTGGGTTGTGAGGCATAGGGGGTGCAAGGTGGAAGTTATTGGGCGCCAGACACTTCTTTAATGTAAAAGAGATGTTTATTTCGCTTACAAACTTTTATGGGGGAAATATGGTTAGGGCCAGGGCACCCTTGAGTAGTTGCAAGTTCAATTAGCAGACCCCAAGACTTCAATAGGAGGACAGCCGTGCAGGAAAAAGCCTCCAGCAAGAAGCCACATCTGCATGTGCAGGGATTCTGTCTCTTATAGCAACAGTCTTTCTTTTTTTTTTATAAATCTTTTTATTAAATTTCTTAATAAACAAACAAACAGAACAAAACACAACAAGACATCATACACATTGAACCTAAAATATATTAATACGGTTTAAAAATCCAATATAACAACTATTAATCTAAACAATTGTCAAAGCTTAAATCAAAACCATCCCATTTATCCACTTAAAAACCAAACCAAGCCAGAAAAGAAAAAAAAAAAAAAGAAAAAGAAGAAAATAAAATAAACATAATTCCTTCTATCCCCAGTGACCCCAAGCATTCTTTACAGTGGTGTGAAAAAGTGTTTGCCCCCTTCCTCATTTCCTGTTCCTTTGCATGTTTGTCACACTTAAGTGTTTCGGAACATCAAACCAATTTAAACAATAGTCAAGGACAACACAAGTAAACACAAAATGCAATTTGTAAATGAAGGTGTTTATTATTAAAGGTGAAAAAAAATCCAAACCATCATGGCCCTGTGTGAAAAAGTGATTGCCCCCTAAACCTAATAACTTGTTGGGCCACCCTTAGCAGCAACAACTGCAACCAAGCGTTTGCGATAACGTGCAATGAGGCTTTTACAGCGTCCTGGAGGAATTTTGGCCCACTCATCTTTGCAGAATTGTCCTAATTCAGTTACATTAGAGGATTTTCGAGCATGAACGGCCTTTTTAAGGTCATACCACAACATCTCAATAGGATTCAGTCAGGACTTTGGCTAGGCCACTCCAAAGTCTTCATTTTGTTTTTCTTCAGCCATTCGGTGGTGGACTTGCTGGTGTGTTTAGGATCATTGTCCTGCTGCAGAACCCAAGTTCGTTTCAGCTTGAGTACACGAACAGATGGTCAGACATTCTCCTTCAGGATCTCTTGGTAGACAGCAGAATTCATAGTTCCTTTTATCACGGCAAGTCTTCCAGGTCCTGAAGCAGCAAAACAGCCCCAGACCATTACACTACCACCACCATATTTTACTGTTGGTATAATGTTCTTTTTCTGAAATGCAGTGTTCCTTCTACGCCAGATATACTTGGACACACACCTTCCAAAGAGTTCCACTTTTGTCTCATCGGTCCACAGAATGTTGTCCCAAAAGTCTTGGGGATCATCAAGATGTGTTGTGGAGAAATTGAGACAAGCTTTGATGTTCTTTTTGCTCAGCAGTGGTTTTCTCCTTGGAACTCTGCCATGCAGGCCATTTTTGCCCAGTCTTTTCCTGATGGTGGAGGCATGAACGCTGACTTTAACTGAGGCAAGTGAGGCCTGCAGTTCCTTGGACGTTGTTGTGGGGTCTTTTGTGACCTCTTGGATGAGTCGTCGCTGCGCTCTTGGGGTAATTTTGGGTGGCCGGACACTCCTGGGAAGGTTCACCACTGTTCCATGTCTTCGCCATTTGTGGATAATGGCTCTCACTGTGGTTCGCTGGATTCCCAAAGCTTTGGAAATGGCTTTATAACCCTTTCCAGACTGATAGATCTCAATTACTTTCTTTCTCAATTGTTCCTGAATTTCTTTGGGTCTCGGCATGATGTGTAGCTTTTAAGGATCTTCTGGTGGACCTTACTGTGTCAAGCAGCACCTATTTAAGTGATGCCTTGATTGTGAACAGGTGTGGCAATAATCAGGCCTGGGTGTGGCTAGAGAAATTGAACTCAGGTGTGGACAACCACAGTTATAGTATGCTTTAACAAGGGGGGCAATCACTTTTTCACACAGGGCCATGATGGTTTGGATTTTTTTTCATCTTTAATAATAAACATCTTCATTTACAAATTGCATTTTGTGTTTACTTGTGTTGTCCTTGACTATTGTTTAAATTGGTTTGATGTTCCGAAACACTTAAGTGCGACAAACATGCAAAGGAACAGGAAATGAGGAAGGGGGCAAACACTTTTTCACACCACTGTATATTATAATGAATGGCCCCCATGGGCATTAGATGCTGTATACGATTTGTCCAGCCACTTTGCCCACACTTTATCGTACTTACTAGGACAATCCCTATTCATGTAAGTATCTCTATACAATGGGGGATTATTATTTATCAATTGTTTCCAGTATAGAATCGTAGGAGGACAAGGTTTCTTCCAATGCAATGCAATAGCTTTTCCTGCGTAGAATAATGTTATATTAGCAAACAATCGCTCAGACACTGTAGGAGGAATAGCCTCTACCAGACCCAGTAAGCAAACAGACATTGAAACTTGTAAAGGAGCAGAAGTGATAGAGTTCAATAGATCCACCACACCCAAAAAATTGCTATATGTGGGCAAGTCCAGAAAATGTGTGTAAAATCCCCCTGAATTGCTCCACATCGCCAACACTCTGAAGAACACGCAGAGTTTATCTTTTGAAGTCTCTGTGGCGTGATATATGCTCTATCTACCAATTTATATTGGATCATGCGGTCTCTCAAAGATACCAAAGATCACAAAGGGAAATCCCACACACCCCTCCAATCCTCCATATCCAAATCTGGTATATCTCGCACCCACCTAGCTCTAAGAACCTCTAATGGAAAGATAGAAATGAATGAAAGATGAGAATACAATCTCGAGGTGGGCTTATCCAGACACTCAGATCTAAGCACTGGCAACAGTCTTTAACAGTTCCTTTACTTTCACTACAACTTCTCCTTGTAGTTCTTCAACACACTGAGCTCCCGGTCTCCCACTAGACCCTCTGATTCACTGCTACTGAATCCCTTGAGCTCCTCCAATCTACGGTGCCATTACCGTGGTATTGGTATTGGTATCTTCCTTAAAAGTCACCCCCTTCTCTGCTGGGTCCCTAGCTTGGCACTCCTGATACTTCTCAAGCTTCACCCCACTGGCCTGCTTGGTCCCTAACTTGGCACACAAGGCTGCTCTGCAAGCGTCACCTCCGCTGGCTGCGTCCCTGACTTGACCACCATCTGAGGTTTCCCGATTCTTCACAGTGCCCGTTCAGTGAGAATGTGACTCCAGTACTTGCTTCAGTTACTCACTGTGATTCCTGGTAATAAGGCGGATGGTTGCTTTGTGGCGACAGCTTCCCCTCTACCTCCAACCACTGACAGGTTCTCCGGCCGGCAGAACTGTCACTTCTGGTTGGACTGCTAGCCGCAATCCCAACTCTGCGCTGCTCTCTTGCTTCTGGATAGGCCTCAGACAGCCTAGCAGCCAGATGCCCTCTGGAATAGGCCCAAACTCTGGCCTAGCAGCCCAGGGCAACATGACACATGTCCACTCAGACAGCCGTCCAGTTGGCACTGAACATAGATCACCTGACTCCACCTGAATATATAGGTTCTCCCAGCAGGCCAAGGAATCCAAGAAAACCCCTGCCCATTGGCTGAGATACACCATATACCCATAACCTGACCTTGAGTTGCCCTTCTCATATCTAGTACCACCAAGTACCCGGCCACCTAGTGGTACAAGAGAAAATTGCAGTAAGGCCAAACATAGGGAGAAATGAATGGATCTTTAACACTCAACCAGTTGAACTACTCCTGGCTAGTAAATTTGTGAGGAGCATCCCTGCCTAAACTCCATGGTGCTACTTTGGTTTCTATTATTTTCCAGGTCCGATTTTATTATCTCGTATCGACCTGTGTCAAGGTAAGGTAAGGCCCATGCCTTATTGAGAAAGTTGTCTGAACTTCTCCAGGAATGCAACTCTGAATGTACAATACTTTCTCAAAAAAACTTTCTATGGGCCACAAATTCCAAGACATTCTTCACCCATTTCTCATCCTCCTAAGGACATTAACCTTAACTACAAGATCTGGACTCAAACAAATCATCTCTATGTACCTGAATTGGTTCAGGTAGAAGCCCTGAGGTTAGTGCATGATTCTAAACTTGCTGGGCATTTTGTTTTTTTTTAAATGGGCTAATAAGAAAAACATTCCTTTTGGTGGCCTGGTTACAAGAAAAATGTTAAGAACTTTGTGACCTCATGTTTGACCTGTGCAAACAGTAAGACATCTCAATATTCTCCTTTGGGGTTACTGCAACCACTCCCTATTCCATCAAGACCTGGGGGGGTAAATTTCAATGGACTTTGTTGTCGATCTTCTCATTAAGATGGCTCAATTCTTACCTGTTCAGGTTGTATTCACTGCTGAACAAACTGCAGAGTTGATGGCTCGATAAGTCTTTAAACTACATGGAATTCCTGAAGATGTGGTGTCTGACAGAGGAGTACAGATTACTTTTGAGATTTTGGAAAAGGCTTGCTCAGCTTTAGGTGTTACAATTAATCTGTCCACTGCTTTTCATCCTCAGTCTAATAGTCAGATCGAGAGGACCAATCAAACTCTGAAATAACTGTTTTGTCAGTTATTTTTAGGATGACTGGGTGGACTATCTTCCTACAGCAGAGTTCGCCTAGAACAATTCTAAGCATAGCTCCTCTTCTCAAAGTCCCTTTTTTTGCAAACTCATGCAGTTTTTATAAAATGGAAAAGGGTGGGACTTTATGTGAGGCCTAAGACAATTACGTCAAATTGTAGAATTACAAACCCATCCATATAACACTTACCTTTCATTATTTCATAGTCTAAGCACAGGGTCAATCACCCATAAATCCAACACAAACACTAATAGATTTAATTATACGTTTACAGATGGTGTAGGTGATTAAATACACACTACCGTTGATTGTTTGGTGAGGATCACCCTATCAGTCATACCCACCCTTTCATGCTTTCCTGATTCACCACATGTTGTGCCGTCTCAGCTCCCGTGCCAGACGATGTCCTCAGCCACCCCAGTGTTCACCGCCACACTTTTCATCATAATCGGCTTGTAAGTATGGGTGGATGTTTTTTTCTTTCCCTCCCCCCTTCTAATGTAAGCCTGACTAATTGTTTGGTTTAATATCTTTTTTAGATATCTAATTTACATCTTCTCCTGATGAGTGGCAATATAGCCACAGAACTTGTCGAACTCCAGATGCTACAATTATGCTCATTTAATGCAGTTTTATATACTCTGTGCTACTTGTTTTATTATTATATTTGATTAACCTCCCTATGTGCAATATATCAACATGAACTGTTGTATTGTGTTGTATATCAACAAACTGAGAATGATTATGAATCATGAACCACTGTGCCTTTATGTATAAACCTGTGTAATATCTAATAAATATAATATCATCAAACTGATATAGTGTATTTCTGCTTCCCAAATGCATGCTTCACTTAAAGAGGCTATAGCCTGATGTAGGAGCATGCATGCTCTGAACGTTCGCTCCTCCCTGCTCTCTCTCTCCAACCGGAAGTGACGTGCATTGCTGTCTGTGAGCCGTCCTGAGTGTCTGGAAGCGCTGGGAACCACCGGCATCCCTGCACCCATCAGTTGCCTCTTCACCAGTGAGAAGATGGTCTTTCCCATGGGCAGATGAACCACATTATTAATCCCACATGTGCTGACATCTCATACATCTTGTGGGTTACCAATTGTCTTTTATGGAATATAAAGCCTGATGAAGGAGCATGCATGCCTTGAACGCACACTCCTCCCCGATCTCTCTCCAACCGGAAGTGACGTACATTGCTGTCTGTGAGCCATCCTGAGTGTCTGGAAGCGCTGGGAACCACCGGCATCACTGGACCCAGCTGCCCTTTCACCAGTGTCTTTCCCACTAGCGTGTGAACCACATTATTAATCCCACATGCGCGGACATCTCATACATCTTGTGGGTTACCAATTGTCTTTTATGGAATAAAATGTCTTAATAATGCTGCACTTAGATGGCGTGCTCTCTTTCTGTCTTTACCTTCCACATAGTTACTTCTAGCATGTCATGAGCTGGCAGCCATCCACAGTCAGCTTATCTAAGAACACTTCAACTGTCCTTGTGCCACAAATGTACCCCTCCACATGATCTCGATGTGTCTTTATTCAGCTGTTTGAGTGCACATGATCGAATGTACTTTCTCTTGCTTTTGAAAATATACAAGATAGCAGTCATTCACACAGTAAACAACCATTTAAAAAATAAAAATAAATGATTGTTACTATCTTGTCAATCATTTTGTGTAATGGTGTGATAAATTGTAAAAACAGCATTAGAGAGTATTTTTTAAACAATTTTCTCTTAACATCAATATTTTCTACCCACTGGTTCAGTAAATTTAGATTTGTCATAGCATAAACCTGAATATGCAATTGCAATTCAGAGGTGATAGTGTAAAAAGTAAAATAAAAGTAACAAAGAAATAAAAGATTAAAAAATAATATATATTATCAACCCTGAGAGTGTTTAAAACATAGGCTTTTTGCATACTCATGATTCAATATTTTTTAATGAAGAATTTTATAATTTTACCTTATGTCACATCTTGAATTCCAAAATTAAATTGCATAGTAGTGTGTGATAAATATTCCCATACAGAATAAGAAAAAATAAAATTTGTCACCATACCAAACCAGTCACCATAACAAACATTAAGGTAAGGTACTGTATATAGACAGTTACAGAAGCTGTTGCATAGTAACTGGTGAAATGAATCATGAAGAAGAACCCATCACAGCCTGACTCTCACTTTAATTTCCTGACAGCCATGATCACGGTGTGCTTGTTCAGAGATTTCCTGACCAGTTATAGATTCTCTCTGAATAGTGGCGGATACTTCTAACTGTAGGAAATGCTAATTATCCCCCAATCTAAAAAAGCCCTACATAGCTGAATCGTTACAGGAGATGCTTGATTTAGACCATTGGTATCAGATCATGCATGTCTAGACATGAGCCATTAACCCCAACAGCTTACATAACCCTAACAGTATTGACAGAATATGTAGGAGTATGTGGCAAGTGAGAGGACAGCCAACCCCCAACACTACAGAGAAATGGCCATGCTTAACAAGTGTACATTTATTTACTGAGCAGCAAGAACCCACACCTATGTGATATCCATTTAATATAAATATAAATGTGGTGCTTACAACAGTGCACACAACCAGCTAATTGCTTTATATGTGTCCAAACTTGCCAGTTACACCAAGCCAGTTTTTAGGGTATTTGGGCTGCAACATAATCCGGCTCAAACTTCATCACTATTCAAAATGTAACCTCTTTTCCCAGCAATGGTCTTAGATTTGACTTTAAAGGCTAAAATATTTTGTTGGACTTAGAGTGGAGTTGTTTTAGAGTCTTTTTCAGGACCTGTCTGTATCCCAACAGATTTTCCAGGTTTTCTCCTATTCCCCTGTTGTTCCCATCACCTGGACATAAAATTTCCATGGGCTACCAAACAGCAATAAAAACCTAGAAGAGGTTATAACTCTTTCTCACTCTCTAAGAAAACTTGTTACATAGTTAGTCTGGTTGAAAAAAGTCAATCTAGTTCAACCAATAAAAGGAAAAAAATTGGATATTCCCTGAAACAACTACCAATAAATGTTAGTATCCAGATATAATATGTACATTTAGGAAATAATCCAGGCCTTTTTTTAAAGCAATCTACCGAGCTGGACAGAACCAGCTCTTGAGGGAGTCTAATCCACATTTTCACAGCTCTCACTGTAAAGAAACCCTTTCGTATTTGGAGATTAAATCTCTTTTCCTCCACACGTGCCCCCTTGCCATCTGTGATGACCTTAAAGTGAATAACATACCACCAAGTTCACTATATGGACTCCTTATGTATTTATAGATGTTGAGCATATCACCTCTTGATGTCCTCTTCTCAAGACGGAATACATTTAGTTCTTCTAATTTTTCCTCATACAGTGCCCTAAAAAAGTTATCACACCCCTTGAAATTTTCCACATTTTGTCATGTTACAACCAAAAATGGAAATGTATTTTATTGGGATTTTGTGTGATAGACCAACACAAAGTGGCACATAATTGTGAAGTGGAAGGAAAATTATAAATGTTTTTCAAAACTTTTTACAAATAAATATGTGAAAAGTGTGGCATGCATTTGTATTCAGCCCTCCTGAGTCAATACTTAGTAGAGCCACCTTTTGCTGCAATTACAGCTGCAAGTCTTTTTGGGTATGTTTTACCAGCATTGCACATATAGAGAGTGACATTTTTGCCCATTCTTCTTTGCAAAATAGCTCAAGCTCTGTCAGATTGGATGAAGAGCATCTGTAAACCGCAATTTTCAAGTCTTGCCACAGATTCTCAATTGGATTTAGGTCTGGACTTTGACTGGGCCATTCTAACACATAAATATGCTTTGATCTGAACCATTTAATTGTAGCTCAGGCTATATGCTTAGGGTTGTTGTCCTGCTGGGCGGTGAACCTCTGCCCCACTCTCAATTCTTTTGCAGACTTTTGCAGATTTTCTTCTAAGATTTCCCTGTATTTGACTCCATGTATCTTCCCATCAACTCTGACCAGCTTCTCTTTCCCTGATGAAAAAAAAGCATCCCTACAACAAGATGCTGCCACCACCATGTTTCACGGTGGGGATGGTGTGTTCGTGGGTGATGTGCAATGTTAGTTCTCTGCCACACATAGCTTTTTACTTTTAGGCCGGAAAGTTAAATTTTGGTCTCCTCTGACCAGAGCACCTTCTTCCACATGTCTGCTGTGTCCCCCACATGGCTGCTCTCAAACTGAAAATGGGACTTCTCATGGCTTTCTTTCAACAAAGGCTTTCTTCTTGCCACTCTTCTATAAAGGCCAGATTTGTGGAGTGCAAGGCTAATAGTTGTCCTGTGAATAGATTCTCCCACCTGGTAGGACAAAGACAAGGTGCGCCAGACTCAATGCAGTATTAAAGTATTCATTTAATAAGACAACACAAGCCAAATGGCTACTCACAAAAAGGAAATGATATCAGGCACATGAGTAAAGGGTCCGGGGGTCAGGGTCACTCTGCGGTCTGAGCTGCTGTCCGTGTGGTAAGAGGCTGGCTTGGTCACAGTATATATGGATGGTATGCTGCTGGAGGATGAAGTGGCGGTGAAGTGGTGGTGAGGCCTCTG
Organism: Lithobates sylvaticus; assembly: GCA_028564925.1. NCBI lineage: Eukaryota > Metazoa > Chordata > Amphibia > Anura > Ranidae > Lithobates > Lithobates sylvaticus. Next base: position 371,104,052 of record CM053027.1, read on the forward strand.
TGAATGCCCAGGAGGTTGGAAAGCCAGTACGCTGCAGTTATCTATGGGAAGCATACTGACTTTTATCCCCATCCATATTTCTTGTGATTAATTCATTTTTTATTATTGTTTATTATTTTTTATTCATTACTCAGTTGGTTTTTGCGCCATCATCCTCTTTTCTCTAGATTCTCCCACCTGAGATGTGGATCTCTGCAGCTTCTCCAGAGTTACCATGGGCTTCTTGGCTGCTTCTCTGATTAATGCTCTCCTTGCCCGACCTGTCAGTTTAGGTAAATGACCATGTCCTTGTAGGTTTGCAGTTGTGCCTTGATGGATTGAACAATGCTCCGTGAGATGTTCAAAGCTTGGGATATTTTTTTATAACCTAACCCTGCTTTAAACTTCTCCATAACTTTATCCCTTACCTATCTGATGTATTCCTTGGACTTCATGTGGCTTTTTGTTCACTAAGGTTCTCTAACAAACCTCTGGGGGCTTTACAGAGCAGCTGTATTTATACTGAAATTTATTTACACACCGGTGGACTCTGTTTACTAAATTGGGTGACTTCTGAAGGCAATTGGTTCCACTAGATTTTAGTTAGGGGTATCAGAGAAAAGGGGGCTGAATACAAATGCACGCCACACTTTTCAGATATTTATTTGTAAAAACAATTTGAAAACCATTTATCCTTTTTTTTCCACTTCACAATTATATGTTGGTCTATCACATAAAATCCCAGTAAAATACATTTACGTTTTTGGTTGTAACATGACAAAATGTGGAATTTTTCAATTGGTATGAATACTTTTTCAAGGCACTGTAGCTGAGCTCCTCCATGCCTCTTATCATTTTGGTTGCGCTTTTCTGCACTTTCTCCAGTTCCCCAATATCATTTTTGTGAACTGGTGCCCAATACCTCTGAGGCTATACCTCTGATAATACACAAAGCAATAATGTTTTCACCCCACATCCTGTCAGCTATCAAATAGACATGAAGTCAAGAGATATCTTCTAGATGGGTATACAAAGAGTAATAAAAGGTTGATAGAAGCTCTAACCCCTTTTATACTTTATCAAAAACGTATTGGCTGGAGTTGAGTGTCAATAGATCAGATACTATATTAAAATGTATTTATAGAATTATAAATTATTGAATAATTTGTGTGTAATCACTTTGATATGTTTTATATATGTAAAGATAACTAAGTGTGTAGTTTTAAATCAGTTACCTCTGCAATGTAAATTAATTATCAATTGTTCTATTTATTTGGCAGTTTTCCTAACAATACCTCATTTAATTAATATGCATAAAGGATAACACTTAAAACAATAAGAGTGTTTTCAGTTAAAGACGAATTTGAAAAGCACATTAATGGACAACATTATTCCGTCTACTAATTAAGCTCCAGCAAAATAAAGTTCAGTTGACAGACAGATTTTGTTTAAAGTTAAATAAAAAGCAATTTAATTTTCAATTATACTTGTACAGCCAAAAGGTTAAAATACAAATAAATTCTAATTAGAAGAACTGCCACATGTCAGAAATGACATAATTGCAACATCAAAGATAAGAAGCCAAGAAAAAGAATCTGTAAAGCAATATTTGTGCAAACATCCCCAAGATGACCATCTCACCCCAGTGTGTGTAAACTGTACATTTAAAGTGTAATTCCAGCCAAGCCTGACAAATAGGTTGGGAAAGGGTTTGAACTTCTGTTAGGTTTATATTGCTGTCCATATCACTATTAGTGAGGTTTCAGTACACTTCCTGTCCCCAAAGATACAACAAGAAGTATATGGACATCTTCCAAAATGAGATAAAAGCCCTTCTTTGACTGTTATCACCAAAAAGTTTCCCCATGGGGTAGCCTCTACTGGTAAAAACGTGTACAATTTTGGATTGAATCTCAATTTTTGTCCCTGTGCCAACAGTCATCAGGAAAAAAGTAATGTTAGACTAGAGCTTGGACAAGATCATCCAGTGCCCACGATGAAGGTGCCAAACTGCACACCTCCTTTCCTCAGGTGGAGCAGGGGTTCTGTGGGACTATGTGGCTATGTTACTAGCGGATAGAAGCTGAAAGGCTAAGGGAGGTAAGGTGGTTATGATGCTCTTTTGGGCTTTGAGGGGGAGAGTGGAGATCTGGGCTGAGTTGTCCATCTTGTACCCAAATACAGTTCCCTGCCTGGAAATAAAAGCAGATTATTCTTTTTCCCGTATTTGATCATGTAACATGTCACATGACAGGGGCAGACATAAAGAAAGACAATCTGTTCCCACTTCCTAGTGGGCATTTAGAGGTCTGTTCTCAACAGGCACCCCCCTCTCTGCTCTCTTCTACCCATGGTAAGCTGCCATTGGAGAAAGCAAAATCCTCCTTCCAGCAGCTATTACAGCCCCTGCTCTGCCTGACATTACTCCTGCTAATCAAGCAGCTGTAGAATTGAGCACTTGCAAGTTACCAGCCTGCCCTGCTCCTTTAAAAACACTGGCCACTTCGTCCCAGCCCTGCTGTAGATCTCATTAAAGGTGACACAGACAGCAAAAAAAAGATACATTTTGTAACCTTCCCACTGTATCCAAAACTCTGTAAAAAAGGGTTTAGCTGGAGTTCTGTTTTAAAGTCGTTAGAAAAAGGTTGGGAGTTTTTTGGGATTCATCCATGAATGTTCACTCCCAAAATGTAACCTCATAGTCTTTTTGCTATTTGTCATTCTACCCAACTTCTGCAATCATCTGACCCTCTCTTCTTCTCTTTCTGCCATAAGAGTTAAGTAAAGTAAATTTCAATACCTATCAACATTTCTAAATACAAACATAAACTAAATAAAGCTAACCCTATTTATCTATTGTACACTACCCAGAGATCGTTTTAACAAATAATAAGATATTTCAAACACACAGCATGGGCATGCTTAGAATTACACTCTAAAATGCATCCTGCTACTCTTCCTGAATATGGAGACTTTTTTGAAGACTAGCTGCATGGGAGAGGGGAATACAATAGTGAGCACTTTTAGCCTTGCAAGGGACATAAATTACGCATCTAATTTTCTAACTATCCGGAGTGCCAGGATAGTCGACCACCCACAAAAATGACCCCAAGGTAGTAAACACCCCAAGGTATTGTTAAGAGGCACGGTGAGTATTTCAAAGATTTCATTCACAAGTTTTCGAAAATGTGGAAAGAAAATGAAAATGCATTTTTATACACAAAGTTGTAAATAAATAAGCTCTTCCTAATAGTAGTAGTATGGGCATACTTATGGTTAACCCATGTATGTGAGACTTTTTTGCAGCCTAGCCACATAGAAGCGCTCAAAATTCAAGGAAACAATGGGTCAAAGACTTGTGAACTGCCACACTAAGCCTAAATTAAACTAAAATAAACACAGGAGATATAACTATAATCAGCTGCCCGCACTTCCCATACTTCCCCAGATGGTGATAGAAGCTTGATCGGCTGATTACAGAGGCACCAGGAAGTGTTGCGGAGCTGGCATAGGACAGGGGGAACGTCGTGTAAACTCGGGGCTGCAGAACTGGACCACAGGTGACTCTATCACCCCTCAGCAGTTTTTTCTTTATTTGAAATGTGAGTTGTATATATGTGGAGTTCTGTTTGCAATTACAATTTTTTAAATGTTATGACGCTATTGCATGCCTCTTTCATTTCCCGCATTTGTTGTATATGAGAAGAGTCTCTAAACATACCAGGAGAAAATAGTGACCTCTGAGCTGGGTTATTATCGGAAGCAGCAGGTGGCCTGTGTTCCATACAAGCATCCCATAAACCTGCATAGGATAAAGGAAGCAAAGGAGGATCTCTGCAGGCTGTTGCTATCAATTACAGGCTTATTTTTTAAGCCCCTAAGGTGAGGGTACACGCGGTGGGGGTTGTGTGTGCACAACGCATGAAGACACAATTATCACATGGTTGATGTTAATATGGACTTTTGCTGTTAAGTTTAAACACTCATCAAGTATTAATTGAAAGTCATGGAGCACAAGCACTTTATTTTCATATATATGGACTGTTGTTTAGTTTACTAACCTCGTTGAGGACTGAGTGTAATATCACAGAGCACAAACACTTTATTTATAGTGTTTATATGTTGTTATGCTTTAGACATTTATGTTATATATAGTGTTTACTGGATTCATATATTTATATAGTATTGTTTCCATAATTATTAGCGCTGCACAGTGTGTTATATAGATTTCAAAATTGAAGGAGCACCTTCACATTTTAAGGGGTATAAAGTACTCATTTATTTCACATATTTGGAAGTCCCTGGAGCACCAGAACAATAGAAATGCCAAAAAATTACTACTTTAGTCACCAGCAAGCCAAGCAAACCTAGCCTACAGGTACTTGGCTGCCCCCCAGGAATGCTTTGTTCACTTTCCAGGAAGCACAGTTAAACAAAAGAGTTCATGTGCTTCCAGGAGTGTAGTTGTCCACAGGGGTTGGCTGGGTCTGGAACGTTGTCATTGGATGTGCAGATGGGTCAGTTCAGGTGGCTGGCAGTAATGTGGTCAATAAAAAAGCAAAGAATTGGTCAAGGCAGCACACAGAAACATGGTCTCTTCTGCAATAAAAAGCTTACTGCTTGTAGTTTTACAAAAGTTAGGTTTAGAATTTATTACAGGGTGGATCCCTCAGAATTTGGGGGTCTTATGCTTGTCGGTATACAAGCATAGGTTTTTCTGGTAATACCGGGCCTAATTGTTTGTCCTTTTTTAGGATTTCCCTGTGGGACTTATACATCTTTTCCCCCATTTTATGTTGTGCATTATAGTGTAAAATCAAAGTCCTTCTCCTCACTGTGTTTCTTGTCCTCTAATAACCCATGTTCTCTAGTTCCTTCCTCTTTTCTTCTATAAATTCCTTTTTATAACAATTCTGCAAGAACCTTTTACTTATTTGTTGAGACCTACATAATCCTCATGTTTAGTACAGCTTCTTTTTAATCCTGATAAATTGTCCCTTAGGGACATTAAAAAAAGAAAAGAAGAGTGATGATATCTAGAGGGGAGAATATAACTGTTTTTGTCAACAACCTGTTTCCCTCTACAAAAATCTCAAGATCCAAAACTGAATATGTGCTCTGCAAAAGTACCAAGAGAGAATTATGTTTTTATCAATATTCAACTTATTCATACACATTCAAAAGGAACTCTTCATCACCATTTCATATTACTAAATACATCATCAGTTAATCTTTTATATAATAAAAGCTCCTTTGGTTTCCCTTCTAACACATTTTAACTCAGATTTTACCATAAATAAGTATGCTTTGTGCAAATTTTGCACCCATCTGCCTATAATAATTATTATTATCATACCAAAAATAGTTTAAGGCTAAACTCCAGTGCTTCATGTATACATTTTTATGCCTGTTATGTAAACACCCTTCTGAATCCATCCCATATTGCTGACTCAAGTGCTTCCCTATGACCAATATTGAAATATAGGGAACTAATTTCCACTGTTACTAAAAACAATCTTGTTTACCAATTTTAGCAGATCCCCGGGATTACTGTCAGTGCAGGTTCTCCCCACATCTAAGTTGGTGTCACTGCAGAAAAAAAAACAGGATTGGTGTCAGTGCAGCGACATTCTCCCAGGATTCGCGTCGATGCAGCACTACCCAAGGATTGGTGTTGGTGCAGAAACTCTGTCCAGGATTGGTGACAGTAGCACAAATCAGGATTTGTGACAGTGCAGCAAAATACCCACAGGATTGTTTGTCAGTCAAGAAAAAAGAAAGTATTTGTGTCAGTGCAGAAAATACCTCCAGGATTGATGTCAGTGCAGCAACCCCCCCCCCCCCCCCCCACACACACACACATTAGTGGCAATGCAGCAAAAAACTGAATTGAGCAGCATTACACCCTGAGCATTGTTAGCAAACATATACTATAGTAGTAGTAGTAAATAGTAAAAATATACTCACTATAACTGTGGGATACTATAAGTATAGGATAAGACCAGATTTAAAATACAACAAGTTTAAAGCCTAGGCGGGAATACGGGAAATGGTATTCTAATAATCCTGACGACACAGTATGTCTATAAGATCTAAAAGTAGAAAACAGTAACGGTCAATTAGGGAAATACCAGAAAAATAAGGCCAAAGGTAAGAAAATGACCCTATGGCAGTAAGGAATAACCAGAAATAATAATGAGATTCACCAGGCAAGATAAAACGCTGAAATAAAGCATGTAGAGCAGGAACTGCTCAGGTGAACCAAGACAGTCATAAAGAGCCAACCGGGCTCTGATTGGGTCCCTCAATAGAGGATCAGTATACTATCAATGCTGGAGTGGGATTAAAAGTACCCAAAAGTTTCCTAAAGAGCAACGGTGTAAGGCAATAATGCTGATGATAACGAAGTATATGACAGTGCCTAGTGAGAGTAGTAGAAAAAAGTAAACCCCTTATCAGTAACTAGAAACAGTTCGATATAGATAAGAGATTCGACATGAACCTGACAATAGCGATCTGTGTCCATCAAACCTGTGATCGAATGTGTCTAGCCTTAGCTCTTGGCAATGGCACCCCAAATGTGGAGGCAAACGAACATTTTGTCGAGTGCAAAAACGCGCAACAAACACCCAGTGAGAATTGTGCAAACCGCAAAATGCCACATGAGCTACTCTGCTGAATTTTTCACATGTAGGGCAGCTCATTTAAGTCAATGGGCTGCTGTACATGCGCCGCGGAAAAAACGCAGAGTGGAGTGAAGCATCATGTGACATGTAGTCCAGGGAGCCAAGTTTTACATTTACTCGGACTGTTATGGACTACAAACCCCAGCCCGCTGGAGGGTAGAACTGGAAGATGGGAAGGGTGATTAATAACCCTGTGTGGAGGGGCGGGATCGCTCTCTTGGGACCACAACCTGGATCTGCAAGCAAGAACTCAGTGCTTAACTGTGTGGTGGCCGAGTAGCGGCCTGCACCACAGGGAGTGAGAGTCATTGCGAGCGTGTGCGGGAGCATCCACTGCCAACCACTTCTAATCGCTAAGTGGCAGCCTAGAGGCCACTGTCATCACATCCACTCTAGATCCAACTGGGTGGTAGTGTGGTGCAACACAGAGTTGAGCAATGGCCTTGGAGCCAGACTCTGTAGAGGCATCCTGCAGAGCCCTCAAACCATTCTTCAACACCAGAGGTCGTTGGAGTTGGTGAGTGGGCACTTGCTCATTTCCCCATAACCAAATGCACTGCATGTAGACACTGTTGTCTTGTACCACTTACCAAGTTTAAAAAAAAAGAAACCCTTATCACACTTGTTCCTTGTTGGGAGGCCAAAGTGATCCCTCTGCTTGTCAGGACACCACCAGCATACTTTAAGTCATTCTGTTTGTCAAGGCACCTCAAACGCTTCTTAAAGGGCTGTCTGAAGACTCAAGACTTCTTCCTTCTAAGGACTACAATATATCTTCCCCCTTCCCTTTTTACCGGGTCTGTGACCTGATCTGCGTATCCATCCCTGTACGAAAGTAAACACTGGCATGTGAAGGTAGATCTGTTCAGCTGCTGCATCTCTCAGCCAGGGATGAGCTGAACAGCCCTCGGTTCGGTTCGCACCAGAACTTGCGAACAGGCAAAAAATTTGTGCGAACACACGACCACCGTTAAAGTCTATGGGACACGAACATGAAAAATTAAAAGTGCTCATTTTAAAGTTATTGGCATAAAAAGTGTTTTGGGACAATGCAGGTATCAATGCAAAAAAAAGTTTTAAAAACGGCCAGCAATACATTACAGCACTTTTAAATTACATTTTTTCCTTTACAAAATTTCATTTTGCTGCTCTCATTCAAAAAAAATGTTGTACGGCCACTATGTAAGCAACCTTACATAGTGTGGGGCTTGGACTCAGCCCCCTGACCCATGATTGGCCAAAGGCACCCTGCCTTTGGCCAATCATGGCTCTCACAGCAGAACACACTGTGATTGGCCAAAGCATGCAGGTCAGGTGCATGCTTTGGCCAATCAGCAGCTGTCAATGCACTGCAATCTTGCAATGCATTGACAGCCTCGCCGTTCATTATGGGGCATTCTGCGGGTGCTTGAATTTCCCGCAAACGCCCCATAATGTTATAAATCCGGTGAACGGGCGAACACCCGATGTTTGAGTATAACTTACGTTCGACTTGAACATCGGGCTCATCCCTACTCTCAGTATGTTATTCCCTGGGGATATAAATCCTGCACAGAGGTGCGTGTCCACAATGCGCCTGTGTGAATAAAGGCTTAAAGTGGTTCTAAAGGCAGAGAGATTTTTTTTTAACCTTAATGCCTTCCCTGCATTAGGGTTAAAAATCTTCTGCATGCAGCTCCCCCCCAGCCCCCCTTTATACTTTACCTGAGCCTGATCTCGATCCAGCATAGTACACTAGAGCAACGACTCTCTCATCTCTCTCTCTCTCTCCTTATTGGCTCCCACTGCTGTCAATCACAGTCAGTGAGGAGGAAGCAGGGGCAGCGCTTACTATTGGGGGAGCTTGTCAGTGGGAGGAGCCAGGAACTCTGGTGGGGGACCTGGGAAGAGGAGAATCAGGGGCTGCTCTGTCCAAAACTACTGCACAGGACAGGTAAACATCCCATGTTTTTTATTTTAATGAAAAAAAATTGCATTTACAATCACTTTTAAAACAACTTTTAAACATTTCGGTTTAGTATTATGACTTCTGTAGCCGGGTACTGCTGCCGGCTGTGTGAGAGGAGCACCAGACTGTGTTTCTTCCAGTCAGCCCCTCTGCCCTCACTTTCCTGTTGTGCTGCAGAGCAAACTGTGTGTCCTTCACCTACTCATTCCTGTTTTCCAACCCCCCCCCCCCCCCCCCCCTGGTAGCAGCGGCTTTCAGCCAATCAGTGACAAAGAGGACTTGGACTTCTTACAACAAAGGGCACTGGGACATGCTGTCCTTATAGGAGCACTGTACAATGGAGACTATGGGGCTTGGACTTCAATACCCAGGATTCCCCACTCAAAAAATGAAGAGAGGACAGTGTTTTCCTGGGAAATCTACCAGAGATCTGGCAGACAGTGCAGGAAAACAAGTGTTTGTGGACCTGTTAGTGTGCATGCCTGCAAAGAGTGCAGAGCCTGGTGTGTGGGGACTATAGCTGGGTATCCTTGCGGTGTCCTTAGAGCCAGAGGACAGAGCCTGGGAGGACCAGAGTGAGAGACTGAGCCACAGAGAGTCACTGTGCCTTGGAACCAGAGCTGGGGAGACCTGTTGCTGTGTGCCTACTTCAGTAAAAACTGGATCGGTGAGGACCTTATTGGAAGGACTTGACCATGAGGATGAAAACCAAGTGATCTGGACTGGACCTGTTTTGAGCCAGCAATGGTGACCAGAATTATCTAGCTTAATCCCTACTTAGCAACCCATCAGCCATCCATTGCACAGCCTTAAAGGGACAGCTTCATGCGCACCACCCTTAAGATAGGCCTCAATGATAGCCGGATAATATGGACAATTAGGCAGTAGGTACTTTTTAGCCACCTCTAGAGGTATCCCTTTGCCAGGAACAATGCACCCACCCACTATTAGGGCCGTATGTGTAGTGTGCACACGAGGACCATTATTTTTGGCGTGGTTGATGCCAATACTTTAAACCCTGTTTGGTTTGCATCAGTTAAAGTTCGGTTTAGCAATACTACACTTCAGTTGATTGCCATCCTATGGTTCAGTGTCCACATTATCTAGTACAGCATCTTTAAACACGCTCAAATGCCTGTTTAATTATCTATGCATTTTTTAACTGTCTTACCATAATACATCTAATTAACCTACCATCCAGTTGCTTGTGGCCTATTTTCTATGTACTGTTATAGAGTGGCCTCCAACTTACAACCAGATGTGTCAATGGAGACCGAGCAGCTTAAAGTGGATCTTCACTGTATCTGAGCATCACAAACTAAAAACACTATTTAAGTTATTTTTAAAGCAAACTCCGCCATCCTTCCCTGTCTCCATGCTTTATTTTGTTGAGAAATCACTTCTGGCCATGATCATCTTGAGTAAGGGCAGATGATTCATGTAGAATTTACTTCCTGGAATCCATCTGCCCTTAGCTCAAGCATGCATTCAGAAGGGCACGCTTAGCTGAGAAAACCCCTCCTGAAGATTCCTGGGACTTATGACATAATTTGCCTAGGCAATAAACCAGGAAGTAACTGATGCAATGTGTAAAAAAAAAAAGTTTCAAACAAGTAAATATGATACACTTTCCTATGTATTTACTAATGCTGCTAGTAGCATGAGGATAAAAAAAAAAAAATCAGCGTTGCTTGGGAGAGTGAAGTTCCACTTTAAAGAGTCATGGCAGAACAGAGAAACAATCATATCCATGCAGGGGTAAATGTTACACTTAGATAAAGAATTATCATGGAATAATTCATGCAGAAATGCAGAAAATTGAAAAAATGTTCACAACTGTAGGTAAAACAAAGCCCACAGGATCTTTATTATCTAGGGGGTCATTCACACAAGCTTTTCTGTGCAAGTTTTTCCTTTCTCAGAAAGCTTAAACTCCCATGAGGATTTGGGAGGGGGGCAGCGATATATTTTGTTATTCAAAGTGATGGAGTGACTTGATTTCTCGTTATCCATACAGGGTCGTTTAAATTCAAACTAGAGAATATGTCTAGGTATCGCAAAGGCTCTTTTTTTTCACATTACCAATCATGATTTTAATAAAGTAATAAGGTAAAGCGCCACTTGGGGATGTTCAAATCGTTGCCTTGCAGGATGCATGTGGTACTCCTGTGCAATATCAGTAGTGATTCTAAATCACATAAATATCTAAGCAATAGTGGAATGCTCAGTTCACATTATTTTGACTCCAAAGTGGCATGATTTCCAGTGCAACTTTGATGCGACTATACACTCTCTGGCACTCAAGTCGTATTAAATCCGCATCAAAGTAGTGCAGGAACCTTTTCAAAGTCACCGTGACTTTCAGTCGCATAGATCGGAACGGGTGCCTTTGAAATCAATAGGCTGTAACTTGTCATGTGACTTTATGTCCAAATTCGCATGACAAGTCGCACTAGTGTGAACGGAGCTGAAAAGTGTATGTTAAAGTATAACTTAGGCCTCTTTCACACTAGTACGACTTGTCCTACCACTTGGAACTGCAAAGTCGTATGACAAGTCGTTCGCCATGATTTCCAGTGACTACCATTCATATTAGTATGACTTCAAGTCGTGCCAACATCAAAGTAGTTCCTGCACTACTTTGGTCAGACCTTGATGCGAGTTAAACAGGCATTCCCTGAAATCCGGCAAAAATCACGTCAAAATCGGGGGCGTGAAATCGCAGCAAAATCACGCAACTTTGAAGTCGTGGTAGTGTGAAAGGGGCCTATGGCCCGTACACACAATCCCAAAATCAGACGAAAAATACCACTTTCAACACGATCGTACGATAATCGGATCGTTAATACAGAGCTTTCAAGAGCCAATCACGACAATTCATCCGATATTTTTAGATCGGACAAGAACAAAAATTTTCCTCATATGATACCTGATCATACGTTTTTCGTTTAGTCAGTACAGTTGCCGTCCGAAAATACAATACAAATACATTACAACACAGGACATCACTTCCGAGTTTTTTTTCTGTCGTACGAGAATTTTCGTGACATATTCAATTTCTACTTGCGACTATTAAGCGAAAAGAGACGTACAATCTGTTGTACGATATTCAGATCATGTGTACGGGCCATTAGGCAAAACTATGTTTTTAGTTTGGGATAGAGTGGAGATGGATTAGAACACCTATTAGGTTATTTATTGTTTGCGCCCCCGTTAGGAAGATTCACTGTCTCTTTTTGTTCTGTTTATCAAAAGTGAAAGTAAAGGAAAACCCTAATTTTGGGTTGCCCCCAGAAAAGTAATAGAGGGGAAATCTTCCAATAGGGGTGCTAGTTCTGGGAATTCCCTAATTTTCAGGTATTTTATCTCACTTCCTGTTTAGGCTATGGGACAGAAAGTCAGGGTAAATCTCCCAATGAGGCGCAGATAGAAAAAAAATCTCCAAAAAGAAAAAAAAAGTTTTGCCTATAGTTCTACTTTACATGTCCAAACTTGCAGCTGAACTATGCTTTTAGTACTGCTCACGCTTTTAGTACTGCAAATAGCATCTGGCAGTTGAATGTTTTTTTTTTAGTAAAAACACCTGGGGGCATAATGTATTTATTAAGCAGTGAATGTGACATCCACCAAACATTCACAGCAAATTAATCGCTGTAATGTGAAATATATGCATCAGGGCGATTCACCTGTGCTGAATGTTTGGTGGATGACACATTCACTGTTTTTTTTTATTATTATTATTATTATTATTGTTATACAGGATTTATATAGCACTGACAATGCTTTACATCTTAAGGGCAGACAGTACAAATACATTACACTTTAATACAGTAGGAATCAGAGGGCCCTGCTCGTTAGAGCTTACAATCTAAGAGGAAGGGTCGAGAGATAGAAGAGTTAATAACTGTGGGGGATGTGCTGATGGAGAAAATAAATGTACATTTGTTAGGTGGGGGCCAGATAGGCTTCTCTGAAGAGATCAGTTTCAGGGATCGTCTGAAAGTAGACAAAGTAGGAGATAGTTGGACAGATTTGGGCAGAGTATTCCAGAGGATGGGAGAGGCTCGAAAGAAGTCCTGGAGGCGAGCATGGGGTGAGATGACAAGGGAGCTAGAGAGCAGGAGGTCTTGGGAGGAGCGAAAGATGATTCGGTTGGCATTTTGAGACCAGATTAGTGATGTAGTTGGGGGCCAGGTTGTGGATCGCTTTGTAAGTTATTGTTAGTATCTTGAATTTAATTTGTTGGTTGAGTGGCAGCCAATGGAGGGATTGGCAGAAATGAGTAGCAGACACTGAGTGGTTTGTAAGGTGGACTAGCCTGGCAGCAGCATTCATGATGGGCTGAAGGGGGGGCTAGCCTATTTAGAGGTAAGCCAATGAGGAGGGAGGAATTGCAATAGTCGAGAGATGACCAAGAAGTTGATTAGAAGCTTTGTGGTGACATTGGTTAGGAAGGGGCATATCTTGGAGATGTTGCGGAGGTTGAGGCGGCAAGCTTTGGACAGTGATTGGATGTGGGGCCGAAAGGATAATTCAGAGTCAAGGATTACACTTAGGACCTTGGCATCGGTATGCCCCTGTTAATGTCGATTCAAGGTTACTGTATTAACCACTTGCCGACCGCCCCCTGTATATATACGTCGGCAGAATGGCACGTACAGGCAGAACCACGTACCTGTACGTGCCATTCTTCCGGCGGGTGGGGGGTCCGATCGGACCCCCCCCGGCCGGCGGGGACGGTCGGGATCGCTTCAGGAGCGATCCGGGATGAGGGGACGGCCAGTGGTTTCTGGCCACCCCCTCGCGATCGCTCCTGGCGAATCAGATGCTTCCTCTGTCTGTGTCAATCAAAACACAGGCAGAGGAAGTGATGTCACGCTCGGTGCGCCGGTCTATGTGACCGGAACGCCGAGCTGTGAACGTCTAAAGGTTAGTGCACCAACAGTACACTGACACCAGTACACATAGGCACACAAAACACCCCCCTGTCACCCCCAGATCACCCCCCAGATCACCCCCTCCCCCCCCAGTCACAGTGTCACTAATTGCAGTGATCATTTTTTTACTGATCACTGCATTTAGTGTCAGTGTGACTGTAATAACTGTCAGTGCAGTTAGTTTTAGGTCCAAGGTAGCCCCCTACCCCCCCCCTAATAAAGGTTTAACCCCTTGATTGCCCCCCAGGTAACCCTTTCACCCCCTTTTGCCAGTGTCACTAAGCGATCGTTTTTTCTGATCGCTGTATTAGTGTCACTGCTGTCGCTAGGTAACCATTTTTTTTTTTTTAGGTAACCGCCATGTTTATATAGGTTCATAAATAGGTTTATAGGTCAGGTACCCCCATATTACAACCTAAATAAAGGTTTTAACCCCTTGATTGCCCCTAGAGTTAACCCTTTCACCAGTGATCACTGTATAACTGTCACTGGTGACGCTGGTTAGCCAGTTAGTTATTTCGTTATTTAGGTTCCCCGTCAGGTTTTTATATAGCGTCAGGTACCCCCATATATTACCTAATAAAGGTTTTAACCCCCTGATTGCCCCTAGTTAACCCTTTCACCCCCTTTTGCCAGTGTCACTAAGCGATCGTTTTTCTGATCGCTGCATTAGTGTCGCTAGGTAACCATTTTTTTTTTTTTAGGTAACCGCCATGTTTATATAGGTTCATAAATAGGTTTATAGGTCAGGTACCCCCATATTACAACCTAAATAAAGGTTTTAAACCCCCTGATTGCCCCTAGAGTTAACCCTTTCACCAGTGATCACTGTATAACTGTCACTGGTGACGCTGGTTAGCCAGTTAGTTATTTCGTTATTTAGGTTCCCCGTCAGGTTTTTATATAGCGTCAGGTACCCCCATATATTACCTAATAAAGGTTTTTAACCCCCTGATTGCCCCTAGTTAACCCTTTCACCCCCTTTTGCCAGTGTCACTAAGCGATCGTTTTTCTGATCGCTGCATTAGTGTCGCTAGGTAACCAGTTTTTTTTTGTATTACTGTTACGGGTGACGCTGGTTAGTTAGCTTTATTTTTTATACTGTCAGGGCACCCGCCATTTATTACCCAATAACGGTTTAACCCCCTGATCGCCCGGCGGGTGATATCAATTAGGTTTTAGGGTCAAATAAGGTCTGCGTCGCCCCAGGTTAGTGCCAGTACCGCAAACACCCACGCGCAAAGCATACACCTCCCTTAGTGGTACAGTATCTGAACAGATCAATATCTGATCTGATCAGATCTATACTAGCGTCCCAGCAGTTTAGGGTTCCAAAAAAAAACGCATTGTTAGCGGGATCAGCCCAGATACCTGCTAGCACCTGCGTTTTCCCCCTCCGCCCAGCCCAGCCCAGCCCAGCCCACCCAAGTGCAGTATCGATCGATCACTGTCACTTACAAAACACTAAGCACACATAACTGCAGCGTTCGCAGAGTCAGGCCTGATCCCTGCGATCGCTAACATTTTTTTTGTGGTAGCGTTTTGATTCAGTCGCTTCAGTCAGGAGCTTTTTTACCTGTGAATCTCAAAAAAATAAAAAAAATAAAAATAGTTGTCGTTTTATTGTTCTCTCTCTCACTCTATTCTCTCTCTATTGTTGCTCTTTTTTTACTCCATTCTATTCTGCAATGTTTTATTATGTTTTATCATGTTTTATCATGCTTGCTTTTCAGGTATGTAATTTTGTTTACTGTGTTTTAGTGTTAAGCATTTTTTTGTTTTCAGGTGCGCCATTCAGTTGCAGCGCGGATTTATTTATCTTGACAGCAACAGCGTTTGCTCCCACGATACATAAAGCCGCGACTCCAACGCTGTAGGAGGTGATTTCACCACCACAGTTAAAAAAAAGAGCATATATGCCGAAGCATGGGGGCAGCAGGGGGGGGGGAGGAGCGATTGGCTCCTAATGCCACGTACATACGGTCGAAATTCCGACCGTGTGTACACGGCATAACTTTTGCGGGAGGATGCCCCCATGCATCGGCATATATAAATGGTGCATGTATGCCCATCATTAGAAGTGGGTGGATGAAGGGAGGTATTCTAATGGTGGGCATACCCACCAATCAATCTCTTTTTTTCGTTCAGCCAAGAGGCTGCATGAAAAAAAAAAGATTACAATATATGTCCAGTATGTTGCTGGACTTTGAATGGTTATACCAGAATGATGCCTGCAGGTTTAGGTATCATCTTGGTATCATTCTTTTCAGCCAGTGATCGGCTTTCATGTAAAAGCAATTCTAGCGGGTAATTAGCCTCTAGACTGCTTTTACAAGCAGTGGGAGGGAATGTCCCCCCTCCCGGATATAAACCGCGCCATTGGGAAATTGGGAAAGCATTTTATCACACCAATCTTGGTGTGGTCAGATGCTTTGAGGGCAGAGGAAAGATCTAGGGTCTAATAGACCCCAATTTTTTCAAAAAAAGAGTACCTGTCACTGCCTATTGCTATCATAGGGGATATTTACATTCCCTGAGATAACAATAAAAATCATAACAAAGAAAAAAAATGGAAGGAACAGTTTAAAAATAAAATAAAAAAGCTAAATAAATAAAAAAAAAACCCAAAAAAAAAAAAAAAAAAAGCACCCCTGCCCCCCCTTCTCTTGCGCAAAGGCGTACACAAGCGTTGGTCTGGCGTCATATGTAAACAGCAATTGCACCATGCATGTGAGGTATCACCGCGAAGGTCAGATCGAGGGCAGTAATTTTAGCAGTAGACCTCCTCCGTGAATCTAATGTGGTATCATGTAAAGGCTTTTAAAGGCTTTTAAAAATGTATGTAGTTTGTCGCCACTGCGTGTTTGTGCGCAATTTTAAAGCATGTCGTGTTTGGTATCCATGTACTCGGCCTAAGATCATATTTTTTATTTCATCAAAAATTTGAGCAATATAGTGTGTTTTAGTGCATTAAAATAAAAAAAAGTGTATTTTTTCCACAAAAAAATGCGTTTGAAAAATCGCTGCGCAAATACTGTGTGGAAAAAAAAAATGCAACACCCACCATTTTAATCTGTAGGGCCTTTGCTTTAACATTATAT
Organism: Lithobates sylvaticus; assembly: GCA_028564925.1. Classification (NCBI taxonomy): domain Eukaryota; kingdom Metazoa; phylum Chordata; class Amphibia; order Anura; family Ranidae; genus Lithobates; species Lithobates sylvaticus. Next base: position 371,120,703 of record CM053027.1, read on the forward strand.
ATAGTGTTTGGGGGTTCAACGTAATTTTCTTGCAAAAAAAAAATATGTTTTCATGTAAACAAAAAGTGTTAGAAAGGGCTTTGTCTACAAGTGGTTAGAAGAGTGGGTGACGTGTGACATAGGCTTCTAAATGTTGTGCATAAAATGCCAGGACAGTTCAAACCCCCCCCAAATGACCCCATTTTGGAAAGTAGACACCCCAAGCTATTTGATGAGAGCAATGTTGAGCCCATTAAATATTTTTTTTTTTTGTCCCAAGAGATTGAATAATGAAAAAAAAAAAATATATATATTTTTTTTACAAAAAGTTGTCACTAAATGATATATTGCTCAAACATGTCATGGGCATATGTGGAAATACACCCCAAAATACATTCTGTTGCTTCTCCTGAGTATGGGGATACCACATGTGTGGGACTTTTTGGGAGCCTAGCTGCGTACGGAACCCCAAAAACCAATCACCGCCTTCAGGCTTTCTAAGGGTGTAATTTTTTTATTTCACTTCTCACTGCCAATCACAGTTTCGGAGGCCATGGAATGCCCAGATGGCATAAAACCCCCCAAAATGACCCCATTTTGGAAAGTAGACACCCCAAGCTATTTGCTGAGAGGTATGGTGAGTATTTTGCAGATCTCGCTTTTTGTCACAAAGTTTTGAAAATTGAAAAAAAGAAAAAAAAAATTTTTTTTCTTTACTTTCTTCATTTTCAAAAACAAATGAGAGCTGTAAAATACTCACCATGCCTCTCAACAAATAGCTTGGGGTGTCTACTTTCCAAAATGGGGTCATTTGGGGGGGTTTTGTGCTATTTTGGCATTTTATGGCCTTCGAAACGGTGATAGGTAGTGAGGAGTGAAATCAAAAATTTGCACCCTTAGAAATCCTGAAGGCGGTGCTTGGGTTTCGGGGCCCCGTACGCGGCTAGGCTCCCAAAAAGTCCCACACATGTGGTATCCCCATACTCAGGAGAAGCAGCAAAATGTATTTTGGGGTGCAATTCCACATATAACTATGGCATGTGTGAGCAATATATCATTTAGTGACAACTTTTTGAAAAAAAAAAAATCTTTTTTATTTTTGTCTTTATTCAATCACTTGGGACTAAAAAAAAAAATATTCAATGGGCTCAACATGCCTCTCAGCAAATAGCTTGGGGTGTCTACTTTCCAAAATGGGGTCATTTGGGGGGGTTTTGTACTTCTCTGCCATTTTAGCACCTCAAGAAATGAAATAGGCAGTCATAAATTAAAAGCGGTGTAAATTCCAGAAAATGTACTCTAGTTTGTAGACGCTATAACTTTTGCGCAAACCAATAAATATACGCTTATTGGCATTTTTTTTTACTAAAGACATGTGGCTGAATACATTTTGGCCCAAATGTTTGACTAAAATTGAGTTTATTAGATTTTTTTTTATAACAAAAAGTAGAAAATCTCTTTTTTTTTTTCAAAATTTTCGCTTTTTTTCCGTTTATATCGCAAAAAATAAAAATCACAGAGGCAATCAAATACCATCAAAAGAAAGCTCTATTTGTGGGAAGAAAAGGACGCAAATTTCGTTTGGTTACAAAATTGCATGACCGCGCAATTACCAGTTAAAGTAGTGCAGTGCGAAATTGAAAAAAGACCTCTGGTCCTTTGGCTGCCAAATGGTCCGGGGCTGAAGTGGTTAAAGAGACTCAGTTACCTACGCTGATACCCATGTTAGCTTCATCTTTTACCCCGTGACTGCAACATTCACTCAGTTGCCCTGCTTTGGAACTAGTATGTGGCAGTCTGAATCTTGAGATTTAATGCTTCTGTTTAGACAATGTACTATTCCACTTCAAAGAATGTCCACAGTTGATTGCAGATTAGGCCGCCGGTCACACTGTTAAGACTCATGTAATTTGACAGTGCCAAATCGATTGCCAAGTCGCACCCTATTGTCAGTAATAAACTGTTTAAATCGGCACGACTTTGCGGTGCCGCACCAATTTGAAAAAAAGGTCTCTGCACTATTTTTTGCACATTCAGGTGCGACTTGCATTGATATCTGTGCATGAAGTCGCACAGATGTCAGGAAAGTCACATCTGAAATCGTACTGGCTGCAGCTTTGAAATCGTGCTACTTCAAGTGAAGTAGCACGATTTCAAAGTCACATTCAGTGTGAACCAGGGCTAAATAACATGGTAAGAAAGCAACAAAGAACTAAATAATTTTTGCTTATTTTTTCGTCCAATTGGAAACATGGAGGGCAGTTAAATGAGGCTCCCAACATTAGAATGTACCTTTTCACTGGCCTAGATATTTAGACTACTATGTGTGTTTTATTTGCAAAACCATGCCCAGCCTGGGGCTTTGTAGATTAAACATTTTGTAACCACGCTCTAAGCCCAAGCTCTCAGATTTGCCTTTTGAACTTTTATTCCTCTACAAGCAAGACTGCGTTTGCCAGAGAGTGACCTGTTGAACATTGTAGCAGTTTTACTCCTCTTGCATATGGCTGTGTATTGATGTTATGTGATCCATATGGCAAAGTGAGTCACCAAGGCTTCTAATTGCAACATTATGGGATATGAGGTCAGGAACATGAGCCCCCGAACAGTGATTTACATTTTACATCCACATGTTTCCTTATTTTTGCCAGGGCCTGTATCGCTTCTCAGAGAATGAAACTGAGAGATTCACACTGTACAGCAGGCTTCCTGCCCTCAAGCCCATATAATGAACACATGATAATCTTTGCAATAAAAGTCATAACATAAAAGTTAGACACACACTAGGATGTTGGAAACACATACAGTATTTTCAATAGTAGTTATTAATCCATATTTTGGTTTTATTTAATACAGCTGATAAACAGGATACAACTCCAAAAATGCACTTAACATTCTTTTATTGCAAAGCTATCATCAACAGAACGTTTTTGACTACTATTCGCCTCTTTGAAACTGTAGAACTTACTAATGAAAGTCAAAATTTAAAAACGGTAGGAAATCAAGTTATATCAGCTGTAAATCCCAATCTCAAACTAGTAAATGGAGTCACATGACACATTTTCATATTAAAGTGGGAAAATAAAAGAATCCCCCCACCCTTTAAAACAATCACATTGTGTTGCTTTGCAGCCTGAAATGAAGATAGACACAGTTTTTGTTTTATCCAGCTGGATTTACTAGTGCAACTTATAACATCCAAGTGAAATATATAACATCAATATGTCAGAAAAAAAATTCTAAATTAAAAAACAGAATCACTGAGTTGGAAAAAGGACCACCTCCTTGTGCCAGTATTTTGTTCAACCACCTTTTGCTTTAATTACAGCCCTTGGTCAGTTGGGATATTTCTCTACTAACTTTTCACATCTAGACTTTGCAATATTTGCACACTCTTCTTTGCAGAACTGCGCAAGTTCAGTTAAATTTGATGGTGACCGTTTGTGGACTGCAGACCTCAAGTCATTCCATAGATTTCAATGAAGTTTAAGTCTGGGCTCTGACTAGGTCATGAAGGACATTCACTTTTTTCTCCTTCAACCACTGTGTGGTCATTTTTGCTGTGTGCTTTGGGTATTTGTTATGTTGGAAGGTAAACCTTCTTCCCATTGACAACTTTCTGGCAGAGGGCAGCAGATTATCCTCAAGAATTTGATGGTATTTTGCCCCATCCATTTTTCTTCTATCCTTATGCCGCGTACACACGGACGGACTTTCCGGCAAAAAAGACGGAATCTTTTCATCAGATATTCTGATCGTGTGTGTGCCTCATCTGACTTTTTTTTCACAAATTCTGATAGACCTAGAGATAGAACAGGTTCTAAATATTTCTAACGGAACCAATTCCTATCGGGAAAACCACTCGTCTGTATGCTGTTCCGACGGACCAAAAACGACGCATGCTCTGAAGCAAGTACAAGACGGCAGCTATTGGCTACTGGCTATTGAATAGACATGTGCACACTGAAATATTTTGTTTTCGGAATTTCGTTTTCGTCCGAAAAAATAATTATTTAGTTACTCCCGAAATTCGTTTTTATTTATTTAGTTTTTCGTTAAAAATTGCATTCGTCAGAAAATCCAAATTAATTAAGGTTGAATCTGTCATTGAAGTTCAAAGAAGATTAAACGGAGCAGCTAAACTGTATGACTCTGTATAGTTTTGCTGCTCCGTCAAATCTTCTTAGAACTTTCGACAGACACCATAAGCCAAAGATTCGACATTTGTATGTTTTTCGTTGCTTTGTCGAATCTTTGTCGTTCATGTTGAATGTATATAGTTCAAACAGAAAATGGACTGGTGATAGTGATCACTGATCAGACAGGTAACAAGATAGGGTATATAGAATCTATATAGAATCTCAATCTATAATATAGAATCTATAATAATAAATCCCCCACAACAGGAGCAGCCTCTGAGGCTATCACAAGACTAGCAACACTAGTATCACTATCAAGTTCACAACACTAACACAATAGCAGCAGATTATTATGAAAAAGTTAAGTTGAGGCCAAATAATTACATTTTATGCCGCGTACACACGTGCGGACTTTTGCCGGCGGACCTAGTCCAGCGGACAATCCCCCCGGACTTTCCAGCTGGGTCCGCTGGACTTTCCGAGCGTGTGGACTTGCCCACACACGTGCGGACTTGCCCACACACGCACGGACTTCTCCGGCGGATAATCTGCCGGCCAAAGTCCGCGGGACTTTTGAAAATGAACGGACTTGCCGCTCATCGGCAAGTCCGTTCATTTAGCACGTGACTTCAGGTTACGTAGCTAGCGTAGGCAGTAAATGCCGCCGCGCTAGCTCCGTAAGCTGGCATGGATTTAAAGGGACTCCCCACGCCGAAAAAACGGCGTGGGGGTTCCCCCCAAATCCACGCCAGACCCTTATCCGAGCACGCAGCCTGGCAGGCCAGGAAAGGGGTGGGGACGAACGAGCGCCCCCCCTCCTGAGCCGTACCAGGCCGCGTGCCCTCAACATGGGGGGTGCCCTGGGGAAAGGGGGGCCGTGCGGCCCCCCCACCCCAAGGCACCTTGTCCCCATGTTGATGAGGACAAGGGCCTCTTCCCGACAACCCTGGCCGTTGGTTGTCGGGGTCTGCGGGCGGGGGCTTATCGGAATCTGAGAGACCCCTTTTATAAGGGGGCCCTCAGATCCCGGCCCCCCACCCTATGTGAATGAGTATGGGGTACGGTGTACCCCTACCCATTCACCTAAGGTGTAAAATGTAAAGTAAAAAAAACACACACACTTTTGAAAAAATAGTTTATTGCACTGCTCCGGGGTCTTCTTCCGTCTTGGGGGTCTTCTCGCCGGACTCCCTCGCCATTTACCAAGCTCTTTACCATGGTGACCCCGCCCCCTTGCGATGTCACAGTCCCAGCATCCTCCGGGACTGTGACAACACAAGGGTGCGGGGTCACCATGTGACATGAACATGTGACCCTGTCTCCATGCCCCTATATAAGTCCCAGCGCAGAGCGGCACAGGCATTCCGGGCAGAGAGAGCGTCGGGTCAACATAAGAAGAAGAAGAAGAAGAAGAAGAAGAAGAAGAAGAAGAAGAAGAAGAAGAAGAAGAAGAAGAAGAAGGAGGAGGAGAAGGCGCCGGCGGCGCGGAAGACGACGACCGCCGCAAGAACAGAAGAGACCCCCGGAAGACCCCCGAAGGCGGATCGAGAACCCCAGACGACGGCGGCGACGACGAAGAAGGTAGCCGGACTTCCCCCGCTCGGTAAAAGAGCTTGGTAAATGGCGGGGGAGTCCGGCGAGAAGACCCCCAAGACGGAAGAAGACCCCCGGAGCAGTGCAATAAACTATTTTTTCAAAAGTGTGTGTGTTTTTTTTACTTTACATTTTACACCTTAGGTGAATGGGTAGGGGTACACCGTACCCCATACTCATTCACATAGGGTGGGGGGCCTTATAAAAGGGGTCTCTCAGATTCCGATAAGCCCCCGCCCGCAGACCCCGACAACCAACGGCCAGGGTTGTCGGGAAGAGGCCCTTGTCCTCATCAACATGGGGACAAGGTGCTTTGGGGTGGGGGTGCCGCACGGCCCCCCTTTCCCCAGGGCACCCCCCATGTTGAGGGCACGCGGCCTGGTACGGCTCAGGGGGGGGGGGCGCTCGTTCGTCCCCACCCCTTTCCTGGCCTGCCAGGCTGCGTGCTCGGATAAGGGTCTGACATGGATTTGGGGGGGACCCCCACGCCGTTTTTTCGGCGTGGGGATTCCCTTTAAATCCATGACAGGTGACGGAGCTAGCGCGGCGGCATTTACTGCATACGCTAGCTACGTACCTGAAGTTACGTTCGAAATGAACGGACTGCTCCGTGTGTGTGGGCAAGTCCGTTCATTTTCAAAAGTCCCGCGGACTTGCCTACTAACGGCGGGATTGTCCGCTGGACTGCCAAGTCCAGCGGATAATTTTAACACCAAACTTAAAACTTTGGTCCGCCGGACTTTGGTGCCAAAAAGTCCGCCGGCGCCCACACACGAGGGGATTATCCGCTGGACTTCAGTCCAGCGGATAATCCCGCGGGATTGTCCCTTCGTGTGTACGCGGCATTAGTCTCACCTGACCAGAACACCTTATTCCATGTGGCCTCGGAATCTTCAAGGTGCATTTAAGGTGGTCAGCCAGGGCCGGACTTACCATTGGGCTTGACTGGGCTCAAGCCCATGGGCCCCGCCCAATAGGGGGCCCCGCGGAGATGCATAGCTGAGCCTGTCACTCAGAGGGCCACTGTCAGCTGCTAGGAGCTTTGGAACAGCGAGAGAGAGAGAGAAGCAGTGGCAGGGGCTGTGCTGTGAACAGGAGGAGGCTGAGGAAATGTCTAACAGCGAGGGCTGGAGGAGCAAGTGTGGAGAGTGTAACCCTCCTCCTCTCCAGCCCGCCACAATTGACTACACAGGTGCTGAATGGGGGCACCAGGAGGGAGATACACAGTACCTGAAGCCCGAGGAGGACATAGCAGAGGAAGGTACAACCACAGAAAATTCCTGCAGCACTGAGCACACACATCATTCTGGCTGAATGGAAACAAGGTCGTGGGGAGCCCTGCACAGTCACATGTAATGCTGGCTGGACAGTGTCTTCCAGAAATGTATGTCTTCAGGCAGTGCAATGTTACTGATCAGCCTCCCCTCCCTCTGTAATCTTTTTTTTTTTTTTTTTTTTTTCTTTATAGCTGCACACTGAACTGATAAGATCTCTGGAAGACCTCACAGCCCACCTGCATTCTGTGTCCAGTGAGGGGGTCACACATGGCTGGCTGTTAACCATTTCAGCTCAGCTATTTAGCCAGAGCTCTGTGTGTGCTGCAGAGTTTGATGTTTTTGTGAAGGATTTACTTCTGATTCAGGCTAGAATTTTCACAGACCCATTAACTGTTTACTGTCCTCCACTAATCCTGACCAGATCACTGTTTGTAAGAAAAAATGTATTTTGGAAATTAAATGTGCTGCTGCCTTGTCCCTTGGTTGTACTTTATTATAGGATTACTGACTTTATCTTGCAGAACTGGTTTAAATAGAGTGGCACAGCCCTACGATACTACTATATACTTGTACACTGAGTTCAACCATAAACGCAGTCTCTGACCATCTCTCGTATGATGTCTGCAGTCTCTGACCATCTCTCGTGTCATGTCTGCAGTCTCTGACCATCTCCTGTAGTGTGTCTTACATATATGCAACTCGCATCACTCACACACACAGCCTACATAGGCTGTATGTGAGTGATATGAGGTGTATATGTGTGACATAGGCTGCATATGAGTGACATTATACAGAAAATGTTCACACATATACTAACGTGTCATGTGGGGGGGGGGGGGGGGTCTTGTCGCGTTGCTTCACCTCCCTGAAATTTAGTTTTTGCTGGTTGGGATGTCTGTGACTGCAAGTCGAGCCGAGTACACTCGGCTGCTCTCGGCTCCGCTCGGGACTGCAGCGCCATTTTTAAACTTCAAGACCGCAATGACAAGGCTGCAAATGACAAGGCTACACTGACAAGGCTGCAGATGGACACTGATAATGCTGCATTGATGGGCATTTAAATGTAAGGTTTTTTATTATTAAAATTCCCTCCTAAACTTGGGATGCGTGTTATATGCCGGCGTGTGTTATACGGTGGTAATGTATAGATGGTAGGGCCCGAAAATGACTCAAGCCCAGGGGCCCCCACCACCCTAAGTCCTGCCCTGTGGTCAGCTGAGACTAAAATTTAATTATTTGCCTCAGCACCAAACGATATGTCTGGTGAAAATCCAATACAGCTCACCACCCAAATAACACCATTCCTACAAGTCCCTGCATTTGGTCATGATATCTGATGCAATATGACAAAGCACAAGGGAGTGTGGGGAGTTTCACTTTGCTCTGAACTGTCCTAAGCAACTTCAGTTCACAGTAAAGTGAGAAGGTAGCATGGCAGTAGCAAAAATTGCACTGCGGTTGGGGCATCATCAGCTATACCACTAGAATGCGCTGAAACATATGGCCTGTTTTATGTTCTAAGTAAAAGTTAATTGGTTGCTAAGTAATCACAAGCACCATTGTACCCAGGTTGATACACTTTGGAAGACTGTAGTTCTAGGAAGGAAACCAATGAATGAGAGCGCTGACCGGAGTGTTCTGGTAAGGGGAGGGGCATCCCCCTGTCAGAACACAATAGCACATCAGGGGAGATTGCTGTACTAACATTGGATTGTTAGTACATCGGCTCTGACCTGAGCTGTCAGTTTTTTTTGTTCAACACAGTGGGTTGTAGTATCTACGAGGCTTTAGTGTGTGGGCTTCTGGTGTGTTGCTGTACTAGAGAAAAGGGCTGCCTGCAGGTGAACTCACTCTCTGTTTATACATTGCTATGTGTAGTAGCCCAGACTGCAGCAGTGATAGGGACATTTACAGACATGGCTGCAGGAGAAGCTGCATTCACCGAACACAGAGCAGCTGTTAAAGTGGAACTTCACGCAAAACGGGAAGGTCCACTCTTCCTCCTTCTCCCCCCCTCCTCCTTCACATTTGGCACAATATTTTTTTTTGGGGGGGGAGCAGGTCTGCAGTGATCCAAGCAAAAGTTTGGTCCCCCTCCTTCCCCCGCTGTCATCTAGGACACATCATAGTTCCCAAAAAGCTGCGGGACCATTCAGAGGAGCGGCGGAGGCAATCGAATGTTTCCGCTTGATTGGTGTGGAGACGAGTGAGGGGAAGATGGCCCCCACCGTCTCCATAACATTGCAGGGTGGAAGCGACGTCAAAGCGTAATTTCTGCCCATAGCTCTTAAAGGGCCATTTTTTTACATTTTCTTTTTTAAATGACAACATTTTTTTTTTTATTGCACTTTAGTGTAAATGTGAGATCTGAGGTCTTTTTGACCCCAGATCTCATATTTAAGAGGTTCTGTCATGCTTTTTTTCTCTTACAAGGGATGTTTACATTCCTTGTAATAGGAATACAAGTGACACAATTTTTTTTGAAAGAACAGTATAAAAATAAAAAATAAACCATCAATGGATGAGCGAGTTTCAGGTCTCTGGCATTTTGTGGTTTGTCATTGTTTCAGGTTTATATGTGTTAGACTCAATATTTATATAGAGTGGTCTCCTATTTATCTTTGTAAGTTGAGGGTCGAATTGACGGTAAGGTCTCTGCGTACAAGTTAGAGGCTTTGCTGCCAATTCATAGCCCTGAAATACCCCTGACATGCCAAAATTGCGGTAGGAAAGGCCATTGTGAGCAAGTCTGCCTAATCCCGACCCATATTTACAGTAAAGGGTTATAGGAGGTTGGGATTGGGATGCGTGATTTGATGGGTCACATACATATGTATATATTATGCTAATGGGTTGATTTATGTTGTGGTATAATGTGACATATGTGTATTTTAGGTTAGTAATATGGGTGAGTAAGGCCCTCCACGAGACTTTGTATCTGAAAGCTGGTTAATATGTTGCTCTGAGAGTGTGCTGGTGAATGGTGAGTGAATGGACACCCGGTCCTGAAGATACCGGAGAGGAGACGATACCGAAGATACAGAATAGTGACAGGGAAGCTGTCGCTGAAGAATTATGGTGGTGTGTCACTCAGTGGCAAAGCAGCACATGTTGGGAAGCACAACCCATTAAGACCAATATGGGCTGTTCCATAGGAGCTGTTTCTTAAGGACCTGTTGGAAAACCTAACACGTTAAGACAGTTATGAACTGCTTCATAGGAGCCGTATCTGAAGAAGGGTTGTATGCGCCCTTTAGGCGCAAAGTGGTGTGTTGCAAGTCAACATGATTTAATATCATATTTATGGTATTTCATTCCGTGGCTGATACAGGCAGATGGCCCCAAGTTGGAATGTAACCAGTTACACATCAGAGCTTGTAGCATATCAGAATCTGCATCTGAAATCTAGCAAGGCTTGGCTTTGGATCGTCTATTGCTATAAAGAAATCTTCAAAGGACCATGGCTGCCAGGAATATTGATGATGGTGGGTGACAAAGATCAAAGGATCAACAGGCACCTAGGATACAGAGACATGATACATGGACAATGCTGCCCCTAGAGGCCAATACATACAGTAATATAATCCCCATAAGTACTGATTCGGCAAAAGTCTAGATGGGATGGCACTGGGGTTGGGTTTGGATGGTGTATGTTTGAAGTATAAAAGGACTGAACGAGTCCAAGAACCCTCTCTCTGTCTCTGAGCCGCATGGCTCTATCCACAATTTTGAGTCCAGCCGAGGAGACCATGCGATAAGTATCTTTGATGTGTTTTGTTGGTATATGTTTGTAATATCTGTTCTTTTATGTTACCATTTCCTATTTTCTTGGGAAAAAAATAAGATATTGTTTTATTAAGCTGTGTGCTTGGTTTTATAGCTAACCTTGTATTATTGTGATATCAATAGTAACATGTGATCAGAGTTTTAATAGACTAGCTAACTAGGGGAATAGACAAGTTAATACATAGGTGCCATAGATATAGGGAATAACCACCCCAAATAATAGTTATTTGCACCAATTACTTCAGCAGCCATCCCAATACTTTTGACAACATATTGTATGTTTTCTCTTACTATTTACTGTGTTTATATCCATCATGTAAAACCTTTTTTTTTTCAACGTGTCTTTTATTGAGTTTTTTGCATATAAACATACAAGACAATAGGCAATGTGTCAACAAAAACCACCAACAGTAAAAGAAAAAAGGAAAAACCTGAAATAAGCTCAAGTTTTACAGTGTAGTATGGCAGTGCTCAGCTGCTGATAGAGGTAGAATAACATGAGTACAGAACTTTGTATTGAGGGACATTGCTATTAGGTAGGATGACCACCAACAAATTCAAGCATCTGCAGACACCCAAACAACAGTAAAGTATTGACTAAGTTTAACCACTACAATACAGGGCACTTTCGCCCCCTTCCTTCCCAGCCCAATTTTCAGCTTTCAGCGCTCTCGCACCTTCAATGACAATTGCGCGGTCATGCTACGCTGTACCCAAATGACATTTTTATCATTTTGTTTGCACAAATAGAGCTTTATTTTGGTGGTATTTATTCATGACTTTGTTTTTTTTTTTTTTGCGATATAAGCGAAAAAAATTGCGGAAATTTGGAAAAAAAAAAATATATTTTCTTCTTTCTATTTTAAAAGAAATCCAATAAAATAAAATGTTGTCATAAATTTAAGCCAAAATGTATTCTGCTACATGTATTTAGTAAAAAAAATGTCGTTAAGTGTATAATAATTGGTTTGTGTGATCACGGACATATGTACGCAAATGATCATGTACAGATATATGCAGGTGATCACGGACATATGTGTGCAGATAATCATTGGGACATGTGATTTTACTGGGATATATGTGGGAGACATGTGTTTTTATTATTTGGGGACATGTGTTTTTATTATTTGGGGACATGTGTTTTTATTATTTGGGGACATGTGTGTTTTGGGGACATGTATGTTTTGGGGACATGTGTGTTTACACTAGACTGGTAATCAGTGAGTAAAAAGCTGTAAAAAACAGCTCATACTCACTGATCACCAGCCGGCTGCAGCGATCCGTTCTCCTCTCCTCAGCGACGACTTCAGTGTGAGGAGAGTCGATTGCCTAGCATTCCATTCCCTGTGATTGGACACAGCCGTCATGTGATCAGGAGGGCCAATCACAGAGCCCTCCTGCCGATCGAGATGCGCCGTGTCCGGGTGACACGAGCACACCGGGATCGTGCCGCTGCGTGGGCACGTGCGATCCCCCTACTTCTGAAGGACGTTAAAGAGGGATTGTACCTGAAAAAAAAATTTCTACAAATACTGCAGCTGCTGACTTTTAATAAATGGACACTTATTGCTTCCAGGGTCCAGTGATGTCGGCAGCAGAGGCCAATCAATCGCTCGGCTCTCTGCTGCTGCCGGCGCCATTCTCGATGAGGGAATCAGGAAGTGAAGCGTTGCGGCTTCACTTCCCAGTTCCCTACTACGCATGCGCGAGTCGCGCAGTGCAATGGGAATTGTCCACTCTGTCTCTGGGACCCGTGTGTGTCCCAGCAGACAGCGTGGTGGGACAGGAAGAGGCATAGACTCCCATGGGAGTCTATGCCTGGAAGTGGGTGTAAATACCTGTCTTAGACAGGTATCTGCACCCCCCCCCCTGAAAGGTGCCAAATGTGACACCGGAGGGGGTGAGGGTTCCGAAAAGCAGAAGTTCTTTAAGTCAAAGAGCAAGGCCAAAACCCTTAAGCAGGTCATATAGATTGATAGGCTCACGATTACAAGACTAGCCACATTTATAAATCAACTATCTTAGGACATGGTAACCAAAGCTGGGTTCTCCAACCACTGGGACCAAACTATGTAGAACTGATTTTAACCATCCGAAAACAGATCACATGAAGGAAATACATCTAATAAATACAACAATATGTCTGTTTGATATTGCGGTTGATTTGATAAAACAATACGATTTCTTAGTTAACCCAACCAACCAACCTAAATGGTCAGTTTGATAAAAAAAAATCCCTATTATTAAAAAGGAAACAACTGTTCTCAGCAGATTGATTTGTTTCTTTGTTATAATGATGAACTGGTATGGAATAAAATCTGGTTTATAAATGTATAAAGGTATATGATCGAACACACCTCTAACCAATATTTATTTCATTATATTTGGAAAAATCTGTTTGCATGGTTTACAAAAAACTGATACTTATGCCGCGTACACACGAAGGGACTTTTCCCGGCGGACCTAAGTCCAGCGGACAATCCGCTGGACTTTCCAGCTGGGTCCGCTGGACTAAAAAGCGAACGGACTTGACCACACACGATCACGCAAAAAGTCCAACGGTTCACGCGATGACGTACAGCACGTACGACGGGACTAGAAAACGAAAAATACTAGAAAAATACTTGCTACTGAGCATGCGTCCTTTTTGGTCCGCCGGACCATACTACACACGGCCGGATTGTCCGCTGGACTGCCAAGTCCAGCGGATAATTTTAAAACAAAACTTAAAACTTTAGTCCGCCGTACTTTGGCCAAAAAAAGTCCGCCGGCGCCCACACACGAGGGGATTATCCACTCGACTTCGGTCCAGCGGATAATCCCGCGGGATAGTCCCTTCGTGTGTACGCGGCATTAGACTGAATGAACCCAGGTTGAAACGTTCTCAGATAACTCAGTATAAAGGAGTATCTGTGTCAATATGGAGGCTATTCTGAAGGCTGCAGTAGTTTGCTGTCAACAGAGCAAGTTAGATACAGATAACTAATCTGTTCTTGCAAACTCCAAGTAGAACTCTTGGTGGGAAGCAAAAATTGTGACAGTAAATGGCAAATGAAAGATTTAACAATACCTTTAAATCTATGAAAGCCAAATGCTGTAGTTTTGAGTCACTGCACACAAAACAAATAACATTTTTCTGTTACTTACTGTAAATCACAAATGGGAATATTTATTGTATTCTACTTTTATTACTATATTTTTCATTTTGTGAAATTGACTGTGTAATGTCATTGTACAATCGTTTAGAATTTTTTACGACTAAATACATTTTTAAGTATTCCCCAAAGGAGATGGAATTAAAGAAAAGTTCTCCTGAAAATAAATATTACGTAATTGAGCACTCACCAACTCCCCCCCATGACTGCATCCCACATGGCATTGTACAAAAGTCACATGCAATAGAACAAACAATTTCTCCAGCACTCAAAAGGGACAATCGCCAATCTGGGATAGACGCATAGAACCTCAGGGAAAATATTTCAGCTCTCTTCAGACAAGAGTATCCAACCAAAAATCTGCAAAAGAACACAGAGGGGGCGCAAACGCCCCCTCCGAGGAAGGGATGCATCCCTGAAAAGTGTTAGCCTGCCGACATCACCAATTGTCATCCATCACGTTGATTGACCATCAGAGAGAGTCTTGCATATTACTTCTGCTGTTTGTGAGTATTAATTTGGCTATTAGGCTTCTCCAATAAACCTTGGGTAATGCACTAGGCGTTTGCGCCCCGTGTGTTCTTTTTCCTTTTACAAAAGTACATAGGGTGTACATAACCTTATAAAGAAAATGCTGACACTATACACAAACTTTCCAGTGGATATTAAATAGACTGTGCTGTGCATGTTCTATTGCTTTGCAATTATTTCACTCCAGAGTTACATTTTTTGTAACTAAAAATCATTACTATAACTAGTTTCCATAAAACAAACAAAAAGTATGCGCAGAGTATCTCCATGTATAGTAAGACAAAATGCTAACATAATAAACAAAGATTATACCATATCAACTTTGTATTCATTTTAACCACTTGCCGACTGTCGCATGTACATATACGTTGGCAGAATGGCACGGCTGGGCAAATGGGCATACAGGTAAGTCCCTTTGAATTTGCCGCTGTGTGGCCACGTGTGCGCCACCAGCAGCGCACACGAGACCCTGCCAGGAGCTCCGTGGGTAGGATCACGGTTCCCGCGGATTCGATCGCCGCGATCATCTCACGGAGCTGAAGAATGGGGAGACGCTAATGTAAACAAGCATCTCCCTGTTCTGCCTAGTGACACTGTCACTGATCACAGCTCCCTGTGATCAGGAGCTATGATCAGTGAAGTGTCATTCTTAGCCACGCTCCCCCACAGTTAGAATCACTCCCCAGGACACACTCAACCCCTCCCTAGCCTCCTAGTAGTTAACCCGTTCACTGCCAGTGCAATTTTTACAGTAATCAGTGCAATTTTATAGCACTGATTGCTGTAAAAATTACAATGGTCCCAAAAATGTGTCAAAATTGTCTGATGTGTCCGCCATAATGTCGCAATCACAATAAAAATCGCAGATCGCCGCCATTACTAGTAAAAAAAAATATTAATAAAAATGCCATAAAACAAACCCCTATATTGTAGACGCTATAACTTTTGCGCAAACCAATCATTAAGCGCTTATTCTGATTTTTTTTACCAAAAATATGTAGAAGTATATATATCGGCCTAAACTGAGGGAAAAAAAACGTTTTTTTATATATTTTTTGGGGATATTTTATTATAGCAAAAAGTAAAAAATAATGCGTTTTTTTCAAAATTGTCGGTCTATTTTTGTTACTAGCGCAAAAAATAAAAACCGCAGAGTTGATCAAATACCACCAAAAGAAAGATCTATTTGTGGGAAAAAAGGACGTCAATTTTGTTTGAGAGCCACATTGCACGACCGCGCAATTGTCAGTTAAAGTGACGCAATGCCGAATCGCAAAAAGTGCTCTGGTATTTGGCCAGCAAAATGGTCCGGGGCTTAAGTGGTTAAGAGAATTCCCAGGTCACCAGTAACATCAGTGAAGTGGACATGTTATTGTACTTTCATTTATACAATCTGTTTTACTCTGATTCACACTTTTCACATTTCTTTAGGATAGGGTTGCAGCAGCGTATCACATGCCATTGTATATCTTCTACGTGAACTACAAAAAGCAATACTTAATTCATTCAGAAATTGTCAGGGACCCTGGTCGAATCCATTAAACATTATAAGGTTGGTACATGGTAGCTAAAATATGTCCACGAGCATCTTGCTTCAGGGGTCGCTGCCAGATGAGAATTATGTTTCACAATTAGTGGCAATGTCCTAAGGTCACCAAATTCTGGATCAGACTTTTCAACTTGACATGCTTGGTAACTGGAATGGCCATCCCGTGAACATTAGAAATAACTCTTGTCCAAAAAGCAGATATTGATGCCCCTAAATACCTGAAAAATTGATATCCTATATTGTTCTAGCAGCTAGAATTGCGATTGCTATGTTTTGGAACCAGTCAGTGTTATCTTTTGATTATGTTAAACAGAAACTGAACTGGATAATGACCAATGATAAACTTTCCTGTACTAGGAACAACACTTTTCAACACAGTTGAAACTCGACAAAACATGGAATCCTTGGTTACAATAACTATCAGAGGGATAAATGAATGCAACTTGGAGACATAGTCCATATCTCCTCATGCATTCTGACACTTACCCTGGTTTCTTTCCCTCCTATTCCTTCACCCTTTTCCCCTCCTATTCCGTCACCCTTTCCCCCTCCCCATTCCCCCCCCTTTTCTTCTTCTTCATATGGTGATACACTGTTTGAACATAGGCACCAGGGGTAAGAAAGTCTCCAAAAATGTTGGTTGAGTAACTTATATATTGTTTCTTTATTATCATACAAATGTTATACCACAAGCATAACTCTCATTGTGATCAAGACCAGTGTTTCTCAACTCCAGTCTTCAAGGCGCCCCATCAGGTCATGTTTTCAGGCTCTCCATTATTTTGCACAGGTGATTTGATCAGTTTCACTGCCTTAGTAATTACCACAGCAGTTTCATCTGAGGGAAATCCTGAAAACAAGACCTGTTGGGGCGCCTTGAGGACTGGAGTTGAGAAACACTGATCTAGACAAACACTCCCCTTTGTTGGGGTGTGCTGCTTTATAATTATAATAAAGAGATTGTAATACAGAAATTGTCAGGTACCTCCCTGTTGTGGTTGCTGAATACTTGGCGGGCCATTAAAACCTACACCTCCATCTGGAATAGGTAGTGAGGGGTTTGGCTGGTGGCGGGATTGACATATATCCGGCTATTGACTATGTTGTTTGCTAATGATACACTTTCTGTCCACCTGGGTCCATTTGTTTCCTCTTGATGCTTTTCTCCTGTTGTTCTTGGGTCCTGTTTTCTGTCTGTTACTGGTATTCCAACTAGCCATTTTCATTCAAACTTCTCTGGCTTTTATTACACTTTTGGTTGCCCTAGCATGATCAAGCTTGCTGTATTCATCCACACAGGTAAGCTGTGCCTATGAAGGGGTATGCCTTAGGCTATTTTCACACTGGGAGGCCCATGGCCATTATCACCAAAGCGCTGCTAATTTTTGCAGGGCTCTAGCACTGTTCTAGCGGGGCTTTTTGGCTGCTAGCGGGGTGCTTTTTACCCAAAAAAGGATAAAAAGTCAATATTTTCAACAATTTCAACGCGCTTTTAAGGCGCTTTGGAAGCGCTGCCCATTCATTTTGGGGAGCGCTAAATATAGTGCTCCCAACCCACCCCAAAGATACTGCTTGCAGACTTTTCGGAACATCCTGCAAGCGCACTGCCCCAGTGGGAAAAGACACACACATACAATGAATAGGAGGCGGTTTTCAGGCACTTTGCAGAGGCTATTTCTAGCGCTAAACCGCCTAAGTGTGAAAGTCTTAGTGCACAACCTCTTATTGGTCCATCTCTGAATAAAGGATGTCTTCTTTGGTAAAGGTTGTTTGGTAACTTACTTCAGTAACAACATTTTTTTTTTAATACATATATAGTTGTCGTATTTCATGGCACCTTAAATGTCCCATGTGTTTGTTTTTTTTCCATTTTATTGAACTCTGTTTCTTGCTGTTCCTTGTTATCCACCTGCTTTGACCCTTTGCTTATTTGACCAAAACCTTGCCTGCCAATTTGGTATAATTATTCCTTTTTGCCTACTGTCAGTGTAGGGAGCCATCTGCAACAAAGCCCATCATTCCTTGTAGGGTGCTCTAGTGAACACCAGGCTGTCCATTAGACCCTGCACCTCAGCCCTCCTTAGGACCTACGTATGCCTGGGGACACCAATAGTCCATTATCTTTATGATACTTGGCTTATGCAACTTTTGCTTTCTCTTCCACTTCAACCTTTTTGTTAAGAATGCCAAGTACAGTGTTCACAGAGTAAGTTGAAATGGCAACATTTCATTTTTGGCTAGATTTTTTTTAAATTTTTAGTATAATTATGAATCAGTTTCTAGTATTCTGCAGACATTGCACTACAAATTATTCAATTCAGTTAATGAAACTGTATTTCATGATATCACAGATATATATTTGATAAATGTAATGTAATGTAATCTTTAAGTCCGACCACAGATTTTCTATTGGATTCAGGTCTGGGCTTTGACTAGGCCATTCCAACACATTTACATGTTTTCTCTTAAACCACTCAATAACGGCACACGCTGGGGAAGAAATGGCACGGAGGTCAGTTTCTTCACAGCGCATGCACCGATTACATCATCGGCCCTCTACAAGTGAAATATCTCCTAAAAGGCGCACATTTAGGAGATATTTCTAGGCTTACCTATAGTTAAAAGTCAGGAGGAAGGATTTACAACCACTTTAATGCCTATGATGCCATCAAATTATTGCATGTTCCATGATAGACTTTGAAATATCTGAGGAAATACTATATCTGCTGGACAGAGAAGTCAGTGGTGGGCTTTAAATGGGCTGTTTTTTACAGAAGATTTATAAACTGTCCGTTAGTATGTAGTAATAAAAAGAATCCAGTGTTCCACTAGGGTAGTCTATAAATTTCTTCCACTTGTCTTAGACACTAATAAAATACTTTAGATTTTATTTCTACTTTCTAAAAGTTTTTCTAGTTCCACCCTGTTTTGTTACCTGTGGGTTATATTGTCTTATTATATTTACACCACAGGGGAGATTTACTAAGACCCCTTTCACACCGCAATGCCTATAGCGTCGGCGGTAAAACGCCGCCATTTTTAGCGGCATTTTACCGTTGGATTTGTGCCGCATTTCGGCCGCTAGCGATAGCAATAGCAATAGCTGCGTTTTGCCGGCCGTATTACAGCGATGCCCCATTGATTTCAATGGGGACCAGCGCTGGAGGAGCGGTGTGTTAACCGCTCCTTCACCGCTCCAAAAAAGCTGCTGGCAGGACTTTTCCTGACGTCCTTCCAGCGCACCACTGCAGTGTGAAAGCCCTCTGCTTCTAACTTCAGCTTGTTCAATTAGGCCGGGTTCACACTGGTACGACAAACGTCCTGACATTGGGAGCTCATGTCGCATGACGTTTGAAAATCAATGTTTCCCTATAGGAGCCGTCTTAACTGGTCCGACACAAGTCGGTCCGACTTTGAAAATGCTCCCTGTACTACTTAGGTCAGACTTTAAACCTACTTTAGCCCATTGACTATCATTGAAGTCAGATCAAAGTCGGATCGCCGTCTTGCATGATCTGACTTTGGCATGCGACTTGTGCTCTGTTGATGTTAAGGGGGAACTCCACGCCAAATTTTAGATAAAAAACCGGCATGGGTTCCCCCTCCAAGAGCATACCAGGCCCTTGGGTCTTGGGTCTGGTATGGATTTTAAGGGGAACCCCCTACACCTAAAAAAACGGCATGGGATCCCCCCAAAATCCATACCAGACCCTTACCCGAGCACGCAGCAGGAAGAGTGGTGGGGACGAGCAAGCGCCCCCCCTCCTGAACCGTACCAGGCTGCATGCTCCCAACATGGGGGGTGGGTGCTTTGGGGCAGGGGGGCGACCTGCGCCCCCCCACCCCAAAGCACCTTGTCCCCATGTTGATGAGGATAAGGGCCTCTTCCTGACAACCCTGGCCATTGGTTGTCGGGGTTTGCGGGCGGGGGTCTCATCGGAATCAGGTCCCCCACCCTATGTGAATGAGTATGGGGTACATCATACCCCTACCCATTCACCTGGGGAAAAAAAGTGTCAAATAAAAAAAACACACTAGACAGGTTTTTAAAGTAATTTATTAGGCAGCTCCGGGGGTCTTCTTCCAACTTCGGGGGGTCTCTTCCGGCTTCTCCGCGCTCTTCGGTTCTTCTCCCGCTCTCGGTGCCTTCTGCCGGGCTCCACCGCTATCTTCTGCTCTTTTGCCAGCTCTTTTGCTAGCATTGGCCCGGTCTTCTCCGTCGTCTTCTTCCCTCCGGTCTTCTTGAGATGTTGACACAACGCTTTCTCCCGCTGTAATTTTGTGTGCACGGTGCGCAACGACTTATATAGGCATGGGGCTGGGTCACCGGTTGATGTCATCCGGAGACCACTCCCCCTTATGATGTCACCGACCGGGGCATGATGGGTAGTGATGTCATTAAGGGGGCGTGGTCACTAGCGCTCGCTCGTCCCCACCCTTCTTCCTGACCGACCGGGCTGCGTGCTTGGATAAGGGTCTGGTATGGATTTTGGGGGGACCCCACGCTGTTTTTTCGGCGTAGGGGGTTCCCCTTAAAATCCATACCAGACCCAAGGGCATGGTATGCTCTTGGAGGGGGAACCCATGCTGTTTTTAAAAAAAAATTTGGTGTGGAGTTCCCTCTCAAGATTCACAGTGCCTGGAATTGGAGGGGATCCAAGTCGGATCCCTGTTTATTGAAAGTCAGAATTATGACGGCTTCAAGTCGCAGGGCAAAGTCGGATTCAAAGTAGGATGGCTGTCGTGTTGTACCAGTGTGAAGCCAGCCTTAGGGCTCTTTCACACGGATGGACCGTATGTCCGTTTTTCATCCTTCCGTTTTCGGATGAAAAACGGACATACAGGTATCCCTATGGGATAGCGGGTGTCAGCGGATGAACATCCGCTGACACCCGCTCTCGTCCGTGCCCGCCATGCTCCGTTTCTGCAGACGGAGGAAAACCCAATTCTTTCATCCGTCTGCAGAGCGGATCGGGTGACGACGGACTCTACGGTCCGTCGTCACCCGATCTCCCATAGGGGAGAGCGGCGCTCTGACAGGTCCGTCCCTGCACTCCGTGCAGGGACGGACCTGTCATCTTCCTGCTCAGCGGAGATCGCTCCGGCGATCCCCGCTGAGCAAGCGGCTATCCACGGGGCGGATCTGCACTGATCCGCCCCGTGTGAAAGAACCCTTAGGCTTTGATAATAAAACCTAGAATCTGATTGGTTACTATGCACAGCTGCCCCAGATTCTGTGAGCACCAGTTTTAGTAAATCTTTCCCAGTGTATTCTAGATCCAGCCAAATTTCTTAAACAGGTAATGTTTTAAAAATGGGTAATATGTTTATTAGAACTTTTACATTCTAGTGTGAATGAGCAGACAGGCACATTTTGTAGCCCCACTGGCATTTTATAATATAATGTGTACATCTTTCTACATCACTATCTTAGGACATGACACTACCAGAGTAGGTAAAACTATAACACCTGTTTTTATAGAATGCCTGGGGATTTTTTCATGCTTGTACAGAAGAAGCAAGGGACTGGCCAAGAGAGTCTGCAATGACAGCAGTGTGGCTCTCCATGGGCCATAGATCTGGCAGGAGCATGAATAGTTGAGAATAAGACTTCATGGGGGTAGGATTCTGGGGGGGCAAGGGGGTAGCCTAAAAAACAATATGAATATATAGTTATCCTTTAAAGCAGCATTGAAATATTTCAGGTAACTTTAATTTTCATGTCAGATAATGCATTCTACAATCTGAGGTTTGTGGTTTGCTGGTGTTTGTATATAATTATGTTGTGATCTGATAGTTTTATTGAGGCAGGTCTAAGTTTTAGTGCAGTACATGTATTTGGTAGTGCAGTTGTCATGTTGAGCATTTACTACTGTGGCTGTATTTACAAATGCTATTATTTTCATTTATGCCCCAAGATGCATATAAAGCTTCTGGATGTCTTCCACAAATTTGTTCTAGTCCATTGATTAATTTCCCAGTGAAAGCAATACACTGCAAGTGTCAAATTAGCCAACTATTGCTTTTATACAGATTAAGTGTTTCTTGTCTTTGCAAAAATGTTCACTTGTCCCAAATTTTTTGGCATGTTAACGAGAATATTACTGGTTTAATGTATATTTTTTCCAAGGGCATTGGGCACATTTTAATATTTTTATCCTTTAGTGGCATAACATCAACATCCTGGACCAGGTGCAGAAGCCGACATTTAAATACATTTTATTCTTGAGTAATTTTTTTGAAAGGATGCAGAAGAATCACAGCAAAGTATTACAGATTTAAACATTGAAATTATCTAATGGGGGATCCATATTAAAATAAAAAAAGATGCTTTGACTGTGTTTAGCAACACAAGAGGGAAACATCATAGATTACAAGATGGAAGATTGGGATAAGAGGTCCAAAACCTTTTGAAAAAGAACTTATCTCCAGAGAAAAAGATCAATGACAGAGTGGCAGCACTGAAGAGTGGTGCTCCTGGCTCCTTCCCCCACCGAGTGCCCACCATAGCAAGCCACTTGCTATGGGGGCACACATGCGTGCTAACACCCTGTCTATAAATGCACAGAGCGTAGCTCGGCCCCACCCCAGCTCCCTCCTTGCTGGCTGTGATTGACAGCAGTGGGAGCCATTGCTGAACCTATGAGGCAGGAGAGAGCTGAAAGAGATGCTACTCTCATGCACATTGATGGATCGAGGTAAGTAAATTGGGGGCTGGGGGGGGCAGCTGCACTTAGAAGGTTTTTTGACAGGTCGACTCTGCCTTGTGTTTTGGATCATTGTCATGTTGGAATATCCAAGTAAATTCCATGCACAGCTTCCTGGCTGATGAATGCAAATGTTCCTCCAGTATTTTAGCTTACACATCCCCAAAACATCAGCGATCCACCTCCGTACCTTTCATCATAGGCCTTGTTGACTCCTCTCCAAATGTAGCGTTTATGGTTGTAGCCAAAAAGCTCAATTTTGGTCTTATCACTCTAAATTACTTTGTGCCAGAAGGTTTTTGGCTTGTCTCTGTGATGTTTGGCGTATTGTAAGAGGGATACTTTGGGGCATTTGCATAGTAATGGCTTTCTCCTGGTGACTCAACCATGCAGCCCATGTTTCTTCAAGTGCCTCCTTATTGTGCATCTTAAAACAGCCACACCACATGTTTTCAGAGAGTCCTGTATTTCACCTAAAGTTATTTGTGGGTTTTTCTTTGCATCCCCAACAATTTTCCTGGCAGTTGTGGCTGAAATTTTAGTTAGTCTACCTGACCGTGGTTTGGTTACAACAAAACCCCCATTTTGCACTTCTTGATTAGAGTTTGAACACTGCTGATTGTCATTCTCAATTCCTTGTATATCTTTTTATACAGTGCTTTGCAAAAGTATTCACCCCCCTTGGGGCTTTTTACCTATTTTGTTACATTACAACCTTTATGTAATGTAACAAAATAGAAGATGTATACAGGGAATGGATTAAGGTAAAAAAAAATTTTGGCCTTTAGAACCACTTAACCACTTTACGTTTGGCAATTGGGCACAAAACATGAAATAGAAAACACATTTTAGATATGAGATAAAATAATTGGTCTCCGCTATGTCGTTATTTTATTTGTATTTGCACTGTATGCTAGAAGCTTATTCTTATCATAATAGATACCAGCAATGTTTTTTTTTTTTAAATCAAATTGCAATATTATAATGTTATAACCAACCACACCATGGTGGTCCCCTTGTTTACTTGGCTTTCACTAGCTTTAAACTGTAAAAGATCCAAGTGTACAATGTGTACTATACCTAATACACTTAACATTGTGCTTTTACGTAACATTATCCGGTTGACCCAAGTTGGAGAACCGCAACAAACTGGACTTAATTACAAGTCTGTGTGACATAAAAAAAATCTTTGTGCTGAAGTACTTTGCAGTAAGTTTACCAATCAATATTCCATTCTAACTTCATGAGTCTGTCTACAATACTACTCCTATCTTTCTGAGACTCAGTGTAACTAATGCTTTATTATATGTTTTAGTTATTACATTTTATTTGGAAGGTTTTTTTTTTTAATTGGAAAGTCAATATTGTGGCATTTTACTGCCTAAAAGCATTCTTCAAATAAATATAATATGCTATTCAATATTCTGATAAGTGTATAAGTTCCCTATGGGAATGAATAAAAATGCCACAGCACTGGGATATATAGTGCCCTAACTGTACTTGCTAATGTTCTTTTTCTGTCAACTTTTCTTCATAGGCAAAGGTTTCTCTAAAATAAATATGTTTCCTTTCAAGCAGTCACAGGCAACAAGAAGCAATACTATTTGACACTTGTCAGCATATGCTCAAATGTAAAGGCAAGCACAAGTTTCTTTTGATGGCTTACCTTTAATATTATTGCTGCAGGAACGTTAAGAAATGTTTTTACCATTCTTCAATCAAACATCCTTGGCTATGTGCTTTTCATTTTTCCCTGCAGCCCTGTTATGTTAGAGCTGTACAAACAACATCCAGCTATCAAACAATAAATAGATGCGCAGATGCATAATTAGGTTATAAAAAGCATATAATATTGACTTCTTCATCCATGAATAGCCATACCATATTTTGTGATGCCTCTATTCCACATAGAATGACTACTGCAGCTCCATTACTCCCCTCAATTTAGTCTACCTAAACAAATATTCTATTTGTGTATACTTTTTAGGTGTTCTTTTTGCACTAGTCAGAATTCTTACCTAGATGTCTTACATACAGTTGTGCGCATAAGTTTACATACCCAGGCAGAATTTATGGTTTCTTGGCAATTTTTCAGAGAATATGAATGATAACACAACAACTTTTCTTTCACTTATGTTTAGTGTTTGGCTGAAGCCATTTATTATTAATCAACTGTGTTTACTCTTTTTAAATCATAATGGCAACAGAAACTACCCAAATGACCCTGATCAAACCTGCTGTGGTGTGCTTACAGGAAACACACTTGCAAGCTAATTCTATATCCACACTTAGCATCTATCCCACCCAGTTCCACTCCACCCACACAGCTTACTTGAGGGGTATCAGCATACTTATTTCCCATGCTGTCTTCTGTTAGTTACTGCACTCCCTGATTGATGATCAGGGACGGCACATTTTTTTTACTATGCAAACTAGCAGGGTTGACATGTATTGTTGCAAATATCTACGTCCCTCCACCCTTCTCCTTTGACAGCCTGAACTGTCAAGCACAATTTATAGCCTCACACTCCAACATCCCTATTTGGGTGTTGGGAGTGTATAACAGTGTTATACATAAGCAGATACATACATTTTCACCCAGAGCTAGTGGCAACCCCCAGCCGGGGGGTACCACCCCCTTTGCTGGATTCCTTGTAGAAATTGCCCTGCGAGACGTTTGGAGGGACCAGACCCCTAATGTGCACTGCTATTCTTGCTACTCAGCATCCTACAAATGCCTCTCCCTCATAGACCTATGCCTGGGCAACAATTTAGCACATCAACTGACTAACTCTGTGATGTATGCTCCACGCAACATCTCGGACCAGGTCAACCCCTTTTGGTTCACAATTTTTACAGAATCTGATCCCATTCCCAAAGCTCTCACTGAATTCCTACACTTTAATCAGGGTACGGTAAGGCCTACAGTGGTTTGGGATGCCCTGAAGACTCATCTGAGGGTCTTGATTATCACGCACATTACCGCTATTAAAACTAAAACCAAAAAGTGGGAGAACCTGGTAATGAGTGAGGCTGCCAAGGCGGAAGAGTTATACATTTCTGCCCCCACCTTTCTGTCTGAGTGTAGATGGCAGGAAAAGCAGACCCTGTATCAACAGGTCTCCACTACTACAGTGGAGAACAAGAGATTCTTCCTGCAGCAAAAATATTTTAATGATTGGGAAAACGCTGGACACTTGCTAGAAATGATAGCTAAAGCCCAGCAGGGTACGACCCATATAGAGGCCATTCAAAATGTTGAGGGGGAAACAGTTTCTGACCAGACCCGAATTCCCAAAGTATTTTCACATCTCTTCCGAGATCTGTACACGTCTAAAGTACACCCCACACGAGAGGAGCTGGGTTATTTTTTGGACCAGTGCTCCCTTCCCCATACATCAAACCAGGGCCTTGCTGCATTTAATAACCCGATAAAACTTGAGGAACTTTCTTTAGCGGTGGCAAAGATGGCCAACAATAAATCCCGGGAACTGACGGCCTACCCACAGAAACATATGGGAAGTTTGGGCATACTCTTCTGCCCACCCTGTTAAAAACCCTAAACAATGCCCTTCAGGATGGTGACCTACCCTTCTCTATAAATGAGGCTATCATAGTAGTCATCCCAAAGACTGACAAGGACCCACTACAACCTGACTTTTATAGGCCTATCTCACTGCTCAACGTGGACATCGAATTTCTAGCACTGGTGTTGGCCACTAGACTGTCTGGGATTGTGGCGGAATTAGTCCATCACGACCAGTCTGGCTTCATTCCTGCTCGGTCTACTGCTCTGAATATCCGCATATTGTTCCTAAACACTCAAATCCTAGTAGATAACCAAGGCAACAGGGCTATATTTTCTATTGACACTGCCAAAGCTTTTGACAGCGTGGAATGGAACTATTTGTGGGAGGTTTTTTGTGGGAGGTTTTTTTTTTTCTTGGGTGCAACTCCTATATGCTGCCCCCAGGATTAATGATACCAGGATTAAACAGCCTTTTCCTCTGTTTTGTGGGACACGGAAGGTGTGCCCATTGTCACTCCTGCTGTTTGCCCTTGCATTGGAACCCCTGGCAGCTATGGTGCAGGCCTCCCCCAATATCATGGGCTTCTGTAGGGGACAGAGAGAGAACAACATCTCCCTGTACGCAGACAACACTCTGCTGTACATGGGAGATACTGGGGACTCCTTGAGGGCAGTGATGCACCTAATCGATCAGTTCGGGATGTTATCGGGATTTGCCATAAACTGGCACAAGTCAGTTCTTCTACTGTTGGATCCTCTACCGGCGCCTTTGCTGGACGATGTATCTCACATACAGGTAGTCACTTCATTCAGATATTTAGGTATAGTGGTAACCGGGGCCCCACGGGAATATATAACTTTGAACCTGAAACCAACACTTCAATTTCAACACAAACATGCCAGTTGGTGTAGGTTACCGCTGTCGCTGTTCCTGGAATCCATATATACTGACCCTGAGAAGAAAGGTATTATTTCCAGAATTTATACCTACATGTACAAGCCCCTGACCTTTTGCCCTGCAGAAGTTGGCCCCATTGATGGTGAACAGTGGGATCAGATTCTAGGAGTGGGACCATAAGTGTCAGTGTCTGCGGCGCAAAGGCTGTCACACCTGTTTATATTGCACTGAGTATACCATACACCAGTACAGCTACATAAATGGGGTAGACAAGAGACTTTCATATGTCCAAAATGTCAGGCTCATCCGCGAGACTTCATCCATATGCTCTGGAGATGCCCCAAGCTGATAAGGTATTGGAACAGAATTGTCGCCAAATCTAACAATGTATACCAGGTTCAACTAGGGGTGGACCCGTTGACGTGCCTGTTGGGGAATCTCAATGAGGAATTGTACCCCCTTCGGTGTACATCTCCCTCATGGGGCTCTTATACCTAGCTAGGAATCTGATTGCCCAACATTGGCTTTCAACACAGGCCCCGAGAAAGGCACAATTGATCCAAATGGTTAATACCATCCTCATCCGAGAAACACCTATCATCATAGGAAATCGCCAAAAAAATGTATAAGTATCTGACAGAGTTGGTTTAATTCCCCAGAGGTGGCACCCCCACAGTTGGCCCTAGACAGGTTACTGATGGGATAGATGGTTTCCTGTACTGACTTCAGATGCTCATATGGGAATATGGATGGCCTGTCAGAAGTGACTTGCCCTTTCTTTAGAACACAAAATCTTAAATGTATATTACTAGTTGTTCTGACCTTTTCCTTTTAATTTTAATTTTAATTTTAATTTTAAACTTAACTTTTCTGATTGTTGCTATGTTTGATTTTTTGCACTCTCCTTCTCAAGAGAGCTTGGAACTCAGGGTATTATGCAATGCTTCTCGGTCATAAGATAAATTAGTTGGCTATACCGTTACTACCATTCATGTACTACTGCTATGAGTATTGAAACTCCTGTTTTCCATGGATTGTATACCTATGCAACTGTACCATGTAATCCCTTGTGTTCTTTTCAATAAAAAACGATTTTATGGATTAAAAAAAGAAACAGTATACACAGTTGATTGATAATAAATGGCTTCAGCCAAGAAATGTTTTTGTATTATCATTCATATTCTCTGAAAAATGGCCAAGAAATCATAAATTCTGCCAGGGTATGTAAACTTATGAGCACAACTGTAGGTAGAAAATAATTCAATTCTTGACATTTCTTTAGTTTTAAGCACTTTTGTTCTGAAGGCAATATACAGTATTTGCATAAGGCATTAGGTCCTCTTCATAGCTGCCAGATAGCTACCTGCCTGGCAGCTGTTTTTTCCGACTGTGGTAGAGTGCAGTGTGTTGCGAGAATCAGAGCATCACACAGCTCCCTTTTTTTTTCTTTTACACTGAACTTTATTTGAAGTGTAAAAAAAGTGACACTTTATTAATGTCACTGTACAGCAGCACAATGCACTGCTCTGCTGTAGAGTGACATGTGACTCTGTACAGCACGTTGTGATAAAATGCAACATATCTGCATTTTATGACTGCTCACTGCAGTTCAGCTATGGGCCAGTGTTGCTAACCCCTGATGACTCTTTTTAACAAACTAAACATGAAAGATTTACTGACAGAGCTCATTTTTCACCGATAATCTGAAATAGGACAGAAACTCCTATTATAAATTAAGACAATCAATATTTAAAGGATAAGTTCACCATTAAGAAAAAAATATTAAATGCTCATAGTTTTGCAGGAAAAAATGCATTTATTATTTTTTCTCACAGGAGCCTGCAAAGCATTGCACCTGCAATCAATAGATCAGTGGGTCACGGTTGCTGTTTCAGGCTTCTGCAGACACTTTCTCCAACTTTTTTAGGTAGAAAGCTCAAGGAAAAACAGGTGTATAGGTGCTACAACCTTCCCACATAACAGCTCCGCCCGGTGCTCAGACCTCAAGTCTGTTGACACCTTCAACATACCAGAGTAAGGAAAGGGATGGTTGGCACTCAGGATGACATCCAAATAATAGTTATCATGTACAATGCTGTAAAAACAGCCTATGCGTTTCGGAAGTTAGGCTACAAGTTCACTGATCAGGGGGGAAGGGTTTCGGTGCTTATCAACATGTTACAACCTATATAGGGGTGTAACATATAAGATGTTCCTAAGGCCCCTTTCACACGGACGCAGTCAGTTTAGGCACATCAAAAACGTATGAGTTCTTATCCGTTGTCTCATCCATTTCCATCCGTCATCCGTTCCGTTAATGTCCGTTTTCATCCGTTTTTTGTCCGCTTACATCCGTAAATGCACACGTTTACGTCCGTTTTTTCATCCGTTTTTGTATACGTTTTGTTCCGTTTATATGTGTGCCTGTGCCTTTAAGAGGTTGAGTTCACAGATAAACACAAAACGGATCTTAACGGATCTTAACGAATCGGACGTTGACGGACAATGTCCGTCAACGTCAGTTAATATCCGTTTTGACGGATCTGGATGTAGCCTTGTACGTTTAAAAAAACGGATAAAAACGGAAGCGGAGGTTAACTGATGGTGACGGATGTTCATCCGTCTGCCCATAGGAATGCATTGTCGTCCGTCGACGGATGGAAGAAAAACGGATAGACGGTCCATCCGTTTGAAAGGGGCCTAAAGGAGAACTTAGCCTTTAAACAGTACAAACAATATGTAAACAATAACATTACTTATAACAAGTAATCTGCCTGGAAGTTAAAACAGCATGGCAAAATGTAAGCAAGACTAAGAATATGAAAGAAATCCTAGGAAAGAACATAAAAATGAATTCTGTGCTGCTCGTAGCATGCTGATGCAAACAATGGGCATAGCCAGTGAAAGGGTCATAAAAGGGGATTAAACACATTGTGCGGCTGCTATTTACACTGCACATATATACCACAGTCCTTGTACCAATATTCTGGTACTAAATTAGCACCTCCAGATTGTCCCCTTACATCCTCTAGAGTGCCCCCTTAGTACTTCCAAAGTGCCCCCTTGCATTCTCCAGTCTGTGAGTACAGGATATAAGCTGGTACTCACAGTGCCCTATTACATCCTTCAGAGTGCCCCTTTAGTGCCTCCAGAGTGCCTCCTTACATCCTCCTGAGTGCCCACTTAGTGCCCCCTTACATCCTCCTCCATAGTGCACCTTACATCCTCAAGAGTGCCCCCATACACATACCTTCCCGGCCACTGGCAGCAGAGAATTTGCGACTCGTGAGCGCCAACTGATTGGCGATATGCCCAGCTTGGCCTCAACTTGTGCCGTAGAGCAAATGAATATAAGCCACACCCACTTCCCAAACCGAGGCCAAGCCTGACATTTCTTTAATCAGCTGGCATCGGAACTGAGCATGCGCAGTTCAGAGTCACCCCAAGGGAATTTTTTACAGGCACTTCTCTGCTGTTTACGAACATTTACAGACAGAAGAAAAGTGCCTGTTATTTACAAAAATTTATGAACAGTTAGCAACACTGCTCCAGGCTGAGTTGCAGTGTGAATTTGACACACAGAAAACATAGTGTGAATTGGCCCTTACTATTGGCTTTTATTATTTGTGCTAAAATCTTTTGATTGAATTCTGGTAGGCAAATGTCCTGAAATGAATGGATGCTTAGGTTTCCCTTGTAATTAAAGAAGGAAGGCAGGAAATTCAGGACTAGGATGGAGGCTGAATTAGGTAACCAGAGTCTGGTTCAAATTCTGGTGAGCGCAGGGCAAACAGCACTGATGCTTGAGTGTTTTTGAATATTGGTTATATTTTGAAAAAAGATTGTTTCAAGGTTTCTCAAAATACTATCATAATGCCAAATACATTCACAGGCATCAATTGTAGCATGATAATTATAATTCTTTAAAAATTAGTAATTCCATCTCCAATGGTCACTGTAAAATAACTACATTATTCCATTGTAATTGGCTTCAATTAATATATGCAAATAACAGGCTTTTCTTGTGATCTGCTCTGTTACTAGCTAGAGAAACCGAAAATCAGAAACCCATTTAAACTCTGGTTTAACCTAATTATTCCTAATGAATTTCTTCCTATCCCTCTTTTTTCTAATAAGATTTTTTTTCTCAGTTTTTTTTAGCAGCATTCTAAAAATAAAATGTGCAAAATGATGAAAAGAAAAATTTCATTTAATTTGTAAAAAACTTCACAATGTTGCACCAGAAACAGGAATTTCAACTGGATGATCATATTAAAATGTGTAATTCATTTTAAACAACTGGTGTTTCTGTAGATACATTGGTCAAACTGGAAAAATTGTTTATTTTTATATCTTTAGAATACATTTTAAAAATAATTACTTCATATGGTAGGTTACCTCCCCTCCCTTTCCCCAGGTACCTACCTCTCATTTCCTGTCCACCCTTTTTCCTCTTTCTTTCCTTTTTTCCCCTCCTTTTCCTCCTTCTCCCCCCTTTTCCTTTCTTCACCCCCCCCCCTTCAACTTCCCCCCTTTTTTTTCTCTTCCCATGTTCTGTCTACCCCATATATTTAAGTTTTAATACAGATTTTTACCAAGAAATTAGCATATAATATTTTGTCTTTTTTTTCATCAATTATTGACACACTTACAAGTTTTGCCCCCTGTGTCCGCTGTAAGGGAGCCCTTGTGGTGTCCCTATCTTGATTGCCATCTGGTCTCTCTTGGGTAAGCAACCAGTGACTCTCTTCCCCTCACCACAACTTATTGATACATTGGTATAATGAAATGTTTGCTTTGTTGTAGATGATACTATATATAACTCTCCTGAAGAAGCGTCCTTTGCCGCAAAACATGTAGAGGATATACAGTGCATTGTGAATTATATGCCTCCAGCACTCATCTGAGGCTACTATGTGACCAGCTAGACATGTTTGTAGAATTTACTGTCTGCTGAGGTTATCATGAATTGCTGTTTTATCACAATTGTACATCTACATTTTTTTTTAAACAAATTTGTATAAATAAAATATATATTTTTAATATGTTTTTTCAATAATTGGGTACTGAGATAGTCCATTACTCTCCCTACTGGGGGTTTTGTAGAGGTTACCCCTGATTATTTTCCCCTAATACTTCATATGGTTCCATAAATCCATATGGTAGGCACGTGAAAGAGCTGTTGCAGTTTAAATCTGCACTTCATTACCCTTTTTTTGCTAGAAAACATTATCTAGTGTCACTTAGGGATGAGTGAATAGACCCAGAATTGGGTCATGGGAGGATCCCTGAAAGCTTGAAGTCTATGAAAGCCCAAATTAAGCCAGCCATAGACGGTTCAAATCTCAGTCAGTTCAACAGAGACCATCCGAGATTCAAGTCATGTATGGGCAGGTTGATTGTACCCAGGGCCGGTGCAAGGATCTTTGTCTACACTGGAGAAAGTGCATTTTGGTGCCCCCCCCCCAGTTCTCCTGCCACCCACCTGTTATGTTGCAGCGTGAAGGACGTAAGGCTGCCTTTAAATTTTTTATCAAGCTGCCTCTGAACAGTGTGCGTAACTTGGGGGGGGGGGGGGGTGTTTACTTCCCACATCCCCTGTTTGTCTACAGCTGCATTGGTACCTCATTCACATTGCAGTGGGATGAGGTGCAGCGTGAGGGATGTCACACAGCATTGAAAACTTGAGCTGTGCTTTACTACCACTAAATGGCAGCATGTAATAAGGGGATGGGGTTATACATTCACCACTTGCCCTCACCACTGGCTATGGGCAGCTTAGGCAAACTAAAACACCCACACGGGGCACATCGTTGGGGAACGAAAGCCTAGCATTTTAAAAAATGACAAATACCCAACAAGTGGCTGGGGATTTGGTTTTTAACCACTAGAGCTCTGGGATATTTTACCCCCTTGACCAGGCCATTTTTTGCTATTCAGCATTGCTCTACTTTAACTGTCAATTGCTTGATCATGCAACACTGTACCCAATACTGTACAAATACAATTTATATAATGTTATTGACACAAATAGAGCTTTCTTTTAGTGGTATTTAATCACCTTTTTTTTATATAAATGAAAAAAGACCCAACATTTCTGCTATAAAACATATCCGATAAAATCTAATTTCTTCATAACTTTTGGCCAAAATGTATTCTGCTATAAGTCTTTGGTAAAAAAAAAAATCCCAATAAGTGTATATTAATTGGTTTGTGTGAGAGTTATAGAGTCTACAAACTATGGTATATATACTGGATTTTTTAAACTTTTTTTTTACTAGCTATGGCGGTGATCATTGTCTTATAGTGGGTCTGTGATAGTGCGGCAGGGAATCTGACACTAACTGATGCTGAGTGGGAACTGACTAACAGCCACTGACATCACCAGTGACACTAATAAAAATATGCACTGTCACTGTACTAATGACACTGGCCGGGAAGGGATTAACATCTAGGGCAATTAAAGGGTTAACTGTGTGCCTAGAAAGTGTTAAAGTGTGTACTGTGTGGTGATTTTACTAATGGATCTTGTTGTTTTTTCCCATGCTTAGCAGGGAATGAAAAAACAACAAGATTCCCTATCGTAATACAGCTCTGTGATGTTTACCAGACACATCCTCTGCTCTATGTGCATTTGGATATAAATGGACCGCCATGTCATCTGATCTGCCAGACGGATGGGGAACAGATCTTCATCTGTCTGTTTTTAGTGGACAGGTTTGGATGTAGGTGGGTATTAATCGACACATATCTGTTTACACCTGCTGCTTCATAGAGAAGACTGGAGGCTCAGGGCCATTTAAAAAACTGACAGGGGAACCCGATCAGTCTGCTAGTGTGAAAGGGGCCTTAGGTGGATGCAGAATCACTCTGATGCTTCCTCTGGTCCCTGCCGGCTCAGCACTGAGAACTGAGCGATCAAACATCACTGATTGCTCAGTTCTACTCTCCGCTCTGAGAAGAGAGCCATGACTTTTAGTCTCTGGCTCTCTGCTTTGCCCCTCTAGCGCTCACTTGAGTGGTGAACAGACAGTGGTCCGAATCGGATGTAGCCTGATAAGTAGCGCTAAAGTAAATCACACACAATTACATATTAAATAAAATAAAGATAATACAAGAAAAACTAGACAGATATGACTTTACAAATAATCCCTCGTGATGACTGATAAAAGGTGTCCTAAATAAGAGATCAATATCGTACACAAACAATTGAAGATGTCCTTCAAACAATATAGTGTATAAAATAGATATAGACAAAAAAGTGCTCCAGTGTTGATAAGTGTTCATAAAGATGTGAATCAAAAAATATATATATCTGCAAGTGAAAAAACAAATGGATGGAGCTCCTATAAAAAGGACGTGTATCTTCACAAACGTATATAATCGATCAATCTTCCACCACACCGTTGTGCTCAAAAGTGTCCACTCCCTTAGGAAACTCACTCACCGAATATCGTTGCCCACACTCACGTGTAAGGCTAAATCGCATAACCACTTTCCCACACTCGGTCAGCGTTCTTCCAATATATTCTCCAGTGTTAACAGCTAGGTGAAAACGCAGTGTTCCATATGCAAATAAACAAATGTGCTCCAATAGTGTATTATTGCAAATTTATTAAAATAGCCCACACTTCAAGCTTCAAACATTAGACTCACATTTTAAAAGAATAAAATAAGCAGAAACAGGATCACCAGACGCCACAGCAAACTCCACTTCAATATTCAAAGACACTGCAATCTCACTTCAGATTATAGATACTAGGTCACGGCGGACCTGGGGTGTTTGCAAGACCACCCTGTAGTTCTCACCCTCCACTGTTATTGGAACGCCTCAGTATTTCCACCGCAGCTGGTAGGGACAAGTAGTTCATACAAATACTAGATTCAAATGCCGCTAAGCCACGCCCCCGACATGTTTCGTCACTTCCTGGACTTATTCATGGGGTTGAATAAGTCCAGGAAGTGACGAAACATGTCGGGGGCGTGGCTTAGCGGCATTTGAATCTAGTATTTGTATGAACTACTTGTCCCTACCAGCTGCGGTGGAAATACTGAGGCGTTCCAATAACAGTGGAGGGTGAGAACTACAGGGTGGTCTTGCAAACACCCCAGGTCCGCCGTGACCTAGTATCTATAATCTGAAGTGAGATTGCAGTGTCTTTGAATATTGAAGTGGAGTTTGCTGTGGCGTCTGGTGATCCTGTTTCTGCTTATTTTATTCTTTTAAAATGTGAGTCTAATGTTTGAAGCTTGAAGTGTGGGCTATTTTAATAAATTTGCAATAATACACTATTGGAGCACATTTGTTTATTTGCATATGGAACACTGCGTTTTCACCTAGCTGTTAACACTGGAGAATATATTGGAAGAACGCTGACCGAGTGTGGGAAAGTGGTTATGCGATTTAGCCTTACACGTGAGTGTGGGCAACGATATTCGGTGAGTGAGTTTCCTAAGGGAGTGGACACTTTTGAGCACAACGGTGTGGTGGAAGATTGATCGATTATATACGTTTGTGAAGATACACGTCCTTTTTATAGGAGCTCCATCCATTTGTTTTTTCACTTGCAGATATATATATTTTTTGATTCACATCTTTATGA
Source organism: Lithobates sylvaticus (assembly GCA_028564925.1). Classification (NCBI taxonomy): domain Eukaryota; kingdom Metazoa; phylum Chordata; class Amphibia; order Anura; family Ranidae; genus Lithobates; species Lithobates sylvaticus. The sequence continues at coordinate 371,156,449 of CM053027.1, forward strand.
ACACTTATCAACACTGGAGCACTTTTTTGTCTATATCTATTTTATACACTATATTGTTTGAAGGACATCTTCAATTGTTTGTGTACGATATTGATCTCTTATTTAGGACACCTTTTATCAGTCATCACGAGGGATTATTTGTAAAGTCATATCTGTCTAGTTTTTCTTGTATTATCTTTATTTTATTTAATATGTAATTGTGTGTGATTTACTTTAGCGCTACTTATCAGGCTACATCCGATTCGGACCACTGTCTGATCTCCTTTCTCTATATACACCCATATCAGTAGCAGCTTTTAGCTTTAGGTTGGTCGTCCTTGGCGCACGGGCTGGAATTTAGTTTGTTGCGCATTTTATACTTATTCCTACTTTTCACTTGAGTGGTGGGCTGTGGAGGGGGGTGGGAGCGGCTGACTCAGGCTCTCAGTGGAACACTGAGAGCCTGAGTCAGCTCCGGTCCAGGCATCTGGGTGGATCCTGACTTTAAAGTCGGGATCTCTCCAGAGCCTGGACTGGCTGAGTGACATCAGGCTTTAGCATTGTATTGAAGCAAAACAATTACAAAGAAAAAAAAATACCATTCAGCAAGAAGAGAGTTTTTTTATGCAGCCTAAGGAGCAACATTGGAAATACACAAGTCTTGTACAGAACAGTATGGTTCAGTGTTCTCCTTAATTTTCAAACCAGTCCGCTTATAAACTTATAAAGGACTACATTGTACTGTTTAGTAACACCAGATGCAGATTTAAGGCATTCCCCAAGCATGTTATGTGAATGATTTGTGTATCGTGAATTTCGTCAACTGTATATTTATTTTTTCTTTACATTATTTACAATAGTGACTATTATGTATATCCCTGGAAGGGTCCAGGGAGTTTCTGTCAACCTCTGATTAAGAGTTAAGAGACAGCAGATGATGCAGAAGTGGTAACTAGGCCAGCAGCAGAACAATTTGAAATAACAACTATAGGGTCCACAGTTGCTAGGGACAAAAAACACAGACAAAGACTGCAGAGGCTACAGCCTAGCAGCAGAACAATTCTAGATGGCAATTTTAGGCCAAAAAGTTACCAGAGACAAAGAGCACATATAGAGGGTTTAATACAAGAATGAAGAGACCGCATAGGACACATTGGTGAATAATGGACCAGCAGCAGTACAATGTTAAATAGCAATTTTAGGCCCTAACATTACTGGAGACAAAAGGGTACATTTGTTTTATTACAAGAATAAAGATGCCAGAGAGGATACAGCAGAGAAAATATGCCAGTGTCAGAGGAATTTTAAATAGCAGTTTTATTCCCAAAGTTACAAGAAATAACGATAACAGGTAGGTTTTTTTTTTTTTTTTACAAATGTAAGAGCTTTATTGAACAATTACATGTCAGTAACAGAAGCATAAGCAATATATAACAAAAATGTATAGGTATACATGCACATACCTCATACAGGAGTTACAAAAAAAAGAACATTCCGACGTAACCAACAGAATAGTCAACTAAGATGTAATGCTTTACAGATTCCAGGAGATTCCACATCTGAGGCAGTAAGTCCCTATGTGAACAAAAGGGCAATCCTAGTAGGATTCAAAAAAGGGACAAGAAGAGAGAAAAAGGGGGGCATAAAGTAAGAAAAAAGAAGTGAAGGGAAGAAGGGAGGGGAGGGAAGATAAAAAAGAAGGGCTGAGAAGAGGACAAAGGAGGGGATGTAGGGGCGGCAGGAAAGGGAAACCGAGGGGGAAAAGAAAGGGCGAAGTACAAAGGGACAAGAGGAGAAAATAAATAATAAGAGAGGGGGAACATATCTGGCCTGGATTTAGTCCAAGTGTAATGTATTGTTTATAAATAGGGGTCCACTTCTGGACTAGGTGGGGAAATCTCCATCTGTAAGAAGCCCCAGGAGTCTAGCCAAGAGGACCAGATCTTGTAAAATGTACTTGGACAGTTCCTGTTAACATAAGTAATTTTGTACAAAGGTAAAACAGCATTTAGGGTATTCTACTAGGCTGAAACAGTAGGTGGTAGTGTGACTTTGCATTAAAGTAAAACCTCTCTGCGAGCATAATACGTGGCATATATTAGGAAAAACTTTGTGTACTTTCTCACGGTGGGGTCATCAACTTCATATATATATATATATTTTTTTTTTTTAATCAGAAAAAAATATTTTATTGTGCATTGAGTTAGTCAAGGTACATACACTTATAAAGATTGTAGTGTAATAAAAGTATTATATACAAAGTATTACATTGAGGTAAAGTAAAACCAGTTGCACCACAAGTGTAATATCATGCATAGTAACTTATGTTTAAACAAACGAACAAACATTAACTCAGATATCTGAGAACAGGCATCCCCTGAGATGTGTACCATCCGTAAATGTGCAAGGCGAGAATGGCGTCCTGAACAAAAAAGTGACTCTCAAAGCAGCATCCACATTAGAAGTGCAAATCCACAGTCCCATATCTGACTGAAGATTTGAGAGTCTCATACTCCCGCTTTCACACCTAGACCTGGAGGAGTCTTGTGAGAATTAGTTGAGGAAGAGCTACCTCTGGATTCTCTAGCCATTCCTGCCATATTCTGGTAAATTTGCCTGCCACATTTCTGTGCTGGTATGCAAATTTTTCCCCTAAAAAGTATTGTATTCACCTGTGGTATCCATTTGGCAGACGTGGGTCCTCAAGGAGTAAGCCAGAACCTCACAATAAACTTTCTAGCAAAGTAAAACAATCTAAGCAGAGCAATATAAGTAGAAGGAGGATAGAGCTCCTCCTCGAGACCTCCCAACAGACAGACAATTGGATCCACTGGCAACTCTAAATGGTAAACTTTATTAATGGTCTCGGTGACCTCATTCCAGTAGCGTACTAATTTAGGGCATTTCCAAAGTAAGTGGATCAGAGTACCCTGATGCAGCTGACACCTCAGACACAAGGGGGAGTCTCTCCTTCCCCATTTATACAATTGTATTGGAGTCCTATACACCCTATGGAGAATAAACAAGTGGAATAGCTTGTAAGGCACGGATACAAAAACTAGGGTCGTCAGGTTCTGTTCCTATCTATCCACCTCTATAGGGCCAACAGTTTCCCTTCTCTACAGGGCAGCAGATCTGGGCCTTGGATATGGGCCAGTAGGCAGGTATAGATACAGGAGATAATTCCCTTCGTATGCCGCGTACACACGATCGGAAAGGCCGCCAGCAAAACTCTGATGAGAGTTTTTTGTCGGAAAATGCAACCGTGTGTATGCTCCATCGGTCTTTTGCTGGCGGAATTCCATCCAGCAAAAGATTGAGAGCAGGTTCTCTATTTTTTCGGTCGGGAAAAGTTCCTATCTGAAAATCTGATCGTCTGTATGCAATTCGGACGCGCAAAAAATCACGCATGCTCGGAAACATTTTGACACATGCTCAGAAGCATTGAACTTAATTTTCTCGGCTCATCGTAGTGTTGTACATCACCGCGTTCTTGACGGTTCAAAGTTCAAAGAACTTTTGTGTGACCGTGTGTATGCAAGACAAGCTTGAGCGGAATTCCGTCTGAAAAAACATCCAAGATTTTTCGGACGTTAATTCCGCTCGTGTGTATGCGGCATTACTCTCAGTATTAAAAATAGAGGGAAGGAAGTCAAAGTTGTCAAGGCGCATGACAGATCATCTACCTTTACATCTTGTGGCGTGCCGCAATTGTAAATACATAGCGATTTGACAGCAAGGGGAACTCCGCTCTCAACTGAAGAAAGGACTTCATTACCGTACCATCAAATAACTGCGACATGTACTTGATCCCAGCAGTTTTCCAGGTTGAATGGTCTAGCAATTTCTCCAATTCAGGGTAGGACCCATTACCCCAAATAGGTGCGCAGTCCTGAAAGCCCTCAATCCATCAGCAGAGACACACTGGACCTCTCTTCCCGGGGTTCTCGGCTCTTGATTGGATAGGTTGATAGCAGCACAGCCATTCCCGCTGCTGTCAATCAAATCCAATGACGCAGGAGCTAGGGGGCAGGGCCGAGTCCTACATTCTGCATTTATGGATGCAAATGCTGGACTCGGGAGCTTGCCCGCAAGGTAACCCCCCAGGAGAGCGCTTCTCCTAGGTGGTTATATGATGCAGGGAGGAGCTGATAGTGCCGCCGAGGGACCCCAGAAGTCGAGGATCGGGGCCACACTGTACAAAACTAACTGCACAGTGGAGGTAAGTATGACATGTTTGTTATTTAAAAAAAACAAAAAAACAAAGCTAAACTTAACCATTTACTTTGAATTCAACTTTCAACACATATTATGCATAATACACGCAATAGTAGATGATCATAAGCAAAAACAAAAAAATATTGGTAGAATTTATACTGTTTACCTCTTAACTTTTTAAGAGCCTGAATTCCTGCTTATTTCCAATAGGATTACCCCCTTTGTATGAATCCAAGTAGTCATACCCTTGACAATTTAGAGGAGCGTGGAGCTGTTGACAGGGACATGATTACACATTGACATTTGTACCAGAGAGATCCCAGTGACAAGTGACAGTGACACATCATACTGTGCAGAAGGAATACATCTACTGATGTGATTTAAATTAAGTACGAGACTTATTTCAGAAGTATAAAAGTACACGTCATGTATATTCTGTATATATTTCCTATCTGCAATCACTGACATTGTTTGGGTTTGTTTATTGCTATTTTGTGGTAAATAGTGTATCATATATTTTATAGAATCTTTTACCTTTCAATATAGAGACAATGAATACTGTATATGTGATACATATTTAAATGACCCCTTTCTGGGTAGCATGGTTTGGTCGGCCTTGGGTGATACTGTTTTTTGACATAGTCCAGAGCCCTAAATTTGGTCTACCCACACTTCCTTTAACCACTTCAGCCCGAACCATTTGGCTGCACAAAGACCAGATTCGGCACTGCGTCGCTTTAACTGACAATTGCGATGTGGCTCCGAAACTAAATTGACATCCTTTTTTCCCCACAAATAGAGCTTTCTTTTGGTGGTATTTGATCGCCTCTGCGGTTTGCGCTTTTTTGCGCTATAAACCAAAAAAGAGCGACAATTTTGAAAAAAAGCAATATTTTAGAATTTTGCTATAATAAATATCCCCAAAAAATACAGTAAAAAAAATAGTTTTCCTCAGTTTATGCCGATACGTATTCTTCTACATATTTTTGGTAAAGACAAATTGCAATAAGCGCTTATTGATTGGTTTGCGCAAAAGTTATAGCGTCTACAAAATAGGGGATAGTTTTAGGTTTTTTTTTTTAATAGTAATGGCAACGATCTGTGATTTTTATTGTGACTGCAACATTATGGTGGACACATCGGACCCTTTTGTCACTATTTTGGGACCATTCACATTTATACAGCGATCAGTGCGATTAAAAATGCATTGATAACTGTGTAAATGTGACTGGCAGTGAATGGGTTAACCACTAGGAAGCGCTGCAGGGGTTAAGTGTGACCTACGGAGTGATTCTAACTGTGGGGGGATGGGCTACGTCTGACATGACACTGATCACCGCTCCAGATCACAGGGACCGGTGATCAGTGTCACTAGGCAGAACGGGTAAATGCTTGTTTTCAACAGCATTTCCCTGTTCTTCCTCTCTGTGAGACGATTGCGGGTATCCCCGCGGACATCGAGTCCACGGGACCCGCGATCACACTCACGGAGCTCGCGGCAGGGTCGCATGTGCCACTGCCGGCGCGCACGCAACCACACGGCGTCAAATTTAAAGGGACGTACCTGTACACCCATTTGCCTGTCCGTGGCATTCTGCCGACATAAATGTTCATGCAGCGGTTGGCAAGCGGTTAAATATGTACAAAACAAGAACTAAAGGAACCTAGAGTTCTCCTTAGTGTTTCCAGACAGTATTGGACAGGTTTTCAGGCAATAAGGAGGCCTATGGTGGTATTTGCATCTGCATATTAACCTGGACTCTCACAACCAGCTTTCAATTGATTATCAACCAGCTAGAACACTTCTTTTTTACTTGGTGACCAGTAGCATAGACTCATCCTCTCCATACAAAATTGTTGATTGCATGAAAGGAGCATTCTGTCAGGACATGGTTCACCAGTGAATGGCACTTCAACAACTAACACATTTATACAATTCATAGAGTAGGACAGGGGCTTACAATCTGTTCTATTTTATTTTTTAATTACTATGTAACTATGTGATTATTTCAGAAATTATTGATAATATTTACCAGTTACAATGTCATTAAAAATAATTCACCCCAACCCAAGTGGGGGCGGTGGTGAGTCGTGATTTCAACAAACAGAACAAGTTTATAGGATAAGACAAAATGATATATAGCCTAAAAGCCACTACTCTTCCCAATATGAAGATTCAACCCGTGTTTCATGTATCCTTACCCTAACCATTTCATGAAAAACCCCTTCTCTGGGAGAAATCCACCTGTTGAGGTACAAGGTGAAGATGTCACATGCCCTTGTTTAGAAGAGTTGCCAAGAGCGTCTTTTGCATTTTTTATGTCAGCTTTTATGTGAATGTTTTAATAAATAGTATTCTATTGGAGCCTCCTTTTTTTTGCATCTGCATTACACTGGAGAGTACCTGTGATTCTAACCTGGGAGCAGTGGATAATTTACAATGAAAACATACAACATAAATGTGTATTGATTTCTTAAGTGCAGTGAGGTCCTGCCATTTGGTGAGTTTACACCTTATGTTCTTGGTGACGGGGTGTTCTTCTTTCACATGGATCTCCTTATCCTTGGGTCATTGAAGGTGTTCTGGATGTTACAACTCACAATGAGACATATTTATTTTGCTGTGGTGGACATTTGGATTATACTAAACTATCTGCAATCAATTGGTTTCACTCTTATTATGGCAAATCATTTTGCTGATTTGGATATTGTGGTTGCAGGTGGTTATTATATTTGATTAGTCTCATTTCTAGGGCTGCAATATATTACCTTTGCTTATTGAAGAATACATCAATTGTCTTTTTTTGTTAAATATAATTTTATTATTGCCTACGTACTTCTTGCAGAGTTTCATTACTTCCATTCTCATTAACCACTTCAATACCCGCCCATAGTCATATGACGCCCACAAGGTGGATCTACCATCCTGGGTGGGCGTCATATGACGTCCTCGGGTTCCCGGCCGCCTGGGGGGGCGCGCGCGCGCGGCATCGCTCGGGACCCGGTGCGAGTGCCCGGCGGTCGCGATGTCCGCCGGGCACCCGCGATTGCCCGTTAAAACAACGGGACCGGGCGGGACCGTGGAGCTGTGTGTGTAAACACACAGCTCCACGTCCGGTCAGCGGGGAGGAGACCGATCATGTGATCCCAGTACAGAGGATCACATGATCGGTCTCCTCCCCTTAAGTCCCCTCCCCCTACAGTTAGAATCACTCCTATTAGGGACACACATTAACCCCTCCAGCGCCCTCTAGTGTTAACCCCTTCCCTGACAGTCACATTTACACAGTAATCATTGCAATTTTATAGCAACGATCGCTGTGTAAATGTGAATGGTTCCAAAAATGTGTCAAAAGTGTCCGAAGTGTCCGCCGCAATGTCGCAGTCACGAAAAAAAAATCGCAAATCGCCGCCATTACTAGTAAAAAAAAAAAAATAATAAATTCAATAAATCTATCCCCTATTTTGTAGACGCTATAACTTTTGCGCAAACCGATCAATATACGCTTATTGCGATTTTTTTTACCAAAAATATGTAGAAGAATACGTATCGGCCTAAACTGAGGAAAAAAATTGTTTTTTTTAAAAAAAATGGGATATTTATTATAGCAAAAAGTAAAAAATATTGTGTTTTTTTTCAAAATTGTCGCTCTTCTTTTGTTTATAGCGCAAAAAATAAAAACCGCAGGGGCGATCAAATACCACCAAAAGAAAGCTCTATTTGTGGGAAAAAAAGGACGTCAATTTTGTTTGGGTGTAACGTCGCACGACCGCGCAATTGTTAGTTAAAGCGACGCAGTGCCGAATCGCAAAAAGTGCTCTGGTAAGGAAGGGTGTTTAAAAGCCCTGTATTGAAGCGGTTAAACTATTGTCAACACAACAGTATGTGGGGGGAGGGGACTCTCTAACAAACGCTTAGTTAGCAGTAATACTTGACAGGGCTTTTAATCTTTTTTGACTGAAGTGAAAAAAAAAAGTTTGGCTAACTCCTGAGCTACATAATAGAATACTCCTCTAGAAAGATTGAAGGCCAGAGGATCAGCATGACAGGTAACTAGCAGTTTTTAGATGAAGGTTAGCATGCATTTTTCTTTTGAAAGGATTACTTTAAAGTGTCATTTAGGTTCGGTTCACACTGGAACTGGCTGCGGATTGCACAGGATCGCTGTGCGTCCCTGTTCAGGGATTGATCTGGGTCAAATCTCTGCCTGAATTCGGCCCTGAAACGGAGCCAAAGATGCACATCGTTTCTGTGCAGTGCGCTCCGCAGCCGCCCCGGAGATATGTGAACTGGCTCCATAGAGAGCCGGTCACATTCTACTGCAATGCGAATTGGTTGCAAGAAAACCCTCATCCAATTTGCATAGGTGTGAACCCAGCTTAAAGGCTTTTTTGTTTTTTAGTTTTGGATAGAGTGGAGAGAGATTAGAACTCTTGTCAGGTTATATTATTAACTGTGCCCCCATTAGGGCCGGTTCCCACTGGTGCGATGTCTGACATCGGATGTGATTCGCACTGCACTGCAAATCACATGCTATCTCTGTACGATGCAATTTCAGCCATACAAATAGTATGACTGGATTTGCATTGCATTTGGACCAAACTTGCACAGGACCCTTTATTGGTCCGCAGCAGAATCGGATCGAATGGGTGTTCAAATGCATGCGATCCAAATCCGGTCTGAAATTTGCAGTTCGCACTGATAACTGATTTGAGGGTGTCATAAACTTTCAATTGACACTCCCGCTGGGAGACATGCGATGCGGGAACCCCCATTGGATTCGCAGGGTTCCCGCATCGCTGAAGTGTGAACCGAGCCTCACCCTCTCTATTTGTCCTGTTTACCGCTATCATCAAAAGTAGAAGTAAAAGAAAAAGTGGCAGGCAGGCTTTTATTGCAGAAGAGATGAGAAATGCCTATTCTGCAATAATACACCCCTACCTGCCTGCTCACTGTCTTCTTCGGGACTGTAAACTGAGTTGTACATGCACATGCATTACAGCACTATTCTGGGATGACTGGCTCCTGCGCATGCGCAAGAGCGAGGTCGTCCTGCACTAGCCAATAAAGAGGCCAGCATTCAGTAGAAGATGTCAGCACTAAAGAAGTTCCCTTAGACAGATACAGAGTATTAACACCCTTATTTCCACTTTAAGATTTGTGTTTAGGTCTCTATTAATAAACCAACTTTTATAATTTGTCATCAAAACTTCAAAGTGGAAGACACACGTAACATTTTAATTGTTATCAGATCATTCCCCTCTATCTAGGTGCTCACAGAGTGAGGTATTAGTAATTTTAAAGCATAGAGGAGATAATCACATTTATTGCTTTTCGGTTTCTATGAACTTGTCAGAGGGATGACATGTTTTGTTCTGCAGAAATGGCTCTGCCCGTTCACCTTTCATGGGAAGGTCACCATCACTAAGCACACTGCTGTTGGGTGATGATCTATGGAATGTGAAGAATAGAATGCCACTGATGATATTAAGATAATCCATTCTGTTTTACAAATCCTTTCTTTCCTTATGTGACTCCAGGGCCATGTTTCTACCCTACAAATTATTAGGCCACTGAATGCTCCTGCCAAGAAAAAGAATAGAGAAGTCAATTCTTTATGACTTTTCAGTTTCAAATTGATGGAAAGACATTTCTCAACAAAGAGATTTGGGAATGCGGTGCTATATTAACACTTATCTTAACTCTAAAGAGAATGCAACATACAATTCAATTTATGTAGAAGACTTTTTTGTATGTGTGATATTCATTAGGCGATTTAAGAAAAATTAAGAACGTAGAGTAAATGTATAGTTTAATGCTATAAGAATAAAAAATACTATTTCTACTCCAGAAATATTTAAAATAATGATTTATTTTCTTTGCTGGTGGTAGAATAGCAATAAAGACTTCTCTGGGTATTTGGTCATCACTGATGCTGGCATAATCCTTTGAAATCCTGTGTGTGCATGCTGAACCAGTATTTATTTATACTAAAAGTCGTTTTTGTATATTGTCTTTCAGCTATAAACTTTATTATCATTGGGTGCCTCTGAAGAAAAAGTCTGCTATTTAAAGACAAGCGTTGGAAGTGATTTTTTCAGGAAAAGATAAATGGTTTCTTAATTGCACTCGATTGAGCCTCTGACGCAGCTGGCGGTCACCGGTGAAACCGGTCAGGCGTTGCCACAGTCTTATCCTCATGACCCTATTGACCTTGTGATGGCACCCACTTGATGCACCATCAATGAGTTGGCCACATTTCTGGATCTGACAAGTATACCTTACACCCCAAGAACTTGGGAACTACGCAATATCTTATATACAACCTTGGGATTACAAATGGTCCCTAAGGGATCAGGACTATCAGTTTGCTTTTTACACCAATATGCTACAATGCGAGGGAGGTCATACAGGAGTGGATGTGCCACTGAGTGTCTTTAGTGGCTCTACATTGTGTGTACACAACCTGTGCATTTGGCTTGTGGCTGCGGCTACTGTGACATCAATGGGCAAGTTTAATGGTGGTACCGTGAAGCTAAGTATTGATGTCACGGCAATGTGTAGTCAACAATGCAGCTGCTATGTTTATTTAGAGGTAGGTGGTCAAGGAGTGGTTCTGTTTAATCATCCCCTTTAAGTCCTCGTTCACATTGACTGCAGCTTTGAAATCGTGGAACTTCCTCTGAAATCGTGGAACTTCATCTGAAATCACATGATTTCAAAGCCGCATGTGAGTGCGGCTTCAGGTGTGACTTGGAAGACATCTGTGCGGCTTCATGCACAGATGTCCATGCAAGTCGCACCTGAAATCACCATAAGTAGTTCAGGAACTACTTTTTCAAATCAGTGGGGCATTTGAACATGGCCATTGTCAGCAATAGGGTGTGACTTGTCATGCGATTTGACAGGTCAAATCGCACAAGTTGCTCCAATGTGAATGGGGGCTTAGTTCATTCTTATACTCAATCTGGTCATGCCCAATACTGTCTGTGGCATGCTCAACAGAATTTGTTTTTCAACTGTATGGTATGGGCTGGTATTTTGTCACACTGCTGTAATCTCTAGCAACCAATCAGTGAGCTGTAATGATAAGCAGTATTCTATCACTACCAATCAGTGAGGAGTAATGTGCAGTAACCTTTAGCAACCAATCAGCTAGCAGAAATTATGTGCAGTAACCCCTAGCAAGTAATCAGTGAGCCATATTGTGTGCTGTAACCTCTGGGAACCAATCACAATCGCTGGCTGATCTGCCGTAGCAAACTGATTTTGAAAATGTTTGCCCAGGGTCCATTTAATTTTAAAGAGGGTCCTGGTTCTCGCTGCTCCGCCTCCGCACCTCGGTGCCTCCAGGCTCCTTTATATGAGATCATGTCTTCTTGACTTGTCCAGCCACAGCCTCCAGGACAGGAGGAAGCACTGAGCAGAGTGGGAGCGACCGGCACCTACCAGCCCACCAATCCTCTCTATTTTCATTGGCTCCGACTCTTGAAGTGCGGCTTCCCACCTTTGACTGCTGCTTGGGTGAGGAGCCGGACTCTCAAGTGTTCTGTTAGCCACCAGCCTGCCACGTGGACGTAGATGTGGATGATGTTCTGAAGTGCTGCTGGCTGCTGCCTCTGTCCGTTGACCCACCCAGTCCACCCAGGGTCACTAGGTGTGTCTCTCTTTCCCTTGTGTCCTCCTCAGTCAGGCTAGCTTAGAACTGCAGTGCTGTAGAATTTATTTCAGTCATTCTACTGGTATCTGAGATTGTGGCAACTGCTGGCAAAGTTGGTGATTGAGGCGCTGGACTGAGTCTTCCATAATAGCTGTTGTGTTAGCCTGTTAGGCCCATTTAGGGATTTGGGATCATGGGCAGAATATTGCTGTGATTCTGCCCACCACCACGCCCTGATTCCAAAATGCAGCCCGTGTGCTTGTGGTCCATTCATTGTTACTGGCACCACAATGTGGTGTCTTTTTGCTGTGATTGTTGATCGATTTATCGCACAACAAGTATCCAAAGCCCCGCTGTGTTTTGGTACCACTAAAAATGAATGGAACACAAACACATGTGCTGCGTTTTGCCAACATTGTAGTGTGATTTGGAAATGCGGACAGGATCACAGCGATTCTGCCCACGATCCCAAATCGCTACATGTGAACAGTCAGGGCCTAACAGGCTAACACAACAGCAATTATGGAAGACTCGGCCTCAGCATATTTTATGGGTACAAGGAAGCCCAGGTTTTGTTTAACCGTGTCCCTTAAGACCCTCCCTATCATGTTTGGCCACACCCACTTTTTTGTAGCGGCATGCTGCACGTGCCGCAGGACACTGCTTCCCTGGCATGCCCCTCATTCTCAAGCTCAAAAGTTTATAGGTACGTTCTGTATGTATGGACTCTACACAGTACCACTTCTCTTGTCTGGTATCCTGGGTTAACAAAAAATCAGTGAGTGTCCTGCCTTCCATAAGATGGTGCCCTTTGCACCTGCCCAGTAAGATTGGCTATTATAGTGCACTGCCCTATGATAGGCAGTCCAATGGCAGAGAGCACTGATCTATCAGGTTTTTATTCGTTTTTCGTTCAGCCAGTACCAGGCCTTAGACTGGACAATAGCCAACCTCACTGGGTAATGTTCATAAAAATCTGAAAAAGGCAAAACTGAAATCGGATTCAATTTTCAAGAGGATCTGAGAAAATAGAATTAAGGATGTGATTGCTTACTGTGAGCAACACATAGCTTTTCCTTTTTCCAGTCTTTATTAATTTGGCGCAATTTTTTTTTTTTAAATACTTTTACTTAGTACCTGCAACTGAATCACCCCAGAACAAAAAATTATCTACGGCCCTGATCATTTGATACGTTTAATAAAAGAATATATTAAAAACTACTCACAAACATGTAAAGGAAAACCGCAATATAAAAAGCCTTAATCTGATGGCAATCGGTCTGGTATCAGCAGTCTCCAGGTGATGAAGGAGAGGACATGGGAACCACTGCTGGCTGACGCGTTTTAAAGGAGTACCTTCTTCCTCAGAGCCTGGCAGTGCTACCTTCAGCTACTTAAATACCCAATTGCATCCATAGAACCCATCCCAGAAGGACCTGCCCACTAAAATACCAAGTTCCTCTGCACTTTAAAGAAGCCCGCCGTATAGTGCGAACATGTGATCTCACAGACTGACATAGCGGATCTCTATAGCCAGTGTGAGAGACAATCCAGTGCTATGTACATAAAGATGCCTGATGGCCAACCAACATTTTAGCTTATACTATTTGAGTCAGGGTCTTACCATGTGTTGGTATGTTTATCCATACCTGTACATGCTTACATCGACCGCCGCTGTATGTGGTGGCTACCACACCAGTGGCGCTAATGCTTCATCATAGTGTGTCAGATTGGCATCTGTCACGTGGTCGTGACGTCACGCGTAGGGACGGGATAGGCACTCTGAACTGACGTAGGCAAACAAGCTTGCTGCTCGTAGAAGATAAGTGTGTTTTATTTTGTTTGATGTGAGTACCCTCATTACTGTTCAATAAACATGTACATTGCTTAAAATACTACACTATACGGCACCCCCTCTCTTCTATTATTGTTCCCGCACCTTTCAAGAGACAAAGACAAAAGGAGATTCCATTGTGTCCAGGGATAGAAATCCATCTAGGTCCAGGGATACAGGGGAGAAGAAGTTGCCACTGCCAGTGTATTTGATTCATATGCGGTTACCTCTTTATCTCAAGATAAGAGGCCACTACCAGTGTGTATCTACATGAAGAGGAGACACTTTATTCCTCCAGCACTCTATTTTTTACACTTGCACTTCTGAATGCTTATTCACCAAAAGAAGAAACCAACTTAATAGACTGTTGTCACCGTCTCATTTTCATTTTTTTGCACACTGCGGACTTGCACAAATTAGTTTATTATCAGCACTATTCATTGTGCTAGTTACTTATTTATTTTGCACTCTCATTGTGCTATATACTCTGCACTTTTGCTCGAACTGTATATTCTGCACTATTGTTTGCATTATTGCACAGGTCAGCTGCACTCAGCACAGGAAGGTTTATATTGCTGAAGTTTTATATCGCTGTGTGTGCATCTTTGTTTTTACCGTTCAGCATACACACAGTATTGCTTACTTTGCACTTTATTGCTTTTTTGCACTTATAATACTGATGTATATATTTGCACAACCAATTACCTCTGCACATATTTTATAATTTCTATATCTCAGATTCATTTATTCTTTGCACCTTGCACTTTGATGTCACTATATATATTTTTTTTTCTGAATGTCACGATTCATTTAAAATAGTCATTCATCTGTGCTACTGCGAAGGGAGAGATAGACAATGTATATTTACTTGTCTCCCCCTTTATCTCTATGTCTATTCATGTTTTCACATAGAGTAATGGCAGAATTGTCTGCTTCGTCCTCTATGTGAAGTCTACATCAAAATTGAGGACGCTACGAACAGCGGCTGGTGTCATTTCCTGTTGGGACAGTGGGCAAACAGGAAGTGACGCCTGGTCCGGACTTCAGGTTTTCCAGAAAGTAAACAAAACGGCGTGCGTTCCAGATGCTAATGACCACAAAGATGAAGCATTAGTGCCACTGGTGTGGTAGCCACCAAATACAGCAGCGGTCAATGTAAGCAAGTACAGGTATGGATCAACATGCCAACACATGGTAATATCCAGACTCATATAGTATTACATATAATGTTGGTTGGCCATCAGGCATCTTTATGTACATAGCACTGGATTGTCTCTCACACTGGCTATAGAGATCCGCTATGTCAGTCTGTGAGTTCACATGTTCGCACTATGCAGTGGGAATTTGGTGCTACATGTTATAGGTATATACATATTGTGGAGTTGCCACTCTAGTCCTGCACCTCCCCACTGGACCGCCCACAATTAGTGGGCGGGTCCCTGGGGCCCTTCTGGGATGGGTTCTATGAATGCATTTGGGTATTTAAGTATCTGAAGGAGTTAGCACTGCCAGGCTCTGAGGAAGAAGGTACTCCTTCGAAACGCATCAGCCAGCAGTGGTTCCCATGTCCTCTCCTTCATTACCTGGATACTGTTGATACCAGACCGATTGCCATCAGATTAAGGCTTTTTATATTGCGGTTTTCCTTCACATGTTTGGGAGTAGTTTTTAATATATTCTTTTATTAAACTTATCAAAGGATAATGCACAAGGCTGGTGTGCCCTTTTTTTCTTTGTTTGACTGCTAAAATATATCTCTGGGCTGCTGAATTGTGCTTCCACAGTTTATTCACCAGCATCTTCCAGAACTGAGCTGAAAAAAAAGGTTATTTCAAAATCACTTATTTTTTTCTTAAAAAGCCTTTGCTTGTTGCTTTTTTTATTTTTCTCATGTATTAATTCAAGTTTTTTTACATGATCTATTTTATATCTGCATGACTAAGAACCTGATTTTAAAATAAAAAGGCTTTCAATAAATGTTTTTACTTTAATTATCATACTATTTCAATTTTTTAATTATGCTGGAAGGTAACGCTTTGTAGCGGGAGTGTTATAGATTGTGATATGCTGTGCATGGTTAATACTTTTATATATTTGCCTTTTTTAGTACAACATTCATAGATGACTAGCTCTAAATTAATTGAAAGCATTTTCAGTGCCGTTCTTACTTTATGGGAATATATTTCTGACTGCAAACATTTGACTAGAAGATCTAATTTGCCTTGTCACACATTTAACTACCTTTTTTCAACAGTATAAAAAGAAAATTGTATTCTCAACAAATGTATTATGATAATAAATCCCTATAGGATAAGTCATTTTATTTCTGAAGATAGAAATAATGGATAATACCACATTCCATAAAGCACTTAATGTGTTATTTAATTTAATATAGTGGTGGCTCCCAGAAGTCTCACGTCTCTGTCAGTAAGTGTGAGATTATAATAGGCACAAAGCAGTGGACAATAACTTGACATTTAACCCAGTGTGAAAATATTTTTTAAATACAAATTTTCATACATTTAAAATTAAAAATGCAGCTTTGATTTTAGTACTCACATTATCCCCATCCCTATTTACAGCAGTACCAATTTAAAGTACAGCATGCTTGTCTTTCAGATTGAATGCCAACCAGCAACATCCAACCAACTCATGTGATCCCAGGCTGTCATGGGCATTCCCACTGGAAGCATGTGATCATGCAGCCTGGGCTAAAAGTACTCCAGGACTGAGAGGTACACATGACCATTACATGAGCTTTGCTTAGTTAAGGAGAAAGGACAGTCAACTGCAGCCAAAAAAGAAGAGGAAAGAACCAATTGCATATGAAGAGTTTTTTTTTTTTTTTTTAAATAAACATTTGGGGAAGCTATATTTTAAGGAATGTGCTTTATATCTGAATTTGTGATTACTCCTTCTACAGGCTAACTCTATATTAGACATCAATGAGACTGTTCTTCTGTAGTTGCACAATCTCCTCAAGCTGATTCATTAGGAGTAAAAAGACAAAAACACTTAAGCCTTGTACACACGGTCTGATTGTTGGATGACTGAGCATCAGATTTTTGTCAAAAGGGCGTGTGCAGGATTTTGTCTGGCATACTAACTATCGGCAAATTGTCGTTTGACAAACACGAACGTAGTGATGTACTATAAGAATATAAAGAGGAAGTAAATTTCTCAAGTGCCATCCTTTGCGCCCCTTCTGCTAATTTCATGTTAGTAGAATTTTGGTGAGCATTGATTCACGATTTTCAGATCGTACAAAACAAATGCCTTTTAAAATAAGTTTGGCATAACTCCATCAGTATCACCAGCAAAGCAGCTTCATTATTATCCCATTAACTACTTGCTTACTGTGCACTTAAACACCCTTCCTGCCCAGACCAATTTTCAGCTTTCAGTGCTCTTGCACTTTCAGTGACAATTGCGCGGTCATGCAATGCTGTAACCAAATGAATTTTTTATCATTTTGTTCGCACAAATAGAGCTTTAGTTTGGTGGTATTTATTCGCGATTTTGAAAAAAAAATATATTTTCTCCTTTCTTTTTTAAAAGAAATCCAATAAAATCAAATTTTGTCATAAATTTAAGCCAAAATGTATTCTGCTACATGTTTTTTGTAAAAAAAATTCCGTTAAGTGTATAATAATTGGTTCGCGTGATCACGGACATATGTACGCAAATGATCATGTAAAAGGGGTGTGCAGGTGATCACGGACATATGTGTGCAGATAATCATTGGCACATGTTATTTTACTGGGACATATGTGGGGGACATGTGTTTTTATTATTTGGGGACATGTGTGTTTTGGGGACATGTGTGTTTTAGGGACATGTGTGTTTTACTGTGGGGACATGTGTGTTTTACTGTGGGGACACTACACTGGTGATCAGTGAGTAAAAAACTGTAAAAAAAACAGCTAATACTCACTGATCACCAGCCGGCTGCAGCGATCCGCTCTCCTCTCCTCACCGACGACTTCCGTGTGAGGAGAGGAGGGCCGATTGCCTAGCAACCGGCTGTTTGTTTACATCACATGACGGCTGTGATTCGACACGGTCGTCATGTGATCAGGAGGGCCAATCACCGAGCCCTCCTGCCGATCCGAGATGCACCGTGTCCGGGTGACACGGCCGCATCGGGATCGCGCCGCTGCGCGGGCACGCGCGCGATCCCTCTACTTCTGAAGGACGTTCCGGAACGTCCATTCAGAAGTAGACGGCTCCCACCCGGCCGTATATGTACATTGGCCGGGTGGGAAGTGGTTAAAGAAGAAGAGAATGTGCGCTACATGTCGACACGTCATAATTTGCTGCATCACGAATGTTAATTCTCCATTACGAACGCTAGTTTACAAGACTGACCGCTTCCGGTTTGTTCCTTGGTTCCGCTGACGGAGCTGTCGGTAAGAATTTCAGACAACAGCCTGTCAAACGACAATCCCCTTACGAATTTCCCATTGTGTGTACAAGGCGTTAGATTGGGAAGCAAAATAATTTATCTTGAAAGTCCGTTAATTTTTACATGGAATGATTCTTTATTTAATCAGATATTTAATCAGAGCATATACCTGTGATGAGAACACATATTTGTGAGAAGAACACGCACATATACACATATAATGTACTGTGTAAAAGTTGTAGGCAGGTTTTGAAAAATGCTGTAAATTAAGAAGACTTTCATAAATAGAACTGTTAACAGCTTATTTTTATCAGGTAACAAAATGGAAAGTAGATGAACAGAAGAGAAAACCACATCAAATCAATATTTGGTGTGGCTACACTTTGGCTTCAAGACAGCAGTATTAGCTAGAGTTTGGCTTCAGTTTGTTAGTGTATCTAAAACTGCTAGTACATCTAACACTCCCCCCCCCCAGATTAATAATAATAATGCTGCTGTGCCCCTGTGCTCCTTCATCCAGAGGGCACTCTAAAACAGGAGGTGTGTTACTAGCCAGGTGAATACAATGTTTGTAATGTCATTTTCTATTTGTTGCCCTTTTCCATGCGAATGTAACATTTACTTACGTTTGTAAATAGCCAAAAGAGCATTTAACCAATAGAGAAAATATCCTAACCCTATAGGCCAATAATATTCGACCATGCTGTTTTTTGTGGCTTTCCCCATAATATCCATACCTGACCTAAAAGGCATTTTTTTTAACCACTTCAGCCCCGGAAGGATTTACCCCCTTCCTGACCAGAGCACTTTTTGCAATTTGGCACGGCGCTGCTTTAACTGGTAATTGGGTGGTCAGGAAATACTGTACCCAAACGAAATATGCGTTGTTTTTTTTCCCACAAATAGAGCTTTCTTTTGGTGGTATTTGATCACCTCTGCAGTTTTTATTTTTTGCAATTTAAATGAAAAAAGACCAAAACATCTTATTTTTTTCTACTTTTTGCTTTAAAAAAATACAATAAACTAAATTTAATTATATATTTAGGCCAAAAAGCATTCAGCGACATGTCTCTGGTAAAAGCCCTCATTCTCTCTGAACTTCCAGCCTCCAGCCTCCTGCTGAGCATGTGACTCCCCTTTTTATATGAGAGACACCCATTGACCAAAGAAATTAACCATTGGTCCATTCTCCCACATGGGTTTCCTGCCACTCTGTCCAGTCCTGCCTACTGTTCAGCAGAGGAGGCTTCCATGTGTCCAAGTGCAGGCGGTCACACCTCATCCTACACTAACACTCCCATCCCCAAATAAACAAATTAGGCCCAGGAAATTTATCTGCATCTGACCTATACTCACAAAAAAAGCATTCTATTCCCCTATCTAAACATGGGGTCCGCTACACAATATTTTAAATTTTGCCACAAGTTTCGGAAAAATTACAATAATTAATTTTAATTTTTTTTTCACAAAGTTGTCACTAAAGGATATATTTCTCAAACATGCCATGGAAATATGCAAATACCTTGGGGTGTCTACTTTCCAAAATGGGGTAATTTGGGGGGGGGGGGTTGTGCTATGTGGACATTTCAGGGCCTCCATAGCTGTGATAGGTAGTGAGGAGTAAAATCACAATTTTACGCCTTTAGAAAGCCTGAAGGCGGTGCTTGGATTTTGGGGTCCTGTACGCACTACGCAGCTAGGCTCCCAAAAAGTCTCACACATGTGGTATCTCCATACTCAGGAGAAGCAGCAGAATGCATTTTGGGGTGTAATTCCACATATAACCATGCCATGTTTGAACAATATATCATTTAGTGACAACTTTGTGTAAAAAAAAAAAAAAAGAATGATTGTAATTTTCCCAAAACTTGTGGCAAAATATAAAATATTCCATGGACACAACATGCCTCTCAGCAAATAGTTTGAAGTGTCTACTTCCCAAAATGGGGTTATTTGTGGGAGTTTTGTGCTATCTTGACATTTCATGGCCTCCTAAACTGTGATAGGTAGTGAGGAAATCACTATTTTATGCCCTTAGAAAGCCTGAAGGCAGTGATTGGTTTTCGGGGTCGGGGTGTTTATATCCGGCGAAACTGAAGTCATGAAATGCTCGTAGCTTACAGTTTCTTAGGCCATAGAGTTGATTGGAGTCATTCTGATCTTCGATCAGCTCTATGGTCAGCTGGCAGAGCCACCGGCTGCATTATCAGGTTCCCCAGAGGGACAGGAGAGCCAGAGAAAACCAAGGAAGATGACGGGGGGGGAGTTCCTTCCTGCTGCTTTTAAAAGCAGTCTAGCAGCTAATTAGCCACTAGGATTGCTTTTACATGAAATAGACCGCTGGCTGAAAAGAACAATACAAAGATGATACCTAAACCTGCAGGCATCATTCTGGTATAACCACTCAAAGTCCAGCAACATACCAGTATGTTGCTGGTCCACAAATGTGATAACTATATTACTCCAGGTGTTTCGGTTCTCCCCTCTATTCAATGGTTCTGTTTTTTCTTGACCTTGTGGTTGTTTTAATGAAAGACCAGTCTGGGCAGCCACACATTTTTAAAGCACTCCTGAGATGTCTGTGATATTTGTGTTTATTGTTAACATTTCAAAATTATGTTGCAGTATTCTTATAACAACTACCCCCCCCCCCCTTATTTTTGTTCTAGTGGGTGGTGGGAGTTAAAAAGCAGATACTAGTCTGCGTGGGTGTGTTTCTTGTAGACCTTATTGCTCAAGTTACCCCCCCCCCCCCCCTTGACATGTAATACAATTTGATGACATGACTGTGCAGTGCTACCTCCAGAGGAGCTGCTGATTTGTTTTGTTATTTCTCTTACCACTTACCAACACACATTGAGGTATTTAAACATAGCCTAAGAGAAGAGAGAATCAGCAAGTTTACTTATACAAATAATAAGACAATAGCGTTATTCTGAGAGATGCAGTTAAACACCTGCAGTATTCTCAATAACTGTAATTAACAGAACTGAACTGCATTTACCTAGCAACAATATATAAAGAAAGTCCTAACTTTTGCTAAACTTTTGCTATAACAGTCCCAGTTTTATCCTACTGGCCAGCGATTGATAAAAAAAGAAAACTATTGGCCAGCAAAGTTGGGACCCTTGAAGAAAACACAACAGTTCCCAGCAGGTAACAGATTAACTTGTGCAATGCTATTCTCTTACCAGACTCAGGGTGCTCTGGTTCAGTTCAAGTTCTCATACAGGGATAGGAATCCTTGTAATGTCTCTCTTTCAATCCTTCTAACACAGTCCCCCTTTTCCTTCTTCACAGGCAGTAGGAGTGCAGTACAGTCGGATCTCACCAGGCATCCAAATCACTCGCCCTTTTCTGGTCAGCTATTGCAGGAATCCATTGAGCCAGCAGCAGCAGTTTAATCTTTTTCCAATATACCTGCTTGCTTCAAGCCAGTTCTCCTCCCTTTCCTCCCCAGCCTGCAGACCCACTTCTACTTGCTCTGTTGCATCAGCCAATAACCTCCAGGATTGAATCAGACCCAGCCAAGATGGCTGCCTGCCGCACTGGAGACACTCCATAGATGAGCATTGCAAAGTGGGCAAAGATGGCTGATGCACTTCTACTTTATTTTATTTTCAGTTTAACCCTGTCCACACTGCAAAAGGATAATATAGCAGCTTATTTTCAAAATCAATATATATATATACACAAAATTTTTCTGTATTTAACTACTGGAGTGACATTACTATGTTGTGACCTCTCAACTTTTGATGACTGTGTCCAATCTAGTTACTTCAGATTTCATTATCCGCATAAAACAAAGATGTCATTAATGGTCAGCTATACTATAGAGAAGTAATTCCAGAAATCTACAGGACATTTACTTCTATACAGCAGAAAATAGAAATCTGTGGTCAGTTTGGGCTGGCTGTTAACAATCTAGCTGTGCTACAATTAATAGAGCACTATTGGTAGCTTAGGGCAGAGTAGGCGCTTTTCAAACTCCATCGATTTTAATAGCTACTAAACTTAGTATTGTTACTTGAAGAAATGGCAGGGCATTACAATGAAATGAAGAAGGATTTAGTAATGTAATTGTATAAAGCCTTTAATAGTATGCCTGCTCCAGATGTGCTATTGTTCAAAAGTTTAAAGGTTATGGGTTATTTTACATTTTCTGCTTTGACTGCTTAAGTTTCAAAAGAAAGGCTAACATTAAAAAAAAAGTTTCAAAGCCAATGGATAGGCTTCCTGTCTGTCTTTAATTACCCGATAAAGTCATGTATCAGGAAACTGCTTTACATTTTCATGGCCAAAAAAGACCACCACTACAGCCATTTCCCTTTTCAGCACAAAAAATAAATTTAACATTCCAGTTTTGTTTTCAAAGAGTTTTGATAAACAGCATCAACAGAGGGAACAGAAAATAATATTGTTAGAATAATAATGCATAAAACATCAGTCAGAAACTCCATGCATAATTCATAAAACATCAATCAGTAATTTTAAACTGTAGGGTATTTTCTGATGAATTTATTAAAACAATTTAATAGCATTTCAGGTAATTACTGAGAACTTGCTATCCCATAAGTTATACCTACTGTCAGGGTTGTCTTAAAATCCGGGGCCTAATTAGACAAGTAGACAGCTTTGTGTTATTTTTTATATAATCTGTTACCTTGTGTCCTATATGATGTTGATGAAGATGATGATGAAGTTTGACAATGATGATAATTTACATTTTACATGCTTTCAGATATCCTTAGGCCAGCAGTTAAGAAATAGTCCTTACTAGATTATTACAATCACAGCATTTACTGCTTTATCAAATATACAGTATTCTTTTTAATCATTAGCCGGTCAAGCTATGTGACTTTTGAATCTCTTAATGTGTCAAAAACTGTGATAGAAGAGTAGAATTTCTACTAACCAGATATTTTATATATTACTTTTTTTTTTTGATTCCTTTAGATTTTTTTTTTTGGTATTCTCTGATCAGCAAATAAATAATGTAGGCATGTTTTTGAGCATCTTTTACCACCTGCAAGTCCTTGAGGCACTAGAGAGGTTTAGAAAAACATTGCTGTATAGCAAAGTATAAGGCTCAGAGCTTGGAAATCCTTGTAAAATTATGCTTACTGGGTTTTAGATACAGACTTAGTTTAATACTAAGAGAAAATGGGTATTGGAATTTAGATTTTTTATTTTTTTTTGTAAATGGCTTTAAATAGGAAAATAAGGAGAAGTCTGATAATGACCAGGCTAAAAAAAATGTCTGCAACACTTGCTGAGTCTATTCAGAAAGCAGGCTCGTAGTTTAAAAGGACCCTGGCTCCATAATATATACACCTGCACTTTAATAAAGCAACGTTTATCTTCATTCTTGCAGATGTTGTATAGATATGCGCAGATGGACCCTGTCACATTTTTATTTCTGTTTTCCCACTGGGAAAATCAACCTCTCTTTTTTTACTAGTGACAATTCTAACTGAGACAGAAAGTGAAGAGATGTCCAAAATTATAGAGTTTTCCCCAGTCCAGGGTAAAAGGGAGGGGGAAAACTTCCAATGGAAACACCTATACCAGGGAATCTGTTTTAGTAATATGAAGTTGTTTCTAGTGCCTAGCCACACTGGCAATTCTTCCTGATTTTTATCCTGTAAATGATTTCTTATCCTATCACAGGGCTTCATACTTGTCTATATTACTTATTTGATCTTACAATGTCAAGACATGCTACAAAGATGACCTAATTTTTCGGTCACCTTGCTTAGTCCTCCTATTAGCATGCTCCTCCTCCTTGTGCTGCTTCATCCTCTTCCCTTCAGCTGTGCTGTGCATTCTATTGCAAGAAGCTGATACCAAGTCAGGTACTTACCTTGCTTAATCTGGGTTGTGACATTTTTGGTTAATAGCAAAGAATATAAAGGCACACGCATGCAAAATGGACCAGTTGGATTTGTTTACTGGTAGTTTTATGACAATTAATTCAACCACAAAGAGTTTATAATGTGCAATAGGTACAATTAATGAGCTGATTGCAAACCCGTTTAAGAATAAGCAATTAGAACACTCCAAGCACATATAACCAACAGGATGCAACCCTGTGTGGGGTCTATGGCTACAGGTCAGAAAGGGTAGAGGAGGGACTAGGCTTCTGCCAAACCCCTCCCTTTATTCCCCGGACACCACAGCCCCAGTAATGTGTAAACTCTTAATTCACACTAAACAAAATACCTTAAAGTTCATATACCTGACAAATAGAGTCCTTGGTTAATATTTGGGTGTAGGTAAAGACCAAGTGTTCTTATCCCTTGTGTGTGTGTAGGGGGGAGGGGGATACTCTCCAGTCCCTTGAAGAAGAAGGTTTGGGAGAATTTTGAGTCTTCAGCTAACTCTTTTGAAATGTGCACAATGTGTCCTGGCAAACAAGATGTTCACTATATTCTTTCTCAGTGTGAATTAAAGTGTAACAAGGGTTCTCTTGAAAACTTGGTGGACTGACAAAGCCAACGGTGTCTGCACTCAGTGTCCTTTGGTGTACAAAGAATGGGCAATTGCCCGCTCACTAATCCTTTAGTGTTGAAGAGTGGCGTAAGGGCTCCACAGTAGGCCTCTGCAGAGTTTGGTTCAATGGAATAGCACCTGACCCTGTGTTGCAGCACGCTACCATCCAGCTGGATGTGGCGTGGATGTGATGGCCTGGTTGAAGTCCAGGCTGAGGTTGCCACTTTCCCGCTGACCCCAGGGACAACACAGATGAGCAGCTACAGGGACCCCCCATTTCTTTTCTCTTGAGTTGTAGCAGGAGCTGGAATGAGCTCCATGCACACAAGCACTTCCAGTGGCGGATGCTTTGAGGATATGTAAACCACCCCCCCTCCCCCCGTTTTCCAGAGAGCCTAAGCGGCACACCAAGTTGTAACAGGTCGCAGTGGAAGTGATGATGGCGTCCTCCAGGCTGCCACCGAATGGTCAGAAGTGGCTGGCAGTGGGTCATGCCAGTCCAAACTATGGCTAAGGGCTTACTGGCCCACTTTTATTAAAATTAAAAGCAAAGTCTTTATAGCAGGTTTCCCATGGAGGGGTTTCAACTTCAAAAAGTATTATCAGCAAAAACAGGTAACAAAAAATACCAAGCCACCTGGCTTATTCTTTATCATCACTGATGCTCTTGTCAGGATCCTCCAGACCCAGCTCTCTGGAACTCCGGGCTCATTCAGAGTTTTGTTACAGCACCTCGCTGTTCAGTCCCACTCCTAGCCTCTAGTTAGGGGATGTCCTTGCAGCCTGTGCTCTCTCACTCTTCTGAGACTTAAAGACCCTCTTCGTCCCCTTGGTTTGCGATGTCACCTCAGCTCTCCCAGTCACACTTAGATGTCCTGACTTTCTCAGTCCTGCTGGTGAGGAATTTCCATACCATGGAGTGCAGTCTCTTTAGTATATCACCTCTCTTAGTGGGAGCACAACTGTCTCCTGGCTGGAGCACATAGCTCTCTCGTGACAAGGCACCTGAGCTATGTCCAGGCCTTGCTTTTAATGAGCATGCACACCTGCCCACTCACATAACCTGCAGATCTCCAAAAAGACCTGAACACAGAATTGAAGTCTTCATCCCACCCAAGACGCTTTGAAGCCTTTAAAATCCAGACCATGGTTTGGGATTAAAAAACCCAGAGAACACTGACAAGCTGGTCTCTTCCACTCAGACATAATACTCTGGAGCTTCGTACTCTGCCTTAGTTCGAATCGTTTGTTTTTTCTGCCTGTCCTTTTAGATCAAGCGCTGCTCAAACTGTTGGCGCTATATAAATCCTGTATAATAATAATATTAGAGATGGAAGGGTTAAAACTCCTATCAAACTATTTATTCTGTCTGTGTACTACTGGGGGACTTCCCTTCACCTTTAAGGGGAATTCCTGTCTTAGACAGTTGTCACTAAAACATTTGTACCCATTGGGGGATTTACCCACTTTTTGCACTGTTGACAACTCTAACGTTTTGGATTTCTCCCTGGTTTCCGTTTTGCCTTTACACTAAATCGTAGGAGCAAAAGGGCTGAGTATGCCTATATTGTCATAAATTCATTCTTTGTTGTTATGAATAAAAGACCAGGATAAGATGAATAAAGAACATACAAAGCGGACAATTATGGCTGGTTTGAAATGTACCTAGTAGGTTTTATTAATAGGTTTGCTATTATGTGGGATACTTGTATGCCAAGGATGACATCATGTTGGTTTTATTTCAGTAAGTAACATTAAGTCCTCAACTACATAACAGGGGCCACATCTTTCCTTTATACCATATTAATACTTTATATAAGTAATCTTATGATCTGGGAATCACTTTTGCTGACTTGTTTGTGATGCTGTATATCATATTGATGACTGTTGTCTACAGATGACCATCAATATTTAAAAGCGTAAGAAATGAGAAATCTCTCACTGCCATCTCTTGAATTGAATCCTGGCTTGAAAGTGATACAGAATGTGAAAGTGTTGTGCTACTATAAAGAAAATATACAATAATAATGTCCAGTGTGAGTTATACATCAAATCAAATCAATAAAATGTCCATATTGTAGTGATTCAATGACAAAATAAACATCAATCAAAAATATTGTTAGGTGAGTCCAATAAAGTTCATAAGCAACCGTGAAATACAGTAACAAATACTTCAAGCAAGTGAAGAAGGTGTGTGCAAGTTAAAAACCTCCATCAAAATAGAACCCGTTTGGGTATGCTCTCACCCTGATATATTGACCCTTATAGTAAAGGTCAAAACACACTCCCACCAATGGTCTTCAATCAGCTCAGGTAGTGGGTAGAGGGATAAGTGTAATTCACATTCTCAAAAGACAAGACAAAACGGGCATAGTGCTGCTCACTACTATTTTTATTGAAAAAATAATATGCCACTCACATGTTACATCAAGAGTAAAGTGCATATATCACTTTTCAGTGTTGCTGGGACGGATGGCTGCAGGTATAATATGTCAATTTAGCTCTAGCAATCAGTAGCTATCTCTCAGCAAGCTCTGAGTAACCACCCCCGGACTACACCCTGCTCGTTCCATTGTAATGACATCATCAGGGGCCCCCGAAATGCGCAGGGTGTGGCCTGGCCGTAGTTACATGGAGCTTTGCTGAGAGCGAGTTATCAACAGCTGGAGCTGGATTGACAAATTATATTCACAGCAACTCTGAATACAGAATTTTAAAGTGATATATGCACTTTATTCTTCATGTAACATGTGAGTGGCATTTTACTTTTTGGTTTTATCTATAAAAATAGCAGTGACCACTATGCCGTTTTTTTTTATTGTCTTTTGAGCATGTGAATTACAGAAAGCTAAGAAAGAAAAGATATGTCACCAGCACATCAGGAAACTCCATATAAGGTCCAAAGCAGTGGGAGAACTACCAGGGTTTCAAAGGTTGAACTTGCGACCAGGCCCTGGTATTCTGCACTGTGGGGGTCCCCAGCCTCCTCTTGCCTTCCTTCCCCTGCTATTGACAGCGCTGGTCTGGTGTCTGTCTCCTTGGCAGCGACAGCAGTCTATGAGGACCTAGTGTTGGTGACATTATAGGTGCATGCAGGGGAAGGCTGGCACTACTAGTTATATAGAGCTGAGCCCCCAGCTGGTCACCTAGCAGCAGTAACGCTGTA